>CM048917.1:17363920-18563920 GCA_026686955.1 Epinephelus cyanopodus | reverse complement strand
ATGTATTCTTTCCATACCATCGGATGAACACTGTTGTCTTTAAGACTTGGTTTATGCTTATTGGAGGCCTTTGTGTGCAGTTTTCATTTATTTTCCTCAAGTGTCTCTTTGAAACTGGTGATGGGGCTCAACAGGAGTTTCATAATAACATCTTTATAATGCTCGCGCCACTTGGTTGTGGAGGGCTTGCAGTGAGGAGCTGGGGATAATAGTGTGGTGCAGCACACCAAACAGAGCCTGGTCAAAAAGCAAAGCACTCGATATCTCATAGGAGTGAATTTAATGGCCACTGGTTGCTCTGGGCTCTTGACCCTCTCCAAGAGGCTCCATGTTAGTCACTCTCCAGTGCTTTCCAATTGAAACCCAGCCAGACTGGTAGTAGATGAGATTTCAACTGTCTACTCAAAGCCTGGATGACTGTACCACTAGCTTCAGCTGGTCATTACACTGGTGATGCTCAGTTGATAAGAGATAGTGAAACTGGACGCTGACATTTTAGTATGTTGGAGTTTTGCTGCAGTTTTCAAGTTGAGGGTTTTCTGACTCTCCTGTTGCTTATAGTGGTTTGAATTATGTTGTAGATTGCAAATCTATAAATACGGTGGTGGAAAGTGAATTACTTTAGTACTGTAATCAGCAATTGAGGAAATATTAAGGTCTTTTACTTAAGTTAAAGTAGCAGTACTGCAGTGTACTACAATTAAAAGTCCTGCATTCAAAATTTTCATTCATTCATTTTCAGTAACCGCTTATGCTGTTGGGGGTCGCAAGGAGGCTGCCTATCCCAGCTGACATTGGGCCAGAGGCAGGACACACCTTGGACAGGCCGCTAGACTATCACAGGGCTGACACATAGAGACAGACAGCCATTCACATTCACATTCACACCTACAACCAATTTAGAGTCACCAATTAACCCCCTCCCCAGGATCAAACCCCCAGCCCCACGTAACCCCCATGCCACCCCGCATTCAAAATCTGTCTGAGGTGGAAGCGCCAAAGTATCAGCATCAAAATAAAGTTAAAGTACCAAAAGTAAAAGTACTCATCATGTGGATCGGATCATTTCAGAATAATGCATATGATTGGTATTAAATTTTCGATGCATTAATGTGTTCATCACTTTAACGTTGCAGCTGGTACAGGTGGAGCGATATTAGTTGGTGTATTTTTCATATAGATTATATAAATCTGTAAAGTAACTAATAACTAAAACTGTCACATCGATGTAGTAGATTAAAAAGTACATTATTTCCGTCCGAGATGTAGTTAAGTAGAAAATAGCATAAATTAGAAATACCCAAGTACCCCAAAATTGTACTTAAGTACAGTACTTGAGTAAATGTACTTACAGTGTACCACTGACTGTGATTAGAAACAGCTTTGAGGTACTTGTACTCTACTCGAGTACTTCTATTTTACTCCTCTACATTTATCTGACAGATGTAGTTGTTAGCTGAAAGATCACTATTTTACATAGTAATATATGATCTGCATATAAAATGTGATGCATTATTAAAGGTTAAGTTATCCTCAATAGTGTAAAGAGTAATAAAAATTTTTAAATGCTGCTTAAACAGTAAAAGTGTCATTAAAAATAATTAAATAACCTAATATAACACAGAGGCTAGTTTGTTAACTAAACAGTACTTTTGCTTGTCAAGTATTTTTATGATGTGGTATTACTACTTTCACTTAAAATAAGAACCTTTATACTGTCTCAACAGGTGCCAACATGAGGCCTTGTCCCTTCTTTGCAGACAATAGTCAGAAAAAATACTTGTATATTATGACCAAGTTATGACTGGGACACACTCAGGCTTTTTATTACCGGAGACCCAGCTGACTTTACCTGAAGGCAGCCAACCAGACTAATTTAATGTGGATTTATATACAAGGTGTCTTGTTTAACATAATGAATATCTAATCAAGCACGAGCACAGGAAAGCAATTTCTGCAAAGTAATTGAAAGCAGACTTTGTTTATATGACAGAGAATATTGCTACACTCTTGGCACAGGATCGCCCAGAGCTCTAACGGGACGTTAAATCTCTTCTCGAGCATAATTTTGAAATAAACAAGCAGTCTCTCCTTATTAGCCCATCAACAGTTCTGCCGACTGCTAATCTGTTGTCTTAAAGTGGCGCGGAATTGGCCCTCGCAACGGCAAAGATGCTACAATTCATCACTAACTGAAAATATGTGCTTCTCCTCAGTGATGTTCATTAAGTTAGCATTTCTTGCCATATTGTTAACGTGCTGCAGTATGAAGGATTCCTCCTCATAGCCGTCAGGCCTCTGGAGTATTCCTTCAGTGCAGCTGAACCTGTGTGTGCAACATTTATGTGCTGCTGTCCTGTGCTGCCATCTAGTGTTCAGAAATCATACTGGCGCTAGTTTCTTGGAGTAACTGTCTCATTTACGCTGTATTTGCTTTACTGTTAACAGGGTTCCCACACATATTCATTGACATTTCAGAACTTTTCCATGACTACTTTAAGGACCCATAATAAAATCCCCACGACCATTTACAATTTATAACATAAACTACTTTTACTACTCTAGTTTTCGGACAGTTTACTCATTTTACATACATACTTACATATTGCTGAGTACTTTTTTTTTTCTTTTTGCTGCTGTAATGTTGCAAATTTCACCACTGTGAGACAAGAAAAGGATTACGTTATCTAAACATTGTTCCATTTCAAATGCAGTAGCCTATTATTTGAAAGATGTAGTGGAGCGTAGCATAGGTATGGAAACTTTGGGATTCGTAAAAACAAATTATTCACACTGGCAATATTTTTTAAAGATAGATGGTACCAGAGTGCATTAAAAGTATCAAAATAGAGCTTGTTTATTAAAAAAAAAAATTAAAAAATGCTGCTAGGGAAGGACCTATGGGAGGTCCAAGCTGAGCCACGAATATCCTCAAATCCTTAAATGCCTCTGCATACACCATACCTGTTAGGGGCTGCTGCGACTGGCCCCTGGCCTCCTGTTGTTTTGCAAAATGGCCCCTGGGCAAAGCAAGTTGAGTGTCTCTTGCCCTACAACTTAAATCACAATGTCACACTATTTTCCTAGTGTACATATCAGATTCAAACTATATTCAAACATAAGTTCAACTGGCTGGCAAACATGGAGGAGAAAAAAAGACGATAATGGAGAAAGGTGTGAGATGGTAGACGAAATGTTTTCACTCAATAGAGCTACGTTACAGTAACGGCTGCAGAAAATAAATTTGCCGTTATGTGACATCATGTGGAAAGTTAAGCACTGAAGGTTACTTTAACAGTTTCATTCCACACAACAAAATTCCATGAGTTTTTGGGGCATTTTTGCATATATTGGACAGGGCAGGATAAGTATAAGGGAGGAGAGAAGTGGTATGACATGCAGCAAGGACATTGCCTATGTACATATTATGCCCACTCTACTCACTAAGCTCCATACTTTGATATCCTGATTATGTCAGGAAATTGAGCTACTGGGCACCCGACTTTTTCAAAACTTTTAAGAATTTTACTAATTCCGTGACATTCCCAGGCCTTGAAAACGAGATTTTGAACCGATGAGTTTTTTCAAGGTTTTCCCTGACTGTGGGAACCCTGTGTGAATATACACAACAAGCTGGTGCTTCAAAGGAATTTTATTACTGAGTGTACAGTGAAGGCAAGAGAGTTCAGTTTCATTAGTAGCAGAAGCAAATTTTATAAAGAACTGGATTATTCAAACTCTACTTAAGACTCAGTATGATTCACCAATCAAGAGACAGAAACAGACAAAATCAATAGCGTGGCAGCTTCACAACTCCTCTTCATGTGCCAAGTAACAAACGTGACTGTCAACACAAACATGCAAACAGACTCTTAAGCAGCGCCACAGTAGATATTTGCCACCATCCTTGACTGAATCAGATAACACTTGTTTTCTATTGGTTCAAATACAATGTATAAAATATTTTCACAAAACAGCTTTGGTGACACATGTATATACACTTTTGCATATATATAAAAAAGTGTGGAAAATGTTTAAATATCACTACAGCTAAATATATAAAAAAAAGTTTAGACTATTGCACAAGAGCCAGGTGAGGGCAGAGGGGAGTGATGACTGGAGCAGTGGTCAACTGCTTTTAGGGTTTTCTGCGCCTGTAACAGGAAAAGCAAGTTAAACAAATATTGTTTGTGTCTTGAAGAGGAAATGCTATTCACGTATGTGATTTTTAACGGTGACAGCTTACTTGGTGATCCCATGATGCTCATAGCCAGGACCCATGTTGGATCCAGCCCTCATCTCCATCGCCACAGAACACTGCAAACAAAAGACAAATTAGGACCCAAATCTACTCCTAAGTATTTAAATTATACTGAAACGTGCGCTCACAGCAACACAATGAAGATAAACACTTTGTTACTTTGTTGTTACTGTGTGTGTGTCTGAAGTCGTTGAGTAATGTCAAGTGCTACATGAAGTGAAGAACGGCTTTACAAAGTGAGCTACTAGTTAATCGGGATACATCTCTCCTGCAACTAAAAACAAGAGACCTGCAATAAATCCTGATAAAATCTCATGAAGCTTACGTTTGGCTCTGACACAGTTCAGAGTGCTGATGTAGCTCAACGATCATGTTTGAGTCTGTGTAGTTTGAGGGTGTTGTATTGGGCTGCTTTGTATTTGGAGTTAAAACAATTTGCTATCTGACACAAAATTAATCGTCAACTATTTTTATAATTAAATACTTGAAAAGGTAAATTGATGGTTATTTAAAATCTTAATTAAGTTATCTTACTGGTAAAACAATCAACTGATAATAAATAGTAATTATTTGTAATGCTAAAATGTGTTATTTCAACAGTTTATTGGTACATACACAACATTTTATATACTACATTTAGTATTTGTTAATTTTTAATACTTGGTTCGGAAACCAGATGATTATTATAAAGTTGCAACTGATGATTATAGACTAATAACTTGTTAAACTGTAATTATAAATACTGTGTAGTGGAGATTTAACATTGCAAATTTTCAATGTCCATCGACTTAATGCATACAGACAGTTTACAAACCAATTATTATCCATTAACACATGCTTAATATGGTAAATAAAATGTTTTGTGTGCAACAATAAACTTTTAACATAACAAATTAGAACATTACTAATAATTAGTAAACATTACCATTTCATTGTTTAACAGTAAAAACCCCCCACTAACTTAAGTTTAATTTTCGATTTGCCATTTATTAATGATGGATATTATAAAGTGTAACTACTTTTCTTTGTCATACTGCAATTTGATATTGTTATTTTATTCCTGTGTAGTTCTTGTATGTTTTAAATTTTAGTACTACTCATTTTTGTATATATTTTACATTTCTATATTCTCATGTCCACATACTGTTTGATTAATTGCTGCTGTAACATCAGAATTTGCTCAATAAAGTACCATCTGTCTCTATTTATTTATTTATTTATTTTTTTTTAGCACTGCAATTTGAATATCTATTGGATTATTGGTGAATCATAAGACACAGTTTGATGATACCACATTTTTAGTCTGATCACAACTTTTTCTAACTAAAAGAATGAGAGACATACATTTGGATGTGTTTTTAGGCTGGCCACCTCACTTCTACACACATGCAGCGATAGTTTGTTAGAGACTAATCGATAATATCATCCTACCCTTGTCTCCACATCAGTCCAAGCTCCATCTGATGCATTTTCGTTGGCAGGTGCACCTTCTGAGGATTTTCTTTTGCGCCTGCAGACACAAATGTGAAAGGACAAAAAAACAAAACAAAAACTGTTAAGGAAATTATTATGACCTCCAGCTACTCTGCAGCTCATATCTGTCAGCTGTTACCTTGGGACTGCAGTGAGCTCCTGTTTGAGAGTCTCGATGTCAGTGAACTGGACAGCTTGTCCTCCTCCTCTGGTCTTAATTACCTCACCCTGAAAAATGAAGAATACGTGTTTGGAAATATCCAATTTTAATTAGCAGTTCATGCAAGTTTGTTTTTTTAAACATAAAACATAGTGAGTTGGCAAATGCAGCACACCCTAATATTGTGTAGTTGTACTGTGTGTTACATTCTTGCCTCAAACCACCATTTTATCCCCTCCATGCAAGATATAATACACAAGGACTGGCACAGAAAAGGCATTACATGCCCATTCACAGAGACAGCTTTGCCTCAGTCCTTTAACTGTCTCTTAACTTGCCAAAGGCCCACTTCTTTAGATATTTACAGATCAGACACGTTGTGTGGGCTCCAATATCCTGCTTCCCTGAAGGCACCTGACACCAGATTTATTGATGTGGTGCTCTGCTTCGATGCAGTAACCACAGGATCAGTATGTGTTCTCTGAGACTTAATATCAGGCCTAAAGATGTGTCCCTTTAACCCAAATAAAAGCAGCTTTTAGCAACACAAGGACTGACATTCTCAAGTAGTTCCTGATTAATGTAAAAAAAACGTCACCACCTGCCATTGTGAGAACATATTGAATGCCTCTTTGTTGAAAATCAACGAAAAGATTTTTGAGAAGAAAGGTGTCATGCTTATAGTTATTCATAACCAATTTTGAAAAAAGACCATGGATATGTACCCACTCACTGTTTTATGGAAAACGAAAACCTAAAGTAATGCAGAATAATAACTGAGGTTTCCTTTTCAATGTTTATCCACTGCACAACAATTTGACTCTGTCCTGAACATTTTTAGAATTATCTGCAGACTTTACTGGACAGATTAAAAGTGGGGTATCAGACACTTCGTCAAATCGTCTTTTTCATTTTAAATCATTGCAGGCAAGTGTAAAAGTCGTGGTAAATTAGGTTAATCCACATTTTATCAACAGGTAAGTGCAGGTACAAGGAAAAGTATAAGGTTCAGTAGTAGGTTTATTATATATTTATAACATCAGAAATTTGGACTTTGAAGCTTGACTCATTTAGACAAACAGAAGATAGAAGGATGGATCAGTGTAATAAAATAGATAAAGAGATTAAATTCAAATTTAAGACTATTTAAAGAGTGCAGTTACAGAAATAAAGTCTTAAACTGACATATTCCATTGATTGTGTTAAAAATATTAACCGATTCTACTACCAGCTGTAGCAGCATCTATATATTAGCAGTGGATACCTCACTTTCTATTGATTAAAAGGGAAAAACAACCAACATATACATTCTCATAGACTGAGTAATAAATAGATAAATAAATAGTATTCTGATTATATTCTATAACATGCAGACATTTTCAAACATTTGTCAAATATCCTGTTGCAGCATACCCACCTTAATAAGTTTGGTCTGTATCTCGCCATCAGAGGCGACCTCCTGGTGTGTTAACACATATCTGTCACACTTTGACAGGGCCTTCTCACTGGGTGCGGACACCTGGATGGCGTTGGGGATGACGGGCTGCAAGACTGTCCCCAAGTCCACACTGGAGGAGGGCTTGTGGTCCACCCACTTCTCCCCACCAGCAGAGCGGGAGCGACGGTGCAGCGGCCGCACCGGTGTCGTTGTCTACAGAGCGAGCGATTAAAATAAAAGAAGACAAACATACATACATAAAACCAGGACAAAAAAATAACATAAAATCCTGACAAAGATATCCATCATGATACTGTTGGGATTGCTGGGGATGTCTGCAGTTCTAGGAATCCAAATTTTGGGAAAACTGTGTCAAGTATTTGGCCTGTTTAGTGGAGGAAAAAAAAACCCTCATTGATCAGGGACACCAGTTTGACTATAACCTCATGCTGCTGCCTGTAGCCGACTCACTGACCCTGTAGCTTCTCTCAATTATGTCTAGATCAACTTGAGGGGAGCTGGCTGCTGATTCTTCCTCTTCCTCCTCCTCCTCCTCTTCTCTAACCCAACACAGAGCTCTCCTCTTTCCCCGGCTGGCCACGGGGCCTGCTGGGGACTGGGTTCTTGTGGGCGTACTAGAGGACTGGTGACCCTGCCTGCTGTTCTGGGCCATGCGCTGCTCCCATGCAGAGACGCAGCTAGACACAGACAAAGAGCTACTGGTGCTGGGGACGGGGCAGACGGGCCTTGGGTTCATCTCAACCTCCTCAACTCTAGTGGCACTGACTGGCCCTGGCACTGGCCTGACACAGGGAGAATCAACAGGGCACTGGGGGCAGAAGGGGAAAGACAAAGCAGAATTACATACATGCATGGTTAGTACAAAGATATCACATAGGAAGTAAATGTTCCCGTAGCTGGTGGAATGAAGCAGCAGCAGACACACTACAACAGCCCTAAATACAGTGAAGATTATCACAGTTTTTGTTGGCTGTGTGAAAGAGTCGTCAATTTTTAAAGTTGCGGCAATTAGCTGATCAACGTTTTGTAAGTTGAATCTGCAGTTACTTTGATAATCAGTTAATCATTTAGGTTGTGATGACTGCAGCTTCTCAGATGGTAAATTACTTGCTTTTCATTGTCATAGCCTACATAAGCTTAAAGTGAGTATGTTGGACTGTTGTTCAGACTAAATGAGACATCACTATGATGTAACTATGGGCTGAAGAAAATTGTGATGGGTATTTTTGTCAGTTCAATGTGTAGATCAAATGATTAAATGAGTGAATAAATAATTGGCAGATTAATCTATAGCAGAAATCATCATTAGCCGCATCCCTATTGTATGTAAATATAGTTACAAAATAAGAACACCTTAATATATTGCAATTTAGAGCTGAAAACATTAATTGATTGACATTTTTGCCTGATCTTTAATTTAAGGATTTGTTGCTTTTCTCTGCTTATCATTGTAAACTAAATATCTTTGGGTTTGGGACAGTACATTTGAAGAGGACACCTTGGACTTTGTAAAGTTATTATGGTTCCTTTCCACCATTTTCTGAGACTAAATTCAAATAAACACAAGAAGTTTGTGCTCTAGAGAAAGGATCAGCGCTCAGTGAATAACCTCCTAAGCCATATGATAAGCTCTCATGGCAAGGCTTAACTATACAGACCAGTGAGCAGTGATAACTAACATGTCTTTGGGGTCGTCGGGTGGGAACCTCCTTTCACCAGTGTTTCGTCTAGTGGTCCCACGACACCTCCAGGAGGCTAGACAGTGATCTCTGGAGTCCCAGAGACACTCCCCTAATGCCAGGTCTCACTGCTCCCCACACCAACCCAATAGCCTCCTTTACCTTACTTACGCATGGCTTTCTCAGCCCAAACAACACTGCCACTTTCAACCAAACCCAGGCTCTGTACATGCGAGCTCCAGGTAGAAGCAGTGCTGATATTACCTTTCCTAGCACCTTCACCATACTCTATTTCACACACTACATAGCATAACTACAATATAAGCTAAAGTTAAAGGAGATAAATAAACTTACAGGATCAGCAAACACACTCACTTTGCAGCATGGTCTCAAACAAAAGGGATTCAAATAGGCCACTCCCACACTTAAATAACCTTCCTCATCCTGGATTTCCTCCTTACTTATACATGGCTTTCTCAGCCCAAACAGCACTGCCACCTTCAACCAAACCCAGGCTTTAATCATTAGTCATTACTTATCAATTTAAGTAAATGTTAGTTTCAGCTCTACTCCAAAGCAACATCACAGACGCAGCTTTTAAAGGTTAACACGTTTCACAACTGTAGTTAACTGCTGCAGGACTAATGCACTGTACTTTGTGCAGGTGTTAATGCATCTCTTGTCATCACATTGGGATCAGTAATGTTAGTCTGGTCAGGAGAGTATTGGTGTCAGGGAGGAGAGCACAGTAGCTGTTAACTTTGAGGGGACAGAATTCTGTTAAACTGCCCCACTGTCATTTCATTGAACTTCTAGTGTCAGACAAATTAATCAGGAGCTAGAGCAGCTCTAGATGTGCATCGTCAACCCAACATACAGGGACAGGTGAGGGCGAGGCTGATCTTTTCGGAGGGAGGCATTCCTCTCTGGAAGGCCTCTTAGGCTGCGTCTGACGCGGTGGAGGCTCAGGACGACCTGGAGTCTTGCTCTCCGTCACGATGGCCTTGAGCTGCTTCAGTTTCTCGTCTTTCACCCAGAGCTTGTTTTGCATCTCCAGCTGCATCGCGTTAACACGTCGGTCCTGCAATGCAAGAGGCATAGCGTTAAAGTTAAACACCACTGATTCTACAAATGATCTTACGGAAAGTTGAGACATGACAAACAAAATAATCCAAGGCGGTAAACAAACTGCTACTTTACTAGGCTCTAGTACACAGAAGGCTCCCTATTTTATCGCTCTCTGTGTAATAAGAGGAGTAACTCACACATTCTTTCTCCCACTTGTACTGTGTATCTGTGACGACGCCGTGCATGCGCTGCTCCAGGCGTCTCTTGTCAGACAGCTCCCTCTGCAGCCTCTGGTCTCTGGTTTCCAGTTCGTGCATCAGTGAACGCTTGTCACCCTCATAGATTTTAGTAGTTTTCTGCAGGATGTCAATCTGGAGCAGAACCATGTGCAACCCTTAGCAAACTGAGCAACATGTCTACCAAATGAAAAAGCAGTCTGCGGGTGGTTTGAATGTTTTTGTCTCTCACCTTGTGTTCTTGCATCTTGTTTTTCTTCTCCAAGCGTTCCAACTCTGCCTTGTTGTTCTGGATGATTTTGTCCTTCTCCGCCAGTTTGCCGTTTTGTTCATGAATGAAATTGTCTTTAGTAATGAGGTTGTTGTCCAGTTCCTGAAGCATGGACTTCATCATGTTGGCTAAAATAACACAAAGAGAGAACATGTGAGCCAAGATATGACATGCAACTCTTTATATAACCTGAACAGTCAAAGCCGAGAGGTGTGAGTCGAGCTAGAGTGTGAGCAGGCACCTGCTTTGTTGTATTCGTCGATCATCATCTGTCTGATCCTGTGTCTGTTCTGCAGAGCTTCGATGAGCCTTGGCAGGGTGATGTCATCGTGGGGGTCGGTCAGCTCAGAGGATGGTAGAGGTGGGAGGCTGTGCACCAGGTGGTTTATAACAGAGGGCAGGTCTAAGGAAACACAGAGGATGTGACTTTTAAAAGCTTTTTCCATGTGTGAAACATGAACAAATACAGTAACGTCTAAAATGTAAAGATAATGGTTTTGGGAGATTAACTTGCACTTAAATTTGATGACTAATGCAGTGATATAAGCAGAGGGTTGTGTATAAGTTTGAAGTTTGACATAATGAACATTATCACAGCAGTTATTCATCTTAAAAAGAGACAAAGATCTGAATCCACTGCTTCACACTGATTCTCTTTGAGATGGTACAATTAAAATTAGAAATGTCAGTGGGCTATGGTTTGACCAGTTTGCAGTTTCATTAAAATAACTGAACTTAAATTGGTTGCCATGGATCCTTAAAAAGTCTTAAAGGGTATGGAATTTTCTGAGGTTGGGTTGTAAAATCTCAAAATAATTGGTCACATCTTTTTTTAAAAATATGATTTACCAAATGCCTCTCGCATTAACGTCTCACAGGATAGTGGAACCAACAACACTCATTTTGTTTCCAGCTGGGATCGTCAGAACAGAGGATTCAGTTTCTGCTAGCTAGCTTTCCTTGTTCCCTGGAGGTCATGGGGAAGTTCAATTTCAATGAAAACTGGCTATTTAACCAAGATTTTGCAGCATGGCTGAAACCACTACAAGGCAGCAAGACTTGATGTTTCTTATGCAAAACATTTTCAAACTGCAGAGCGAGAGAAACACAAAATTGCCAAGACAACTTGCCATTAAATCACATTTTATGTGGCAATAAACATTTAGGAAAAACTGTCCCAAACCCTAATTTATTAATGTCGGTTTATGATCCCCCCCCCCACTTTGGTTATTGCAAAATTGGTCTTAAATTTAATTCTAAATGGCATTTAGAAAGTCTTAAATCCAACTTGCCTTGAACTGTAGGAACCCTCTTTAATGTTTAACTTTATGCAGTCACTTTTTTTTGTATTGATTGATTGACAGTATATTTAATGGTTAAAATAAAATGGTTGTTTTTCCTTTTATCATGCTCATCTAACATTTGTTAAAAACATGGTACTCTAGTAAAGCATCATAATTAATCACAGTCTTATCTGGCAGATTTGACTTATACAGTGCATATCTTACCTCTGTCTGTCGGGCCGCCTCGCTCCTCCAGCTTGCGAGACAACTCCTCTTTGAAGGCCTGGTTTCTATGACGACGGCCCGGGGTGAAGCCACAGATGGGCCTGTCCACTGGACGAGCCACTTCCACCTCCTGGGTCATCTCTGCAAACCGCATCACCAGCTGGACAAACAGAACAAGTCTTTAATGTGACAGCAAAGAGAAGCTTATTTCTAATAACAGACGGGACACAGTGAAGGTGCAGGGTGAACTTACCAAGGTTTCCTCGTAGTCGTCGCCTTTGGGATTGACACAGACAACCATTCTGACTTTGCCCTCTCCGTCAAAGTAGTTCTTGAACAGATGGGTTACTTTAGAGTCTCTGTAGGGGACCATCTGTCAGAGAAAACTTTCATTACCTACGTGGTTCGTCAGTACATATAACAACAGCGTTCGGATTTAGTCGGCTTTAGTTCGTACCCGATTTGTGCCACACATCTGGTTCTCTCGAAGTATCTCAATGCACGTCCGCAGATTCAGCAGGGACTGATTAATGTTACCTGCGTGGTAAGAATGTTGTTTAATCTCACAAAAACTTCAGCTACAAACAAAACCAAATTTTGACGACTGGGGCAACAAACCTGCTTCACGTATACGGGTGCCTTCTGCCCCCGTCCTTCCGGTGCGCTCACTTCCTGCCAAATCCACCAGGCACAGCTGACTAACACTCACCTGGTTTTTATCCTGATGAACACAATCAGAAAACACCTCAGTATGCTTATAATTCATCCACATATGACTCTAGGACTAGGGGTGTGGTTTAAGGTTCGACTGACCTGGAGGATGTTGTCTCCGTCTGCGTCAAGAGGAGCCTGAGCCAGTTTAATGATGAGCACGCTGTGGGAGCGGCTGGACTCTCTGTTCAGGCGGGTGTTCGCAACTTTCCTCTTCTTCTGACCTGGAACATTGTCAGCCAACTTTTCAAGCATGTTCATTAACACATTGCATCTTCACATACAGTTTCAACTACTCTAACCTTCTTTTGTCAAAACTCCTACGTGACCTGCTCAGAGAGAAGATTAATTGAGATCATTTCCTGGCCAGAGCCGACCCGGAGGCCAGCAATGCCAGGTCAGTCCTATCAATCATCACTGCAGCGTTTTGCATTATTCTTTTCCCTTTATTCCCTTAAATGTGACGATGTTACATAAACTCACCTTTCCAGAACACTTGAAACGCCTCCTCAGCAGACTTGACTTCGACCTCCATACAGCCAGCCACATACATGTTGTGATTCTGATCCTCCCTGAGGATTTTAGACTGAGGTGGTCTACATCAAGAACATAACAGTGTTAGTCAATGACAACATGGAATTTCATTTTTCATGCAGCAGATGTGGAGTGTCAAACATTTGGCGTGGGATATTAATGGTGCTTAATTCCAGCCATGGTTAAATCATCAGTGACAATCACGGGGTGCCAAACAAAGCAACACACAGCAGGTTTAAGGACATTCAGGAGGTTTGCCATAACAAAGACTACAAGCAGGAGGAGGGTGGCGTAATGATTGTCAGGACTAAATGAACACTCATCAACACTGGAGACATTACGTGTGAAGCCTGCAATCAGTGGCTCTGTCAGTTAATTTTTAGGTAGGACTGAGTAACAAACCTCAATGTTTTATGGGCACTGACCAAATGTGTCTGTAGCAATCCAAAATTTGGCATGAATGCTTGCTTAGATTAAGACTTTGCCTAAAGTATTATAAATGTTTGATTTAAATTGTACTCATACCAATATGATATCATGTCATTCAGGCACTGTTCTTGTACAGATGCTTGTGTTTTAACATTTCAGAACTTTGGCTTTACAGCTGCAACTAATAATTATTTTCATTATTGATTGATTAATTAGGCCATTATTTTGTGGGTTTTTTTTTTATTAATCTTTTGATGTATAAAATGTCACAAAAGGATTTTTTAAATGCCATTTACAAAGTCCTTGGTGGAATTTTCAAATTACTTGTTTTATCTGACCAACAGTCTGAACCATCAAAGCAGTAGTCAGTAACTTTTAGAAATATTTTGTCATTTTGCTCAAACTGACACGGTGGTACATGAGAAAGATAATCTGTGAAAAAAAAATAATGCTCCTCTGTCTCCTCTTAGTGTTTCTAATGGCCTTATTGAATGTGAACAAACACTCAATGCATACATTTGAAAAACTCAAAGGTAACATGTCTTTCCAGAAATCATCAAAACAACCAATCAGAGCTGAGCAGTCTCCTCTGTAGCTGTCAATCATGTCAATTACTGCTCGTGAACTGCAGTCAAACTGTTGATCAAACATGAATTAAGATTCTGTTACTGCATTGCTTATTTCTCGCCTCAAATGTTTTCAGAAACATAGTGTACTTTTAGCAAATGCTTACAAAGGACATGTTCGAGCCAGAGAATATTTGGCATTGTTGCTATACAGGAAAAAACCCTAAGCATTAATCTATTATTAAAAGTTGTTGAAACAATTCTGTCAATTTACTAATTGTTTAATCATTTCAGCTGTATTTGGCTTTTGCCAAAAACATGTTAAAATTTCTTGCTTATAAAGTAAGGTATTAACTGGGATCATGTCAGCAATAAAATCTCTGCATTTTAACATGTTATCCCTCGGACTGGTGTATTTTTTATAGATCCCTAAATAAATTAAATTGTATAGATAAAAGTTTTGTTTTGGTGTTGGTCCTGAAACTCAGCCCTACTTCAGGGTAACTTCTTACTTGTTGTGACAACTGTACTCAATTTTCTAGAGTAAGAAGTTTCCATAACAAGTCTGTAAATGTCTCCAGCCTTGACGAGGTTCTGTTTAAAGTCTAAACTGCAGATTTGTGTGTAACAGGTAGAGTTCATCTGAATCAGGCTACTAGTCTGATGATGTACGAGTATTCACTGGTCACATACATGAACTCAGTGTTCTGGCGCACAGGTGTGCCTCCACCATTCCACCTAGTAAAAAGAACAGACAATAATTTTTGTCTACCAGCTACTCTGACATAAAATGATCATCTCTACAAGCTACTATACTTAAAACATTTTAATGTCTGTGAACAAATTAAACATGCTAATGCTGGTTTACTATTCATGAGTCTTTCTTTGGGTTATCATTCTTTCACTTTACATTTCCAGGACTTACTTTGGTTTGATTGCATCTTCCTGGTTTTCCTCCAGGAGGTCATAGATGTAGTTGTTGTAGATTTCTATGTAGGAGACGAAGACGCTGTAGCTGCTGTCCTCATCCACATCATCAGCTTTATAAGCATCCTCTGGCTTAATCATGTCAGCAATTTCAGGATCAAGCTTTTGTCTGAAATCAAAGTAGTGACTTATGTGTTGTGTATCAGTCACAGTGTAGCAGAACTCTGGTGTTTAACAGGACTCAGACTTACCTAGAGGAGGGTGTCTTAGGAACAGGCAAGTTGTTTTCCCGCCTTTGACGCTCCAACAAGGCATCGACTTCGTTCTGGACCTCCATGCCATTTTTTTCATCAGTCTTGAAAACCTGAGAAAAACACAGGAGGTATTAAATTAGATCAGTTCAGACTTCACAAAATATTACTAAGATGCGTGGGTACAAGAGATGGCCAACACGATTCTTGAATGTTACTCTCGTACATATCGTTTGGCCTGGTAGGGTCCAATACTGTTGAAGATCATGTCAAGAGAGCGAGGTAGAAGTCCACCCTGGCCTGGAGAGCCAGTCATGGTGAACGTCTTTCCACTTCCTGTGACCCCGTACGTGAAGAGCAGACCTGCAACAACGCAGGAAAATCAGTGGCAGGAAACACAGCAGATGTACTAAAATTTAGTTTGCAAATGAGGCAGCTGGCTGAAGTTAGATGCATATTGTTTCGAAAAATAATTGTGTCTTCTTTCTGGAGCTCTTACCATTTTTTCCATGGATGAGGTCATCGACAAGAGGTTTGGCCACAAACTCAAACAGCTCCATCTGAGATGTTGATACGCCGAATACTTTTTTGAAGGAATACTGTGTCTGAGAAGCAAAAGAGAATGGAATTTGATACACTACTGAGTATTTATGGTAGCAGGATTGTGTATGTGGGACTGACTCGAAACAACAGCCCCCGTGTTCCACAGATGTGTTTTTAAGATTTTTTTTTGTAACAGTTAAGATGTATCAGACTTCAGCAACACGGGCAATACTTATTAATGCGAATAATATATTGTTGGTTTTGGTCTTTTCATTGGATTTGTTTACAATTAGAAGAATGCAGAATATCACTAAATGTATCCTTTACATTAAATAAGACAGTTAAATGGATATTATATCATATTTTTGAAGTGGGATTGTATGGGATACGTTTCCATAGTCAATGTATGACATACAGTAGATGTAGTCAGCATGCCTCCATTTTGGAGAAGCAGGCTGGAGCACGGCATGGAAGCCAAGCAATGTCCTGCTGTGAATGGGGATCATTAACAAAATGTATTATAGTCACTTACAAAAATCAATACCAGTTTAAGTGTACAGCATATTGAGAGTATTCTCAGCACTGTACCTTTCCATCAGACAGCCTGTTGGCAGCGGGGAAGCTGTTAACAGTTTCAGTCCCCCATCTATGCTCTGCTCAAAGCCACCAGACCCCACTGTACACGGAAGCTGCTGGTCTATCACTGCTTAAATTAGTTCGTTAATTAGTGTTATTGTACAACTTTGGTGTACCCGACTAACCCCTTTAAACACCAAAGTTGCAAACAAACTAACTGATGGAGGCAGTGACAGGCCAGCAGCTCCTGTGTTCAGCAATGTTAAATCACCGTTTTTCTTAATGGAGTCTGGCTGTGAAGAGAGCAATGCAACTGCTTCATTTACTGCTGGAAACCACTGTCTGACATCAACGTAAGGCAATGAAAATACTCTCAATATAGCATACACTTAAACTGATATTGACTGGGACTTTTTGGGTCGCTAAAATATGTTTTGATGTTGCCCCCACCACAGGAGTAGATTGCTTTGCTTCCATGATGGGCTCCAGCCTGCTTCTCCAAACTGGAGCATGCCGATTAACTACTTTCTACTGTTTGTAATATACTGTCTATGGATAAATACCCCAAACAAACCCTATTGAAAAGAACTGAACTATTCCTTAGCTCATGATCATTGTGTAAAAGAAAACATCTATTTTTACCCTTCAGCAGTACAACAACGAAGGGAAAACAACAAGAAACAGCTGTGGTTTATTAGATGTGTTACCTCTTTGTATTCTCCATTGCGGGTTGTTTTGAAGCCTTCAGGAGCGTGCAGCTGGATGGTGGAGCTGCTGATGACCTCAATGCAGCACTCCTCGTCCTCCACACCCAGAGGTCGTACACGGCAGTACACCTGAGTACACACAGGAGGAGGACGCGTTTTTATTAAGATACTACTTTTACTTTAATGTATCTTTGGGAAAACAAACATAGTATGAAGCCTCACTTTATAACTACAATTTATCAGACTTTCATACGCCTCATCCCGGAAGTACATGAACGAAACAGTTTGCGTTGTTTGCTAATTATTGAACAAACTTAATGACACTCACCCCAACCGGGTCTTTCTGGTTGTTGGAGGGCTTTTTGTGAGGAGGTCTGCGGGGTGTCCTACCCTTCCTGATAAAGACAATCACATTTCATCAGCACAGTGTAGCGTCAGTGTTTCATTGCAGCGATGGTGCGCTAACAAAGCCGCTGGCTAGACGGCGTATTAGCCCCCGGCTAACGTTACGGCTAATCTAGCTAGTCATTCGTTTGGATTCCGTCGACAGGACCGTAAACTGTAACACGACACTTAGCATTAGCATAGCACTTGTAGGTAGTGTGCGTTAAAGTGAGTTAAGTTGAAAAATAAATATTACAGTCTACTCACGCTTGTCTGTTCATTGTGACTCGCGTCCTCTCGAGTTTTTTACCGTTCCTCTTCCTCCAATTTTGAACTTTCCCTCCGCCTCCTGTAACCAGAGGACTTTTTCAAAACGAGCCGGCAGCAGCCAATCAGATTTCACAACAAGCTGACACGTGATTCCGGCTTCAGCTCCGAGTCTTGTGGGAACATGAGAAATGTGAAGTATGTGACAGTCATCAGATAAACTGGTAGCAGGGAAGTACCTGACACACATAAAGTCTCCTGAGGAAGAAGACAAACGAAAATAAACAGCAACAAGAAGTGGAATTCTCACAGTGACAGACTTTTTATTGTTCGTATGTGACTTCATCATTCTTATTGTAGGAGAGGGATTTATTTCAGATTATTGTATTGAAAGGTGCCACCACAAAGTCATTTCGTATGTTTCTATACCAGACATGATACATATTAATATTATGCAGTATGCTATCATATCATCATGATTGGCCTGTATATATACACACATAATGTACATGTCCCTACCCTTTGTATTTATACTGTATAACATTCCTGTGCAATTTCATCATCAACCATTGTTTATTCAGGGCAAACTGACAGAGCATTAAGCTCTTTTACAGCCATGTCCTGAATTCACATTCATACAGGCTAGAAGGATACATAGGCTAATATATATATAAAACAACTGCAATAAAATGATGAAAATAATCAATTGAATGAATAACTGGTAGCAATGTTTGCCAGGAATGACATACGACAATAAAAAATGTAAAATAGTTTTGAAAAAAAGATAAAAAAAAACAAATATCTGCCATGAATGATAGATAAATATAGATAAATCACAACAACGGCAATAACAACAACACAATTCAGAAGATAAAAACAATAATCATGTCTCTGAATTTATCGAAACAGGAACATCATATAACAATCATATCATCTAATATACATTTAAAACAATCTTAAGACACATACCTGTCTAATTTAAATACCACTAAAAAAAACTAAAAGCTAATTTACCAAGCTCAGTACTGATCTGAGAAGTTTCAAAAGATTAAAAAAATCATGTGGGTGTGTGATAGGAAATGTATTGGGTTTTTAAAAGAGGAGTGAGGTAGAAGGGTAACTTAATGCTTTATAATAATGATTCCCCTACTGTACAATACTTTTATATATTTCAATATTTTTCCAATAAAAAAACAAAACAAAACTACACACCATGTGTATTTTACAATTATACTGTGTGCAACTGTAACTCATGGACCTATCTGTAAAATGTGAATGGTGCATATAGATTTATAGGTTATTTATAAATACATGACAAAACACCACTTTGTGGAAACTAATTGTAATCCAAATAAAGAAGAAAGAAATGTACAGTTGCCACAGGTGCTACTTCTCATAGACAGATAGACATATAGCTCTAAATATATACAATAATAATGCCTGATAATATGCTGTAGTCTAGGTTGGGAATGAACAGTTTTGTCTACCTACCACTGTAGCTGATGGATTTAAAACTCTACCAGCCATTCAATTCAGTGTCATTATTTCACTGGCTGGTTAGTGAAACAAATCCAGCAGCCACTATGGTTTACTAGCACATTTTACCCTGGTCTGTACCACAGTGGTAAAGGTTTTAAACAATATATTTTCAAAAATATATATTTAAAAAAAATTAAAAAAATATATTGAAAGAAAGACAAGCAGATATTTCAAAAATATCTATTGCATATGCTTTTTAAAGTGTCATGTAAAGAAAAGATGATTTTTTTCTGTTTTTTAGCTGCGCATATAATGATATATTCTATAATATATACAATGAGAAAACAGCAAAGCATATTCTTGTTTCTCTTATTATTGTTATTATTATTATGGTTTTTTTCCTCATAAATAAAGCCTGAAAAGCTACTGAAATACTATTGACAGCTGACCTAATGTCCGTTTGTAGTCCCATTAGAACTACAAACATGGCGTCCACTCAGGGTCGATGGTGGACAAACAGTGACACCCGCCGTCCACCAGCTGTAAAGACACACACGTTACAAAACACAGCCGTGCAGCCATTAGCCTTCTCACGTGTAGTGCTGCGTTATGCAAACACTCGAGTTCCTGCACCGCTGCGTTAAACGCTGAACATCACAGGTGAGCAGTCTGTTTTAACCTTGTTATGTCAGCTAGCTGTGCACATGCCGAGTTAGTCCTCCGTGTTGTGTTGTACTTCAGTAACTGTCTTGTTGTTTTTTTAGGGTGGAGAAATGAAAGCCAAACCGACGAAGTCAGTGGATGCATCTGAATCAAAGAGTAAAGTGAAGAAGAGAGCCGGGGAGAAGAACACAGGTCCAAGTCTCGCTAAGAAACTACGGGACAAAAAAGATGGAGAAACATCCAAACAAGGTGTGCAGCCCTCCCAGGACAGGACCGCTTCAGCACTTTGCATGTGAAATGTTTTTGTTACAATTTGGTTTGTGTGTCTCGCAGAGTCTCCCCCCAAGTCCGCAGGAATCCGGAAGAGAGGAGGGTTTGGGAGCATCCTGCACTACATTTACAAGAACACTCTGGGACAAAGTCTTCACTCACAGATGAGACAGGTGAGACTGTTAGACTGCACAAATACAGAAACTAACAGTGTGCATCAAATTATAAAGTCATGGCTGTATATGAATGGAGGGAAGTTAGACACATAAACTGCAATTTACTGAGTGTGCATGTGTGCTTGGTATCATTTTTCTGATATGTAGAAACATACACTCACCAGTCTCAGCCTCAGTTTCCTGTTGTTAGCTGACAGCAGTGGCATTTTCGCTTCCACTCACTGGATATTTTCTCTTTTTGGCACCATCCTCTGTAAACCAACTAAGAGATGGTTGTGTGTGAGAATCCCAGTAGATCAGCACCAACAGCAATGCCACGTTCAAAGTCACTTAAATCACCTTTCGTCCTCATTCTGATGCTCAGTCTGAACTTCAGCAGGTCGTCTTGACCATGCCTAACTACATTGAGTTGCTGCCACGTGATTGGCTGATTCGCTATTTGCAATAATGAGCACTTGAATGGATGTACCTAATAAAGTAGCCGGTACATTCACGGTCGTGTTAACTCCTCAGGGTGCAGTTGTTAATCTAACTCCGTTTTCTCTTCCAGTGTCTTCAGGAGCCTTTTGTCCGCTCGTTATCATCCTATCATTTCCACTCTGCCAGCAGCCCCTTCAACCGCAGAATCACCTGTCTAGAGTGGCATCCCACTCTTCCCACTACTATGGCCGTGGGCTCCAAAGGTGGTGACATATTTCTGTGGGACTACGAGGTGCCTGAGAAAAAAACCTTTATTGAAGGGGTGAGTTCCTGCACTATGGTCTGGTTGTGTATACTAAAAATGTCACTGACCAACAATGCTCTTAGATAATGCAACATACAGCCATTACTGTCATTATGATGAAAAAAAATCCTCTTAGTCATCATTATGAGAAGCTTTCTTCATTGAATGAGTTACAATCTCAAATAGTTTCATGATGGAAGCCGATTTCTCCCAGTGTGATGACAAACAAGATCCTGTGAGTCATTATATACGGAAACTTTCTCAAAAATAATGATTTGTTATCATTTGTCATTCATTTCAGACACTAAGTCATTATTATTTCCAAGCATCAGGGGATTGTGTGTGTGTGTGTGTGTGTGTGTGTGTGTGTGTGTGTGTGTGTGTGTGTGTGTGTGTGTGTGTGTGTCTGCAGCTAATCTGGCAAACTACTGGGCCAATCAGCCTAATATTTCATGTTCACATTTATGACAACAATTTAAGGATCTCCCATGCTTGTGGTGATTTATGATTGCTTAAAAACCTGCTTTATTGACTGTTTAATATTTATATTTACTGCTGACACCTGGCTCCTTTTAGCCGGCTGGTAGGGCCATAAGTTTCCCAAAAATTGGCCCGACTAAATACAATAAACCTTAGCCTCTGTTGCAGGCCACATTTTGGCCTTCGTCTCGGCTTAAAAACATACATCCAAAGAAAAGTTGGTCTCATTTTGAACCATAGCATCTGCAGATTGATTCTCTATACAACAATAATAAAAAAAATAGACTAAGGCTGTATATTTCTTAGTCTCTGAGGTGCTTCTGAAATGCACAGCAGTGTCTCTCCTTGAGTTACAAGAACTGTACTGCAAAATGTGCCTCAATCAGTTGCAGTGGCTGCCTGGCACAGATTTTCACTCAGTTTTAAAAACATTTTCTCATGATTTTGAGCTGCCAATTTAGAGACATTTTCCAATATAATGATTTATGGGATCCTTTTTTATCGCACTAGCAGAAATGTGTTTCCATAATGCAACAATTTGAGATTAAGAACAATTACATTTTGAGGCTGTGATTAATTTCATAAGTGTGCACATTAAATTGACATGACGACACACTGTCATTGGTTCTCTGCTTAGATGGGGGTTGGAGACTCAGTTACAGACATGAAGTTTAACCAGTTAAATCCCACTCAGCTGTTCCTCTCGTCTATGGGGGGTATGACAGCGCTTCGAGATTTTAATGGGACAACTCTAACAGTGTTTACCCACACAGACGAACGGAAGTAAGAGACTGTGTCCCTTTTGTTTTCTGTTAGCTACAGTCAAAGAAGGCTGTAGCTTTTAAACCTGAGCATCAGTCTTCCCATCAGGTGACCCTCACTGGTTTAGTGGTGAACATTGTAATGGTGCTGATAACTGCCCTGTGACAAGCCTGCATTTGTGTCTCTGTGGACAGAGTGGAGCAGGAGACTTTATCGGAGGGATGAAGTTCTGCCCGACGGATCTTTCCAGAGTCTATGTGGCTTCTGGCGAGGGCACATTGACCATGCAGAGCTTTGAGGGCCGCACACCCACCGTTCTGTCCAGAACTCAAGATTGTGGCCACGATCACCACAATGTTTGGTGAGGAAACTGGCAGAAGACTGATGCTCAGAATAAAGATGTGATTATCATATGCTGTAGTATATGCATGTATGTTTACGTCTCAAACAGTCCAGCTATTCAGGAAATACAAAAGCTGTGTTTAAGGATTTGAAAAATGATAGAAATAAATAGCTTTGACTGAAGAGTAATGATAAGGAATATTATGATCATTAGTGTCAGTTTCAAATGTTTTGATACACATTCTGTTAAATATATTAAAAATGTTGATCATTATTTCAGACATTTTCTAATTCTGCTGAATTTTCTCTGTTGGATCATAAAGTTATTGTCGCAGTATGAAATCTAAAGCTTCATCTCGGTTTAGTTTTAGTTATCTCCAGTAAACTCACTTTGTTCTTTGATTCCTACAGCTACTGGTACTGCTGTCTCGACGTGTCTGTGAGTCGACAGATGCTTGTGACAGGAGACAATGTGGGACAGCTTGTACTCCTGGGTTTGGATGGTCAAAAGGTACGTGTGTCCACTGCCCAGTGAAAAAGATAATTTTAGTTTGTGTTACTGTGTTATAATGAGAAAGAGTTCATGTTGTCTTGAGGCCACTAAAGGAGATCAGTATTACTCAAGCAAGCAGATACTGCAATGACTTTAAAAGCTTCTCATTTTGATTGTAAATGTCTTTTATTGTTTTTATGTTGCAGATTTTCAGTGACAAGTTGCACAAAGCCAAAGTGACCCACGCAGAGTTCAACCCCCGCTGTGATTGGTTGTTGGCGACAGCCTCAGTCGACCACACGGTGAAACTTTGGGACCTCAGAAACATCAAAGACAAGAAGAGCTTCCTCCACGAGATGCCTCATGAGAAAGCCGTCAACTCAGGTGACACTCACTCAACATTTGTGCAATATGGTTGTCAGAAGGTTGAAAGTCTAGATCTTTTTGGTAAAGTTGTTACTGTCATTTCCTCGCAGCCTATTTCAACCCACTGGACTGCTCCAAGCTGCTCACCACAGACCAGTATGACCAGATCCGCGTCTACTCGTCCTCTGATTGGTCGAAGCCTCAACATATCATCCAGCATCCACACAGACAGTTTCAGCATCTCACACCTATCAAGGTTTGTGTCTCATGCAGATATGTATATGTCTGTCTGTAACTCATCCTGAGGGATCATGACTTCAAAAACAAAACTAACAAACATAGTTTAATTGCATAAACGAGTATGAAAGACTTCACTACATGGGGACTAAATTAAATGTAAGACATGGATTTTCAGCCTTCTTCTGTGCTGTGGATCATTTTTATGTAAAAACATATTTTTTAATGTTGTTCGTTAAAGAGAAACATGTTAGACCTGATTTTCTCTTTGTTTAACAGCCATCGAGACAAATTTCTCTCTAAAAGCTTGATATCAGTACTATTTGGTGCAATGCTAAAAGGAAGACCTACAGTGAAACTACAGCTTCTTGTGACTAATGCTACCCACACACCAGAAGACTTTGACAAGATTTAGAAAAGACCCTAAAAGACTATCAGCTCACATCTAAAGACTAGTGTTTAGAGTTTTTAGTCCCAGACTAGTCTATTGGTTGTTGATTGTGTTCCGTCACTGCGACTGGCGATAATATTAAACACGTTTGATATGATCGCAAGCCCAAGACTAGGGAAAGACTGGTATGAAACGCGGTCGCTGACTGCTGATTACCACCTTAAACTTAACGATCGAGATGACGGGAGCGCGCCGAGACTCCAGTTAGACTCCTCAAGACTGTCACTTTTTAGTCTGGGACTGTGAAAATCGTTTGGTGTAAGCCCAGCATAAAACACATTCCATCCCTTCGGCATTCAGTACAAGTTTAAGAGAGATGTCTGGAAAAAGTCCAAATGTAAGCTGGACGGACACAATGGGTGTTGGAATCTGTTGGAGAAATAATATTAATGCTCCCACGTGATACCCACCATTATTTTAAAGACCTATCCATGCGTTAAATGTATAAATGTTAGTGAGATGGTAGTCTGCACAAGGAATAAAGAAAAAGTAAAAATATTTGGTTATGATAATCATCCACTTTATAGTTATCAATTCGACTCGTTGTAATAATGGACCAGGTAGCACTGAAAGAGACATACCAGGGGTAACAGAATACTGTTATTGTTTCTCTGCAGGCCACATGGCACCCTGTCTATGACCTCATCATGGCAGGACGCTACCCTGATGACCGAGTTTGCCCCGGAGATCAGAGGACCATCGACATCTTTGATTCCAACACAGCAGAGCTCGTGTGTCAGCTGCAGGATCCCACCGTGTCAGGGATTAAATCTGTAAGTATGTTTCTAACAACACTGTAAAAACCACAAAGACAGGAAACTGTAGTCATTAACGCAGAGATATATTTATTTACAGGTCAACAAATTCAGTCCATTGGGTGACGTGATTGGATCTGGAATGGGTGAGTTTTTTTAAAAGCACGTTATTAATGGGTGTGATGTCAGATCAAGGCAGTTCTGTGAGAGGTGGTAAAAGTGAGTCACTAAAGCTGCTTAATGTTCACTCACAGGTGTGACGGTGCTGGTGTGGGATAGAAACGAGTGGTTGAACAGTGATTGGCACAAAGAGTCGGAGAAAGCCTCAACCTCCGCGGAGAGTATACAAGGCCAGAGGAGGAATCGGCAGCAGCAGCGCCCCAGCAGGGACAGGAGAGTTCCTGCTTTGGATGCAAAGCTCAAGAAGAAACTGGCTTCTCTGGAGGAACCAGAGACCCAAACCAAGACAAAGACAAGTAGTACTAAAAAAAACAAGCAGAGATGAGGAAGATGTAAACTATATCAGTGTTCCCCATTTGGTAAGATTTCGCTGCAGGGTTCTCCATCTTAAAAGAGTTTGGTTAAGACTAGAATTCTGTAGTCGTCACAGTTAAGGTGATGACCGTGGAGGAAGTAAAAGCTATGATCAGTCTGATGCCTCTGATGCTGTGTTCACACTATGAGCAACATGGCAACAGCATGAGCAGCTACAGTCGCTGTTAAAGTGCTGCGCAAATGCTCGTTATTACAGTTATGATGAGCTTGGGTGTGTCTGCTACTTGCCACAAAGCAATTTGACTGAACGCCATCTTAAGTTTGTATTTGGTCAAAACAATCTATACATTTGATAAATGTCTGAGCCTGTTAGACATCACATTTCGCTGTCCGCTGTGTCCCCATGTGCACAGCGATGCATATAAAGTTAGCATAGTGTCACTGCTAGAAAACAGCCACATTATGACAGGTTGGCGCTTCACCAGCTTTTAGCGACATGCTGGGCGTCAGTTTGTAGCTTCTTGTCAGCAGCTTCCACTGAAAATGACTTGTGGCCTGTTGCTGCATCGCTGGTAGTGTGAACACAGCCTTTCTCACATTGGGCTCAATTCTATAGTAAAGTAATTAGTAAAAAATACACTAATTTCCAGTTTTCTGGGGACCTCCTGGAACTCCTCTCCCCAGACCCCTGTTTGTGAACCACACAACTGTATCATAACATGGATGTTAAACATCCATGCATATATTCCTTTATTAGTGTTTGTTCTGTCTTTAACTTCAGGGATTGTTTGAATGTTTAAAAAATGTTTCTGATGTTGTTTTATAAACCAGTTTAAAACTGGAACTCTTGTACGTTCTCACAAGTGTTTTTCTACTGTACTATAATAAAAATTATGTTTTATACATGATTTAGTTCTTATCTTACAAATCTTTGACCACATGCGTTACGATACACTCAAGTTAGAGGAAGATTTAAGGCAAAGGATTTATTGCAGACACCTTAATCTCATTCAGAATGGCAGGTTGTGTATCATGCATAATTGAAGAGATAACTTCCGCGTAAATCATAGACCGTGACGTTTGCCAGCTGGAGGAGCACTTCACTCCAGGCCTCTTGTTCTTCGTCTGTCTCCTGATGCCAGGCCTGCTGGGCAGAGTACACCATGCTCAGAACAAGGCTGTCAAACTGATCCGGAGTCAGTGGCCTCCCCCTCCTCTGACCCTTCAGTATGGTCACCATCTGCACCATGGAGCTCACACTTCTGGGAATGTTGTCGTTGATCTGAGACAGAAACGTCCGCCCTTGCTTCATCGATGCTATCTCCTTGTCGAGCAGGACAATGTTGTTGTCCTGGTCGAGCTCCACCCCGCCCAGCAAGATCTGTGCACAGGGCAGAAAAATAAATATGCATCACTTACTCTAGATGTTTGATTTAGCTGCGTGTCGACTTCTTTTAACTCCAAAAATGAAACAAGTACCTCAAACATCAGGTTTGCATCAGAGACTGATGGGCCAGGCTTAAGAGAAGTTGGACTTCTGCCTGCAACCACATCTAAAGAAGAAAATACTCCAGTTTAACTGTAGAATAATTAAAATGCAGAGAAACTATCAGTGCATGCAAACACTGACACTTTTGCTGCTAACTGCTTATTGATCAGAACATGGAGTATCATTATATAACCACCCTAAAAACGTCTGTTCTGTTAGAAGATCTTCTGTTTCTACTTACCCTGCAGCACTTGCTCAAACGAAAGCAATAAAACGACCTGAAGGCAGATATTAAGGTGTGTTTTCATGGTCATTCTTCCTTTGATTATCTCCGACAGATAAAACACAGCATCCTTCTCACCTCTCTGCTCCCTCGCCCACTCTTGTGAATTCAGGCAGAAGCAGCTCAGCCTGAATACCATTCATTTTTCCACCTTGGAAAAAGGGACCAAAAGCCAGATGGCTGTGATGCAAAGCAGAGAGCAATATTTTTTTATTCTGAGCCTTCATTTCCACTGCGTGCAGAACTTTGAGTTAGTGGGGCTGAAAGTTCACACTGGCAACAACAACAAAAAGATGAAAAAGACAAACAAAAATGGCATCAACACATCCTTCTCATTAAACATTAATGAGTCCAATAAAAGAAGAGGTTTGACCTTTATGAAAGTAGTTATAGTTGAGTTCATTCTTCAGATTTCAGAGTTCAGATTTTATTGAGTTAACATTTATTTATAGTTGTAAAAACAAACAACAAATTAAATTAAATTAAATTAATGAGGGAGGAAAAAATAAAAATAAGAGGGGCAAGAAAATCATAAATTACAGGCTGAGGATCATTTTAGTGCAATACAATACACTTCAGTTTGAGTACACATTATATTGTATACATTTTGACTACACTTAACAAGAAAAAAAGGGTCACCTATTGTATAGCTCCGGGTACTTTCAACATGTGGGTTAGGTCTGTCCTCTCTATCACATGAAGGGACCCCAGGTGGTGTGATACAGTGATTTATTATCCCTGATAGTATATGTAGTTTTTTCCAAGAGTCTAAATAAACCTTTTATACAAGAATTCATTCAATTTTTTTTTTTTTTTTTTTTTTAATTTTTTTTTTTTTTCATCATTATTATTGTATTAATCCTGAGCTTGATAAAAATAAAACACAGTTAAGTATTACTGTAAGTAAATTAATAACAAAAAAAAAAAATTTCAATTAAAACAAAATATGGGGGGGAAATAAATTTAAAAAAAAATAAATTAATAATGGGGGAAGATGTAACGATGCCTTTATAGTCATATTGACCCACATTATTCATAATAAGATACATTTTACACACATGTACACTATGTTCCTAATGCACTATTGTTTACATGAGAATCATTCTTAAGGTAGTCTCTCAAGACAGATTCTGCAATTTACATTGTAAAAGTTTTTTGTTTTTTTGTTTTTTTACCGATGGATTTCCAGATTGTTCATGAGGTGAAATTCAGAGGAGCATCTGGAGCTTGCCAGTCCATCGTGAAGCTTCCCCTTTAGATGTTATTGGAGATTTCAAAGCTCTTCTCTTTGTCTTTTACCATTCTGGTGATTTGTTTGTGCATCAGCTTGTGCCTTTTCTGCATCAATATGGGACAAAAGTCTGTTAATTTCGTGAAAAGACCTCTGCAACTTTCAGGTTTTTATGGGTGGGATAAATGCACATGTTCTAGATGTTGAGGGGGATGTTTCTCCTTCGTCTGCCTTTAAATATACGCCCATGAATATAGCCTTAGCTCATGCAGTCGCTGTGACAGTGTGTATTACAACATCCTCTGGAGTAAATTACTATGTAAGATATTAAGTAATTAGCCAACTGTCCAATCTACTTAAGCGACTTCTCTCTCTCCAAAATACATATTTAATATTTTTTTTGACAAACTATACTTTGTGAGCTGAGTTTTTTACAGCTTTATTTACATCAGCAGAAATAAATAGTAACTGCAGCACCACAGCTCCGCCACCAGGAGGCAGCACCATCAGTTCATACCAGATACTGTGTCATGAAAAGGTTTATTTACTTCCGGTGACGAGTTCAGCTGCTCCTGCATGATAAAGTAGTGGAGATAAAGGTAAACACGACTGTTTACTTGTCACTTTTAAAGCGTTAGGACTTTGTTGTTTCATTCACAGTCCTAATTGTAACTCTCCCTCCAGGATCTCACTGTTGAACTGTCAGTCGAGGGAACGTCAGCCAGCCAGCGAGCTGCTGTGGTTGCTAACGCTAGCTAATCATAACAAGAGAGCTAGCGTTAGCTTCTCAGGCACTGCGCCCTCACCTGTGTGTGTAAAGCTGGCATTAAACCTAAAAACGAGTTTCAGCAGCTCATTTAATAGCAGTATAACCAAGCCGGTTAGCAGCTGCCTCTCTGTTTTTGCATATTATAACAATATACACTCAAACTATAAGATTAGCTTAAACTAATGCAGCCTAACGTCAATGTAACAGTCCTGCAAAAACCCTACATTTATGAGGGTAATAGGTGGGGTGTGTTCAACTGTATGGTGATTTGGATGCTTTATTTAGTGTTTCATAGTTGAACTAAATGAGGTGGACTAATGTTTAGAAACACCTTTCAGTATAAGGCAGTACAATCTAACAGCACCACAAAATACAGACTCCAAAACAACCATTAAGTTCAATCAATGTCGAAACTAGAGCTATATATCAGTTGATAAATATCAAGAAATGCTAAAATGTGTTTGATTGTTACCATAATGAAAGATCACTGAAACATTTTTAAAATCTCCAATTAAGGTGAAGTGAATAACACTGATCATTTTGTTACAATGCAATGTTCTGCAGGAAGACCTTGGATCCTAGCACTCATGTGACTCGGTCCACCCACCCACATGCCGTTGCAGATGAAGCCCTCCTCATGGCAATGGCACTCCCTAATGGCAGTGGCCCTCCCAGCATAAAATGTGCCATGCTACACTGCAAATACTGCTTAGGAATGGCCTGTGGAGCGTGACTCGAGAGAGCTCAAGGTCTCAACCTGGCCTCTAAATTCCCCAGATCCCGATAAGATTGAGCATCAAAGGGATGTGCAGGTACCCCACCTCATATCGCACAAGATTCAAAGGCTCCGCCACCAACACCCTGGTGTGAGACACCACAGGACACCTCCAAGGGTCCTGTGTCCATCCCTCGACAGATCATAGCCAAGTCTGATCCAAGGAGACCCCACTGTGGATCAGGGCTACCTCTTGGTTACTGGCACATCCCACAAATGTTCAATTACATCTTGGGAATTTGGAGGCCAGGTTGGTGCCTTGAGCTCTTTGTGACGTTCCTCGGGCCATTCCTGTGCAGCGTTTGCATTGTGGCATGGCACATTTTCGGCTGTGAGGGCAAAGCCATTGGGGAGTGCTGAGGGCATTGCTTGCACTGTAGCTGTGTTTGGATGGGTGGAGTGTGTCAGATGGCATCTACATGAATGCCAGGACCTAAGTTTCTCTAACATAACTTTGCAGCAATGCTATTCTCTTCGCCCGCCAGTGGCTTAATGTTTTGGTGGATCGTGTATATCATAGTAGTAAACACTACAGTATCAACATCTGTATTGGCCTCCAGTGTAAGGCTATAATCAATCCTTCTCTACTGAACATTATAACTTAATGAAGGCAGGATTTTGTAGTAGAGTGCATTAGTTTTAGCCAGACATATTATATAAACTGGTGTAAAATGATGCTATGTTTTTTGTTGACTCTGTCAGGTGAGCAGCAAAGATGGATTCCAGTGAGGATGGGGGCCTCAGTGTCGGGGGCTCTGTTGGAGAGGAGAACTACTTCCTGGGATACACCTTCACCGACCGCTCCCACTCCAGCCGTGTAGTGAAAAGCATCATGGACCTGTGTCTGGAGGACGGCCTGTTCGCTGATGTCACCATCACCGTGGACAGCAAAGAGTTTCATCTGCACCGGCTGGTGCTCTCAGCACAGAGCAGTTTCTTCCGCTCCATGTTCACTTCCAACCTCAAAGAGTCCCACAACCGCTCTATAGAGCTGAAGGATGTCAGCGCCACTGTCTTTCAGCTGCTGATTGACTACATCTATCACGGCACGATTAAGCTGAGGGTTGAGGAGCTTCAGGACACCTATGAGATGGCAGATATGTACCAGCTGACTGCACTGTTTGAGGAATGCTCCCGCTTCCTCTCGCGGACGGTGGAGGTCAAGAACTGCCTGCAGGTGATTCGCTGTTTTCACAAGTCTCTGCGACTTAGTCATAAATGTGTAGTATCAGTTTAATAATTTTCTGTTTTTGTCCAGGTGATGTGGCTTGCAGACAGACACAGTGACCAAGAGTTGTATACTGCAGCCAAGCATTGTGCTAAAATCCACCTGGCCCAGCTGCATCAGGCGGAAGAATTTCTTAATCTGCCTCTCTGTCTGCTCTTGGACATTATCAAAGGTATTATATGTCGCTCAATCAGTATGTGCCATGACTTCCTGGTAGCATGTGCCACGATGTCCTATCTGTCTGTGATAATGTCTGAATTAGAGTTTTTCAGGTTACTTCAAGCCATGTGCTGTGTTATTATTTACATTACTTCTAGCAAAATCATTACGGCTAGCAGTGATGGCATAGTACATCATTTGAAATTAGCTAAAACATACAAAAATAGTCTTATCATCTTGAGTACACATTTTATGGGGCATCCTGGTAACTGAATGATTTAACAGTTAATTATCATATCATGTATGTCCTTGGTTTGATACCTCTCACCCTTGTTTCTTGTTCGCCTCTGCACACTTGAGTATAATGTAATATTTTAAGGGTTTGTTTGTGTGCAGACGGGGTTCCGAGCTCCCAGAATCCAACAGTGGCCATCGAGTCGTGGATAAACCACAACAAGGTGGAGAGAGAGGAGTTCTCTTGTATCCTCCAAGAAAATCTGAAGGTGACATTCTCTTCTCTTAAGCTGAAAAATATTTTTAAAAAGGGCGTCGGTGGTTTAGTGGTAGAGCAGGCGCCCCATGTACAAGGCTGTTGCTGCAGCGGCCGGGGTTCGACTCCAGCCTGTGGCCCTTTGCTGCATGTCACTCCCTCTCTCTCTCTCCCCCTTTCATGCTTGTCTGTCCTATCAAATAAAGGCTAAAAATGCCCCCCAAAAAAAGGCGCCCTCATTTTATATCTGTTGTAACTATTTGTATCTCTGATGTCTGATTTGTCTTTATCTTACAGGAAATTGGTGAGAACGTCCACATTTACCTGATTGGTAAGGAGGAGACACGGACTCACTCCCTGGCCGTGTCACTTCACTGTGACGAGGATGATGCGATCAGCGTGAGCGGCCAGAACAGTTTATGCCATCAGATCACCGCAGCCTGTAAACACGGAGGTGACCTGTATGTGGTGGGTGGGTCCATCCTTCGCCGCATGTGGAAGTGCAACATGCACACCATGGACTGGGAACGCTGCGCCCCGCTGCCCAGAGACCGCCTCCACCACACCATGGTCTCTGTCTCCACAGAAGACGCTATCTACTCACTAGGAGGTAAGACGTTGCAGGACACGCTCTCTAACGCCGTCATCTACTACACAGTGAAGGACAACATGTGGACAGAAACTAGCCAGCTGGACAGCGCAGTGTCCGGGGCTGCTGGTGTTAACCTGGGAGGTACCATCTACCTGCTCGGAGGGGAGGAGAACGACATGGACTTTTTTACTAAGCCATCACGACTGATTCAGTGCTTTGACACTGCCTCCCAGAAGTGCCAGATCAAACCCTACATGCTGCCTTTTGCGGGCTGCATGCACGCTGCGGTCCACATGGACGTGATCTTCATCGTAGCAGAGGGAGACTCCCTGGTGTGCTACAACCCTCTGCTGGAGAGCTTCACCCGCCTGCGCTTCCCTGAGGTGTGGAGCTGCGTCCCTTCACTGTGGAAGGTGGCCAGCTGTAACGGCTGCATATACGTCTTCAGGGACAAATGTAAGAAAGGGGACGCAAACACGTTAAAGTTTAACCCGGCCACGTCTGTCGTCTCTGTTATCAGAGGTATAAAAATCCTCCTCACAAACTGGCAGTTTGTTTTGGCCTAAACTGTCCTTTGGATGTTCGCACAGCCGCCACAGACAATCAGGGAAGACTGTCTGATAACTTACGCTGACTTTACCGTGCAGACACCCTGCGAGGAGACCTGCTGTACTCTAAATGTATTTAGTCAGCTGGTTTCTGTGTCACCATTCCATTCAGACCAGTACAAACAGTTCAGCAGTGTGCGTCACTTGCTTGTATTATTCCAGTGTGTCTCATTGTGGATCCCTTTAGCTGAGAAGTCAAACAAATTGTAGTGATGCTGTGACCAGTGATGAACTAATCGACATTGTTTCCTGTGCACCGCTTGTTTTATTGACACGCATGAACAACTTCAGTGTAAGAACTTTGCTGAACATGAAACATCCTTCGGTATATTGTACGTGAACACGTGTGTCATGATGTTGTAGGTGAATATCCTCAGATGTCAAATTTGAAGTGCATAAACATGATAATGGAGGATGTTTTCTAACTTTTCAATTTTTCACACTTTCTTGTCTTGAGATTGTATTTTTTGATGTACATGTTAAACTGTTAACAGAAATGTTAAATATATATCGCTGTAGCTAAAATCTGTCGCTGTTTGTTCTCTTATTTACGTCCCTTTAGTCTTTATGCATTAAGTATCTCTCACTGTTAATACTATGCTTATTCCCAGAGGTTTAGGATCTTCCATTCTTGCAGTTATGCAGGGATGCATTTTTAAATGGCGCGCTTTGTTTTCACGTCGCTATTGAAAGCTTTGCCACAACAAAGACATAGCTCCTAACAGTATTTATCTTTGGACTGGTAATGCATCTTGTGAATGGCGAGGTGGTAAAGGTGCCTGTTTTGTCCTTGGGGGAGGAAAAGGGGAGTCGAAGGAGAGAAAGCTACTACAGAGAGGCCAAAACTTTGATCCCATTGATGTGTTGCAGGAGGCTGCGCAGCTGAAACCCAAGCCCAGTAACATGTCAGACTTTGTGAACTATTCTAAGCATCAGTTGCTGACGCCAAGATGAGGGGTGGGGGTTTCTGGGGGCACATATGCGTCTCCATAAGAACTCCCAATAGGAACTGACGGCCACTACGAGCACCATCTGACATGCAGTCCCTTAATGTTGGGCAATGGCCCTGTTTATAGCCCCCGTATCACAGCTCACAGTCCCACATGTGACACTCTGGTGAGGTCAGTGTGTGTTTAACGCTCCGCAGGGTTGAGATGTAAAAATGTGTAGTCCAGTGTCAGTGAGTGAGGTTTAGTGCGAAGGTAGATCGCTAGGAGCTGTAGTGACCTTGGGACTGCTTGCTGAGGGCAGGACAGAATTCCTGAAGGGACACATGGTCTAGAGTGACAAGGCCATCTGCTGTAGCGCCAGCAGTAGGAGGAAGGTGGAGGGGGTTGGACACAGGGGTGCTGAGAATTCCTTTCGCTGGGGTGTGGAGGGAGTAGATATTCTGGGATATCACTGTGAGCACTCCGCCGGGAAACGTGTTTCTTTGGCATTTTTCAAGCGGCAATCTGTGGGAGAATTTCTGAACACTTGATGGTGAGAGGGGATCACTGCAGGGTTAAATGGGGAAGGTATTTTTCCGTCTCTCCGGCTCTCCACGAAGCGACTGGTGATAATGGTCTTGGTGTGTTGCTGTTTTACTTTGGCGGATCCAGTTTCCTCTCCATCTCAGCACAGCCGGAGCTGAGAGAGCGGGATCTGGTAGGCCTTCTGGCAGCGACCCTCACGGAGGATCATCTTCAAGGGATCTTCTTTGGAGTTGTTCTGTGCATGGCAAGGATCTACTTTCTTGCTGCCTCACTGAAATTGCATGGCCTAAACGAATGAATATTTTTATGAGGCGCCTTGCACCAGAGATGGGCCAGGACCAAACCAAGCAGCAGATAGAGAAGGGCCTGAGGTTGTATCAGTCCAATCAGACAGACAAAGCCCTGCATGTCTGGATAAAAGTGCTGGAGAAGACCTCAGATCCTGGGGGGAAGTTTCGGGTGTTGGGGTGCCTGATCACAGCTCACTCAGAGATGGGAAAATACAAAGATATGCTCAAGGTAAGCCTCCAGGAGAAATGCACAGAGTAACTTAACCTCTGTGTTCTACTCTAAATATTAGTGGTGTCATTTGGTTTAGATAATTCAAGACATTTCTCTCAGTTTTACTAGTGTCATCATATCTTGAGTTATGCAATCTGCACTTTGTAGGTGCGTGTCTGTGTGTGTGTAACTGTATATCCCATCAATTTTATATGTCGTCACATCTGCTCAGGAGTGGCAGAGTTTGTGCTGTAGTTGCATTTTAACATTTCTACACTGTCCAAGTGACCACTGAACAAGAAGAGGTCAAAGGTCGCCCTCTCGGTTCCATTTACAGTGATCTTGAGAAGCATGGGTTAATTTGTGGCTTCCACACGATGCAGAGTAAATAAGTGCCCTGCAACCCGAGTATCAGTGTGGGGTGTCTTGTTGACATAACCATCTTTACTCAAGCAGCGCCTACTCTCTTTCACCCCGCTTTCATGAGGACGTGATAAAGTAGAGGCCTCATGTTTGTGAATAAATATATCGTGTCATTTCTCCTTGTTCATATGAATGTATTTACAATAGGTTTCCATCTCCTCACTCTCACTCTCTCTTCGCAGTACGCTCTCGATCAAATCGACACAGCCAGAGAAATGGAGGACCCAGACTACCTGACGGAGGGCTACCTGAACTTGGCGCGCAGCAACGAGAAGCTGTGCGACTTCCAGAAAACGGTGTCCTACTGTAAGACCTGCTTAAACATGCAGGGCACCACGGTCAGCCTGCAGCTCAACGGCCAGGTATGTCTTAGCATGGGCAACGCCTTCCTGGGCCTCAGCGTCTTCCAGAAAGCTTTGGAGAGCTACGAGAAGGCCCTGCGCTACGCACACAACAACGATGACAAGATGCTGGAGTGCAGGGTCTGCTGCAGTCTGGGAAACATCTACATCCATCTTAAGGTAGTTTTTATAACGTTAATGAGATGTGATTGTTCTGTCTTTGTAGTCTTTGCTCAGCATCACCCTTTGAGTAAATGTCTTTATTATATGACAAATCATAGACAAGGGGTCTGAAAAGGAACCTTTCCCTTTCTGATAGTTGCAGATCATTTGGGTAAACCGTTGATTAGATTGCATGTGTGACTTGATGACGCAATCAATACTGATGTTGTCTACGTGTTTGTGGAGTATGATAACACTGCAGAGCATCCAAACTAACATCATCAATGATTAGCTCACGAGGTACTGGGCATTGTGAAACCATGGCAGAGTGAGCAGGCTGGCTGGCGGGGCATATGTAGTACCCTTGACATCAGAGATTTGTAAGAGTAATCCCTTGGCTTCCTGGGGAGGATAGGTTTCAATGGGATTGTGATGAAGTGGCATTTGAAGAATGCACTCATATGTCACATTATTTCATGGAAGAAAACATAATATGTCTGCTAATAATATCCGAGACACATTTATCAAAACTGCTAATTTTCTGAAAGGTTCTTTTGAGCACTGTCAAACATTGAATCATCGTAAAAAGGGGATTATAAACCAGAATGTCCGTGTCAGTAGTATCTAAATAGGACGTTTGACTAAGATGCTGCCATATGTGGGCAATAATTGGACATTGCAGGTCTTACTCATCAATAACCTCTGCCAACAGGACTATGAGAAAGCCTTGTTCTTCCCCTGCAAAGCAGCTGAGCTTGTCAATGACTACGGCAAGGGTTGGAGCCTCAAGTATCGAGCCATGAGTCAGTACCACATGTCTGTCGCCTACAGGAAACTGGAGCGCCTGCCAGACGCCATGGAGTGCTGTGAGGTATTGTTTTATAACCGTCCAACGCGATTACAATCCCCTGAGACGTCACTCAGCCCCACAAAGACAAACCTGCATAACTTGTGGAGAATGTCACAGTTTTTGTTTCCTCACCAAGTTGCCGTCCCCCCGTCGACGTCGGAGCTGCACATACAGTAGATGTTGTGCAGCCGACAGGTGCAGGGCCCAGTTGTTCTGTCGTATGGGGCCTTAGACCTCGACAAAAATATGCTCACAGAGGCGCTGGTTTAAAGTGTTAATGAAGAGGGTGGCTTTAGTCTTCACCCTGTTCTAATTATGTACCGAGGGTGAAAAATAACTTGATGTCATTGCCTTGGAGTGCAAAAGTAAAGTAACAAGACAGCAGGATGCATTTCAGATTTATTACATTTGCCAAACACATTTAGACAAACAGGTTACACATGTTGTCGTGTTTAGAATACCAGAGTACAAGAGGAGTCCTAAAGGTGAAACAACAACGTCTCACGTTCTTCATCACGTCTCGGTCTGATTTATTTGAAAATATACTGAAGCTGATAATAATATAACTGAATGCCAGTTGTAAAAGTAGTCTAATAAAATACAGTTTGAAATGTATCTGGTGATGATTAACCGGACTAGCATGAAAGTCCAGTTTCCAAATTATCCACACTGATTTCCCATCTATAGATTTCAGCACTTGATGGTTTCATCACAGTTGAGGGGTTCAGATGAATTCCTTTCTCCTCTAAAACCTCTGTCTTACACTTCAACAGGAGTCTATGAAGATCGCTCTGCAGCACGGCGACCGTCCTCTGCAGGCTCTGTGCTTACTAAACTTTGCAGACATACATCGCTGCAGGCGTGACGTTGATGTAAGGTGCCACTGTTTGTGCATGCTCCTCCATTTTGTCTTTCACAAAGAACCTTTCAAATATTTAGTCACTTTTTTCTTGTTTCTGTGGCATCTATATGTGGAGCTTCATTTCGTTATTTCTCTTCATGCACGCAGAAAGCATTCCCTCGCTACGAGTCTGCACTGGCTATCATGACTGAGATAGGAAACCGTCTCGGACAGTCACACGTCTACCTGGGAGTTGCAAAGTGTTGGCTTCTGCAGAAAGAATACGACAAGGTACCTATCATTATATAAATGTCATTTCAGACATCACAGTCTTACGACTTTATTGTTGCACATGAAAATACTTTTGTGTTAAATATGACACGCCCTGCCTCGCTGCTTAATTTCCAGGCGCTTGATTCTTTGCAGCGAGCTCAGGAATTGGCGGACGGGATGGGAAACAAGGTAACTGATGATACACAGGACATTATGTACTTTTGTCAATAAGTCTTTCAGATTTACCTGCATGATAAAAAATTAAGTGGTGGCTCTCTTCGTCTGAAGCTGTCCACCAATCAAAAGTATCAGAAGTGTGTTTGATAAAAAATTAATCCAAGTAATGAGTATTGTTTTAGCAGAGTGAAGTGCTGTGTCAGTATGCTGGGTGCCGTGAAACAAGTGTCGTAACATAACACATAATTGATATGTTGTTTAAAGCCTAATTTTTATACAAGTAATATTCACACTAGTTCAGATAGAGAGTTTCATCATATTTCCTGATCTTTGCTGAGCAACAGTTTTGTGTAAAAGGAATAAAAACCCTGTCCAAAATATAGGCCTCTTGAGTTCAGAGATTTAAGCAAATAATAGCCTGGGCTACTAATTGAAGTTTTATGGTAATTGTTATACTTGTCTCATTGTCTTTTGCCTGATTTGTGTGTCAAGCTGTGTACGCTGAAGGTGCACTGCCTGAGTGAGGGGATTTATCGGAGCCGAGGGCAGCAGGAGGAGCTCAGAGAGCAGGTGGTGAAGTTCCTGCAGTGTGTCGAGGAGCTGGAGCTCTACTGCGGCATGTGTGGAGAGTCCATCGGGGACAGGGACCAAAAACTGCAGGCCTTACCCTGTTCCCACATTTTCCATCTCAAGTGAGTGTTCTCTCACTACAGTATTGTTCATATTCAGAGATAACACAAGTTGTTGAGTGTGATTTTTATTTTGATGTTATTCTTACATAACTCATTCACACTGGTGAATACAGGACAGGAATCTGCTCAAAGACAAAAGTTAATATGTGTTTTCTTTATTTTAACAACTGATAAAACTGTTGACACTCTTCTGTTTCATCGTTCCAGGTGTCTGCAGACAAACGGGACGAAGGGCTGTCCTAAATGTTTCAAGTCCTCCATGAAGCCTGGATTTGTGTGATTGTGAGACGGCGTTTGTGCATTGGATCTGCAGACACAGCGCAAAGCCTCACAGGCTCCTGACTGATCTGAGAGAAGCAGGAGGCCTCGAGATGTGCTGAAGATGTTTGAGGAGTAAACGATTCACTGCTCTGTGAAGAGGACACTGAAGTGAACCCTGGGTGTCGCAGAGAGCGGCTTTGAGGACACAATCAAGGCACCCGTCTGAGTCACAGCTGACGGAGGAGGTTTAAGTGACAGTGTTACATTTTATTATAAGCTGAAGAAGAAAGAACCTACGTGTTCTCTGACGACTGGCCCTTTAAGTCTTGAGGAAGAACGACCGTCCGAAGAGCGTTTATAACTTCTATTTGCTATTTTATGCATTAGAATTGTTTCGTGAAGTCAAGATGATCGTCGGTGATCTTAGTCACAGGGTTTGTTGTTCAAATTCTGGTATTACCTTTTACACAACATCCAATTTTTTCTTTAACAGTTCTCTGATTTTTTTTGTATCAGAACACAGAGCCATTTCAGAGTTTAACTGATTTCATACATGGTATATTTATTACTGTATTCATGTACATATTATTCTCATGTTAATTTGTTTTAAGCGTTTGACTGTATTTGAGGTGTTTTGTAAAATCTAAAGACGAGCTAAAATCTCTTAACCATTCAAAACTAGTATGTCTTTACAGAACAGATTCACGCAGCTGTTTTTTTTTTTTTTCCTTATCACAGAGACTAAAGAGCCGGATCAACACAAACTGTGTTCAGAGAAATTCCTTATGTATCGATGTTTAACTCTTAAGTCTGACACCAATATAATTCTGTGGCGATTTAAGGACAAATATTGCTGAGAAGGAAACCTATTATGAAAGGATCTTATTTGACCAATCACACACTTGTCAGATAATTATTTACAGGAGATCAATGCAGTATGTTTTAATGTAGTGTTTTCATATTGGTAGTCATATGTAAATATTGATTAACTGGAGGCAGATGCATTGTAATTTTAAGGCAGTTTCGAGGGCGCTATTACATGTTGCATGTTTTATTTACAATGCCCAGCAACAAAGGATTACATCAAATTATGTATCTGTAACTGTATTTACTTATTTCGGAATTGTTTATCATAGTATTTCTTAATATTAAGTGGCTTTTATGATTCATATTCCTTATATATTTGTTCATTTTAATGAAAAAGAAAGCCATGTCAATTAAAGTCATCGTGGCTCTAACGAGGTTTTTCATTTACAGTAGGTTTTCCTCCAAAAGTCCTACTAAATTTCTTTTTAGCGAGACTGTAGTTTACAAAAATATTGTTTTAAAACATTGACTTGAGACACAGGAATTCAATTGTATGGTCAAAACAGCATAAATTGTTGTTGCTGTGAGAGACAAAATGATTTTAAAAAAATACTGTCAACCCTTTTTGCAACATTCAAAATTCATGCAAAGAGGCCATGAACTTATTTTTTTAATCAAATTTAAGGACTACACACAATACTGTAACTCTAAAATATTAAGTATTTTGTCTTCTCTCTTCATACATGTGCGCAGGTAACAGCAGTGTTGTCATGGTGCTCGAATTCTTAACTTTGATGCAATACCTTGAAAATATCCTTATTCAATACGAGTTTTTGATACAAAATAAAAATGGACACTGAGGGCATGAAATTTAAAATGCTTATTAAAAGATAAATATAACAAGGCTATAACATGACAACGATTCATTTTCTTAGTAGCAGAGAACAGCAGCAAGAAAGCACAGCTGGTACCCATGTATGAGTAGTGCGGAAAATCAGTATTAAAGCTGTTTCAGATATTCAGAATTGATATATATGGATAAATGTATATTTTGGCAACACTAGTTGGCAGCATGAAGAGAGACAGACCAGCACAATAACTTTTACTGCACAAGCACTTAAACTTCTCACACATCACTCCGTCTGAACATCACCTGCTTCCTGTTTTAGATCTCAGCATCCAAAATGCTGTTGATTCACTGTCTGTTTACCCATAGCACAGAACATGTTGTAAAGCATAGATGTCATCTACACTTGTTATTCTTGGTTCTGGGGTGTAAAAGAAGACTTCTCTGACAGTACAGCCACTCATCGTTAACAGTTTAAACTACCTCTGTTTTTGCCTCTAAGCTTTGCCCTCCTTAGAGGATTAATGCAGTAATAACACCACATTTAAGTACATGTAGAATTGTTATGTTTTTCTAGGCATCATGTTGATATAACCATGATTTAGAGTCTGACTAGAATGCATTGTTAATATATTTATGCATTGAGTCAAACCATGTTATTGTGTCGAATAGGAAACATTTCATTGTGGAGAATAAAGTGCATTGAAAGTAAATGTTTGGGTTTGTTTTTTTACATTGTCTCTAAATGGCCTAAGTTTTCTAATTGAAATTGAATGTCAGTCTGCCACCATGACTTGACAGGTTTAAACGAGTATGGGGAATACGTGACGTGTATTTTAACCAGTCGTACTAGTTTGTCAGCATTGACAGAAGTTTCAGCCAAGCGTTCCAGGCTGAACCGCCTCCTGTCACAACACCTAAATGACGGGAAGGACGTTTTCCTGAAAACTTCACTTTACAGGAACACCTCAGCCTGATGGCAGCGATTGTGTTCTCTGAAGAGGACTTGCATTGTCCTCAATGCTCTGACATCTACTGCCTTCCAGTTCTCCTCAATTGTGGCCACAATATCTGCAGAGTTTGTTTACACAAATTCTGGGAATGGAAAGGATCTCGAGTATGTCCTGTGTGTCACGCAGTGTCTGTCCCTGCGAGGCCTCCTATCAATTTGGCACTAAAGATAGCTGTGGACGAATATCAACTGCACAACACCAGCAGGGAACAAGAAGTTTGTCGTCTTCACAGTGAGAGGCTGAGGCTTTTTTGCCACAATGACGAAGAGCCCATCTGTCTTGTCTGCCAAACGTCGAAACAGCATAGAGTTCATGAGTGCTGCCCGGTGGAGGAGGCGGCCCAACAGAGGAAGGTAGAGTAAAAATAGAAACTGGGAAAATGACAGGGGGATTTACTGCATATTTAACACAAGAAACACAATTAGTTGTCTGGACGAGCAAGGATGTCTTGCTACTGTGGTTGTAAGTTTTTTTGGCGTTAAAGCGGATGTCATTGAGTTGCAGCTAACAATTACTTCCATAATAGACATTCAATTAATTTTCTCAATGAACTGATTTATCATTCAGTCTACAAGAAGGGTTCATCACACTTTCCAAAACCAGACAGTTCAAAACTTAAAGAAATTGAATTTGCAATAATATAAAACACATAAAAGCTGCAATTTGATTATCAGGAGAGTTGCAAATGAATATTTTGTCTATCAATGTGAGCTCTGCATTTTTACTCTTAAAGGAGCTGTTCACACCAAAAATACAGGAATCGTCCATCTACTGCTACCTCACCTTGCACCACTGAGCTAGCTAAAGTTACAGCTCAGCCAACGAGGACGCCATTAATGTTTACATCTCGTGATGTCATGTCCATGAGTAGATGCATGTTTCCTTGTGTGTGGTGATACAATTGGTGGGTGCAGTTTGGTAGAAAGAAAATAGTTCCTACATGAAACTGCCCACAACAAGGTCTGTGGCTTATTTTAAATAACTGGGTCATGATTTCTGGAAAGAGACATTGCTGTTGAGTGTTTCTTATGTATTTTCTTGGGGCTTCGAACACTCCAAGCTGAGTGCCATCTACTTCTGTAATAGTCAAGAGAGGGAAGACGTCTCTACGGTCAATATCTGCAACACTCTGCAACCTACCAAAAAATCAAAATGCAAATCTAGACTAAATAGCACTACAGGTAAGAATTGATCTAAGGATTAACTGTCCCTTTAATTATTCTCATTTAAATTGATTTATTTATCTATTTAACATTTCAGGCAGAGATTTCAGCCACACTGGAGTCCCTGAAGAAAAAGCTCAAAATACTGAATAATACAAAGGAGCACTGGGAGGACACCAAAAACTATATACAGGTAAAACTTAGCGTTACTCAATCATACAGTTCACTTCTGGCTCAAGAGATGTTCTTCTGGCTCAGTTTGCCACACAAACATTTCCTTGGTTTACTGCCAAAAATAACCAGCTCCCAAAACATTTCAGAGCCAAGCTTATCAAAGTGAGGTAGCGATAAAGGAGGAGTTTGAGAAGCTACACCTGTTCCTCAAGGAGCAGGAAAACATGAGACTGAAGGTGCTCAAACAGGAAGAGGAAATTAAGACCCGGGTGATGCGCCAGAAGCTGGAAAACATCAAGGACCAGATCAAAACCCTCTCTTTCACCATCAGTGAAATTGAGACAGCTCTCAAAGTGAAGGACCTACCCTTTCTACAGGTACAATGACAGCCACCATTTACACAATAATTTAATGTAAGCCATAAGTTGATAAGAGTATTATCTGTCTGCTAACCCCAAACCACAAATGTGTCCAAATGGACAGCATTTCAATCCCGGCTGGATCTTCCTCTTTAAGTAAAAATGTTTAAAACTGGTCGCCACATCCTAAAATATGCCTCAACAGACTGATGGGCTCTGACAGATATGGTTGATGATCCAACACGCCCAGGCTGTACGCAATGAAAACTGTATACTCCTTCAAGATTGATGTACTCTTAGCAAAGACTAAATTGGAGAAAATAATGCATCAAATTTATATGAAGCATATCAAAAATATCTCAAGTATATAACAAAATCCAACAAGGTTAGACTTACAGTTGCAACTTGTACTTGACAAAAAGATTAAAATACCTGAGCCTACATCATATTCTTCAATAACATACACAAAAAAACACAAAAGTAAGTTCAGTTTCATTTCAGATTCTTGGTTCAAACCTCAGAGGATAGTATGTCATAAAAATGTGAAAATAGTATAATATGTCATGAAAATGCCATGGTATACCATAGCATAAATATATCATGGTGTAGTATGTCACGAATAGGTCAAATATATCTTAATATTAAATATTATATCAAACATGTCTTAATGGTGTATGTCATGAAAACGTCATAGTATAGTATGTCATAAAAATGTGAAAAAATGACATAGTATAGTATGTCATGAAAATGTGAAAAAACGTCATCGTATAGTATGTTATGAAAATGGGAAAAAACATCGTAGTATAGTATGTCATAAAAATGTGAAATAACGGCATAGTATAGTATGTTATGAAAACGTCACAGTATAGTATATCATAAAAATGTGAAATAACGGCATAGTATAATATGTTATGAAAATGTGAAAAAACGTCATAGTATAGTATGTCATGAAAACATCATAGTATAGTACGTCATAAAAATGGGAAAAAAACGTCATAGTATAGTACGTCATAAAAATGGGAAAAAACGTCATAGTATAGTATGTCATAAAAAATGTGAAAAAAACATCATAGTATAGTATGTCATAAAAATGGGAAAAAAACGTCATAGTATAGTACGTCATAAAAATGGGAAAAAACGTCATAGTATAGTATGTCATAAAAAATGTGGAAAAAAACATCATAGTATAGTATGTCATAAAAATGGGAAAAAAACGTCATAGTATAGTATGTCATGAAAATGTGAGAAATCGTCATAGTATAGTATGTCATAAAAATGGGAAAAAAACGTCATAGTATAGTATGTCATGAAAATGTGAAAAATCGTCATAGTATAGTATGTCATGAAAATGTGAAAAAATGTCATATTATAGTATGTCATGAAAATGGGGAAAAACGTCATAGTATAGTATGTCATGAAAACGTCATAGTATAGTACGTCATGAAAATGGGAAAAAACGTCATAGTATAGTATGTCATGAAAATGGGGAAAAACGTCATAGTATAGTATGTCATGAAAACGTCATAGTATAGTACGTCATGAAAATGGGAAAAAACGTCATAGTATAGTATGTCATGAAAACGTCATAGTATACTATGTCATAAAAATGTGAAAAAAACGTCATAATATAGTATGTCATAAAAATGGGAAAAAACGTCATAGTATAGTACGTCATGAAAATGGGGAAAAACGTCATAGTATAGTATGTCATGAAAATGTCATAGTATAGTATGTCATGAAAATGTGAAAAACTGTCATATTATAGTATGTCATGAAAATGGGAAAAAACGTCATAGTATAGTATGTCATGAAAACGTCATAGTATAGTATGTCATAAAAATGTGAAAAAAATGTCATAGTATAGTATGTCATGAAAATGTGAAAAAACGTCATAGTATAGTATGTCATGAAAATGTGAAAAAACATCGTAGTATAGTATGTCATGAAAATGGGAAAAAACATCATAGTATAGTACGTCATAAAAATGTGAAATAACGGCATAGTATACTATGTTATGAAAACGTCATAGTATAGTATGCCATGAAAATGGGAAAAAACATCATAGTATAGTACGTCATAAAAATGTGAAATAACGGCATAGTATACTATGTTATGAAAACGTCATAGTATAATATGTCATAAAAATGTGAAATAACAGCATAGTATAGTAAGTTATGAAAACGTCATAGTATAGTATGTCATGAAAACATCATAGTATAGTATGTCATAAAAATGTGAAAAAACGTCATAGTATAGTACGTCATGAAAATGTGAAAAAACGTCATAGTATAGTATGTCATGAAAATGAAAAAAAAAAACGTCATAGTATAGTATGTCATAAAAATGGGAAAAAACGTCATAGTATAGTATGTCATAAAAATGGGAAAAAAACGTCATAGTATAGTACGTCATAAAAATGGGAAAAAACGTCATAGTATAGTATGTCATAAAAAATGTGGAAAAAAACATCATAGTATAGTATGTCATAAAAATGGGAAAAAAACGTCATAGTATAGTATGTCATGAAAATGTGAGAAATCGTCATAGTATAGTATGTCATAAAAATGGGAAAAAAACGTCATAGTATAGTATGTCATGAAAATGTGAAAAATCGTCATAGTATAGTATGTCATGAAAATGTGAAAAAATGTCATATTATAGTATGTCATGAAAATGGGGAAAAACGTCATAGTATAGTATGTCATGAAAACGTCATAGTATAGTACGTCATGAAAATGGGAAAAAACGTCATAGTATAGTATGTCATGAAAACGTCATAGTATAGTATGTCATAAAAATGGGAAAAAACGTCATAGTATAGTATGTCATGAAAATGTGAAAAAAACGTCATAATGTAGTATGTCATAAAAATGGGAAAAAACGTCATAGTATAGTACGTCATGAAAATGGGGAAAAACGTCATAGTATAGTATGTCATGAAAACGTCATAGTATAGTATGTCATAAAAATGTGAAAAAAACGTCATAATATAGTATGTCATAAAAATGGGAAAAAAGGTCATAGTATAGTATGTCATGAAAATGTGAGAAATCGTCATAGTATAGTATGTCATAAAAATGTCATAGTATAGTATGTCATCAAAATGTGAAAAACTGTCATATTATAGTATGTCATGAAAATGGGAAAAAACGTCATAGTATAGTATGTCATGAAAACGTCATAGTATAGTATGTCATAAAAATGTGAAAAAAATGTCATAGTATAGTATGTCATGAAAATGTGAAAAAACATCGTAGTATAGTATGTCATGAAAATGGGAAAAAACATCATAGTATAGTACGTCATAAAAATGTGAAATAACGGCATAGTATACTATGTTATGAAAACGTCATAGTATAGTATGCCATGAAAATGGGAAAAAATGTCATAGTATACTATGTCAAAAATGTGAAAAAACGTCATAGTATAGTATGTCATGAAAATGTCAAAAAACGTCATAGTATACTATGTCATAAAAATGTGAAAAAACATCATAGTATAGTATGTCATAAAAATGTCAAAAAACGTCATAGTATAATATGTCATAAAAATGTGAAATAACAGCATAGTATAGTAAGTTATGAAAACGTCATAGTATAGTATGTCATGAAAACATCATAGTATAGTATGTCATAAAAATGTGAAAAAACGTCATAGTATAGTACGTCATGAAAATGTGAAAAAACGTCATAGTATAGTATGTCATGAAAATGGAAAAAAAAACGTCATAGTATAGTATGTCATAAAATGGGAAAAAACGTCATAGTATAGTATGTCATAAAAATGGGAAAAAACGTCATAGTATAGTACGTCATAAAAATGGGAAAAAACGTCATAGTATAGTATGTCATAAAAATGTGGAAAAAAACATCATAGTATAGTATGTCATAAAAATGGGAAAAAAACGTCATAGTATAGTTGTCATGAAAATGTGAGAAATCGTCATAGCATAGTATGTCATAAAAATGGGAAAAAAACGTCATAGTATAGTATGTCATGAAAATGTGAAAAATCGTCATAGTATAGTATGTCATGAAAATGTGAAAAAATGTCATATTATAGTATGTCATGAAAATGGGGAAAAACGTCATAGTATAGTACGTCATGAAAACGTCATAGTATAGTATGTCATAAAAATGTGAAAAAAACGTCATAATATAGTATGTCATAAAAATGGGAAAAAACGTCATAGTATAGTATGTCATGAAAATGTGAGAAATCGTCATAGTATAGTATGTCATGAAAATGTCATAGTATAGTATGTCATCAAAATGTGAAAAACTGTCATATTATAGTATGTCATGAAAATGGGAAAAAACGTCATAGTATAGTATGTCATGAAAATGTGAGAAATCGTCATAGTATAGTATGTCATGAAAATGTCATAGTATAGTATGTCATCAAAATGTGAAAAACTGTCATAGTATAGTATGTCATAAAAATGTGAAAAAAATGTCATAGTATAGTATGTCATGAAAATGTGAAAAAACGTCATAGTATAGTATGTCATAAAAATGTGAAATAACGGCATAGTATAGTATGTCATGAAAATGTGAAAAAACATCGTAGTATAGTATGTCATGAAAATGGGAAAAAACATCATAGTATAGTACGTCATAAAAATGTGAAATAACGGCATAGTATACTATGTTATGAAAACGTCATAGTATAGTATGCCATGAAAATGGGAAAAAATGTCATAGTATACTATGTCATAAAAATGTGAAAAAACGTCATAGTATAGTATGTCATGAAAATGTCAAAAAACGTCATAGTATAATATGTCATAAAAATGTGAAATAACAGCATAGTATAGTAAGTTATGAAAACGTCATAGTATAGTATGTCATGAAAACATCATAGTATAGTATGTCATAAAAATGTGAAAAAACGTCATAGTATAGTATGTCATGAAAACGTCATAGTATAGTATGTCATGAAAACGTCATAGTATAGTATGTCATGAAAATGGGAAAAAACATCATAGTATAGTACGTCATAAAAATGTGAAATAACGGCATAGTATACTATGTTATGAAAACGTCATAGTATAGTATGCCATGAAAATGGGAAAAAATGTCATAGTATACTATGTCATAAAAATGTGAAAAAACGTCATAGTATAGTATGTCATGAAAATGTCAAAAAACGTCATAGTATAATATGTCATAAAAATGTGAAATAACAGCATAGTATAGTAAGTTATGAAAACGTCATAGTATAGTATGTCATGAAAACATCATAGTATAGTATGTCATAAAAATGTGAAAAAACGTCATAGTATAGTATGTCATGAAAACGTCATAGTATAGTATGTCATAAAAATGTGAAAAAAACGTCATAATATAGTATGTCATAAAAATGGGAAAAAACGTCATAGTATAGTATGTCATGAAAATGTGAGAAATCGTCATAGTATAGTATGTCATGAAAATGTCATAGTATAGTATGTCATGAAAATGTGAAAAACTGTCATATTATAGTATGTCATGAAAATGGGAAAAAACGTCATAGTATAGTATGTCATGAAAACGTCATAGTATAGTATGTCATAAAAATGTGAAAAAATGTCATAGTATAGTATGTCATGAAAATGTGAAAAAACGTCATAGTATAGTATGTCATAAAAATGTGAAATAACGGCATAGTATAGTATGTCATGAAAATGTGAAAAAACATCGTAGTATAGTATGTCATGAAAATGGGAAAAAACATCATAGTATAGTACGTCATAAAAATGTGAAATAACGGCATAGTATACTATGTTATGAAAACGTAGTATAGTATGCCATGAAAATGGGAAAAAATGTCATAGTATACTATGTCATAAAAATGTGAAAAAACGTCATAGTATAGTATGTCATGAAAATGTCAAAAAACGTCATAGTATACTATGTCATAAAAATGTGAAAAAACATCATAGTATAGTATGTCATAAAAATGTCAAAAAACGTCATAGTATAATATGTCATAAAAATGTGAAATAACAGCATAGTATAGTAGTTATGAAAACGTCATAGTATAGTATGTCATGAAAATCATAGTATAGTATGTCATAAAAATGTGAAAAACGTCATAGTATAGTACGTCATGAAAATGTGAAAAAACGTCATAGTATAGTATGTCATGAAAATGGAAAAAAAAAACGTCATAGTATAGTATGTCATAAAAATGGGAAAAAACGTCATAGTATAGTATGTCATAAAAATGGGAAAAAAACGTCATAGTATAGTACGTCATGAAAATGTGAAAAAACGTCATAGTATAGTATGTCATGAAAATGGGAAAAAAAAACGTCATAGTATAGTATGTCATGAAAATGTGAAAAAAAACGTCATAGTATAGTATGTCATGAAAACGTCATAGTATAAGTATGTCATAAAAATGGGAAATAAAAGCATATTATAGTATGTTATGAAAATGTGAAAAAACGTCACAGTATAGTATGTCATGAAAATGTCATAGTATAGTATGTCATGAAAATGTGAAAAAGCGTCACAGTATAGTACGTCATGAAAATGTCATAGTATATTATGTCATGAAAATGTGAACTAAAGGCATAGTATAGTATGTTATGAAAATGTGAAAAAGCGTCACAGTATAGTACGTCATGAAAATGTCATAGTATAGTATGTCATGAAAATGTGAACTAAAGGCATAGTATAGTATGTTATGAAAATGTGAAAAAAATGTCATGGTATAGTATGTTATGAAAATGTGAAAAAACGTCACAGTATAGTATGTCATGAAAATGTCATAGTATAGTATGTCATGAAAATGTGAACTAAAGGCATAGTATAGTATGTTATGAAAATGTGAAAAAATGTCATGGTATAGTATGTTATGAAAATGTGAAAAAAATGTCATAGTATAGTATGTTGTGAAAATGTGAAAAAACGTCATGGTATAGTATGTTATGAAAATGTGAAAAAAATGTCATAGTATAGTATGTTATGAAAATGTGAAAAAAATGTCAAAAAAGTATTATCATGTATTATGTCATAAAAGTGTCAGTGCAGTAGTAAGTTAGCATACCAATAGTTGCTCATTAGCACACAGTACAGGGTGATGGTAATGTCACTGTAGGTATTTGTCCATTAACCAAAGTATTGGTAAAATTGAAACTTTGATCTGTTGATGATACAAGAGGAATAGTCAGAGGATTTTAAGACTAATGTCCGCGCCAAATTCCCATCAAATAATCAAATAGTTGTTAAGAATTTTCAATCTAGACCAAAGTGTTACATCAACAGACAGATCAAAACTGCTGCAACACATGCTGGCTAAAGAATATGGGCCTTTATGAGGGGAGATTTTATGTTTATTTTATGTATGTCATAAAAAAAAATATCATAAAAAATGTCATAGTGTAGAATGTCTTACAAATTCATAAAAAAGTCATAGTATAGTAGAAAAAAAATCATAATAAAAAAAGTCATTGTATAGCATGTCTTAAAATGTTTTTGACAATGTGTTTGTTATTAAAAAGCCATAAAAATGTCATGGTGTAGTATGTCTTAAAAATTCATAAAAAATATGTGATAGTATAGTATGTAAAAAACCTCATAATAAAATGTCACAGTACAGTATGTCATAAAGAAGTCATAAAAATGCCATAGTATCGTTGGTTAAAAAAAAAAAACATTCAAAATATCATAGTACAGTTTGGTGTTAAAAAAACCCCAAAAAAATCATAGTATAGTATGTCATAAAAATATTTAAAAAGTCATTAAATAAAAGAATAAAATAATAGATTTAAAAAACTATAAGGATGTTTAAACACTGTTTGTCATGTACTATTTTAATGTTTCCTTTCATGTTTGTACTTATATATTTGATGTATTATTCTGACTGACCTGAAGAAAATCCAAGAGGGATCAAAACTTGTCCATGTAAATAGTTTTGTGGCTTGGAGTTGCTGTGCAGGTGTTACTCTTTTTGTTAATGCTGATATCCAAAAGTCTTGCACACAGATATGATATTTATATAACTACACTCCTGCCATGTTAATGAGATGCATTTCTTCCCCTTCTCTCTGTGACTTAAGGGCTACAAGCAAACAAAGAAAAGGTATGCATAACTCACTATCTGCAAAACTTAGCACTGACTGTCTCCGTAAGACAATGAAGTAATTATTTCAATGTTTCAGGGCAAAATGCAACATTGGAGAGCCGGAGTGTATCAGAGATATCCTGATCAACACTGCAAAGCATGTGGGAATACTTAGGTTCGGAATCTGGAATAAGATGGCCGACATCATCGAGTGTGGTGGGTGAACAGACAGTGGTCTTAAAGGTAGTGTTTACTATTAAGTATTTTCAACACACTAAACTTGGTTTCTACTTTCAGCTCCTATCACTCTGGATCCAAACACGGCACAGGCCAACTTAAAGTTCTCTGAAGAGTTGACCTGTGTGCAATACAGCAGTAAGCAACACCTTCCTGACAACCCTGAGCGCTGCACCAGTCGAGTGTGTGTGCTAGGATCCACCGGCTTCACATCTGGGAAACACAGCTGGACCGTGGATGTGGGCCAGGGCAAAAACTGGTACATCGGAGTGGCCCAGGAGTCCATCAAAAGGAAGAGTACAGTCTTCCTCAATCCGGCGGAGGGTTTCTGGGTGATCGGCCTGTGCAACGGAGACTCGTTCTGGGCTCAGACCTCGCCTCGCAGCAAGCTCACGTTGAAGCAGAAGCCTGAAAAGATCACTGTACAGCTGGACTATGACAAGGGAAAGGTCGTTTTCCTCAACATTGCTGATTCGACAGTAATACATACATTCAAAGACAAGTTTACAGAGAGGATTTTCCCCTACTTCTCCCCTGGATTGTTGGACGAGGGGAAAAACTCCATCCCGCTAAGAATCTGTCCTCTGAAAATAAAAGTGGACGTAGAGTAGAGATCAAGACTTTGTTGAGCGTGTTGAACCTGATACACTCATTAAAACAGGCAACAATTTGCAAAGTTTCAATATGAATTCAGGAGCTAATTTACATGACACTGTACCTGATAAAAGGTCATAGAGGCAACATATACATATATATATTTAATCAAACCAGACTACGGACAAAGATTTGAATGTTTAATCTCAGTCAGAACAATGTTTCCAGTACAGTAACTTATAAAGGGCATTTGGTATCATTAACTGTTACTGTCTTTGTCTTTTTTTGGTTTTCTTTGTGATGCCATGTCTTTTAGTTTAGAGTCCAGTTTCCTTTGCAGATAGGCTTTCTTGTTGGGGTCCACGGATTTGTCTTTCTTCCCACTCCCGGCGTAAAGAATGCCTTCTTTGCTTATCCTCATCCGGGCATGAGACTTGGCTTTATCTCCACAGCCGTGAACCTACAAAGGGTTTACAACATGACAGTTAGATCAGTAAACCACAATTCGCTTACATTTTAAAGGGACAGTTCACCCCAAATTAAAAAATACATATTTTTCCTCATACCTGTCGAAAATTGTGGTTACTGTACTTAGTGTTACTGTAATTTTCACAACTCACAGTAAAACAATCTAGATTAATAAAAGGCACTACAGGTGAGAGGAAAAATATGTATTTTCGATTTAAGGGTGAACTGTCCAGTGAAGCTGTCACCTGTGGCGAAATATCAATACACAAACTTGTAGAGTGCTTTCCTGTCATCATCTATGCATTAATACAGCTACAGTCTAATAAAGACACAAAGCAAAACAAACACCATCTGGTGACATTTCCTACCTCTGGTATATGATGACTGAGACAATACTGCCTGTTGCAGAACAAGCAAAGCTGTCCAAGTGTCAGCACCGACGCTTTGCACTTGACAAAACTGCACACGCTGTCAGCCTTCACAACAGCATTGATAAGTGTGTCAAAGTCATCATCTGGAGTGGCGGCAGCGGCGATGCCACAGGCGCCTGTCTTCATTCGGCTCTTTCCTGGGAGAGAGATGTCAAAGAGTTGAGTTGCTGCAAACACGTCGGGACAGACACTTCAAAACAGATGACTGACAACAAACCTTTAGCCGACTTGGGCTTCTTCGCTAACTGGGGCTGAACTGGTGGGATGTTGTTCTGCTGCTTCTTTTGTTGAGCAATTTCTTCCCTCTTCTGCTGCTCCCTCTTCATTCGCTCCAGATGTAGACTTTTCAGGTCTAAAGGAGGTTGACACACAGGCTCTGTTTGGAGACTGGGGGCTGTTTCCTCCTCCTGAGCTGCTTCATCTCCTCCTTCTTCTTGTGGTGGCTCCTCAGCTGGTGTCGACACCAGGGGCCTTGCAACAGTGATACACCGGTCTTTCCCCTCGCCTTTACTCTCATGCATGAGGCCCAGCTCCTCAGCGATCTGGTGGACCAGCAGGCGGTCATGAGAGTTAAACGATGATGGGAACTGTAGTTCACTCTGATTCAAGTCCTTTAGAAAGTTTTCCACCTGCGCTCTGATCTCAGCATATCTGTTCTTTTTCTCCTCTTCTGTCTGTGTGTTTTGCAGGACTTTGTGTTCTTCTCTGTACCAGCAGTATTGTCATTACTGCTGCTACTAGCGGACTTCTTCTGCTGCTGCTGCTTTGCCCTGTTTGGTGGTTGATCTTTAACCTTCTGCTTGGTAGATGTGGAGCTGCTGCCAGATGTGTTAGCCTTTGTGTCTTTGTGGTCACGGGTGTAGTTTTGTGGCACGATGTCTTGGATGTACTCAAATGCTGTTCTGACGTCGCCAAACTCAGTCATATGGCTGATCAGGGACTTCAGGAAAGCATGATTCTGGACAGTTTGGGTGTCGCACACAACAGCGATGTGACGTCTCGCACGTGTTACGGCCACGTTAATCCTTCTGTCCTCTGCCAGAAATCCAACTTCCCCTAAAATAAAACGATGAATAAGCACATATGTGAATGCTGCTAATATTCATGGTAAGACAGAAACATTCACGACTTGAGAGCAAAATAGATTACCCTTTCTGTTGGACCGAACCAACGACAACACCACAGCCTCTTTTTCTCTGCCCTGAAATCCATCCACTGACTTTATCTCCAGCTCCGGATGCCTCGCAGAAAGTTTCTGACGCAGAAGATCGACCTTTAAAGAGATAAAAACATCAAAACCCATCAATGAGTTACTGAGATGCAACTGTTAGATCTTTTCATGTAATTGTATCTTAATATTACATGTACTATATTGGGGATTTTATCTTTATTACTGTGAAAGTGTAACTCTTTTTTTTTTGGACATTTTTTGGGGCTTTTTTCCTTTATTTGATAGGACAGCTATAGCGTGAAAGGAGGAGACAGAGAGGGGGAACGATGTGCAGCAAAGGGCTGTGGGTTAGAGGCGAGCCCTCGGCCACTGCGACAAGGACACAGCCTTTGCACATGGGGTGCCTGCTCTACCAGGTGAGCTAGTGGGCACCCCAAAAGTGTAAATCTTTGATTGAAGAAATATCGAAAATAAAGTTTGCATTGTTGCTATGACACGGTACAGTCATAGCGGTTGTATCTGCATACTGAAGTATTTTACTAGAAATTGAACACAATTAATGTACTATTGGTTTCATACTGGTACATACTGGTTTGAGACATACAAAAAAAATTCACATACTCTTTTAGCGTACTAAATAGCAGGTTAGTATGGAGTTTCAGACTGAGCCAGTGACTTACCTGTAGATTGTACGGAGCAATAACGGCGATGTCTTTAGCTTTCACCCCAGCTTCAGTCAAGGCCTTTATGTGCAGCTCAACAATGTCTACCTCGCCTGAGGAGAAACACACTGTTAGACCCCACAACACACCAACTGTGACAACATTATATATATTTTTTACAATAAGAATGACTAACCTTGATTGCCTTTGGACTGCTCATCTGTGACCTCCATCTCGCTCAGGCCGCAGCCCGCAGTGTCAATAAGAAGAAGCGGTGTGCTGGTCTCTTCGACACAGGCGACTCCTGGTAGATCTCTTTTGCATGAAAGACAACATTTTAAACACTTGATTGAGTTGCTACTCGTTGAAATACACAAGTGAGACACGTCATTATCAAGCTCACACTCACTTTAACAAGTGTCTCTCTACAGAGCCGTGAGCTGTTAGTTTTCCCTGGTACATCTCTTTGGAGGCCCAATCCATGATGGCACTGTTCATGCGGTACTGAACTGTCAGCATTCGCACCACTGAATCCCCGTACATCTGGATGAGTCTCTCCATGAGACTGAGAGACAAGCCTTTGGATGCAGCCCTGCAGCACAGAGAGAGACCATAAGCTTCTTACTATGATAGACAGGGTCCTACAGAGAAGACATTTTCTGCCAAAGTTAAAACTGTTCACTTTATTTCATTTGTGTGATTTCTGTATTTGTGTTGTTGTCTGTGCTCTTCTCGCCGGTTTGACGTGGGCAGGGCTCAGTTGGAAAAGGGTGATGTCACATATTTCTGTGTAAATTAAGTAAAAGCAGCACCTGTGCATTTACTCCATGCCACAAAAGTTTAATAAAACCATCTTTATTATCTTTTTTAACACGTATAAATATCTTTATTTGTCTTTGTTAAACTCTGGTAGCATGTGTGCAGACACTACTTATTCTTGATTTACACAGTTTTCTGACAGCCTTGTTGCTACGTGATGTATGATGATTGCTCTCCTTCAACATGTTTCTGTGCACCAATCAGAATTTAGCATTCGAATCAGAAGGTGATGAGAGATGCTTTAAGATTTTATAAAATCTAATCAAACCAGACCCACACAGTCCTGATGAGGCAGATTAGTGGCACTGTTGTTATTTAGCTCTTAAATAACAACAACATGAGATGCCGTTTTGGAGATTTCGCATTTGATTTTAGGTGCTTTTAATAAAAAAAGTTTCAGTTGTTGTCACAGGACAAACATAAAATTGTGAATGTTATTTATCTATGAATGCAGAAAGACAGGAAAACCTGTTGTTTTACGTTTGTGATTTGATGGTAGGTGGTAACTGCTTGTAGTCTCCAGCCAGAATGCACTTGCGCGCTTTGAGCAGGGCGATCCAGCAGCTGCTCTCCAGAGCCTGAGCGCACTCGTCTATCACCACCCAATCAAAATGCTCTGCTGGCAGAAACTTCAGAGGGCCGTCATGACAAGCACCTGCAGACACAAACAAGTGCTCTCTGATTGCCTTTCATCATCACTGCAGCGACTGAATTGCATTTTCTTTGCTCGCGGCCGTTACTGACCTGTGTTGGTTGATAACACAACGTCAGCACTTTTCAGGATCTGGGCGATGGCTGTTGCTTCTCTTGTTTTCAGCTCTTTTCTTAGCTCCCCTATTTCCCTTTTGTAGTTCACCCGGTCTCCTTTTTCACGCATCTTCTTCATTCCCATCTTAAAAAAAAAATAAAAAAATAAAAAATTACAAATCATTCAAGGTGGCTCAAATGCTAATAGGAGCACACGCTACAAATACTTACAAATGCTTTATCCATGTCTTTACGGATGTCAGCGATGATGTTTGCATTGTCACTCTGAGCGAGGATGGCATCCAATGAATGTTTCTGTATGGACTCCAGCAGTCTGGCGGGGTGACCCAGCCTCAGGACCTTTGCCTTGCACTGCGCTAACCTCTCCACTAAATTATCAACAGCCACGTTAGAGGGTGCACAGCACAGGACCTGCACAAACACACAATCCAAACATGAGATATAGATAACAGTGAGTTTAGGCCACAAACCCTGTGAAAGCACATCTATAAAAATGTGTGTTTAAGTGGGGTTTGAAGGAGAATAAGGAGTTCGTCAGTCTGGTCTCTTCAGGGAGGTTGTTTCAGAGAGTGTGGGCTCCAACAGAAAAGGCGTGGTCACCCCTGGTCTTCAGCCTAGATTGCAGTATGGCGAGCAGAGCCTCAGCTGAGGACCTCAGGCTACAACCAGGCACGTACAGAGTCAGAAGATATGAGATGTACATAGGCCTTAAAAGTAATTCAATTGTAAAATTTACTGGGAGCCAATGAATAGAAGCTAAAATAGGAGTAACGTGCTCTCTTTTTTTTGGTTTTGGTGATGAGGCTGGCTGCTGAATTATGGAAAAGCTGTACTTTGTGTAAACTCTGTTGACTCCAACAAGTGTAGAAAGAGTCCAAACCAGAGTAAATAAATAATATTCACATAAACACTAATCAAAATCAACTTCCTGTGTGGGTTGCAAGAGGCCAGTTACTGGCATGTATTCTGGGAGTGTCCAGTGATTAGGCCTTTGTGGGCGGCATTTCATAATGCAGTAAAAAGCAGACTGATCTGCCCTTGTAATTGTCCACATTACTTTTAGGATGTGCTGATTTTCAGGCAAAGTGTCCTGATGAAAAGATGTTTGTTATTTTGATACTCGCTTGCAAAAAAGCCCTCGCCAGGTGCAGGTTACTTTCTGAACTCACCACAATAGAGCAGTGGACAGATATAGTAAATTATATTCATGTTTCTCTTCATCCTCAGAAAATGCGTTCATTGAATTCTGGACTGAGTGGGTGAAATATGTAAGACCCTTATGGCCAGATATTGTGGAGGTGGATAAATGACCCTGTTATATTGTTGTATTTTAACAGACCACACTGACTAGTGCTCTATCATGTCTCCCCCGACACATTTTTCTTTGCTCTTGTGTGAACACTTTGTCTCTTCCAAAATGTACAATGTGCTCAAAAATGTGAGCATCAGGGAAAATTAAACTGCTTCTGTCCTGGTGTAGGATGTGTGGTATAAACTTCTGTTAAAAAAAATAAAGAATTTCATAAAAAAAAAGTTCAGAAAATCTATGTTTTGTACCTTCTGGCCTTGTTTGACTGCTTGCAGGATGATCTCCACCACTGTGGTGGTCTTCCCCGTTCCTGGTGGTCCATGAATCACAGCCAGTTCTCTCTGAGACAGAGTAAATGACACAGCATCTCTCTGGGAATCATCCAGGTTCGAGTTAAAGAATTTAACTTCATCTGATGAAACATAATAGAATAGCCAGAATTAGTCCATGTACTATATGACTCATGGTGATATGCAAGGTTTGGAAATCGGTGTAAGATTATGCTGTATAATTTCGTAAAAGCTACAAGCAACTATCGTTTGATAATATTTGCTTTGTTAAGTGCGACTTACTCGGCTGTGACTGAGTCGAAGGTTTTGTGTCTCCAAAGAGAACGTTTATCAGATTGGCAGCTGGTCCATTGCTGTATCCATTTAATGCATTCAAGGCACTGCAAGCATGAAACACACAGCGTAAACAAGTTGTTTCAAGGTCTCATAACTCACTTGTATCCGTCTTACATTACGGATGTCACTCACTTTTTCATTCGTTTGTAGGTGACGTCATTTGCCAACTTTAAGAGGTTGTAAAGGCCATCTGTGTCAAAGCTGAGGCCATCCTTTGAGTCATCAAACGCCACACTTATAGAAGTTTGGCTGACCCTCGTCACTATTCCTGTGCCGATCTGTGAGGCTGCAGTGCATCCGCCAGTGTCATACAAGCCAACTATGTCCCCTGTAACCAAAGACATAAACGTCACATCAAGCAAAATGTGAAACTTAAGTCACAAAGAAACCCGCAGATCAGATGTTTTATTCATCCATCTCACCAGGTCCAAAATTGTTGCTTGGCAGAGATGAGAAACCAAGATGCTTTCTTGGCTCGAGGACAAGGACTGTGCGGCCGTACAGGCCTGTGGACTGACTTCCTATCTGCAGTTTAAGCAGGCAAACTCCTTTATTTTGAAGATCCTTGAGGGAGATATTCTCCTGCCATATCCTGAGGGCACAAACAAGACAAGTCATTTCATAGCAACAGATATCGATTATAAGATTTTGGGTTTTTGTGGGAAACACTTTGTAGGTAAAGGCCAAAGCCTCACTTGAAGATAATACTGTAATCTCTCTATAGGAAAGAGGAAATTTAGCAATTTTACATATAAAGGTCATTTTACCTGCTTTGTCTATAAAACAGTTGTATAGTATCTTCTGTAGCTGTATTGTAGCTTTGGCAATTGAGAGGCCTATCAACTGGCAATATGGGAAACGGAGGACCCCATGTTAATGAATGTACTAAAACTCATGGTGACTCTGGTGCTTCATTTTTGACTACTCTTTTTTAATCTGCATCTTCCAAGTTTCCTAATTTCATGGAAGTGCAATGCAAAAATCACTGACTTATCCCTTTATTTGGATAAGTATCACAGTATGAATGTTATTTTACATACCTGGTCTCTTCTATTTCAGCCTCCCTCTCCTCCTGCAGAAGCTCGAGAGTCTTTGACACAAACTGTTCAACTGCCATCACTCTCTGAAAAGATCCAAAAGATGATCAGCACAAATCCTTTACGTGTCAGTATTACTTCACTTACGATAAAAACTAGAAAAACTCATACTTAGTAACTTCTGTTAAGTTTTAATATTATTTACAGCGGGCCACATTTCACATTTAAATCATGTTGTAATTCTATTTTAACTTCATCAGTCCCCAGGACTTGTTTCCAAAAAGCATCAGGCTTGTTTAGATGTTCCTTTGCAAACCTCTGAAGCTGAATTTTGTGGTGGAAACACAGGAAAGGTTTTTTTCCGATGACTCTTCCTTGAAGGTCATATTTGTACGGGTGTCACTGCAAACTAGAACAGTGCACCACCACTACAGAATCTGTGAAATCTTCATGCAGGTCTTCTGTGGTCAAAGTCAAACAGTGGTTTTGATTTGCCTTTCTTGCAAGCCTTTAAGCAGAAAGTTTTTAGTCATCCAGACCTCAACTTGCCCTCCACAGTTCCTATTAACTACCACTTCATAACAACATCATGAGCTGAGGAAACAGCTACCTGAAAACGTTTTACTATCTTCCTGCTTTGTGGGCATCAGTTATCTTAGTTTTCAGAGTGTTAGGCAGCTGTTTAGAGGAGCCCATGGCTGCTGATTGTCAGAGTATTTAAAAAACTACCACAAGACTCATATGTCTTGGGGTACCAAAACTTTCGCATAGTGCTCCTTTCCTTTTTTCAATCTAAAACCATACTAAACAAAACTTATTATAGCACAGCACAATAGTTGCTTTAAATGTTGAAATGCATGACTCATCTTTAACTTAATGTACTTTGAAAATCAGTTTAGCGTCTCCTCACTTGAGTATTACTGACTAGAGGTGACCAAACTTGTGCATGCCCACTGTATGCCCAGCCAAAATGTAACTGACATATAAAGGAGAGTATACCCACTTCAACCTCAGTAACCTACACCAGGGTATCTGCAGGTAATTAGTTTATTTAATGTTTTTTAAGACCCATTCAGGCAAGTTTTAACCAGAATTAGGTCAGAGTTTTGGACAAACCATGTTTTACTTATTTAAGCATCACATGTAAGCATTGCAGGCAAGTCTTGTAGGCTATATTTAGTCTTGTCTGGAGGTAGGTGATCGGTAGGAATATGGTTATTTGAGTGAGTTAAGTCAATCTACATTTTGCCGACAAGTAAACAAGCAAATATGAAGTAAAATAACAGTATTAGAGATATTTTGTAAGATTAGTTACATTAGAAACTTGTCCTTTCACATAAAAAGGCTTCACTCATTTACACATAGATAAATTAAAAATGGATGTTTGTATAACTTCAGGTCTCCCAAATTCAAATGTAATACTATTTAATGACTTCTAAGGCCTTGAACATTGAATTTAAGATATTTTAAGACCTTCTAAGGACCTGCAGACACCCTGATACACACCTATCTAGTGGTAAACCTACCTCATAAACTACCACTGCACCACTAGCCCCAGGTTTTGCCTGTCATACATTATCATTGTATTTGATTGCAGTTAACATTAAAGGTAACGTTAATACACGGGGAAACACTAGTTAGGAAAAGCTTAGTAGTTTAAATGAGCTATATGTTAAAGCTTCATGAAGAGAGCTGTCTTATTTCTATGAACCCTGACATGTTAGCTTGTTAGCATGCTAACCACACTGCACTCAAACACTTTAAGGTTAGCTACAGTTAGCAAGAATGAAACTCACCTGTAAATGTCAGTTATCTGAACAGACACCGGAAAAGTAGAGGGCAGATAAGCTAATGTTAATCACACGGGGCAACTTGGATAAAGCTTGGTATTATCCTCTATGGCATGACAGCAGTGTGTTTGTTTGGCTCATGCTGTCTTCTTTTACTGTGCTAGCTTGTTAGCATGCTAGCTACACCGCCACCTATGTGCGCGGATGACTTCTTGTCTCGCGCTCACTCACACATTTTATTTTGAAAAGCCCAGCACGCGGAAGTCACCCAGCTTCGTTGACGCTTCAGAAACACGTTGAGCTAAGTTGTCAATCAAACAGGGACTCACCGACCGACAGTCAAAACCAGGTTGTTTGTTATAAATTCTATATTTAAGCAGTATGGACGGGGCCATGTTGGCGCGTTGATGTGTGTGACTTCAAACCGCAGGAGGATATGCTGTTTTTTAATCTACCAGATCTCAGTCAGGAAGGAAGCACTTGGATTGCAAACCTGCAGACTCTGAGCTAACCCATTTTATATTTGACTGCTTCACCACTCCTGCTCACTGCGTTTTTTGGAAATGAGAACGACATTACTGCTGCTGCACGCCATCTCCTGCTGCTGCTTGGTCAGTGCCACTCTCTCCAAAACTGATGCAAAGAAGTCGCATAAAGCTGAGGCTGAGGTGAGTTTAACTCCAGGGCTTTACCTTGAAATGGATCTGAGCTGTGTGTGCTGACAGGTCATGCAAGCCCTCTCTGTGCCTGGCATGTCACTGGACCTACCTGTCTTTCACAGAATCAGGAAGAAACCCTCACCCTCACCTGTCACGTGTCCAGTCATGATGATGGATATCTGTCACTGACACTGTGCTTTTCACCTGATCTCACTGTTTAGACATCTCCAGCTGAGCTGTCTGCGTTGGAGAGAGGCCTCGTTGTGTCAGACCCGCCCTGGAAAGACATAGTGAAGGAGGAGAAGAGATACTGTGCTCACATCAAGAGAACATTTCAAGGTCCAGTGCTTGGATATGTCACGCCTGTAAGTCACCGACACATGCTGCTGGTCAGCATTTGACAACAAGGACAGGTTCAGTCAGATTATCTATAAACTCAATGCAACACTCACATGCCTTTATGTTCATTGGAAGTTTCTTGCTGTAGTTAGTCTTCCTCGTCAAACTGGTTGTAAACAGAGCTCTGACTTTCCTGACAACAGTGTGAGAGATGGGGGATGAAATCCACAGCCCTCATTCTCTGCATAAATGCATGAGAGCGTTCAGCTGCAGCTAACATGGCTCCATGAGCCTCAGTCTGAGTTAATCAAATTATGTGGGTATTTTCCAGAGTAAATCTTGTTATTGCAAAATTCCCTGTTTGGTTGAATCGGACTGTGTTCTCTGCAAAGTTACACAAATGGTTAATTTCATGCCATAAAGACTGACTTTGGTGGAGCTGAAACTAGTGTGGCAGAAAGTTACAGACAATAATGAACAAAAAAAAGCAGCATAAAAATGTAAAGCCCTAAGCAACATAAAACACAAAATAAGATCACTACAAAGAAAAGCCAAAAGTATGTTAATATATACTAATAATGAACCATAAAAATGCAAAACAGCCATAATAAGGCCAGTAATTGCTTTGTTAACAAGGGAATGCCAATGAAGAAGTCTATGAAATTATAAGGAGAGGCAGCCAACCCGTGCAGACAGGATACAGTGATGAGTTAGTGGCTTACAGTTGGTAATCAGTCTCAATGCACCATGGTACACAGAGTCCATAGCAGCAATGAATGCATTCATATAAAAACATAACCTCCTTGGCGGAGGTAATAATACATCCCCATGAGCACAGTCAATAATGTTCATTTGTGAATCCAGGCTCTCTATGGTGGAGATTATAAGCTTGTTTGTTGTGTCTCTGTGTTATATGATGGCATATTTAAAATCAAGGGATTATGATGGGCATTTTCACTACTAACAGACGAAACAACTAATAGATAAATTAAGAAAACGACCAGAAGATTAAGTACAAGTTGTGTGACAGTTTGTAAATGGATGTTTTGATATAGTTTAGCTGTTTCAATTCATCAAGAATTATCTCTGTTTTTGGATTCTTCGTTCACTGGATGTATGCCAGAAAAGCAAAGTTTTCTTCCCAAATTCAGAGTATTACTGGGTGATAATTGAGGGGTGAAGAATTCTTTAAACTTTCAAACTCACCAATGTGATCATCTCTTAGACTGGTTGCACAAGGAGGTTGTGACTTTATGGACAGTATGGAGAAGAGGAATGATTGCATTAACAGATAACTCCTTAAATGTACTACGAATGTGCACGTGTTGTAGTAGGGCAAACTTTAAACTATCCTTTAATATGGACCTATCCTGTGTGTATCTCTAAATTACATGTCTTATGTCTCCCACCCTCCAGTGGAACTCCCACGGCTATGATGTTGCCAAGACATTTGGCTCTAAACTAACTTCAGTGTGTCCAGTTTGGCTTCAGCTCCGCCGAAGGGGACCTGAAACCTTTGATGTCACAGGACTCCACGATCATGACCCAGGTAGAGGACCTGCATCTCTCACAGCCTGATTTAAAGTGTTCTCTGGTGACTAATGTACATAAATGGGTCTTTGTGTCTCTCCAGGCTGGGTCAAAGCTGTACGCAAGTCTAACAAAAAAGTCAGGATTGGTGAGTAGATGTCCTCCCCACTGACCACAGCTCAGATCTGTTGATGTGTGCAAGTGACTGCAGATGAAACTCTTATTGTTTTGTTTGTTTCATTTCCTCTACCCTCAGTGCCCAGGCTGTTATTTGATGGCTGGTCTTACCAGGACTACATGAGCGTGCTGGGGAGTGAAGATGAAATTGAAGAGTTGGGAAGCGAGCTGGTGGATGTTGCAAAGGTAATTAAGTGTTGTGTTTAGCTTCAACTCCCTCGCAAGCAGTGTTGTGTTTGTCCTGAGTGTGTCTAATGAAGCTGTGGCTTTGCAGACTGAAGGTTTCGATGGTTTCACCTTGGAGCTGTGGAGCCAGCTGGGAGGGAACAAGAGGAAGTGAGTTATTCTGGTGGCACGTCTATATTATTACTCTGACCATCATTTTTCTTTTCTAATATGATGGAGGAAACACAAATAACGAGACATGTACCATCTTCATACAGGGAGCTGGTCCATTTGGTGAAACACATATGTGAGATGTTGAAAGCTAAAAGATTAGACTGTATTCTTGTCATCCCACCTGCTGTGACCAGGTAAATGAATTCAGTTTACTTTCAACAACTAGAAATGCCAAAAAAAAAAAAAAAAAATCTGTGAAATTGGTGCTGACTTTGCTTTTGCCTTTGTTTTTCTTTGCCATCACAATCAGTGTGGGGCAGCCGGGTATGTTTGGCAGGGAGGAGTTTGAGCAGTTGGCTCCTGTAGTCGATGGATTCAGCCTCATGACGTACGACTACTCCAGCGGTTCCAGGTGAGAGTCACAGACAAGTCGGTAGATTAATTGTGGCAGATATGGAAATGTTTCAGGTGGTGATGTGATAAGACTAACTCACAGTTTTAAAGTGGAGACAGACAACTCTAACCTTTACCCCCCTGAGCGTTTCCAAAGAACTTTTCTTGATACTTATTAGCTACTGGGAGGAAACCAAAAACACCATATTCTTCTTGTGTTGTCTGTGACATAGTTAACGCACGTCCTTTGCGATATAAATCAAGCCTTTTTTTTCTTTGGAGGTCACACCTGTTGGCCGCCAGAATTGCATAATGAAAGTGAGCCTTATAGGGAACTTCCACATTGTGCAATCAACCTTGACTTTGAAATGATAAGTTAAAGCAAAAACCCTGTTTATTTTCACTTTGATGCAGACACTATTCAGAGTTATGCTGCTTTATTTTATTTTATTTTTTTTAATAGACCGGGCCCGAGCTCTCCCCTGCCCTGGGTGCGAGAGTGTGTGCTCCAGCTTGCTCCCAACACTCAGTGGAGGCAAAAGATCCTGCTTGGACTCAATTTATATGGCCTTGATTTTGCAAGCCAGGGAACAGAGCCAATCCTGGGAGGAAGGTAAGATAATGATTTTAGCAATTAAAGTTAAATATGATTCAAAATTTGAAGTACTACGCTGATGTAGCATTGAGCTAAACACTGTCAGTCTCATTATGAACGTCCTTCCTTGTCAAAACCTGGTGCCTACATTACCCACAATGCAACGTGGCAGAGGACAGTTCAGCTAGAGATTCATGTGTGTAATGCTAGTAGCAGCTAATGTAGCCTTGAGCCACTTCGCTTGAGGAGAGATGAGGAGCAGGCTACACAGGTCTGATAAAGTCGCTTGTTTGTAACTCCACACTCCCAGATTTTTTTCATACCCCAACCTGTGCTGCCTCAAGCGACATCACTTGAAGCAATTTCGCAGATTTTGCAAAGCTCCCTGTGGACCCAAAGTAAAAGTTTTTTGGGGAAAACATCCCTGTGTGAGTGGGTTTTGATCATACTTGATTGACAGTGGTCTGACAACAACCACGCAACTGATTTTTAACTCTTTAAATTGACTGATGCTCCAAAATACGTGACATCAACTCTTTCCAATGAAGTTGTCAAACAAGGGAGAGGAGGATTTGTTTCTAACTATGGCAGAATTGTAGGTTTTGTGTCACATCATAGCAACAGTTATACAGAAGTCTTAGTAAAAGGCGATTAAGATATATTTTCAACACTGTGTTAAACTTGTCGCTGATTTCCTGCAGGTACATCGAGATATTGCGAGAACACAGACCAAAACTACTCTGGGACGAATATTCTGCAGAGCATTACTTCAGTTACAAGAGGTACTGATTTAATGAGACTTAAAGTAAACAAGTTATGGCTTAAATGTTTCGGCAGCATCATTTAACAAGATCTGTTACATGTATTTCAGGAACAACGCAGTTAAGCATGTTGTGTACTATCCATCGCTGAAGGTAAGTTTTAAGTTCACTTTAACAAACTGTTTTCATTAGGTTCACTGCTACGTGGGGAAATTAACGTTATTCTAAATTCTTTTACAGTCAATGTACCTGAGGATCTCTTTAGCTACTGAACTGGGGACAGGAATTTCCTTGTGGGAGTTGGGACAAGGTCTGGACTATTTCTATGATCTCCTATGAGAGTTGAACTTGATAGTGAAGACTGTGGACCATCAACACATGGATTTTTCGTTCTTTGAACATGGAGCACCAAAATTCAAGCGCTGTGTGCAGGTATTTTTTTTTCAGTTTTTGAACTCTGAAACGAGCTGTTGACAGGATTTAGTTAATATTAAATCTGTTTGAGGGTCATGAAAGTGTTGAGAAATCTTCTCTACACATACAATTCCAGTACTTCAGTTTGTTTTATTCCATTTCATTGATGGTACTGTGGAAGAATTTCAAGGTGTACAGTTCAGTGAAGAGCGCAGTGACACATCTCCATTCAACAACAGAGGGTGCATGATCATCAACATGTGTAACGCTTAAGTGAAGGGTTCTTCTCTTGTTCACGTGCCACAGACATCTGCAGCCTCTCCTCAGTTCAAATACAGAAATCTTCCACTGTTTTGCTCTCCATTGTCCACTGTAAAGATGCATCCTTCTTTGGCTTTGAACATCCTCAAATCTGCATCTGCTTTTTCTCTCTCTCTTTTTTTAATTTTCCAAATCAAGACATCTGATTGTGTGGCTTTTATTAGGTTTATAATAACAACATTGACAAGTAAAGAGGTTGTATTTACAGTGTTGCCAAACATCTGTTCTGACCAGCATCTTCCAATATTTGTCAGAGATGAATGTTTGTTTAATTACATGAATATAAATGTGGAACAAGTGAGCAGTTGAATTTGAGTTCTCTGGTTTTTAACACTTCCTGTTTTTACTTGGCACTAGAGAGCAGAATTAGATTATTTACAGCGAGTGTGGTTGACTGCATGTTCTGCCCAGTAATCAGGTGTCTGTCTACGACTACGTGCACAGCATCTTCTTGACTTGCTGGAAAACAAAGGGATAAACATGAGATGGTTTTAGGAATGCTGATTTAGTATTTACTCAAGCAAATTGGTGTCTGTGCTCTGCAGGTCGGCTCACCTGTGTATGATCCACCACTGTCTTTCACAAAGTCTTCCACAACCAAGGGCAGGTTGGCAAAGTCAGGCCTCCGCACCAGTTCAAACACTGATGGCTTTAAGCAGAAACAGTTACTGTTATTAAAGGGTTAACTTGGGTAACTTTCAACGTGGACCTTTTTTTTCCTCATGTTTTTTGTCTGAGTGACTTATGGAACAACAATTTTCCAGATTGGTCCAGCATTGAATGAGATCAGCAGCCAAACATGCTGCGATATAACCACTTGGGGCATGTGTACACCATCAATGTACATCCACTTTAAGTGCTCGTCTTTGCCACTGACAGACTCAGATTGTCATTATAAGTGTCTGACATCATTATGGAAAGGATCCCTACAAAGATTGCACCTTTTGGTGGCGTAAAACCGTGCTGAACCAGAAACGACAAAGCCACCAGACTTCATTCAAATAAACAGTAATTTTATCTTAGTAAAACACACTTTAGCTTAAGTTGATAAAAACAAACTAAAATTCACAGAAACCATCTTATGTTGTCTGTACACTGTTCCAACAATCAACAACTCTGGTTTGGTTGAAATAAACCGGTAATTTACCCAGTTAGATGTGAAAACATGCTGTCTCTCTACATGCTAAAAACACTATTTCTGGTGGATTTGGTGATAGTGATTTTGGGGCGGTTTCTTGTCAAACAAAATGGATCTTAATCTTAAACAAAAGGTCTACCTCTGTAGGGATCCTTCCCATAATGAAGTCAGATGCTTAAAATAACAATCTGAGCCTGTCAGTGGCAAAAACAAGCACTTTAAATGGATGTAAATTGGCGGTGCGCACATGCTGCAGTGTTCTTGTTCAATACTGAACCAACTCCAAAAATTGTTCCCATTAGTCACTTGGACAAAAAAAAAAAAACATGGGAAAATATGGTCCAGGTTAACAAATACCTGTGTTGCCTTATAAATACACAAAAAGACATTGTGGTATACTAGCTCCATTTAGACTAACCCCTGTTAAGCTGTAGCCACTGAAGATCCAACTCTGTCCCTCGGTGGCACAGCACAGCGCCGACACTCCTTGCCCCACCGCACAAACAGGTTCTGCACACAGAGAAACAAGCCTCTATAGCAACATATAGATTTCATATGGACTGCTTTTTTTAAAATTAGCCCCACACTTACTTTGGTGAGAGATGAAGTGTGTGAGAATGCGGTGCAGAGAGCCACTGTGTGCCAGGTCATTCAGCGCTCCGGGGCAGTCCGGGATGAGCAGCGCCTGGTATCGAGCACCTGGAGAGGGTCATTGTGATGTAACTGAGCAGAGTCCAACCAACAGCAAATATAAACGCAGCCAAAATGAACATGAAATGAATGTTCTCACCATCTATAGATTCAAGTTTGGCGGGTGTTGCGTAGGGTTTTACGTTGAAGTCCTGCACCCATCTGGCAGTGCTTTCATCGACTCCAATAAAGTCTATTGGCTTCCCCTGCAATTCAAAAAAATAAATAAATAATGAAGAATGAAGAACAAGAATGAATGTTTAAGCTAATAAAAAACAAAACATTTTAACAGTTGAAACACAATAGACATATTAACTTAGTATTTTTCAGCTGTAGATAGTCTTACCCCAGGTGTGGCTGTCTGGAGATTAAACACTGAGGTACAGAGGCTGAAGGACTGATGGAAAGACGCTGCTGACACCCCTGAAGAAACAAAACGCACTAGTTTAATTCAGTGTAGCAGAGAGGTCATACATGCAACAGAAAATGTGGCTTTATTGTTTCATCTAAGCGATATAGTGTGATGTCTGACCACAGGTAAAGGGATATGTCTGATTTTTTGAGTTGCAGTCGTATGGGTGGGATACTTATCCACAGTCGATGTCAGTTGGCACGCCCCCAGTTTGGAGAAGCAGGCAGGAGTCTGACACAGAAGCTAAGCAATGTACTGTTGTGGATGGGGGTCAGCAACAAAACGTAATTTAGCCCCCTAAAAAATCATTATCAATTTAAGTGTATGCTATATTGAGAGTATTTTCACTGCTTTACCTTTCCATCAGACAGCCCATTCCCACTCCTCAAAGCCACCAAACCCCATTGACAAATACAGTAATTTAGCATGCTGAACGCGGGAGCTGCTGGTCTACCCTTGCTTTGATCAGTTAGTTAGTTTATCTTATTGTGTGCCATTGGGAAATCCAAACTAACCCTTTTAAATGCCAAAGTCACACAATAACACAAACAAAATAACTGTTTGAGGCAACGGTAGACCAGCAGCTCCTGTGTTCAAAGACATTAAGATGAAGCTGTAAAAATACTCTTAATATAGCATATATAAACTAACTAACTGATCAAAGCAACGGAGATCAGCAGCTCCTGTGTTCAGTGTGTTAAAATGACTGTTTCTGTCAATAGATGGGAAACTGACGCAGTCAACAGCTTTGCCTTTGGACTGTCTGACAGAAAGGTAAAGCAGTGAAAATACTTCCAATATAGGGTACACTTAAACTTGATTTTTTTTAGGTCGCTTTCCATCCATGCCCTCCTCAAAACCACCAAACTGATGTTAAAAAAACGTTATGTTGCTGACCCCTCCACAGCAGAGCATTGCTTAACTTCCTTGTCGTACTCCAGCCTGCTTCTCCAAACTGGAGCTGACTGACATCTATTGTACGTAATACACTGAGATATATATATATATATATATATATATAAGTACCCCATACAACCCCACTTCACACAGACTAAACTATCATTTTAACAGGTTGAGAAAATTAAAAATAAACGCTAGCTAAGCTCTAACTGCTATGTAACTATCTTAGTGAACTCAGTAACCATTACTACAGTTGGTCGCTGTTATTCATCACTTTAAAGCTACATCCGCTGCTACATGCTAACATCACCCACCTTGAGGAGACGCGCTCGCCACAATCAAACAAGTCGGCTTCGCAGACATTTCACTTCTCTCCGTGTTTCCTCCACATTAAGTATTTTTAGCTTAATTGAAACCAAAAAAACAAGGTAACTGTGGGTGAAATCATGCAGGAGAAATCCGCGAGGAGGAAGTACTGTCACCTGACAACAACATCCGGTGAGGAGATTTCAAAATAAAAGTTCACTCTCCAAGGCAGTGCAAAAAAAATACCAGAATGATGTATGGGAAGCATTTTTATTTGCATTTCAGAAGCAAAAATATATTTTATATAATCATTATTTCATCATAATTTTGTTAAACAGTGTGATGTATTATAAAAATAGATAAACATCAAGACAAACACTGATTGCAAATCTAGCCACAGCATGCTCACATTTCTCTGCTCTTTAAAATGTATGATATGGTAACAAGTTCATCTACTCATCATAATTTTAACATAAAAAGGAAACTATATAAAGCATGCAATGGCATTTTGCAGAAAAAAACACATCGCTGCCCAGCAGCATTTCAGCATCTCTACTGTTTGTATTTTAAAAATCATCTTGCCATAATTTGTCTTGGGAACTTCACAGCATCCAGAACTGTGGGAATAACTGGGGTGCTAAAATACCTAACCAAACATTACAATCCACAATGTGACACATTTTGCGACAGTAAACAACATCAAAAATCAATGCGGGTCCTCTTTTAAATTTTGATAAAGGCAGCAAGTAAACATCATCCCCACAAGCTGAAAGAAAAAAGAAGACACAAGGAACTTGTTAGTACCACACTGCACATAGAAAAACCATTGTTCACAGTTCAGCTGCTGGGAGTTTGCACAACATTAACACATGATTTTCTCAGTGGTTAGTGCTTTACCTGTAGAAATGCAATCCCAATGCCCACTGCACCGAGAATATACAACTGACTCAAGATGAACTCCTCTAATTTCATAATGCAGCCTCCCTGGAAGCACGAGAGAGGACATCAATGAAAACCTCATTTTAATTTAACATTTATCCAGAGCCAAATGGACAGCTCTACCTACCTCCACCTTGTAGATGTTGGAGGGATGGTCCCTGCGGCCGCAGAGCACACTGGGACTTTTACAGCAGCTATCAGGAACCAGCCGCTCGTTCTGTACTGCCTGGATCCACGGACAGTCGGCCCAGTCTGAGGAGTTGAAACTGCCACAACACTTGAACTAAAGGGACACATTTAATGTTATGTGATCAAACTGTCACTGATTTGAGTGGTGGTACTTTCTGTCATTCTGGCAAAAAATCAGACTCTCTTCCCCACCTCCTGCTGAAGCTTATCCACAGCCTGTGTGACACTCTCCTCCCCCGGCTGCTGGTATTTCTGCTGCATGGTCACCTTCAGGTTCTGCCTGAGCTCCTCATTCAGCTGCGAGAAAGAAAGCAGCACTTCAGTGATTATTCAGGAGAAAATCTATTATCTGAAAATCCCCTCCCATCAATAAAAATAGCCTGTGGTCAAATTTCTTTCCTCCCCTGTTACATTCCTCTGTATCTGAGCAATGCCCTCACATAACTCACAATATACTGTGCTCCTCTGACCTCACTCCCTGAGCATTCTCCAAATAAATTTGCAAACAAAGACAGGTGTGTTGCTCGACCGACAAAGTGCAAACAAACCATTTTATATCAACCTGCTGGAGAAACAGTTTGATATTAAAATGGAAACAGGTGGCAGCAGATTACCTGGTAGCAGAGAGGGAAACACTGGAGCAAGAAGAAGAGGGGGAAGAAAGAGACGTGTGAGAAGGGTGGAAAAACAGCACAAATGAAGAACATACACAGAGAGGCATGCAGAGAAGAGCTCAGGAGAGTGAAGCAACTGGGGCATTTTATAGATGGTAAAAAGATTTAAATAGAAATGATGGTGGACAAGGAATGGTGTTTGAAATCACATTAACAGATTGTAGGATGACAAAAAACACAGGAAGAAAAGACACGGCCAGATATGTCATGTCTGCAGTGATTTAAACAAAAACTACAACTACTACAAATACAACTTTATATTTAAAATTATATTGGACTAATATCTGTCGCTATCCTTTGGTCAAATATCTACAAACACACACAAACAGAAGGTAAAACATTCACCTCTTGGTAGGTAATGTATGCCAGCACACCAGCAATGATTTCCAGGAGGAAAACACACAGCAACAAGACCAAATACTGCAGAGGAGGGACATGAAATGAACAAAAACACAGCTGTGAATAAACTGAAGATGAAAAGCATTATTCAGATGGTGCTTCAGTTTATTTTTGTTCTAAAATATGATGCATGAGCAGTGAAAGTACCTGTGCACGACTACAAAAATAGAGAATAACTGATTAAACTGTGGCAAAGGATGTTACTCATCACAAAGGTCGTGGTGAACATGAAAATAGACATAACGTCACAGAGCTCGTGCAGTTTTGCTTCTGTATTATATCCTCTCACTTGTGTCTGTCTGTCTCACTCTCGCACTCTTCAGTCGAAGCAGCCGCCTGTGATGCCCCTCATTCCTCTGGCATGAGCCGCACTCTAAATCTAAACTCTTAAAGACACACCGTGCATGACTTTGTCTGTTATATCTGACAGTCATGCCTGTCTGACATAATGAGCTGCGCTGAACGCAGGCAGACGAGACAGAAGGTCACCGAGGATTATCTTTCAAGACACCAGGTAGCGTGTGTATAAACAGGAACTTAGAAGTGTCTGATTCAAATGGGGTTAATTCTTCAGTGTGTTGGAGTGAAACTAACACTTCTCTGTCACAGGGCAGTGTTTTGTGTGTCTGGTCCGTCCTACCACAATCAGCAGACTCCTCATCTCCTTCAGAGTCGCACAGCATCCAATGATCCCGGTCACTATCACAATGACCCCGGCAGCTATCAGGATGTAAGCCGAGGCCGAGTAGAGGCTGGAGCTCAGTAAACTGATGTAGTCGCTCTTATCCACCAGAGTCCACACTCCCACTGCCAGCACGGCCCCTCCTGCCAGCTGAGAGAACGCAGCTATCAGAACAACTCAAACCAGATGCTCATATCAAGAATGCACCACATTATTTTCTTTTCTTTTTCCAGGCTCATAAAATGTGACAGTGATGTAAACAAGACAACGCCTTATTGTTTTATTGTCAGCGTCAAGAGACTGTCGGCCAAATTTGTTTTTATATGTTACACATAAATCACAGTCTTGTGTCTTAGTACAAGACCTGACTAAATCTTAAAACCCAGAGGCAAGAAAATTGAAGACTTAAAGAAATTAAAAGTTATGATCTAGGTCTATTTGATTGTCTCTGACATATGTTATAACTTTTAGTACATTGCAGACACAAATTTTTTCTCAAATGTACTTTAGAAAGGAGTTGGGGTTTTTTTCAACTGTGAGAAACAATAGAAACAGTGTGAGCTGTAAACTGATTCAGTGGCACAGAACGAAAATCTACTAATGGTATTAATAATAACAACAGCAGCAGTGGGACAAGTCACTGTTTCTCAAGCCACAAGTCTCAAGTCTTTGCACTAAAGTCCCAAGTCAAGTCCTACTGTAAGTCCTAAACTTTGAGTTTTGAGTCCTTAACAAGTCATTATGTGCTCTCGACTACATGTATTGCCATTTTAACAACATAATAATAATATATTACATTTACAATAGGTATCAAGTATTTTCAAGTCAAAAGGCTCAAGTCTAACAGAAATCATGAGTCACTGGTATTCAGGTCCAAGTCCAGTTGCTTTTTTTTTTTTTTTTGGTTAAGTCCAGTCTAAAGTCATAAGATTTGTGACTTGAGTCCGCATCTCTGTTTCATTGTATAATATACATTAATCTGTGGCATTTGAACAAACACATGCTTTTAATGCTATCAGTAAAAGTTGACTATTACTGCTGGCTGTATTAATAATTATAACAGCAGAGGTGGGACCAAGTCATTGTTTTTCAAGTCACAAGTAAGTCTTAAGCTTTTGCACTGAAGTCTCAAGATAAGTCCCAAGTCAAGTCCTTAACTTTGAGTTTCAGGCCCTAAACAAGTCATAATTCACTCTTGACTCAATGTAATGCCATTTTAACAACATAATTTAAATGTATTTATTTGTTAAAACAAGTTTGTTGGAGGTTGCTTCATCAATGTCTGTAATTTTCAACCTGCATGTTTTGCATACTTGCAGTTCGTTTTTTGTTGACCACCACGTGTTTTTATTTTTACATGAAGAAATTCTTTGGTATCATTTTTTCCATCTGGTGCTCAGTAACGTAACATTAGTTCTTCATGGTTCTCTCCTGCAACTTGATAGGATGCTGTTGAACTGGGTCTGGAGAATGAAGTGTGGACTTGCTGTGAATGAATAGTGTTAACGCTAGTTCACATAGGAAATGAAGGGAAATGAATGGATTGTGGCACAATTTTTTTGGCTTTTTTGCCTTTATTATAAAGGACAGGATGAGTGCGGAAGGAGAAGAGAGAGGGTCCAACATGCAGCAAAGGGCCACAGGTCAGAATCAAACTCACAGGCGCTACAGCAAGGACATAGCCTTTGTACGTGGGGCGACCACTCTACCAGGTGAAGTACTGAGCGCCCCAGAACTTTTTTAAGTACCTTTTTAAATTTTAAATTGGCACAATGTTTTAATCTTTGATCTTAAGGAAAGGTATCAAGTATTTTCAAGTCAAAAAGCAAGTCCAAGTGAAGTTATAAGTCAATGGTGTTCAGGTCCAAGTCGAGGTGCAAGTCTTTTTTGATTTTGTCAAGTCGAGTCTAAAGTCATTAGATTTTTGACTTGACGCCTCTGTTTAGTCGTATATTAAACATTAATCTGTGGCATCTGAACAAAAGCATACCTTTGATGCTATACGTAAAGGTTAACTCTTACCACTAATGGTATTAATAAGTATAATAGTATCCAATAGGCTTTTAACAGAGGGGTTTGTTGTCTCAAACGCAGATAAAATCTGAACTCGTCCTTGTTTACTTACCCAGAAAAGAACGTTGAAGAGAAACAGTAGATATTTCAGACAAATAGTCCCACAGGTGTGTGTTTTTTCACCTCCCATTCTGAAATAAAAAGAAATAATGTGTATGTTAGTACACTGCAGGTTAATATACACATGGGGAGAGTGTTACTGCGTAAAAAACTTTCTGGAGAAGATTAGACGGCACAGCTCACCTAGGGAATGAATACCAGATGCTAAGAGGAGGTCACACCCTCCAACACTGCTTTCATACAGTGGAGATTATTATCACATAATTTACTATCTTTACACTCTCATGATGGCGAGCTAAATCCTATTAGTGCTGTATCTGATTGAGACTAGTCAGTTGTGGTGTACATGTAGGAATTTCCTCTTTCAGTCTGGTTAGTTCCATGTTTGGTGTGAAACGGTGATTTACTGGTTTACTTTCTAAAAGCGTACATTTCATATTCTGACATGTTCTAAGATTTTCTACGTGGTACTTGTGAGTAATGTTACACAGCAGACCAAAAGTAAAAGGTGCATTTCACACTTGTTTTGACAGAGCAATGGAGAGAGCTCACAGAGAAATCAAATATGTTGTGGGACAAACATACTTAACAACTTGTGTCACGTTATCCAGCACACAGATATATACGTCCAACCATCCCAGTAACTTAACCTGGTTTTCTCACACTCCAGTGGTACACTGTTGACTTTTAACTCTTCACATTATGAATTCAAAGTCTGTTTTTATCCTAACCTAGACTGAACTTAACTCTGCTTCTATTTTAGGAAAAGTTGTGCCCCTGAGCATCACGAGAGATGGTGACTTTAGGGATCAGTGAACACTCTCTTTAAACATGAAAAACAAACCAAGAGAGTGTAAAGGGACAGTAACTACAAAACATTGAAATATCCTTGTTGTTTCCCAGGCACAAGACAAAATACTCCTTGTGTAAATGTGACTGTCCAGCTGCATGACAACATCTCCCAATGGTCATAATCTGAGTTATTTTTAACTCATTGTGTCATGGAAAAACTGCTCTCCCTTTCCGCTGAGATTAAAATACTCCTACCTGATTTTAGACGGTGGGTTGTGAAGGATGTAGATTATCGGGGTAACGTCTTCCCAGATCGCACCAGCCCCAGTGTCAACGTGCTGCTGTTCTCTGAAGGTTAACTGCAACAGTGTTTGTTGACACTCAGACCAGAGCCTCCTACTCAAGCGTCTAAGCGTCTGTCCTCTTTTGGCACAACAGGCAGCTCACCCCTCCACACACAGGCTATATGGAGGACATGGCTGCCCCCAGCTGGTTTCTCATACATATGAGCTCTAAAGGAAGTCAGATGTTGTTCAAATTAGGAAAAAAAAGACTATGACAACAAGGGGGTCATCAAAAATATATTTTATTGTATGGATTATATACAAACATTGCACATACTGTTCAGTCAACTTGTTCAGAGGAGAAAAAAAACACAGTTTGTGTAATGAAATGATTTAAGGGACCTCATGACTTCGGCCTTTTCAAGTCTTTTCAAAAGCCCTCTGATGTCTGTTTATGCACAGCAGCCTTTTTTTGGCATGTCCTCAGTCAGTAAAAGTGCTTCTTCACGCTGTCGATCATGCTGGGAGATCAACATCCTAAGATGCAGAAGATGTTTGATCATTGTGCAGCACAAACCACATTTGAGAATAACAATCAACTGCTGCCTGGTGTCATCTTAGCTGTGAGATGAATTACACTCATATGCCAGTTTATCAGTTGCATCACTTTTACATCCGTGACAGTAGACTAAATAAGAGAAATGGTGCTCATTATAGTAGTTGATAAATTGAATATTAATTGATGTGAATGAATGGCCAACAAATATTTTCTAATTTCAGCTTCTCAGTTTTGATGATTTGCTGTTTTCCTGCCTTTGTCAGACAAAACAAGCTAACTGAATACATCACCCTGGGCCCAGAAGTAATCTGATTAGATTTCAGCTTTTAAATTGGATCAAATCTTGAAGTGGGTTGTTTGGGATTCTGATATTGGATTAGATTAGTGGGTTTCAAACTTTTTGAGCCAAAGCACACCAAAGGGCAAGCCAAAATCTCAAGGCACACCACAATAGCTTCTATAACCTTAAAAATGTGTTGTTCCAAACTTTTTAGTACAATCAGGGTGCCTTTGACCCCAGCAGAAGGGTGGATTTAGGGTGGATTTCAGAAACAAAATGTAATAGAACTATTACATTGGTCAAATACATATAAATGGATTATATTACACATTTAATTTGTTTAACAGTCACAGTGTTAAAGTAGATAAAGTAGACATTAGCCCCCCCGTCTTGGGGTTGTATTAGACTGCACACAAACTGGTTACTCAGTGTATTTTAGCCACAGTGACATATTCAGTGCATCAACAAAATACCAAAAATACTACAGGATCTCAATGTGAGTGTTATAAAACAAAGACATAACCCATAATATAAGAATAAGAATAAGACATACCCAGCTAGATAAGTCATCAGCTCCTCCACGTTACATCCAGTTCTGGCACTGCACTCATAAAACAAAGCTTGGTGTTGCTGTAGAAACCAAATACAAACATTTAATTTATTTATTTCATGTGATCTTCCTTAGCAGTATGAGTAAATCTCTGCAAAAAGTACTTTGAATATTCAAATGTGCCTCACCTCTGCTAGTCTCTGCCCCTCACTTGTTGTCACCTCTCTGCTGTGCCTGTCTGCCATGTCCAGCTTGTTGGCCAGCAGCATCAGTACCGCACCATCACACATCTTCTCCTGGAAGAGACATTCAACAGTTTTCAATACACACTCTTTAAAGTGGCTTTTCATTAAAGGTCCAGTGTGTAGAGTTTAGTGGCATCTAGCAGTGAGGCTGCAGACCTAAAACTTCCTGTGTGGAAAGTGTGTAGGAGAACTACAACAGCTGCCACAAAAACATGAACAGCCCTATCTAGAGCCAGTGTTCGGGTTGTCTGCTCTGGGCTGCTGTATAACATGTGTTCAACATCTGTGTGAGGAGAACCCGTTTACCCAGGATGGTGAAGGCATGACCTTGCTCTGCCTCTGATTGGCTTACCTTGATATTCTTACCCTAAACATAAGCAGTCCCACTCCTGATTATACACTAATGAAAAAACATAGCTATGAGCTAAATCCTACACACTGGACCTTTAAGTCACTGGTGCTGCAGTGTTGGTGAATTTAATTGACGTGTGCCACAGGCATCAGCTGTAACGCACAAACCAAAATTTTCATTTATCACTCACAAATATTTACAACCTTTCTTGCACTTAGGTACAGCTACAATTTGGTAGCCTAACTAAATTTAGGTTACTGCCACGCAACCTGCAGACGCCATGGACACATGGATGGATTACTGAATGTGCCTACTGGGCACATGTCCAGGAGCACAAAGTGTCAACCCCCCTCCCTGGTCTGCACCTGCAAACTGTCACTCAAATTAACAAGTATCAATCAGGAAGACTCAAAATGACCACACACAGACACATCAAGACCACAATGAGAAGAAGCAAAGGAACTGTACAGAGATACTTTTGCATGTCTCTGCCCAGGGGCACATTGTCTCATTATCCACCCAAGGCCATGGTTAAAAAACTGTATGCCCTTCTGGCATGTAACACAGCTGGCTGTGATTACCTTCCTTTTATAAAAAGCAGTTTCATTACAGGTAACTGCCACCCAGTGTGCAAAAAGTATATTATATAAAAAATAAAATAAAATAAACAGAGGCAAACAGATAAATGGCTCTTACGCTCTTACTAGTGTGAAGAAAAAAATACATTAATGGGGAGGAAAGCTGTGACATGTTCTACAGACATCAGACAAAAATAACCCCCCAAAACAAAAAGACAAATCAGAGAGTTGAGATTCGTCACCCAGGTGGCATTAATGTCGATGACCTTCATCTGTATTCAAATTAGGACAAACTGTTTTGCATGTTTTTCCATCCAACCATCCATGACGTCTCCACCTGCTCACCTTCACAGAGTCCATCCACCCTCTCACAGCGGCAAAGGAGGAGGCTTGAGTGATGTCATACATGGCAAGGATGCCGTCAGCTTTACGGTAGTACTGCTCAGTGATGCTGCGAAATCTGAACAGACATGAGTGAAAGGAATAAGAAAAATCAGAATTACTGGTTCGCGGTTGTATGCCTCTGAAAATCAGCCAAGATGCAGTTACAGTTTACGATCATGTCTGTGGAAACACTGATGCTTCACACACATCTTAAACTGTGCAGCACTGAAGATCTATACAATCAACACAGTTTTAAGCAGGGCACCAAAGATTAGAGATACAAATTCAGTATCTGTTTCTTCTGTTCCTGAGATACGACACTGAATAATGGCCAGACAAGTGTATTTTCAGAACATTACGATGTCACAGTGAAGTTGGACCTTTTGGATACCAAATGTCATCAAGTCATCATCTTATGCTGTTAGACATTTGTGAGAAATGCTGTCATAATTAACGTGTAGATTCCTGTGTTATGGCCCAAAAAATGTTTTGTGAGGCCACAGCAACCTTGACCTTTGTCCATCAAGGTCTAATCAGAGTCCAAGGGGACATATGTGCCAAATTTAAAGAAACTCCTTCAGGGCATTCTTGAGAAATCGCATTCACAAGAATGGTTCGACTACGCTCTCGCCAGTGCTGAGGCATAAAATGCATTAAAAAAAATGCTAAACTGAGTTATCAAGTGGCAAAAAAGAGATTTTACAGCTCAAATGGTGTGGCGTAAAATATGTATGGTCAGAAAAAGAGCACGACTTGTAAACATGTGAATACGCTGTTACATCTGACCTCTCCTGTCCTGCAGTGTCCCACAGCTGCAGTGCGATGGTGATGCCGCCCAGACTTAAAGTCTTCATCTGGAAGTCTATACCTGGAAGCAACAGAGACTCAGAGTATCATACACTACTTATAACAACACTCAGGAGCATTTTAATAAATGTGAAAGCATGATAACAAAAGTAAAGCTTACCCACAGTGGCACTCATTTTACTGGAGAAGTGTCCCGTGCAGTAGTGCTGGATGAAGGAGCTCTTACCCACCCCTGAGTTACCCAGGAATACCACCTTGAACACTTGCTGAGGACTGACAAGTGTGCTCTAAAATTCAGGTAAATGCACCAAACTTAACATTTTGACATCAGTTGTTTTTGTTTTTTTGCGTTTAAGAGGCTGCACATACAATCTAGTGCTGCATTTGCGTGTGCAAAGAACAAAAGCCTCAAATACTTCCATTATTAAAAATGTCTCTAGCTGCTTCAGCTGTTATAAAATGGATGTATTTGGGATTCATGTATTTGTAAATTTAATACGTTCCCTACCTGGGTTGTTTGCACCTGTTCAACATTTTCACACCTGACTCTACGTGACGGTTGGTGTCGCTTGGATGAATTTGTCAGCTCTGTGTCTTTGTCCTGCTTCAACTCATCGGATGAGCTCAGCTGTCTTCAGAATCAATGAATACACAGAATTAGTTGCTTCCTCAGGCAATTTGTGTCGTGGTAAATGTGCTATCAGATGTGTTTAGTCATACAAACCTTTTCAACGGCTTCTCCTGCTGTATGTAGTTACCTATGATTGACCCTTTCTTCTGAAAAGGCTTTCTGACATTTGGACTCTAAAGGGTTTTTGTGGAAAGTGAGGCAGAAGAAATGAATAGAATTAAGATTTTTTAATATCTGTTTTTCTACTATAAATATATGTGTTTCCAAGGAGCATTATGTAACATTGTAGTAATACTCATGGCTTCACACAGGCAGATTAAATAGGTTTAAAAAACAAGAATTCAGTCCAGTAGTGACATTTATTCTGCTGCAAAGACGTTTAACATCGTAATTATTTGTAAGCAATACACTTTGTTTGATTATAAATTATATGGCAAGACAAAAAAAAACAAACAGAAAATAAACAACAGGTAAATATTTGTATTCTTTGTTGAGAAACTTAAATGAAGAGTGATTCTTGGAAGTTCAAATAAAATACAAAACTTAGCCACTGGCACATTTAACATGGGTGGGATGAAGGGGAACCTGCTAATAGATTAGCATTTTATATATTACAGTAATAAAAATCTGTATTAGTTTGGTAAATACTGACACTCTTTAGTTCACCTGCATAATAGTGCAATGTACAGTATCATTTATAAACATGTAAAACACTCTTTTCTTCAAGCTGACAGACAGAATAAATGTCTCTTCAACAAAATCCTTCACTTCGCTGAGCTACAAGAGAAAAAAAAACATCCCTGATGTCGCAAAAATCCCAAACGGGGTCAATGAACACATGCTCAATCAATAATCAACAATAACAGCTGCCCATATAAATAATCATTGTCCAGAGGATGGAGTAAAGCATGAAGCCAATCCAAGACTTAGCTTAGGTTGGATAAATCGGCTGAGTCCACGGGATACAAAGGTCTTCACTGAGGTAATAAGTTAATGGCAGAGGAGGACGGACAGTGCGTCTGTGACTAACCGTCCTCTGAGACTGTTGGGCGTCTTTCTCATCTCGCAGCCGCTTGTTCATATCCCTGACACAAAGAGAGAAAATCACTCAGAAACAACATCACACAGGCTGATGTGTAGAGAGGTGAGAGGTGGAAACAGCAGCGGTTTAGACTTACCTCAACAGCTCCAGTTGTCTCAGGAGACTGTCCTTTTCTTTCTGCATGTTCCTCGACACCTTCATCACATTCCTACAGTGAAGCAAACAAAAGATTGTTAAAGTTTGTTCTATATTTCTTTTATTGTCAAGAAATCCAAGGAAAAGACCAAAACCAGCAATTATTCATTGATCCTTCTCAGTATTGCCTGTGTAGCCAAAGCCTGATAGAGCTTATTTCTTTGTGCCACAGATGATTAAAAACACATCTGCAACATGACCAAACTGTTGCTCTGAGCGACATGCTCCGTCATTATGATGAAAATGGGCACTGAAGTTTATTTTTAAGTCGATCTATGGATCTATATTATGGGAAAAATCCCATAATAAACTTTCAGCATATTGTAATGCAAGTGAACTGAGAGAACACTAGACCTCTGCGCCCCCTCTTGGCTCTGTTTTCAGGCTTTAGAAACTGCAGGTTTCAGAGATGGAGAGAAAATGTTACTGACAGTTTAGCTTCTGCTAACCAGAACTAAAGGCTCACGGCTGCAGCTTTAAGTTAGCGTTTATGTGGCTAACAATAGACAGAGCCTTGAATCGCAGTGTGTGATTCGTAGCAACCCGAATCCTGCCAACACAAACCCCGTCTACAAGAGCCCGGACAGCCTAGACAGCACCGACTCACCCGATCACACAGCAGGTTAGACCTGGTGCCACCACTGACCACCAGCCCACTCTGACACCCACCATCAGGGGTGTTTGGGCTGGCCGAATTCAAGCCGCTACAGCTGAAGGTCTGTGTCCCAAGCTGCTGCCAGGGAAGCAGTCCACAGCGGCAGGGAGCAAGGCGAAGGGACCGTGGTGTGGCTAACATTTGCTAAGTCTTGTCTGATATGTGGTCTGATAAACAGAAGAAGAGTGCGGGGCAAGGCAGAACTGAGCGAATTAAACTGTACAATAAAATATCCAGCCTACCCCAGCTTTAATCCACGACAGAAACTAGTCCCCAATAATACACTTATACTTAATTATTCCATCAATTTTACTGTTTGGGTGATGTTTGCTAAAATTATAGCACACAGCTGTTTTATGTTACTGCTTAACAACCTTTTTTTAAAACTGAAACTATACAGTTGAGAGCTGTTTGTAGATATTTATGTCCTCGTGTTTAGAGGTGAACATTTTTTTGGTCTAAGTGCTACACACATGACAGAGAAGTCAGTGAGTAACTGAGAGACAGACTAACTTGCTGTTGCTTTGGACTTTTCATGAGACTGGTTGAGAAATACAATCATGCCAGCTGTCCCCTTAAAAAAAACCTGGTATTCTTGCAAATATGATCAGATCAGCAGCCAGTGACATAGAAGTCATTTACTCTCAACTGAGAAAACAAGTCCGAATTATTGTTAAGTTTTGCATGTTTTCTCACATTGGCTTTAGTAACTTGATCAGAAAAACAGCCTGCAGCTCGTTTGACTGGCAGCGAGAAGAAATCATGTGACAAAGTAGTCAAACATTTTGTCTCTGTTTCGAGAGGCACTATTAAAATAATATGATTGTTATCATTACAAGCAGTATATCACAAGGAGAGACATATGTCACTGATTTTTGATCTTGTGCTCCTGACACTCAGGCAGCTCCCTGTGCTCTCACCTCTGTCTGTCCACTTGTTCCTGGGCGGCGCTGAGCTGCAGCAGGCTGAGCTGACTCAGAGCGGCCTGCAGCTGCTCTCTGCTGCTCTCCACCTGCTCCTGTAGATGGATGTTGAGGCTCCGCAGCTGCTGGTTCTGCTCCTTGATGTTTGCCTGTTCAAAGCTCAGCTGCCGGAATCTGATCTCCAGCTTAGGATGAAGACAGGTCCTGTTGATTCGATCATTAAACTAAAACTCTTGATAAATAACAGCAGTGCAACATGTGGGCCTACCTCCTTCTGTTTGGCCAGTGTGTTCTCAAACTCTTGCTCCCTCATCTTCAGCTCCTCCCCAAGTTGTTGCTCTCTCTGCTTCTGTCTAACACCGTCCTTGATTTCACAATAAATTCATGAAATGCTGTTATGAGGATCACTTTTGTTAAATGGCACAAAGGCTTTACTAAGTAGCACACGTCTGTACCTGAGACAGCCGTTTCTCTCTCTCCTCTCTGATCTGGTTTTCCATTTCTTCATATATGGACCGAACAACCTGATCGTGTTCGCTCTCCCGTCTAAAACAGAAAAACTACAGTTAAACGACTTTAGAAAACTCACAGTTGAATGGGGTATAATGAGTTGCTCCACATATAAAGGCCAGTGGGAGGAAGTTGTGACCTGCGTAGAGCTTGTTCCAGACTGTCTCTCTCTCTGATGGAGTCCTGTAACTGGGACACTGCATGGATCAGGATGTTGTCCAGGACGCTCAGCAGCTCTGGTCTGTCCCTCTGGAGTTCACACCACAGAGAAGACAGCTCCTGCTGACTGACACCACAACACACAGCTGTTAAAGTGACCACAGCACAACATGACTCACTTAAATCACAAAAAGATGCTTAAGTTTAACCGCAAACTGTATTAAGACAGTATGTGTGCACCTAGCATCTCGATTTCTTGATTTCTGTGAAAGTTATCCAGCTCAAGCTGCCCTACAGAGGCAAAAAAAACTTCCTGGTTCAATATTGTTACGTTCTAGAGAAAATCCCATGTAAAAATTGCAGTAACAACAAACTCCAACAAAAATCCAAGGCAAATTGCAGTTTAAGTAGTTACTCTGCTCTACGTCAGGTTCCCAGGAGATTTGGGATTCTATCGGGCCAATGAAAACTGCAGTGGCATATTATGTCGAATAGTGAACAAGAGAATGAGGATGATTCCAACATCTCTATGACTGATAACGAGACAATGACCGTAGTAAGATGAATGATGAAGATGGTAAATGGACTGTACTTATATATTGCTCTTCTAGTCTTCTGACCACTCAAAGCACTTGTTGAAAAGCATTTTATCATTTAACATTACTGTATGGTATGGCAGCCTGAGTGCAAGGAGCAAAAACAAGCTCTCTAAGATTATCAGCATTGCAGAGAAGGTGAATGGCAAGTCACAGAAACAGCTCAGCAGTATCTTTGACAATGTTGTGCGCAGGAAGGCTAAACATATGATTGCAGATGCCTCAGATCTATTACACTCACACTTTGAGCTGCTCCAGTCTGGAGCCAGTCAGAACATATATAAGAAGTCTGTTATTTCCTGTGCCATATAGGCAGTGAACACAGAATGACTGTATCTGGGAACACTACGATTTTTATAAGATGTCTGTCTATCTATCTAACCTCTGAGCCACAGCTGCCCCATGTCAGGTAATTCTAATTTAGATCAAACATTATTACAACCAAATAATACCTGATGGCTGCTGAAACATTTCTCTGTTACTACTTTTAAAACACTCACCTACAATTAAAACAAACAAATTGGATCTAGTGAGAAACAAAAACAGTTATCATCAGACACTAAAACTGTAGTCACTGCACTTTGCCCTTGGATAACCTATACAGCTGTTTGAGGCAGCAGTGCAGTAAATACAATTTAGTGAATTTTGGGGGTTATGGGTCAAAACATTGATCATGTTTTAGGCATAAAATTACTTTATAAATACCTATTAAATAAGTGCATTAAAACTTTTCTACCTGTAACATATTTGGTTGAACAGTCAAAAAACTCTTTCAGTGTTTCAGTGTCAGCATAGTAACTGTTAGTCTTTGTAGGGCAGCAAAGATGTGAATCTTCGGCCCAAAAAACTAATTTTCAACTTTTTTTTAGTTTTGTTTTTAGTTTGTTTAAGGGAGAATAATATAGATATATTCAAAGCATACTAATATATTCAAATCAATCCAAACAACCCTGCACTGTCCTTCAGCATCTAGTAAATATGCAAACACGGCTATATATCACGTGAATACAACAAATGAATGCTTCACATGTGTGCTAAATGTTCCAAATCTCAGTAGTTCAATTGTAAGTAGTATGCAAACCACCTAAACCTCCCCCTACAAATATTTTGACGATACAGTCTACATTCAGTGGCCAGTTTATTAGGTACATCAGGCTAAAACTAAGCAGTCTAATACACCAGTCCTGCAGTGAATCCTGCCTTCATAAAGATATAATGTTCAGTTTTGTTGTACTGCAGTATTCTGACAGGTGTGACTACTATTTTGTCCACCGTATTTAGCATTAGTTTGAGCTGAATGTGCCTTCAAATTGATCGCAGATGGCAGTGATTTTGTGACAGTGATCTTACTCTTTGAAGAGTTTGTCAGCGCCCAGCTCCATCAGTATGTTCGCAAATCTAACTGCAGGGGGGTCCTGGGAGCAGTCCACCTGGTCCGTGTCCTCCTCTGCTTTGTCTTGACTCAGCTCAGTCGTGTCATCCAGTCCCACAAAGTCACCTGCAGCACAGACAGAGAGAAACGCGGAGCAGAAGGGTTTAAAGTGGCCGGCAGATGCTTGTGAAAGAACAGTAGCTTTCCACAAAGACATCAAATTGAATAGTGGGCTCAGATCACTCAAAACACTGCACTCACCAAGTCCTGCGTTGAACTCAGCAGGAGTGAGGAATCCATTGCTTTCTCGGTCCAGACTCTCAAACACCGTCTCCAGCTGTTCAGGGGACAGTGGCAACTCCACCTGTAGCCTCTGGACAGAAGAAGATGGAAAGTTCAAGACTCTACGATCACCTTAAATATTTCAAAATTCTACCACATCGTCTGCTCACCTGCATATCCCGCTTTGTGATGAACCCTTTCCCCTCTTTGTCACACAGCACAAACAGCTCCTTGGCCTTGCCCATGGTCTCCGCCTGCGGGCTTCCTGGCGCCTCCCGGGTGGTGGGTGAAGCCAGTGGACTACGTGCACCCCGGCCTGGCCTGGGGCTCCCAGCTGGTAGGCCCCGTGTTCTGGGGCTCACTGGTACTGCCTCCCCACTGCCTTGACCCACCAGCACCTCACCATCATTCAGCCACTTAGACATTACTGCACAGAGGCGGACAAGCATGGGCGTAGAGTCAGTGTGCGTTACATTTTGTGTTATATACAAGCTGACCTCTTGGGTTATCATTTGGTATGGAATGCTTTACTCTGTTTGTCCGGGAATCATGAGAATTTACAAAATAAGCGATTAGTGGATTGACAGGAAAATAATATGCAACCGTTTTGATAAGTGATAAAACATTTCAGTCATTTTTTTAACCATAAATCGTGAAAAAAATCCCAACCAGCTGATGATTCCAGCTTCTCACATGAGAGGACTTCCTGCTCTTCTTTGTCATGTATCACTGTAAAGTGAGTATCTTTGAAATTGGACTTATTGTCAAACAAAAGGAAATATTTACGTGGACGTGGACGGGGTTTATGTGGAGCTTGTGAGTAGGGCTGCAACTAGCGATTATTTTCGTTGTCCATTAACCTGTTGATATTTTTCTCGATTAATCGATTAGTGGTTCCTCTGATTTCTCCAACATTACTTGGATAACTGGCAGTTCTAGAGCTAATACATGCCAACGAGCGCTGACCTCAGGGGATGCGTGCAGTTATCAGAAACTCAAAACCCATGAGGGCTAGTAGGGCAGCACGGTGATGCAGTGGTTAGCATTGTCACCTCACATCAAGAGGGTTCCTGGTTCGAACCCCGGGGTGGGGGAGAGCCCTTCTGCATTAGCCCTGTGATAGTCTGGCAACCTGTCCAGGGTGTACTCGCCTCTCACCCTACGTCAGCTGGGATAGGCTCCAGCCCCCCGCGACCCTTAACAGGATGAGCGGTTATGGAAAATGAATAAATAATTTTAAGTCGTTTGGTCTACAAACACACAGAAAACGGTGAGTGACGTCAGTCAGTGTTTGTCAGTGTCCAAGATGACGTCCTCAGATGTCTTGTTTTGTCCACAACCCAAACATATTCAGTTTACGGTCATAGAAAAGTAAATAAACCAGGAAATATTCACATTTAAGAGGCTGGAATCAGACTTAAAAAGTGATTGATGACAAACTCATTAATCGGTTATCAAATTAGTCGGTGGATATTTTAACAGTTTCGTCATTTCACAAATCAAACCAATTGTAAGAATGATAGGCAAGTGTAATCAATGATTAAAAAAAACAATCATTAGACGTCTCACAGTATTATAACAGAGTTATTTAACCTGGTGTGCAGGACACTTTAATAAATTTGTAACTAACTAACTAACTAACTCTAGATACTATCAGTCTGAGGCATAATTAGAGATACTCACTTTTACTTTCTTGGTGAACCGAAATGAATTAAAAGATACTTTGGATCTTCTCTCTAAGTGCTGTAAGATATTGTGAGAAGCTGGCCCTGCAGGTCCTCCCTTGTCAAACATGAGGTGCAGAGCAAACTAAGCTGTGACTGTGCACATTATCTACAGCTGCTGTGATCATGTGTCAGACGTCTCCACACTCTGTAAGATTTTATAGCTGTTTGAACTATCCAACATGATGTGGCTTGTTATTTTACACATTTCTATAAAAAAATGTTAATGTTCCTAAGCAGAGCAATACACATATTTCATGCAGCACAACCAGTGGCCGTCACTGTTTATTTAGAGGAGGAAAACTTAAATAAATATGATGCTGTCACTGTTTGTAGCTCGGATGACTTTGCACCAGGATGTGCGGAAGGTAAAAAAACAGGATGGTGTCATGTGAGAAGAGTTTCTGTGTACTCGAAGGGGAGGGAGGATAGCCGGGGAGAGGAGATGCAAATGAATCATTTGCAGTTGTTTGCATTTTCAGAAATGCCAAAATTGCAAACAAATTTGACTCCTAAGAACTGCGTGGAAAAATAAGCCTCAGTATCTCCATAAACGTTCATAAAGCACTGATTTATGACAGATGCAAACACTGGATGACATTGTATCAACATAAATCATACATGGTTTCATTAAAATAGAAATAGAAGCAGGGATATTTCTGGAGGTCTTCAGGCGAAGGTGAACACTAAATTGGAATCTGTGTCAGCGTTTAATGAAATATAGCCTCTCCTTCCTATCTCTGGAGTCATGTAATCTATGAAGGTATAAAACCAGTGCTTAAAAAACAGTTTGTGCTGATAATTGCTAGTAAAGCATCTTGCTGAGGATCTAAACTTCTCTACAAGATAGGAGATATACTGGGATCCAAGATAAGAGACTATGTAAACATTACATGTTAAGGATTTTAGTATGTCAATCAGCCAACAGCCAAGCCAAAGGTCAAATAAACTCACACACCTAACACACTATTTAGCAAGGTCGGTGTGTGAAGCAAGGTGGAGTCTCTCCCACAGTCAGGGAAACTCAGTTTACAACCTGTTGCAGGCTACAAAACTGTCAGTCACACTCAAAAAGGTCCAACATGGTCTGTGTTAACTTCCCACCGTCTGAGTATTTAAGTTAGTTGTAAGCACAGTGACAGCTCTTGTTGAAGTCAGATGATCGTAGCAAAAAGTTTAACCAAAACTCAGCTGTGCAGCCCACAGTGAAACAAATCGCTTACATGCGTACAGTTTTGGAGCCTTGTCGCGAGCTGAGGTAACCAAAACCAACAGAGTGAAGTAATGCACATTTATTATTAAAGAGGAAAATAACCACACGCAACATATGGTTGGTTGTAGACGCACCACAGCGGAGACAGTGAACATGAACGTCTTAATATTTCTAAATGGCCTACATTAGTTTATTACGTATCAAAAATAAGTTGTAGAAACTTTTGGCTACTCACCCACGCTGTGCTGAAGGCAGGTGTCTCTACCTTTGATCAGCTCACTGTGCTGCAGTGACGTACTGACGTTAGCCGCTGGGTGGCAGTGAGCGCAGAGGGGGATGGAGGGTTACCGTAATGATTGATGTAGTTCGAAGGCACATAATCTGCCATCCTAAATAGAGCCCGAGTGGTTTGCAGCTTGTCATCATGCATTATAAACTTTAAAGATTGTGTTTATCGTCGCAGTTTGACTATAAGAGATTCATATTCTGAAAGCCAAGATTTAATTAATCTATAATTAAACAAAACACCAAATGACCAACAATCAAGATGTTGGCTCATATCCATGTTTATCTGGAAATGAGCAGACTGATTTTGACAGAGCATGTCAGTGTGTGTTTTAGTGGGGGGGCCTTGAAAAGATAGGTTTTGTTTGCAATTTCTTATTTTTAACGCCAGGTTCACTGGATGCAGAAGTGCTGATTTTCTGTGGAACACTGCCCGTTTGCTTTTCGGCGCCTATGTTATCCGATTGAGCTGTTCACACTGTGGCCCCAAGCTCGGCCACCAGCCCACAATCTGCAGTGATGGTTTCAGCATCTGGTCTATTTTTTGCTGTAACTGAATCTGGCAAGGAAACACAATCTATTTTTAAGTATATATTAGATATGATATAAATGATCTCAATATGATTAAAAATAGAATATGCACCTCATGCTCCCACATATTTGTCAGTTGTGTCTAAGCAGGGAGTGAGAGAGACAAGTAGAGCCACACACACACACACACACACACACACACACACACACACACACACACGAGAAAGCTCTACATGGGACTTAAACAGCAGAAAGCAGATTCTCTTGCTAAGCAGAGTGGAAAAATGCACTTTTGGTGTGAAATCAGGGTACTGCCACATCCAGTGTGGACCCAGGGTTACTAGTACCATAATTATATTAGAATTAGGGAATAAATTAGTAAAAAAACAACAACTGAATTTTGTATGGAAAATAGTGGAAGCTCTGTAAGGGCCCTTGTTATTGAAATTTGGGTTTCAAAAATGGGGCCAGTGCTATGCCTGGAGCAGGCCACATATATAAAGTATTATTGGATTATATTTATTGATGCATTAATGTGTTCATCACTTTAATGTTGCAACTGGAAAAAAAGTGGAGCTCATTTGAATTATTTTATATAATGCTGGGTAGTTTAACCTATAAATTATTAGTTATTTATACTTTTGCACTGATAACCTAAATCTGCAAAGTAAATAAAGCTGTCAGATAAATGTAGTGGACTAATAAGTACATTTTTACATCTGAAATGTGGTGGAGTAAAGGTATTATGGAGCAGAAAATTGTACATAAGTACAGTACTTACGTAAATGTACTTAGTTATATTCCACCTCTATCAACATAAATATATTGAACTGTTTTTTCCAACTCTTGCCAGTAAATGTTTAATGACAGTTGTGAAGTATTCTGTTTCTATACAATTCTGGTGCTAATTACCAAAAAAAACTGTTGATATTTTAACATCACAATTCACAATTAACCTGGAAAGTAGGCTCAGCAACATTGTTTGAGGTACATATTTCAGTTTTGTAATGATTAAGTCATGTATTTGGAATGAGTGCATTAAAAAAGCATCAAAATACATGTCCTCAAACCCAGGAAACGCCCCTGTCTTCCTACATGTTCTTTAATTGTTTCACCTCCATGCAACAGCAAGTTTTCACAACATTTAGAAAATAAGAGGCATTGCAGGAAATACAACAGCAAAATATGGCAAAATCCCCTTGGTTATTGTGTAGGAATATTCCTTGTACCTATACATCTGTCATTACGGTAAGGGGTACCGTTACCATGGAAGTTGCGGAAATGCATGCAGTAAAGCAGCGGTGGTCGCGCCAAATGGCAGCATTGTTGGCAAAAAGTAGGATTGTGAGCGATTTAATGGTTCTTTTTGGCTCCGGGTGACTTATTTCCATCCATTACACGTTTTTCCGGTAAGTAGCTGTTAAACAGTGTTTGTGCAACCGATTTATACAACAGCGAACAAACAGTGTTGTGATGGTCAACGTTAGCAAACGCGTCTGGAGGGAGTTCCTCGAAGTTACAATCCGAGCTGTACCACCGCCAGCCGAGTGATTTGTTGTGGAGATAAGATTGTGAAACAGTTGGTAACTCTATTATCCGTCTCCAGGATTATCTGCTGCCAGGACTAAATAACGTTGGGCCACCGTCATGGGCAGATTAGATGCGTGAAAAGAAAGAGTGTCCCGGGACAACAAAACAAGGGACAGTGGCGTTTTCGCGCAGGTGAAATTAATCTGTAATCCCAGCTTTGACCTTTGTGTAACAGCCTGAGTATGTTGACCTTACATGGTTAGGGTTGCTGCTAGTTTAGCTGTCTGCTACAGACACGTTACATCAAGCCTCATCCGCCCTGGACATGGCTGCTGCACGGCGAAGACATGAGATGTGAAGACGCCTCGGAGGAGACAACAATCACCATGTTGTTTCTTCCTAACGATATAATAGTGTCTTGTAATTTACAGCTCATCTGTTCTTCCTCGCAGGAAATGCAGCAGAAGAGGGGAGTTTCCGCACCAAAGATGTCAACATGCAGCATCTGAAAAGATGTTACACATCTAACGTGACACCGTGGACTGTCTGCAGTCATCACCAAGATACTTCTTCCATGAGAACAACAAACAGCATGTGTGTGAACAGAGAGACAAACCGAAGAGAAGGACACCTAAGGCAGCACAACATTTAAGGACAAGCCACCAGTTTCTGACTATGTGAATGGACAAGTTGTGAAGTCAGTACTGTGCCTGCTTCATGACCTCTGCAGTGTTTCTGTTCTCAAGTACGTAGATCAAACAGACCTGTGCCACCATCCAGTACCTGTGTTTTGTAAGCATAAAGGATACACAGCCCGAGGCAAGGAGGTGAATAGACTGTGAGGGTTTTGGTGGTTTGCAGGATCAGCCCGTGAAGATGCTCCAGACTGGGAACTACTCACTGGTGCTGCTGATCCAGCTGACACTGTTGGCCTATGACCTCTTTCGTCAACTCCTTCAGTGAACTCCTGAGAGGAGCGCCTGTCATCCAGCTAGTGCTGTTCATGTAAGTCACCGAGCTACACGCTGAGATGATGAGTTGATTTATCAGTTAGTCAAAAATGCTGATTTATTTCATAAATCATAATCAAGTGAAGATACCAAATGCTGTCTGGTTATGTCTTTTATTTACTTCATATCATTATCATTTATTATACTATTATTCTCTGTCATATTACACATTTTGATCTTTTTATAATTAGTTGTGGCTCTCAAATATGTTTAAGGCTGTAAAAAGCAGTAATTGATGATTAATTGTCTATTACATCATTTGAATAAAACAGCAGCCATCCATGCATTTGGAGTCGCTGATAGAGAATTACATTATTCAGATGCTCACAAGCAATTTAACTTAAAGTATGGAAAGTCTTGTTCTTTTCCATCGTCCTTGAGGTTGAAAGTGGAAACAATTTGCTCTCCTATTCTGTCAGTAACTTGTAAGCATCTAAACCCGTGTGCTGCACTTCAGTTATTTGCAGTGCTTTAACTGCCCTGATGTCTTTAATAGATCCAGTTTCTGTCATTACAAAATGTTCTACTCAGTGAATGAACCTTAGTCATGACTAGAGTTCATCTTTGTGAGTTGTCAGTACCATGCAGGGTCTGTATTCTTATATTTTCACTCTATGACCTTTGTTTATAAAACTGACCGCATAGCAGTCTTGTCTCTGACATGTTTCTGTGTATTTTGTTCAAGCACCGCTCAGTCTATCAGACCATCACGACAATTAACCCAGCAAAATTCTGTGTCGACAGCATTCAGGACATCGCCATCTTGTTCAACCTGATCATCATTCTGCTGATGATGTTCAACACCTACGTGTTCCAGGTGGGCCTGGTGTCCCTGCTGCTGGAGAAGTTCAGGGCTCTGCTGATATTCTCTGCTCTGTATTTGACGCTCAGCATCTGCTTCCACTGCTGGGTGCTGGTAAGCTTCATCACACAGACACCTGCATGTCAACCCTGTGCATCAGAACTCTCACATTTTAACATCTAAGTCACCAGCGTCATCTTGTATCGGAGTAATTGTGGGGAATTTTGATCCAAACAAGCTACTCCTGATAAAGGATTTCCTTTTTTTTCCCCAGAACCTGAGGTGGCTCCAGTCGAACCGTTTTGTTTGGACAGATGGTCTTCAAGCTCTTTTCGTCTTCCAGAGAACAGGTAACTCAGGGGATTAATGCAGAGGTACATTTTCCATTGCAGCTTATCTATTTTTGTGGTCATTGAGTAACTGTACTTCTTTCTGTTGACAGCGGCAGTGTTGTATTACTACTTGTACAAACGGACAGCAGAGTATATGGGAGACCCGAGACTGTACGAGGACTCTCTGTGGCTGCGGGACGCCTTCGCCAGAGCTCGTCAGTGAAGAGACAGTTTTGATAAAGACTTTATAGGATCTGCAATGAAAGGCCCTTCTGACATTCTAACACCAGGCATCATCAGCCATTGTGAATTTTATGCTATTTTCATATTAAAAAAAAAAAACACTAAGGATGATGCTAAATCTGAACTAATGTGTTTACTGGCTCTTTGTAGCCAAGCGGGCAGTTGGTTAAATGGTTTACAGTGGCAGGTAAGCCAACTTTAGTAGTATAGTATTAATCAGGATTGTGTCTGTTAATCTATGTGGCCTTCGTAAATCAAGTTGCAGAAAGAATGCAACACACTAAAAGACTGTCAAGGAAAGAATGACGGAGGTGGCAATTTGTACCATTTGTAGAACACATAGTAAGAGTTTGTTGGATAAGTTCTGTTGTTCCTCCACATGAGGGAAAACTGTTGGTTTATTTTGCCTTATGTAAGGTTAGCATGTGCTGTTTACACCGTCAATGTCATTTCATTAAGCCAATTTCATGTGAAACCAGTTGTCTTTGAGTGGGGATCTTTGAATCGTGTTCCCGCTGTTTTTATTAAATAATCCTTCTCTAATCCCGGTGTAATCCTTCATCACTAGGGTAGTCGGTGTTATCCTGCAGACAAGGTGAAACAGACTGCTCTATTTTTAAACACAAAGATTAATCGGGGATTGAGGGTTTTAGGCGCCACTAGTGAAACGCACCTTAAATAGTCTTCAGTGTGTCAAAATAAACCTTCTAATCTAAAGAACCCAGCGGGTCAAGTTCCAGTGAACTTCAGCTCTCATCTAAATAAACTTGTTGGTCAACATTTTATATAATTGATCCGTGGATTGTTGCAGATATCAGGCTAAACAAAACAAAAAAAGACACCAAAAATTGTACAAATCCCCCTTTACTTGTGACAAGAAACCCAGAGTCCATATGATCCCAAAATGTTGTCAGTGCAGTCCAATTAAATCCAGTCCGCATTGTGTGTGATGTTCGTTCCACTGGAATGTGTCATATTCTTTTAAGTCAGTCACCCGAAACTGCAGGAAACAAGAGGGAGAGGAACAAAGTTAACCACTACAAAGCTGTTTTAATCATTAAAAATAAAACTATGAGACTGTCATAGGGCTGCAGCTAACAGTTATTATTACTGTCGATTAATCTGAAGTGTATTTTCTTGATTAATTTAATAGTTGTTTGGTCTACAATGGTGAAAAATGTCAAACACTATTTCTTAAAAGCTGAAGATGACGTCCTCAAAATGTCTTTTTTTTTTTGTCCAAAACTCAAAAATATTCAGTTTACTGTCATAGAGGAGTAATGAAACCAGACAATATGTAAACATTTGGGAAGCTGGAAACAGATTTTTTTTTTTAATTACTACAAACAGATCAATCGATAATCAAACTAGATGGCAATTAATATTTTAAAACTATGTGGTTAATTGATTATTCTTAACAGCTCTAGTCCATGAGAAGATTTCAAATGTACCTTCATACATAGATGCCAACCCAGAGTAGTAAGAACAGCACACCGAAGCCCATGAAAAGTGAAGCCACAAGGGAGATCAGCAGTTCTTTGTAGACATCCCTGGTGTACTTTGTTGACGTCACCTCGTAGCTGATGAGAGGGTCAAGGGCCAGCTCATAAAAAATACAACTAACAGCCAAATTCTGAGCTCTCTGCCAAATCTAATGCCTCCTGCTGTGTAGCTTATTATGCAATTGCCCATAGTTCAAATCATAGTTGGACATTAAAATTTCATATTATGATTATAGTGACTACAGATAATCACGGTCATCATTATTATCACGGTATTGATCAAATGTGCAGAAAGTACTAACACACTGAAATCATTTTTACTATGTTTTACAATGAAAACCACTTTATGTTTGCATAAACATTAAAGGTCCAGTGTGTAGGATTTAGGGGTGTCTATTGACAGAAATACTGTTCATAATAATATTCATAACCATATTTTCATTAGTTAAATAATCACCTGAAACTAAAATATGCGTTTTTATTACCTTAGGATGAGCCATTTATATCTACAAATGTAGCAGGACCTCCTCCACAGAGTCCCCTATATTGTTTCTAAAGTAGCCCAGAATGGACATAAACACTAGCTCTTGATGAAGCCATTCACGTTTTCACATTGGCCACAGTAGTTTTAACACTTGGCACATGGGAGAAGTTTCAGTTGGTTGCAATCTGACACCTGAAAGTGCATTGGTCTTTGAAGCCAGTTTTCTTAGTAACAAAACAGTGTAATTACATCATGTCACGTGATGCTGTGTGGCCCATAAATACTTCTTCCCATAGACTTGAATGGGAAAAGAGATGTCTGTAAATCTGTGGACAAATTTTTCTGAGTGTCACTGCCCCAGCAAAAGAACTCGTTCAGATTTTGATCCATTCTGTCCATAACATTTAGAAAGTCTACAGGGGCTGCACAGTTGAATAATTTTCTCCCATTAAAGTTAGCATGGTGCGAAACTAAATGTATCTGTCTTGGCCACAGAAGTCTCCAATGTGCCTGCTCTTTGGGCCACACAGTCCAGAAGCAGTGCCAATCATTTTATACCCAGCAGCTTAACTTTTTTGGCTTCATGCAACACTGTGTCCAGCTCTCTTTGTACATCCATGATTGCAGTCTGCAGCCTCACCACTAGATGCCACTAAACCCAACACACTAAACCTTTAGTCTTGTACAGTTGCAATACTCCAATGATGTCTGGTATGACCCCTTGTTTAATATTAACCTCACACAGTTATATGTCATAAGAAACAAGCGGTGAAAGGATACACAAAGAACCAGGCAGTGAAGAACATGCCGATGGCCAGCAGGACGACAGTGAGATGGGGGAACACAGCCGGATTCACCGGGCTGGTGTATCTGGTCATAGCCTCGAGTTCCTGCAGCCACAGCAAACAGAATTTAGGTAAAAGCAGGTTAGACAAGGTTAGTTTAACTTCTTCACATATTGTACCAAGCCTATGACGTTTAATTAGGATCAAAAACGCATTTATTTTAGTTTTAAGAGAGTCTGAATCAATGAGTTTGACATGCCAAGCTAACGTTGCTCTGCTAGTTTGCATATCTATAGCTACAAACAGCGTGATTTCACGCAGAAAACGCTTTGTTTTGCTAATGAATTTGTGAATAATGTATTAATATAAACTGCATACAATTGTAAATTACAGTTAAATTATATAAACAAGAAAAAAGGTTTGTAATTCTACCATTTTACAGTGAAGCGGAGCTCCTGCCTCTGTGGTACGCAATGATAAGGCCACGTACTGACTGTCACTTCCTAGTTTGTCGTGACGTAGGGTTGTGCAGGGTAGTTTTTGACCCTCAGTTTAGCCTGTCAGGCTTCTCATCCACATATGCTGCCTGCGTGTAACTATAGTCTCTCTCAGTTATTCAACCCTACATATATGTAAACAACATATACACCGCGATTAAGTCATTTTAAAGTTTGATACTCGACGGACAATGCAACATTAGCGGCATATACGCGCAACCTGAAAGGCGCGTGTCAGGGATTAATATAGCTATTCAAGAGCAGTGACCTGAGCTGAGCTGTTAAATCCTCGGCTGCCACCTAATGGACAGAACCAGCACTTTGGTTTCAGCTCATGAAGCAGCTTGACAATCAAACACAACAGAAAATTCAATCACAAATTTATTTACTACATGCATTTACATTGTATTACAGCATATTTTTGACAAAAGGCTTTGAATGTAACGATAAAATGGGCTAAAAAGGTAAAGTAGTGATATTAAAGTACTCAACGAGTTTAAGTGTTATGGCATTTTCTCTTAACAAATAGTGCTAAAATTAGAAATGTATTGGTGTGTGTGTGTATGTGTGTATGTGTGTATGTGTGTGTTGTGTGTTTACATACTTATCAATTATCTCTGGGCTCCATTAGCTAAAAGTTAATACATTATTGATAATACAACAACCCCCCCAAAAAATATTAACTATAAAAACAATATGATAAAACACGAGATAAAAAGGAGCATTGGTAGTAACAAATGAGGCTATACAGTTACATGTAATGCAGGTCTACCACAGTATATGAAAACAGTCTGGTGCACTGGATAGAGCAAAAGCAGTCCATATATACAGTGCAAAAAGTGCTACAGTGGTTTTCATTATGCTAGCTGGTGCATTATAAATAAGCTAAAATAGTACACTACACCCACTGAAGTCATAATAAGTATATTGAAAGCATTGTACAGTGTCTTAATATTATGATAAATTCCATAAACCTTTGTCTGATGGCTGTTTTTCCTATTTAATATTGATTTTACATGTGAGATACACTATTGCATTTCTTCTTTATGAATACAGACACATATGGAATATGGATTTAAAAACAAATTTTGACAAAAGCAACAAGAGCATGGTGGTGAGAGTGAGTAGAGAATGGCTTTAAGATGAGAAAGGATAGTAGAAAAGAAAACATCATACAAGTCAGTTATACTCAAAGTGTTATCACTGCATATTCTTAATTGTATAAACACAGGATAATTATTCAGAAACATCCAGAGAAATACACAAACAGTCCAGTGTATAATATCCAATTTTTATCTCTGCAGTGTGCGTAAATAAATGCAACTCCCTCTCAGCTTTATGATGAAGCCATTCAAATGGAATTTCCATAGTTGAGGCAGCATTTGAGTCGCCTCTGAGCTGAGATGCATCATTTTAGAGAAATGATTGGGCATGCACCTGAAATGATATATGCCATTTATTGCCTTGCCAGCATTCTGTCCAGTTAGCAAAATACAGTGTAAGCTATTCCAGTGTTTGTTGAAATATTGTCAGTGTTGGACTTGCTGGATTTCCACTATCAGATGCTAAAAGCAGTCAGTGTTTCTACATGCTCATTTCCAGTGATTTGTTTACTTGTCCAGTCTTATCGCATGTCTTCCAGTGAATCTGCTGAAGTGAGTGTGGCTTATATGCCTTCATTTAAGAAAGGATGCTAAGGTTTTGGGCATGCAGAATCATAATGTAACAATTTGATGTTTTATTTAAAGGTTCAGTGTATAAGATTTTGGGGTATTTAGTGGCATCTAGTGGTGAGGACTGCAAACTGCAACCAACTGAAATTTCCCCCAGTTAGAATTTCTTCAGTGTTCATCATTCAGGAGGTTTTTATCCAGGAGCCAAAATATCGACAGAGGTCTCTTCCTCTCCAGAACAAACAGATTAGGTGATTTAAACCAGTAAATACACCCAAAAAAAACCAGTTTCATGTTATAAATCTGTTTCTTTGAGCCTATTTGGCATGTCAGAGATGGGCCACCCACTCAGCACCAGCCAATGTGTGCTCACCAGATATTCAGGAGGTTTTTACCGGAGGCAGAATTATCAGCAGAGGTCTCTTCTTCTTCAAAACAAATAGACCTGGTGGTTTAAACCAGTAAAAACACAGAATAAAGCAGTATCATGTCACAAATCAGTGTTTCTCCTCCGCTCTCATCATGGAGGGACTGCTAACTACGTTGGCTGACGCAAAAAAAGTGATTGGCCCCATCTGGAGCCAGTGTTTGGTTTGTCCATTCAAGGCTTCTGTAGAAATATGGTGGTGCAGAATGGCAATCTCCATGGACAAGGACCCACCACCTAAGTAGACATAAACGGCTCATTCTAAGGTAATGAAAACAAACAATTCTTATTTTCAGTTGATTTTACACCAAAGAAAACACACTTACTATATTATACTTAATTTGCTGCCAACATACCCCCTTAAATCCTACACACTGGACCTTTAATGTCACAACTGAGATAGAAATACTGCACAGTACGTCCCTCTCTGTGCAGTGTTCAGTCAGATTCTGCGTGAGGAGACAGCAGACAGTCTAGCCGGCTGCAGCAGCCTCAGACACAATGCTCCACTGTAGAGACCCAGGATTTGCCAGTGTGCACTACTGAGGTATATTTCCAGTGCGAGTTGCAACTATTCACTGAGGCCTTCAGCAGAGGCCAATTATCTTCTCTCCAGTGTATCAAACTATTGAAAAGTGGTTTTGTTTCCAGTCGACACTGGTTTCAGTGTACATACAGAAACAAAAATGTGCGCTGCGTCTTCTACAGTATCTTTGCCTGGACTTCATTTAAAAACTGGGATTCGGATGAAAAATAATTATGGCTTGTAAGTATGGAAGACTTGGTTAACAGTGACACAACAGTCATATTACAGTAATCTAAAATATTTTCAGTGACAGAAGAAAAAACAGTGTTTCAAACTCAGCAAAAAGAGATGTCTTAATGCATATACATATGAAGGGGATTACAGTGGGGACGGTGGTATATAGTTTGTTCTGTATGAATATCTTTAAAAATAATGTACAATAACAAGACAAAACCCTATCCCATCACAACAGCGTACAAACGCAACCATACAGGAAATACGTGGTGTATCGTAAAGGCACTGGGACACGTCGTCTTCCTTCTCACACGCAGCTGCTTTGAATGAGAAAATGGTAGTCAGAGTATGATGAGGCTTCTCCTTCAGTGGCACAGCTGACTTCACTCTGTCAATGAAAAGAATGTGGAGTTGAAAAAAAGTCATAAATCAGTCATTGACTTTATTCAAACTACTGCCTACCATACTAGAAGACTTTGAAAAGACTTTCTAAATACTGTGAAAAGACTAAAGTCTAACACCCTCTCATCTAAAGACATTGTGAGTTTTTTATCACACACTATAAGATTTTAGAAACACTTGGGATGCTGCAGTGTCACTATTAGCAAGACTAGGTTTCTTTCAAGATTATTTCCCATCCTGCTCCTTGTGGAAATTATTACACCAAACTCCTTTTAAGAAATATGACACATTAACAATTCCTTATGTGTCTGCAAAAACACAAAAGTCTAGAAACACAAGATAAAAGGTGTCAAATGGAAATTCCTGTCAGTTCAGCATCAATATAATCCATAAAGATAAACTTTATTTGGGTACAAACTTTATTTTTGGGCTTTGGCACTCAGTTCATTACCAACATCTGTTAGTTAGCTGTAATATCTTTTAGGGAGCAGACCATGGAAATGGCAAAAGGCAAACTGTTTTAAAAAGCAGGATTTCTCACTAAAATGTGCTGATTGGTAAATCAGATACTCGCCAATTTAAACACCAACTTTTGTTCATTACAATTACAACAGTTTTTTTCTCCTTTTCCACAGCCCAAGAGAACCGAGACTTGTTCACAATCTGGCAACTCCCCAGTCTCTTCGATGTTTAATATTTGCCCAGTTTGCTGCTTCCTGTTTGGTGTTTGAGAGAGTGCAGCTATTGGTTGGTGACAATGTTCACATCATTAAACTTCAATGTTTGCCTGAGCCAAGACTAAAAGCTTAAGATAATATTAAACATGTTTGATTTTGTCATTAAGTCAAGATGAGAAAATTCTGACTTAGGACAGCTCGGACTGAGTTTTATGTCCACCTTACGACGAACAATCAGGATCAAGGGAGTGCACACCAACTGAGGTAAAACTCTTTATAACTCTTTATTTTAATCGAATTGGAAATTTTTCTGTGACAGTTTTAATTGAAAAGTCATTTGGTGTAAAGGCCTTTGCACACTGAGTCCAGAATTATCGCACATCTAAAAATAAATACGACCTCACTTTGTGCCAATCCTGTTTGCACACTGAGTCCGAACTTTTGTCTGTCATAAAAGTTTTTGGAACAGAAATTTTCTAAATATTGCCTCAAGGGCGTTTAGAGAGTTGTTTGACCAGGAATCAGTGAAGACAATGTAGCCACAGGACACATCCCTGACAAGACAGAGGAATGGGTCGCACAGTATTCTTTCATAACTCAGATAGCTTACTCAGATGGTAATATTCAGGTGGCTAATGATGAAGGAGTGTGGAGACAGTGAAAGTGAGACAGAGAGGAAGGACAGCTCAGCCCATTTAGCCACATGCAAGACAGGGAGCAAGAGCAACAACCAGAAAGGTAACTGCAGTGAAGAGAGGCAGGGGAGGAAATGTGTGTTTTCATCTTCTTATCTTATTGCAAATTTTCACAACACATGTAACAATAACAACAACTTACTGGATTCAGTGTGCAAGGTTTCTGTGTGTAACGTTTTTTGGTTTGGATGATGGATTAAATAAAATGCATCCAAAAAAACTCTGTGTGCAAAGATCTAAAGGCTGGCAAAAGTACTACAATTACTAGATCAAACAACACAGAGGAGCCATGCAACGCCTTAAAGCCCCTCATATTTTGGAGGACAAGTTTACTCACAGACAGGGAAACACGGAAGTGATAGGTGACGTCCTGGAAGGACAGCACAGGCACTGACCACAGGTGATGAGTCCCCTTAGTGGAAAAAATAAAGAGTCAGTGTGAACAAGTAATTCAATGTAGCAGTCATTTTATATGATAGGTGATGATGATCATTATGTACCTTTGTTGATGTACTCTGTCCACCATAGAGCTCTGTCTCTGTGTGGTTGGGGCATAAGCGTCCCTTGGTGGCTCCACATTGTCGAACCCACACGCTGATCGTGGACCTGTAATGGATTAAATACGCTTCAAGTCTCTGTGGCCTACAGTTGAAACATTGTTTTTGGTTGCACAGGTTACACTTCTTTTATGGTTTTCTTATTTCCTAACAATTTCCGAATCATTTTTTTTAATATAATTTTGAACTTATAATGGGCAAAACCTGTTGTGTTTTGCCTGATAAAGATCTAGTTACCGAAACAGTGCAATAAATTAATTATTTTTCCATTTTAGACAGTGTGCAGGAGTTTGTCTTCAAGTTGTGGACATATTATAAGGAAAAGTCAAAATATATTCATCAACTTTTTTTTTCTTTATTTCCTGTTAATTGCTTGCATGTAGAAAAAAATGCACATTTTTGCTGACCTGCTATGCACTGACTTCAAGAGTCTTGGTACAACTAGTTTAGCATTTAATAGGAATTATTAATTGGAAGTTTACCAATTAAAACCTTCCTTTTTTACAAATAATAAGTGTCAAATTACACATTTCTTTACAGGAAACCTTAGGATTTTACCAACCTGCAAAGTAAAGTATTACCATTGCATGCGTGCAGTTATGTAGATGGTGTGATGTCTGTGTACTCACGTCATGTGCAAAGTGATTTGTGACAAGAGGAATTTCTGTTTCCATGGAGTGATACTGTGTAGCTGGAGTAAACACAGAGAAAAACAGCATCAGCATCAAGACCTGAATTCATACTGTAACTGAGTAAAGGGCAAACATACAGAGAGGTGACAAATCAAAGGAAAAACTTCAAGGAATGACTGGAGATACATGATAAATTTAGATACTTCCATAAAGGGCATGATGTTTCATGACTTCGATGACTTTGAAAATGATGGCCTTCAAAGTTGAAACATCTCAACCTGACTGAGCCCCTTTTGGAAACTTTGGACCAGGGGTAATACAGTGCTGTCCAACACTATCATCAATCACCAAATTAGGGAATATCTTTTGGAAAAATGGTGCTCATCCCTCCACTAGAGATCAAAACTTGTAAATCTATGGAGCATTGAAGCTGATCCGGATGCTATTGGCCCAACACCTCACTAGGACACTTCATGTCGCTTCTTCCTTTAATTTGTCACCTGTCTGTACAATGTCAACTCAAGACTTTTAAGGATGTACCTGCAGCTTTCAGGTGTGGCGCAACTTCGTGCTGTGATCTCTTGGTTTGTCTCCACGATATGTAGACTAGTCAGAGAGGGAGCTGACCTTCTCCTGGAAAAGTAAGAAAAGCTGCACTGTGAGCGCTGTACCCACACTGACGCATTCCACTGTACATTCTGGAGATAAGCTTTGTTTGCTGTTGTCAAACACACAGCTTTACGATGTTTGCATACTGCATATTATATGTGTGAAAACAGTGCGGTGTGTGGGCTGTGTTTGTGGATTTACCCTTGGTGTGTAGGCTGCGTTGTCTGCGTGGCTGTGGCGGCTGACCTGGGGGCAGGCGGTTGGCAGCTCCCACTCCACCCAGGTCTGTAGGTGCCGGCTTTTTGGACTTGGCAAAGTACAAAGGTGCTGAGGTGTGACTCAGGCGGTTTCTATTGCGGCCTTCCTTGTCCATTGATCTGGACTTGGCCTTCTGATTAATATAGCCTGGAGTGGGAACTGGGCCACCTAAATCTAGAGGAGAAAGATAATTAACCTGTATTAAAGACAAATGTACTCTACAGGGAAAACACTGCATATTTGCTTACTTACCTGGTGTGGATTGGTTGTTAGTCAATGTCAAAACTGTAGCTGATTGGTTGTTTATGGCTGAAGTTGAACAGCAAGCTGCAGGAGATATCAGTATCACTTCATTAGTGCTGGTATCATAATTTTTTAAACAATACCCAGCCCTAGTGATCAGTCACTCCACTCACCTGGTGCAGGGGTGGTGGACAGAGGAGTGTATGGACTCTTGCGTGAGGATCCCAGTGCAGCTCTGGACCTGCACCAGTCAGACAGCAGTACAGGAGGTCAAGAGCATGCTTCAGGTAGCACAATGAAACATGTAAAACCCAATTCATTTCAGGCTGTTTAGAAACGTGACTCATGATTTCCTTTCAGGAAAAAAGAAACACCCAACTAAGCAATCAAAGATAAGACTGAAAGAGTCGATCAGAAAATGAAACAAGTAGCAAGAAAGGCAGGTGTTGAGAGCGTACCATGGGCAGACAGGCGGACAGAAAGTAACAGTGGCAGTGAAGATGGGCATCCAAGAGATGTAGAGAACACAGGGAGGAACATAGCTACAGAAAGCAGGGACAGATTATATAGACAGACATCAGTGGAGAAGAAAGAAGTTGATTTCTGTCACTATAAAGCTTAGGTGTCTTTCTCCCTCGAAAGCACATACCCATCTTTCTCTGTGACGTCTCCTCTATGGTGAAGAGTCAACACATAAAGGACGGACATGGAAATGACACTGTCGACAAAGAAAGATCCAGTCATTATCATCATGTCATTTCTGCACACAGATGAAGTGATTTATTTTTCTTTACCCACCACTCCCTCCCCAAACACATTTGACTCAGTCTAACCTGAAGGCCATGACAATGACCAATGCCAGGATGGTTCCCTGCATGAACCTCTGGCTGATGCAGCCTTGATCTGGAAGCAAATTCTGCACCAAAAAAACACAGATTATATTAAAGTTATAACCCCGCTGTTCACTTATAACACAGTTTAAATGCATCATTATTGCCACAGACCTTGCTCCCTGGTTTGACTGTCTTCTTCTTGAGTGGGCCACTTCCTGTTCTGCTGAAGTAACTCCCTGATTGGCTACAAGAAAAAATAGTAATAATCATACAAGATCTCTCTGTCTCTGTCGGTTACTGTTTCCATGCACGCTAATATTCTGTTTTTTTGTGTTTATTACAAAAAGACAATATTCCTACTGAGCTGTTTATTCCACTAATATTCCCCTGTACATGAAGCCGTGCACACTTTTATTAACATGTCCTAAGATGTTGTTTATTCCATCAAAACATTGAAAAGTGGAATGGCTGTTGGTTGTGCCTAAATTTTTCCACCGGTTGCGGACTTGTTTGGCTGTACAAACACAGACTTCCTCTTTCATTCCTTCAATCACCCTCCTGAAAAAGTCGGCATTGTGATATTTGTGCATATCCAAAAACCCGTTAATATCCAACTCTTTAGTAATATTTAAGGTGTGCTCCTCCGTCAGACCTGAAATGTGGGCTTTTCTCTTGGGCATGCATCTCTACTGTAGCCTTGCAAACTGTTGGCGTGTTTGTTTGTGCAACGTATCCATGACAGTGCACAGAGCTGTTGTAAACAGGCAAGATGCCGTGCATTGCAAACAGTGGTAAAAACCCCAAATGAGATGCACAGAATGCTCCTAAACACTTGAATAATATCAGAATATCCTACATGTCTTAATCGGAAAATTCTACATTCGGAATAAGGCCTAATAAAGAATATCCAAATGGAATAAATTGTTTACATGACCCACATCAGATTCAGAATATTGTCATATTCGGTATAATAGTGGACTTTTAGTGTGCATGTAAAGGTATCCTGTGTGTGCCACCCTCCCTAAAGCCTACATCTGAGGGCATTACTGCTCATTGCTCTCACCTGACTGTGCCTCCACTCACGGTGCTCTTCATGCTGTCAAGGCGTCGCAGCTTAGCCAGTTTGCGGCTCCAGCGCTCAAGTTCGTCTATACGAGTCTCCAGGTTGTCTGTCAGCTTACACAGCTCCTTCACCGCTCCCACATTCTCCATGAAGATACGCTCCTGTAAAATAAAAGGGAGAGCTGTTAGTGTGTTTGGAAGCGACGTCTGTGTGCACTGTATTTTTTTCGTGTTTTAAATACCTTGTTGACCACTAACAGGTTGGGGATAGTTTCTCCGTTGGCACACACCACATCACCCCCCTCCTTCACTGCTTCAGGCAGGATCTGCTGAACCTCTTGAGCGATGACGCCTGCAGGAGGACATAATAAGTGCTGAAGTGAAAAAAGAGCAGCACAAGCACGATGGCGTGTACAGTCACAGGACATGGAGCAAAAGACAGATCCAATATTAAGACATAGAGATGACAGCATGATGTACAGTGTACAAAGATATGAGATGATGGAGGCAAACATTTAAATTTGTTATTCATGAAGTTGTTACCAGTCTCTGCAGTGTTCTCTATGCCCACGGTGGCAGCAAACTCAGGCTTGTACTGATAATGGACCAGCCTCATCTGAGAAATCCGTTTCAAATTGTCTGTGGTGTCGACCTACACACAGACAGAATGACAGTGACGTCCATGCAGATGGTATGAAAACACAATGTTCATGTTGCAGATGAAAATGCTTGGATCAAGAACAATGAAAAGACAAACTCAGAGTTAAACTGCACAGTCAGCTGTGTGAGCATGAGCATTTGGATGACATGATTCATGGTGACGAGGCACACAATGACACACTGACACTTTGGAAACACACACACGCACATGCACAAACGCACACCCATATACATACACACTGAGTGTCATCCTGACCTCCTGGACATTTTCTTTGGCCCTGATGTCAGACGGATGAACCAGGGAGCCCATGACCTTCAAATTGCCGTGGACAACAAGAGCCTCGTCTGGCCGGTCGGTGTTGATGCCGACTCTCCCGTGGTGGTAGACTGAGTCCGGCAGTTGGCCACGCTGCCACAACACCTCGTTGTCACTTTCAAACTGGCCTGGGTTGGATGCCTGTAACAAAGAGACAAAGGAGAGGGTGCACAGACAAACAGCAGTTCAGATTTTTCTAAAAGACGTGCCAAAAAGATCCACATAATGGCAACATTTTTAAAGGAATAAATCTACATTTTGGAAAATGTGTTTATTTGCTTTCTTGCCAAGAGTTAAATAAGAAGACAGGTACCACTTCCAGACAACCAGTGGAGTGCTCTGCTACCAGTGCAACAACCACAATTTGTATCTACACTTTCTTTCCTATTGTGAGCTTAGAGGTACTGGTTAGCAGATTTCACTGATTTTGTTTTGTTAGTCACTGACAGGATAATTATTTTCCCTGTTTCCAGTGTTCATGCTAAGCTGAGGTAACCAGCTGCTGGCTCCAGCCACATATTTAGTGTACAGGTATGAGGCAAGAAAGCAAATAGGTGTATAAGCGTAATCAGCTGAAAATAATTCTCATGTGATCGTACAGATTTCAAATAGCTCTGAAACTTATTAAGCTCATGCAGTTAGGGTGCACTGTGCAGTGTTACAGATATGAAGTCCACTGCACCACCGTGGCTAGCATTGTTGCCTCAACAGGGATTTTGGTTCGAACCCAGGGTGGGACACAGTGCTGAAAAAATTGCAGATATAGCGAGGCAAAATGCCACATTGTTGGCTTTCACTTTTACTTTTTGTGTTTACAAACACCAGCCGATTATTACTGCACAGTACACCTTTAACTATACACTGTAGTTCCATGTTTTACACATGTGGAGTAAACACAATGCCACGCTGTCCAGTGAAAAACATGCATTTACACCTTATGTTTTCATTAACTGTGCGGTCAAATGTTTCCTTACGAGCGAAGACACTTCTTAAAGTTCTTAAAGATACATGGTTTTCACAGCACAACTTACTGTGTGTATTAGAGTGTACAATAAGTGTGCAGGGGATCACAGTCACGCAGATTAAATGAATGGAAAGACAGACAATGGAAAAGATGTTGAGATCTACTCAGTGATATTTTTAGTGCAGAAAGGTTATGTAAAATAGACCAAAGGTGTCACATTCACAAGGGATATGATTGTTGTAGGAGGCAGACAGACATGGCCAGACGTTACCCTGACGATGATCCTCTCAGACGCTTGGGCAGCCACAGTGTAGCTCTGACTGTGGGACTGAGCGTGTAAAGCCACCACCAGCATGAAATACCTGCGAGGACAAAAACGTCAGGACTTGATGTGACTGCTGAAGCTTTGACGGGATCACGGTGACTCATTTTGTTTACACGTGATGGGATGCCGTTCACCTCTGGTCAGGGTTTGGTTTGCCCTTCTTCCTCATGTTATTTGCTGTGGTCTCGCTGAAGTGGAGCCGCCCCACTGTGACCTTTGTGACCTGCTCTGAGGGCAGCGTGACCCTGGAAGGAACAGAATCACAAACACATTATGCAAACAATCTGTCTTCCACAGCTAAGTACTGAGTCATGAACTTATCCATTAAAGATATGACACTCACAGCACTGGCTTAAAGGGTCTCTTGCTGCGGTCAGACTGTGACTGCTCCACACTGATGGACTGATTCATGGCCTCCACCTGGGAATCAAGACAGAAATAAAATATACACTAAACACTGCAGAGCTAATTATCTGTCAAGTTAAGGTCATGCTCACTGTTTCGCCTCCGCGCACCTTTACTCCGTTGAGTTTGAGATAGAAGCAGTCGATGGGCTGCAGGCCCTCACTTGTCTTGATGTACTTTGGTTCTCCCAGCATGCCTATGTATACTGTGACCTGGAAATGATTCTTCTTCTGGCAGACAAAGGCATCATCAGCCAAGGAGAAGTTGAAGCCCTTGTCAGCATCGACACGGTAGGTTGGCATTGGACTACAGACAGGGAAAGAGATTGCGACATAATGTGAATAGGAAGTGCACAAGGGTTTAAGAAAAGTGGAAAGTGTAGAAGCTGCTGCATACTGCTGACTTTTGCCATTTTATCACCAGGGGGAGACTCTTGACTATTAACAGGAGTCCTCTACATGTTTTTCAGGTCCATGCCATCAGAGACACACATGTGGACAGCATATTTATATCAAAGATATGGGCAACATTTTATAATCTATAAGGGGAGCTGAGTAGAGGGGACGTTTAGGTTGTTAAAATATCTTCAACTTTGAGTCATTCAGATATGCTGTTACCTTACTATAATATTCCCTAAAGACATCTAATATAATTTAGTAAATGTACATCTGGCCTCATATTCAATTCAGAGTACTGAAACCCATGTTTAGTCCTTTGTTTTTGTTGTGTTTTTTTCTCCTGTTGTAATGTTCGTAATGAACTTGAATTAGATATTTTTTGTTTTGCAAAGCACTTCCTAACCTTGGTTTTGAAAGGTGCTGCATGAATAAAATTTTACTTACATTTACTTTGTGTGTAAATGATTTGATTTGATGGTTTGTTAAACATTCATTCTGTAAACTCGACTCCAGCATAGTGTAACAAAAGTAGGTTTCAAGATCAGTAATGCTGTGTATGCCAAAGTCCAACCCTACCAATGTAATGTAACATAAGAATATTATGGTTCGACAATTTTTGTCTCTTTTTAGGTGTCAGGAATTAAAATAATCATCCTCAGTGTTTGTTGTGACATGGTTTTAGAATGATGAAGATAGTTCGAGAAAAATTAGATACAAAATAGACAGATTCACCAAGATGTCGCACTTGTTATTCCTGTCATCATTTTCAGTCCTTACTGTAACATTTAAGGATATGTAGGTAAACATGATGGTCTGGCCAATCAGATATTTCTGTTGTGCTAATTTAATGTACTGTGTCACTAGTGTCTTTGATAAACCGGCACGGAAGCTAAGCAATGAACTGCTGTGGACAGGGTCGCAGCAAAGTATATCTTAGCCACCTTAAAAAAATCAGTATCAGTGCAAGTGTAGGATATATTTGGAATATTTTCACGCTTTATCTGAAACACTAACTGATCTAATATCAGTAGACCAACTACTGACAGCAAGGTAAAGCAGTAAAAATATTCTAAATATAGCATACACTTAAACTGATGTTTTTTTCCCCCTTGGTCGCTAAAAACCTAATAACTAAGACAGCATTTTTAAAGCACCATTTTCTGTCATGAATGTTACATGGGGTTTTTTTATAGGTAAGTTACTGTAAACAAACATTGGGATTCAGTCTATAAGATGAATTTTTACTTTGGCAACCATCATGTTATTCCCATATGATCCACAGATTTTAGGCATTTTATTATCTCAAATGGCTTGACAAATAGTGCATATACAGGTGCTGTAAAATGGAAAAAGAAAATCTCTCTGAATGCCCCTGGACCACCCTAGGTTTGGGCTGAGCCCCGAATGTTTACAACGTCTGGCGCCACCCCTGAAATAAAGGTCTCCTCATTGTTAGGCACCCCTGCATATGCCCCTGCGGCTCCGTTTTCCCATTTTCTTGCTTTTACTTTATGACACCAAGGACTGAAATAATCTAAAAGACTTAATAAATCAAATCAAGTAAAACAAATGAAAACCCTCTGTGCCCTTACGTAGTGTAGTAAGCTAAATGTTGTGATGGGCAACCAGGTGGTTTTGATAACATATCTGAAAGGTCTTGTGGGTTCATTTCAACCTTCCTCCCTATCTATACTTTTTTTCTATTTTGGCATTGCAAAAGCAAAAGTAGGCGTACACTAATTTCTCCCTTTACCCCCTCCTCGCGTTGTCTTTCTAAGCCGAAACCCTGCTCTCGCTCACTCCCCCGCACAGCTCACCTCTGAGGAATTTGTAGACCTCTGCAACCCTGCTATTCCTTTGACACTCCTGCTGTATACTTTGTTGAATTATTCATTGAACCAATTATAACATCTTTTCAGTCTTGGCTCTTTGCACAGTGCTTTCAGCTGTCTTTTTCCCCCAGAATAAAAACCTCAAGATGTACAGATATGCCAAAACAAAGTCCACCCACAGCTCTTTGCAGTTTGCGTCATACAGTGGTGTCCACTTGTTCTGCTGGTGAGGCTGCCACTTAATGCACTGATAGTTTGGGTCCAGGTAGGCGTTGTCTGCATCCTGCATTAAACCTGTAAAAAAAAGAGAGCAGCAATTAAATCAAGATAGAAGAATGCTAAGAATGTGTTGAATGAGTTAAAGGGTAGATAAGAGCAGGTGAGAATGAGGTAGAGGAGGCGAGGAAGAGAAGAAAGATGCCTGCCTACCTGGTTCTTGTTTGATGATACCTGTGAGGATTTGGGAATTGAGGGTGCTGTTGGGGGAGTCAGAGTGCTTCCTCTTCTTGGCCTGGTGAACAGGGATGCCGCTGTGAAAGGAAATGGAAACACAGTCAAAAACTGCGCACATTTCTACTCCTTCTGCTCCATACAAGCTGGACAGCAAAACCCTCCCTCCACCCTCCTGCATATGCTCATGACTCACTCCTGCCCCTGAGGATGCTGCAGTAGCTGATGGAGCATCTGAGTCTGTTGCATGTCTCCACTTCCACTTGTGGCTGGACCAATGGGATACTGGGATATCATGGGCTCAGGCTTCAGGTACATGTCCCGGTGCATGCTGGGATAGTGCCCATGTGGTGGGAGGGGTGGTGTTGGAGTCATGTGACACATGTTCTCTGGTGTCATGGTCCTAATCATGTGAGGATCTGGAAGACACAACAGCAAAGGAGCATAACTTCTAACACCAGGGGTGTCGAACATACGACCCGTGGGCCAGAACCAGCCAACCAAAGGGTCTGATCCGGCCCACTAGATGACTAGACTAAGAGGTGCCAGATTTTAGGAGCAAGTTAAACAATGTGTTGCCTACTTTGTGTAAAATTCTGCTTCAGAGCCTTTTCCACTCTGACCTGGATACAGCTCTCTGATATAACCATGAAGACTTGCTGTGATCATGTTTAAAGATAGTGGACACTGTGCAAAATACTGTCAATCAGCAGCTTCAGTTCAAAAGAATCTGTATGAGGAAACGTATGGATAAATGCTCATGTAATGACAGTGAGAAGTAGACTGACTGAATGTGGAGAAACTCAGACATACTGTTGAAACTGCATTTATTTTTCTTGAGACATCTCAGGCTGTTTTGTAAAAGGATGAGCCTCTACAACATGTACTTGTAATTCTTTACACAAAAGAAGGGGAAATATTGGAGCTGATGGTACTTATGGGTTATTGCGCGATGATTTTATTGGTCCGGCACATCTGAAATCAAATGGCCCATGAACTAACCAAATACATTTGATTACACACAGAAGGCCGCTTTTTCTCCTTAAGACACATCTGTCCGTTCTGCATTTCAGACTGCACTTAATTCTACTTCCCTATAACCTTAACTGAAGGTATTTTCCATTGTTTCAAACTGGAGAACTGGAGGGTTGCCCATCAGATATCACTCTTCCACACCTTTTTACTAATGGGCAAGACCAACACAGGTGTGTAAGCGGCAAGAAGTACATAATGACTTTGAGCACTGTTTTTGTTCAGTCTGTAATGTTGAAACAAGCCAACCATACACTGGTTCATTCTTAACATGAAAGCTTAAAAAGCTGATTTCAGATCATTTAATTTAGTTGATGAAATCCATTTTCTATACGAACTATGTAAACTGTTGGTTTATAAATGACAGACGCTACATTCAGTTTATTGATTGGTTTGCACATGAACTTCCCTTTTTCTTTATGCTCTGTTCAAACACAAAGTGATGAGTAACAGATATTGATTTGACTGAGACCCACATACACCGTGAATACTTCAGTGGGTTCCTCTGACTGTCTGAGAGCAGACTACAGATTAAAGCACCATTTCTGTTTGTTACATGTCACTGTCACATTCGTTCTTCACACTTCAGCAGTGAGAGGAAAAAGACATTACTTACCATTCACCTGCTGAGGAGAGTATGGCTCTGAGCTGGAGTCTGGGGGGGACTCAGGTAGTGTCCTAAAAAACAGAAGGTAGACGATGTTATAGTCACAAAAACAGTAACATTCCACTTTCAAATCACAGAAATCCTTAAAGAAATACCATGCTTGAAGTTGGTAAGTGCCTCCTCTTATATTCTTCTTATTTTCTAAACTGCCATTATATTTAACAGAGAACCTTTCCTTTGGGATCAGAGTAAGTGTAGACGTTATTTACACAAGATTTTGTGCGTCAGGATTTTTTTTGCAGGATGTAATTTGACTCTCTCTCTGGCTGTTATCAGTCTCCCTCCCACTCGGGTCCAGCTAGTGTTTTATTTGTACAAATGAAGCTTAATCATGTATTGATTGCATAATGGGCCTGTAGTAGGGTGTGTGTCTGGTTTCGCTGCATGCTTTAAAAATATATACTGCGTCATCTTCTGAAACTTCCACCTGATTTCATGTTTAAGATGTGAGCTGTGGGAATGTCTTGAACCTTTTTTTCAACATTTCTAAGCTCAATGCATGCTATACTTCATGTCCTTCTATCCATCCACCTCCGTGGTATTGTGCTCACCCTGGAGCGTAGTGGCCCCTGTGCTCGGGCTTGACGTGAGCCTGCTGTTGCTGCTGCTGCTGGTGTTGGTGTTGCTGCTGCTGCTGCTGCTGTCCCAGGCAGAGGTAGTTGTGTCGGAGGCCCAGGGATGGACCTGGGGGGTAGGCGTTCTGACAGTTAGGAGGCCCAGGCGGAGGGGCTCCTTGGCGCAGTGGGATAGGGGGCTCACACCACACACCAACCCCCCAGAGGAGGACGCTCCTGCCTGGGGAGATGAGTAATTTGGTCCTGGGGTACTGTGGACCTCTGAGAAACAGCTGGGAGAAAGAAAAAGAAGAAAAAAGAGGATTAGCCTTATCAGAAATAACAAATTCCTTTGTAACGACATGATCTGATTCGGTTGGTGCGTGTTGTTTTGACGTTGCTTGGTTGGTTTGGAGTCCCTACTGACATGTCAGTGCTATCGTCCTCCTTGCTGATGTACTCTTCCAGGATACTGGTGTCGATGTTGGCTGGCTCCAGAGAACTGATAATATCATGACCTGTAGCGAAGGGAGGGTCGGGAACACAGAGGGGAGATGGAGAGCATCTGGGAATTAGCAACGGGAATCTTTCAGCAACTCCACACACTGCCACTAAAGCTCTGGTTTCGACACAAGCTTGTGTTGTAACAATTCCCTGTAAGACTATCCATCTGTCTAATAATGCACTATTAACCCTGCTTATCATTTTAAGCTCTTTGTGCACACTTAAAACAACCTGATTACATCTAATCATTGCATTTATATCAGAAAAAAAATCTTTTATAGAGCTCTAATTTGCTTCCTGAGAATTTAAGGATTAGGCTTACAGGGATGACCAACAGTCTAAAAACGTGTTAGTAATTGACATTACAGATTACATACTGATGATTCACTGCCTCTAACTGCTTACATATATTGACTGGAATCACTCCAGGTAACGGTTACTATTACGTACCCCCGCTCCCTTTCCACATTAAAAAAGAATCACAGTTGACATAATTATAGAAGTATTTCACTGCTGGAAAGACGGCCTTTCCATAAAACTAGCCTGTCTATACAGTAAAACAAATACATACAAATACTTTTGAGATTGGTGCTATATGAAGAGAGAAAACAGAGATAAAGAGCTGTTGCATTTGGCTTTGCTCAAGAGATAGAAAAACTACAATTAACTGAATGCACTGCACTGCACCGGATCTATAAATACTCCCACTGGTGGGTGATGTAACACGAGGTTGTCCGTTCTGACACAGAAAGTAATATGACAGTTAGCTGGTAAGAAATGATCTTAAATGACAGCTAAACAGTAAGCTAAAATATGCTTTCTGAAAACATGTTAGGTGAGATATAGGCAACACAGTAACAGAATCTTGGTTCATATTTGATGAATAATTATATCAGTTTTTCCAAACTCTGTTTTTGCAATAGAGAAAACATCATGGTGCCTGCGTCCTGTTCACAAATTCTCGTATTACAGGCAAACAGTGCACCAAACCATGTTTCTGAAGACGTTTTAGGTGGGAATAGGCAACACAGTAACACAATCTTGGTTTATATTTGAATGTAATTTAATTGTTTTTCAGACTGTTTTTATAATACAGGAAACAGTATGGTGCCCACTTCCTGTTCATAAATTCTCATATTACAGGCAAACTGTGCACTAAAATATGTTTCTGAAATAATTTTTGGTGGGAATAGTAACACAATCTTGTGTTTTTTTATGGGTGCCCTGCCTTGGGCAGCTGTGGCTCAAAGGTTAGACCAGGTTGTTCACTAAGCAGAGGATCAGCAGTTTGATCCCTGGCTTTTCCAGTCCACTTGTTGAAGTATCCTTTAGCAAGATACTGAACCCCAATTTGCTCCTTTTGGCTTTTCCATCAGTGTATAGGTAGCAGGTGGCCCTTTGTGTGGTAGCCTCGGCCACCTGTGTGTGAATGGGTCAACGTGACTCTTAGTGTGAAAAGCACTTTGAGTGGTCAAAGGACTAGAAAGTTTTGTCCATTTACCTAGTTTAACAGTTTGATCTAAGTTTGTCTGAGACAGAGTTGGGCAGGTCTCTTCCTCAATCTGCTTCTGTACTCTTTGTGTCCGTGGTGGTGGCGGTATATGAATAAGTACAATCTGTAGTTTGAGCAACAGCCCAAGAGCCAGCAAAAATCCACTGGATGACGTCAGAGATGAGTAGGAAGATCTGGGCGCGGGTAAGATGGAGGGAAATTTTCCACAGTTCATTTCCACATACTACCCACACTGTTATGATACAAAGCTGGTTGAGTATCACTTTAATAATAATCATAAATGGACTAATGAGTTACTACACTAGGTTGTGTTTTCTCCATTTTCTTTGTTTATTACAATTGACATCTACCGTAAAGGTGAAATAAATCTAAAATGTTTTTTCTTCTTGTCGTGTGTGGCATAATTTAAAATACTTTTACATAATGATATAGCGTATTTTTTAGTAATTTCATAATTCCCTTATGCTCGCCTTACTTCACCCCAGGGTCATTTTCACCCTTTGATAGCCAAAGCCGCACAAATCCCAAACACATGACCCCACTTAATCTTTAAAACACCAACACGCAGAACAAGCACTTGCTTATGCATATATTTAGAAAAGAGTAAGTCACTTTATATGAACCGACCTTTGCTGTTGCACCCAGCGCACCCAACTAAAAATGTTAGATGAGAGAGAGTGATGCATTTTCTTTAAAACTGTCACCAGTTGTCCCAGACTGCAGACGCTGGAAACAGAGTGAATGTAGGAGAGGAGAGGGGGAGCAGGACGGAGGGGGTGAAGCAGAGGGTAAGGAACTGGTAAATAGTGGGTGGGCAGGCAACCCCAGTCTTTCTCTCTGTCTCTCTCTCTGACACACACACACACGCACACACACACACACACACACACACTTTCTCTGATAGATTAGCGGCTACTCAGTTGGGAATGCAAGGAATTTTTGTGTTAGCATTGGAAAAAATTCTCCTTTTCCCTCTTTTTTGTCTTCTACTAACGCTTCACTCTTCATCAGAAACACAACTACAATGTTATTACCAGTATTATTGTCACGGATCCCCTCCTTACCCTCTCTGCACATTGCTTTGGTTAAACAAAAATGATTTAATGGACCACATTATCTAAGGAATAATATGTGTCCCCAGTTTACAGAACAAACATCAACATCTTACAACCTTCAGTCATTACACCCACAAACCAAATTACCTATCTCCAACCAACCAATCAAATCAAGAGCACTCAAAATTCTGTTGTTTACCTCTATAATTCCTCACATTACCAAGTTTCTGGAGAAAACTAGCATGTTTACACTGACTGGCTTTCTCTCTCCAGACAGAAACAGATGGTTAATGTCTCTTGATACGTGCCAGTGCGCGGGGAGAAAAGCAGGATGGTTCCCCTTAAATAAGATCCAGATGTTCACCCCACCCAAATAGGCAGTAAATTTAAGCTGGCAGGCCTGATAACGAAAAATAGAGAGATGGAGGGAGAGGGGAGGGTAGATAGATGGAGGTTGAGGAGAGCGGGGGCAAGAAAGACAGAATACAAGTTTAATGTCCAAGAATGGAATGATAGAGGGGAAAACCTGCGAGGAAGACTGAGGGCAGAATATGAAACAGGGCTGTAATGAAGTTGTGTCCAAGAGAGGTCAAAGACTGGGCGCAGTTGAGTTCAAGTCAAGAGTGGCATGAGTTCAAGACCTTGATCAAAAATCCAATCCTCTCCTAAAACCCAGCTGTGTGCATTAAATATTTTTGTACATAGTACTGAGTTAGCTGCTCTAAACCCTTTCAGAAAATATGGTAAAGTGAGACATACCTAAATTTGGAAACTAACTTATTAAACAGCTCCAGATACAGACATACTATGAGGCTGCGCTTATTAAACTTATGAACAAACCATTTCTTATTTGCGCATCCAGCAGGTAAGGAGCAAAATAATCATTCATTTGGAGTTGTGTTCCTGTCCACCCGATGAATTTAAATCAAATATTCACTCTCTTTTAGCTCTGTTTTGGTCTCTACCAACTCCCTATGGAAATATCTTGCTCTTTAGCTTTGAAATACTGATAGAAGCTCTAGGTTTGAGTGATAATTTTCGACAATCATTAAGAGTGATCCCTTTCACACCATTACATTGTTTTAATATCGTCAGCTGATACACTGTTACAGTAAAAAATATAGATTATATCTGCTTTAATTGGTTGCACTTAAGCTTTTAAAGATTGGGGCACGAGAGAATAAGGCCACATTCACATTACAGGGCTTAATGCTCATTTCCAATTTTTCCCCCAGATCTGATGCGTCTGCCTAGACTGTTCACATTCATGTTTGAAGTCACCCATATCTGACATCACACATTTACGAAACTTTTGGGGAAAATCTGTGGAAAAATGAATTACAGCGGTGCAACCTTTATCTGCTGATTGATCGCCAGAGTAGGAAGGTCCGATAAGTAATTCTGCATAATTAGCATTGTGCTTCTGTTTGGGAGAGTGTGTGGCATATTTTCAGAGAAATGGCCCTCCGGAGCAAAGAGAGTTTGTTTTCAGGATAATGGGCTGTCGTACAAACGCGCTTTACTGGCTCTGTTAGCAGCTTTTGCTTGTAGTTCTGTGGTTAGAGAAGTTTTGGTGCGGATGGGAGAATAGTCTGGACAGGTGGGGTCGCCATGTGAAGGGTTTCACTGAGGAGCAGTTCCTCCAATCCTATAGGATGTCCCAGGCTACATTCCAATATGTCTGGCAGCGCCTCATGACAACACTGTCACAGCATGTTGGTGAACTGTCCCCATGAGAAAGCTGTAGTTTCCACCATTTGCAGTTTCTGCGGACTGCTCCGGCACTGCATGGTGAGTGATCTGGGTCTGTGCAGTGAAGTATGAAAAACGCAAATTCTGATTTAACTGTTTTCAAAGTGGTCACATGGCCAGTGATTGCTTATGTATGGGATTTAGAACCACATATCAAAGTGGCCTAAATCTGATTTTTGTGTCCACACTACTCAGATCTGTCACATGATAGGAAAAAAAATCAGATTTGGGCCACAATTGCTTGTAAAGTGAATGTAACACTTGTGGGATACCACTTTCTGACACAGATGAGACTACAAAGCCAAAGCAATAAAAATAAGTTCGTCCTAAGTCATTCATAACTGTGCAGTGGATGAACATGTTCGCTGAGGTCAGATTCAGCATGTCTGTTAAGTCTTTAAGATACTTTCACCACCTTCATTTACAATGATTAAAGGACAGCTATGGGAAACGCTGTCAAACTGCCATTCTTGTGCGGGTAAAGACTGCTAGAAACATAAATTAAGTAACTGTAATCCCCAAATCAATGAATCAGTTAAGTTTAAATAGCTGTGAACTGGATGTGTAAATTTCCCCGCCCTCTATGTTTTTCTCTGTCCAGCTGTGTTCAACAAGGAACAGTGAAATGATTGTCAGTCCAACTTCGATACAGACTGGCCTTTTGAGAGATTAGGGGCTGAGAGGGGAGTGTGTGTGTGTTTGTGTGTGTGTGTGTATGCCTCTAAGCATTCGCGTGCATGTGTGTGTTTGTTTGTTTGTGTGTGTGTTATGCCACCATTTCAATGCCTTGGTTGTCAGCAGAGTAATAATCTAAAATGAACACAAACAGAGGACCGAGTGTGTGGGTGCCAATCAAACATGATTCGACTTATATCAGTCAATCAAATGCACAGCTTTTCCTTTTCCTTACATGTTTCTTTCAAAAATGGTAATATATAGAGTTGTGTTAACTATTAATAAGGCCAACGACGGGCGAGAAAACTAATTTAAACTAACGTAAAAGCTACATTTTACAGAGTTTTGCCTCCAAATGAGATTTGTATACCCTCACATGTGTGTGTTAATAATTAAACACTTTCAAAGAAGGAACAAAGTCCATCTGATTATCAAACAGTTAGACCACAATGAACATGGCTGCACACCCTCAACACATATACACACACATCGTGCAGATGGTGGATACACTTTCTAAGAAATTTAACATCAAATTACATACTGGACTAATTATTTAAAAAAGCTAAACAAACATTAAAACTGATGTTGGTGGAATCATTCAAGGTATTACATAACAGGTAGACATCTACAGTAAATTAAGAGGTGCCACTAGTCTATGTCTTGAATCTTAGAGCATTTTTTGGAGATAATTTTCACAAAAATCAACTAAAAATAACCTGACGGCTCTTAGTGATGTCAATTTATTCAACGTACAGAAGCAAACAATCCCTCAGTTGTTCTTCTACAAGATGCTGCACAGCCTACAAGCACAGGGATTGTGCCTACAATGTAACACACAGACATGAAAGTAAATGAAAGGAAATGTGTCAAATCTACACTAGGAAGTGTTAGACAGCTCCAACATCCAGCCTGAGAGTTACAGACCTTCTCTATTTGTTCACAAGACAGGGTTACTGGTAAAAGAGTGAACAGCATCACTACGACACAGATATTGATTAAGGCGTGAATACGGACAGAAAGCCCCTCATCAGGTAGGGACTGATAAATCACATCTACAGAGAAGCAGAGCAGACAGAGCGGCAGAGTACCTGCGCGTAGCCAAAGCATGATGACGTCCTTGAGATGAAAGCACCTGAAACAGAAGATGAGAAGAACAATTCCTCTCTAATTTTTCACATGTTTCCCTACTCGGGCCGAAAGACTTTCTTCTGTAGACCCGAGAGTTGCAGATCAGGGTAACAAATGTGTGTGTGAGTGTGTGTGTGTGTGTGTGTGTGTGTGTGTGTGTGTCTGCGCGTGCATGCCTATGTGCAAAAGCATATGTGTGCGAGTGTGTGTGTGAGAAAGGCTCGGTGAGTGTTATAATGAGGATTATTCCCCAGTCATGAGAAAGGGCTGTACCAGGCTACCACACACAGCCCTTGTCGCACACAAGCACTGGTCGCACCGGCGGACCTGGCTCAGGAGATTACAGGAATGACAAGGCTGGGACCGGGACATGGAGCGAGGCTGGAGGGAAAAAAAAAAAAACTAAACGCTGCGAACGTCAGGTCGAGTTTGAGGGCCAGCACCGGATAGAGCGGACGATGGAAGAAGATGAAGAAGACGTCAAGAAGGAAAAAGAAGAGGAAGGTATAAAGAAAGAAGAACTCAAGACGGAAGATGTAGTATAACATGAAGAAGAAAGGGAGGAGAAATTGGCTTATTAGACTGATAATGCTCAGAGCCTCCACCTCAGAAGAAAACAAAAACTGTGTTTTTTTGTTTTTAACTACTGAATTTTAGACCCAGCAGCTCTCTAAACACCTGCAATCATCATGGCTGTACTTTTGTTACATGCTTTTGTGACAAAAACTAATATAGGATGACATTAAGGATGCAGCCATACACCCCCTTACACTCTTACACTGCAGTCCAAATTTTTCCAAAGCAGCCTCTCTTTAAGTCATCACACACACACACATGAACACAAAAAGTGAATTAATCTCTTGAAGTCCAGTTCAACCACAAACAGCATTCAGCGGCTGAGGATTACTCAGTTGGCAGTTGGCACTGGGAGTGAGCCACAACAATGAAAATTAAAACCTACTCGTAAAGCACTGTAAGCCTGGCTGCTCAAAAACAATACATTCCTCTCACTGCAATTCACCGCTAAACCTGTAAATCAGAGGAACCATCCAAACTTTGCTGTTTTCACACAGGTTTTCCAAGATGGACGACGGCCTTCCCCATCCATGATTCACAACTACTGTGGGAGTGCAGCAGGCTTAATGGGAATTTTGATTTAGTGGAACATGTGATGAGCTGTTCATCTTTTAAGGGCAATATGGAGTAAGAATGTGATTAATTCGCCTTCTGACTCAGACAGTTAGGGGGAGAATATGCTCAAAGTTTTATTTCTTTTAGATACAATTCAAGGACAGTATCTTCCCACTAAACAAGTACAGTTCTGACTGAAGGGTTTTGAGCCACATTAGCCGTGTCAGTACAGCCTTTACCCCTGACACACCAAGCTGACGGTCAGCCGTCGCACCGTCAGTGCGGCTTTTCTCTTTGTCCCACACCATTGGCACTAGCCAGGCCTTGTCGGCTTTCAGCATGTTGAATTGGCGTCAAAGACAGTCGAGTTCATCGTTGAATGAAATCATTCTGATTTACAATTCAGTTCAGTCCACAAGAAGAGAAACAGAAGTGAGGAAAACAAACAAACAACTAAAATAAAGAGGGTGTGAAAGCGAGTCACGGTAGGTATGTTTTGTTTTTTTTAAGCCATTGAGCTCTTTAGTAGAAACAGTTCGTAATTGTTTGTGTTGCTGTTGTTTGCTAGCACTCAATAAATATAATTTTTTCTTTCAACATCAGGTTGTGTTGCTGATGCGCTAACTGGCTAAGTGGCATCTTAAATCCGCCCTGTTGGTCTTCCATTTTACCTTATTAAATGTCAAATGCAGACTACAGACACCTGTTGGTACTGAGACTAATTTCCTCTCACGCAGGCGCAGACTGTACTTCATAGTTGGCCTTTAGTCTTTAGACTTTTTGGCCCAGTCAAAGGCGTCTTGAGAAGATGAGCAGTCAACCTTTATCACCACTAGTTCTTTCATGTCAGTTTGGTGTGTCTGGGCCTTTACTGAGTTGCTACCATGGCTGAAGATGCTTTTTCTAGTTTAGATTCATGTAGTCTAATGTCTAGTTTAAGTCTATTGTTCGTCTTTGTGGTTTGTTCGAGTGTGACTTTTTGGCCGAAACAAAGGAGACATGAGGCGACGCAATAGTTGGCCTTTGTCACCACTTGTTCTTTGATGTTGAATCTGGTGAGAAGAATCACTCTGATTGGCAATTCAGCTCAGTGCACAAGATGAGAAATAGAAGTGAGGAAAGTAAACAAATGACTAAATTAAGAGGGCATGGGAGTGAAGCAAACTTGTTGTATGAATTAAGATTATAGTTCCGACTTTTTTTAGCCACTGAGCTCTTGAGCAGAAACATTTCTTACTTGCTTGTGTTATTGTTTGCCAGCACAGGGTAATTATAACTTGTTCTTTTAACATCTCATCGTGTTGTTAATGTTGTTAAAGTGCTAACTGGCTAATGAGTCCTGAATCCTTTCTGTCAGTCTTCTGGTTTCCCAGCCGCCTGCTGGTATGGAGCATTATTTCCTTTCACACAGGTGCAGAACATACATGCCAGTTGGCTGTTGGCTTTAGTCTTTGCGGTGTGTTCATGTGCAACTTTTTGGCCTAGACAAAGGCGACGTGAGAAGATGCAACAGTTGACCTTCATCACCACTAGTTCTTTGATGTTTGGTACATCTGGGCCTTAACTGAACTGCTACCATGGCTGTAGACACATTTTCTAGTTTATATACATGTAGTCTGATGTCTGCTCGATCCAAATTTACCTCAGTGGCAAAACCTATGTTGCTGCTGAGGTTATCTCCAAAACATTTCAGTCATTTATGGGTCACCGTTTAATCAAGTGTTTGTTTGACTTAGGATGGGGCATTACCTGGAGCAACACAACACAACAGCAATAAATGTCAAGATCCTTTTATGCGCCAACATGAGCGACTATTTGTTGTCAAAGTGACTCAGAGATGAGAAGGTCAAGTTTTGGGGGAGGTTGGTGAATTAACCCTGTTTCTCTCAACAGGCCAGTCTCTCTCCACCCTGAGTCTGCACTATCTCACCTCCTCACCCTGTCTGCTCACTGTCACTCTAATGGAGTCGGAGAGAGCGAGCGGGTGCCTGGGGAAGGCCAAATACTCGAGGAGAAACACCAGTCTCACCTCATTGTGTTTTAACAGCCACCGGGGCTATGCCAGGAATGTACACTGTGCATTAGTGTGAATGTATACATATATCACTAATCCTATTAAAACACAGTTTACCACTGCCGAAATCCATTATAGTGCTGTGTGTGCGCGCTTCTGTGTGAGTGTGTGTCTCTTCCAGATAAAGGGCAACATGGACACAGATACTAATTATCTAATACATCAAATAAAGGCTTAATAGTGTTAGTTTTTGTCACCGAGTTTGATTACCAAAAGGCCTGAACCCAAAATCTGAGACTTATATAATTAGGAGTTTGATATCACTAACAAAAAGAGCAAGTTAAATAGGAAAATAAGCATCTAAGACGGCACCTACTGTAAAGTTCTCATGGACAAGTTGACATTTTAGTGCAAGCAAAAGTGGCTGAAATAAAGCCAAAGTAAGAACATCTCTCTTACTCCCAAAGCAAGAATGTAAACACATTAAATTCCTGTCAGAGTGGCAAAGAACCTCTGACAGTCATGGATGGCTGTGTATATTTAAGTCAACACTCTGTGTATACTATAATCAAGTGTTAAGTCTCTCTGCAGATAACTTATTATACATAAGCCACTATGTGTTTTATGTGCACTTGACTTCTGGCACATTTGACATTAAGTTTCTTGAAAAAAACACAAACGACTACTTGTAAGATGTGACTTATGGCAAGCTGTAAATCATAGAGCGCAGGGAAAAACTCTGAAAACAAATGTGACAAAATATAAGTGCTGCCTGTGAAATATGTAACGTACTGCTGGAATATAATGGATAGAATAAAGTCATGAATATTCCAAAACTGTGACTGAATAATTGAATGCAATAAGTTAAGATCTTTAAGCTTCAAATCAAGACACAGCTAAGATGTACTAAAAAGGGATGTACTAAATTAGGGATGAACCAACAGAATCTTTTTGTATGTAAAAATAGTTCACTACAATAAAATCACAATAATTTTAAGTCATAGCATATAATGATGTATCTTTATCAAGCTCATTATATGGGGATAAACATAATTTACAGCTTTTCTGAACGGATTTTGCTTCTATTTATGGTTGTTTGCGTTCTGATGAGCAACACCACTGGTTAAAATCACATCTCTCATGTCTCTGTTGTGCCACAGTACCCTTGCAAAACACACCATTTATCTTGCCTTGAATTCCGACACCCTTCCAACCCTCAACTCCACCCTCCTCCACCTCATTTTTTCCTAGGATTCCCCGTTTAACTTGATCTGTTACCCATCACAGCCACTTTTGCTCCCCACACCTCCTGCCTTCTTGCATTTTTCAGTTTTTGAGATGAACAGCCAAGTGGAAAAATTTAAGTGGCAACACAGACATGTTTGGGAAACTTTTAAAACCACAAACTATAAGATCTCTTGCAAATATTACAGCTATTATTATTGTGTTGTAAACCACCTGCCATGTGTGGTGCATCAGAACAGTTTAACCACTGAACTTAAACTATGCAACACACCTGGTGAAACTAAATTTGACAAGAGCACTTAAACACATTTAGTTTCCTTCACTAGAATAAATTATTTAGAAGGCAAAGTGGCTATAAAAGTAACAAAAATCAAATCTTTCCCGATGTATTATTAATTTTCTGTACAATGACTTTTAACTCTGAGCTGTATTAATATATTAATATCATAATAAGACATTCTTACCTTCAAAAAATCTCTGTAACGCTTCTGTTTCATCTACCACGTCCATCCTAGCGGGTCCCACATAAAAAATCCATTAAAGTCTCCCCTTGTCCGAACGAAATCAATTCGGATCGGGGAAACTTCTCAAATACACATCACGGAATCCAGATTATACTCTTAGTGACGACTTCTTGTTTTTAGTTCACATTAATCCAACGCTTCATGCGGAGAACTTCTTTCTCCTGTTCAGCTACTTGGCACTGGATTGACGTCCGTGCGCCAAACGCCTCCAATGACGCTCCGGTTCAGGCTATAACTTTAAACTACAGTCTTAGGTGTGTTTTAAATTAAGGTGCCGAGAAAAATCCATGAGAATAGTGTTAAAAAATCAGCCCCCACGCGCACCTCCATTTCAGCTCCCATGGGCTTCATAAAAAATACCATCAGCCCGTGGAAAATGGATAGGGAAATAAGTCTTTCAAAGTAAGAAGTGTGCGTAAAAGTTGGCCAAACTTGGCTCTGGAGTCGTTTCTGTTGATTCTCTTCCTCCTTCGCCTCTCCCTCTCAGACAGGATGTGAGCAGCGCAGAGTCGGAGGAGAGAAGCTGAGGCAGGTGAGGGATGTGCGCCAGGCTGCTGCTGCTGCAAATATCCCCGGACAAAAAGAGTTAATGTGTGGACGAGTGTGTCTGTGTTGCTCCACAGAAAGTTTACCACAACTCATATTTCACTTTTTTAAACGCCTGTTTATTGTTTTTTACGGAACAGTGTAAGTGTAGTAAAGAAACATACCAACAGCAAAATAAAGTACGAAACAAAAATGGAGCATTGGTGGTCAGACAAAAAAGGGGAAAAAAAAGATACACATTACAGGGTTCTGACACATGACATCATGGTACAATTTCCAGTTAAACCATGACCCATTCACTTTAATTGTTCTGCCAGGTTTTCTTACAGGGTGAATCTAATTTTCTCTAAGTGTAAAACATGATCTAATTCCTTCAGCCACATGTCAAATGTTGGGAGCTTCTCAGCTTTCCAAAGTTGAATCAGCAATTTTCTTGTTAGTAATGAGGACTGAGAGATGACCTGAGCCTCATACCTATCCTTCACTCTACCTGGCTCAACCACCCAAATAGTGCGGTTAAAGGGGCAGAGGAAATCTTCTTAAAGTCAAATAAATGACCCCAAAAAATTTGCAACCTATGGTATGAAATGGTGAAATTTCCTTTTTTTTAACAATAGTCTTTTACCTTATATTGACAATACGTTTAAAGAGCTGCAACGGTTAGTCGATTCTTTTATTGGAAGAAAAAAGTAATAATAACAATCATTGATATTGATATTGACAAAATTGACATGTACACCATAAAGTGATGTAAAAAAAAAAAAAAAAAAAAAAAAAGTCACAAATTGGTGCATAAATATTCACCAGAATGCAGGAAATTAAGTGTGGTGCTAAAATCACCTAGCGGAGGACTCCCAAACCCCCTGTTTCATATGCGGCCCCCACTAATGTTGAAACCTACACCCTTGCAGTGGAACAATGTTATGCACTATGGATGCAATGGATTATTACTTTTGTTGCACTAACATAAGCAGCATTTTAATGTTGAAGCTTGGTGAAGTGGAGCTAATTATAACTGCATCATATACTGTTAAGTTTATCTGCTTTTGTTGAGTATCTTTAACAATTTAATATGTTTTATAATATACATGTATATATATACATATATTCTACTTGAGACTAGCATTCATTTGTCAATACGTGTAGCCACACCCGGCCAGTAATAGGGAGTTGGTGTTTAATTGGGATTTGGCTTTTAATTATGTCATGTTAATTATGTAATGATTTTGTATTTTTTTCCCAAAATGCCAAAATCTCAACACAATCATTGCTACTTTGGTCTGTTTTGTATATGTATATCTTTCTGTCACTCCTCCTGAGGTTTCTCCCTTTTTTTCCTCATAGGATTTTTTTTTTTCTTGTATCCTAATAGAGGCTTTAACAATGAAAGGTATTAAACAGAATTTAAAGCCTTGTATCACAAATTTGTTAATGGAAGTTATAAAAGTAAAATTGTTGTGACTTTAATTTTATGAAAACATTTTGACTTGATGCAAACAACATGCAGTTAGCTCGGGCCTGAGGATGCTTTGGTCTTCCAGCACACTTGACGCTAAGTTACTAAAAATAATATTTTCTCTCTCACTGATGTAGCAGCGTAAAAGTATTTGATCCACAGGTTGTTTTAGTGATTTAAAGAACTTGTGTGCAGCCTTTTTAAACAGCCATACAGTAACAGGAGTGTTTTGTGTCAAGGCTTCCCAAGGGGAGGATTTGAGGGAATGATCCATTTCTCTCAACCTTATCAGCTGCATCCCACCCCCCCTTATAACAATGCCACTGTGTGCAGCCCCCGCAGCCTTGACGCCCACCCCTCCCTTCACCCACATGTGAGATGCTGTTGTGTTGTCTTGTTCCCCCACAGCTGGAGCATCTCCCTCTCCACCCCCTCCACCCCTCTGCTTTTCCTCCATTCAACCCAAACAACGCCTCCGTTCTTTCTGCCACACTATGCAGATTGTTTCAGAGGACAAGCAAGAAAGAGAAACAGATAGAGGCTGCGGGGGACAATGAAACAGCTGGCTATGCTAAAGCAGTTCATTTTGGTATTCTATATTTCTTATCTCATATAGCTCTCTAACTGCGTGTGCATGGATCTGTGTGTGCGAGTGTGTAGCCCACTTGTCTTACATGTTGTGTGGATATAAACCCTGTTAACACAGTCATATTAAGAGGACTTACCTGCTGTCGGGGACAAAGAGCAGATCCCCACAAGGTCAAATTTTAAATCTTAGCACTAAGGTTAGGGGGTTAGGATTAAAGTTTAGGTTAAAGTTCAACATGTTAAGTTAGAGTGAGTCTCTGGGAAATATATACATAAAGAAGTCCAGAAATGAGCACTTCCGTGGCAACAATAGGTTTGTCTGTGTAATGCTGAAGTCATCATTTAAATATTGATTATGTAACTTAGGTGATATGAAAAGTTGTGACCTGTAGATCAAAAATGATTAACTTTGTAGAGGGGATCATTTGCTTATTATTCTCCTGTACAGCAGTGGTTTCCAACATTCTTCCTCTAGGGACCCTTTTCTGACTGATTTCCCCAGACTATGTGTCATAGGATTATTTCCTATGGATATTGCATCAGAGATGAGCTTCCCTATCATTTTAGGAACTTGTCATACAGTTCTCTGTCTGTATCATCAGTCGTATTTGATCGGCTTCTCCCTGACACTTGGCCATTGTTCTATTAGCTCTTTGGTTGTTGTAATCAAAAAACAATGTGAGTGTCTTAAGATTTTATCTTCAATAATAAAATAAGCTTTAAAAATAACGATTTCATTGAGCTTTCTTCACAGAAATAGACGAACTGCTGAGTTAAAGGCCTGCAGTATATATATATTTTTTTTTAAGTTTTCTTACACTCCTTAAAATCAAGAAGGCCTTACAACCCCCCTGTGAAGATTTAGTGACCCCTAGTGGGGGTCAGGGCCCCAGGTGCTTTGCAGTGTATAGTGTGCTGTATTATCTTGATGTCATGGCTACTTACCTTAGAATCTGTCTTCCAATTGTAATCATGATTTGAAGATGCTTTGTTTGATTTTTGGCCACAAGGGGGCAGCGGAACAAACTGAAAAGAAAAAAAAAATCAACTTAAAATCACCTTATAGTTCTAAAAAATAAAAAAAATAAAAAAATACAACGTTAACAAATCCAGCAGACGTGGAGCAATATTTACATTTATTTAATTCACTTGTTCTGTTGCTCTGGTCTCCACCAACTCCTGAGAAAACTTTCTGCCTCATTAGCTACTATTAAAGTTTTGGCGTGTATGATTTAAGCAGATATACTGGCAGAAATAGAATATAATAAGTGTGTTTACCCTAAGTGTACAATAACCTGAAAATCAGTGTTGTTGAGTAGGGATGTTCGATATTGGCTTTTTTACCGATATCCCGATATTGTCCAATTCTTAATTTCCGATACCGATATCAACTGATACCGATATATGCGGGGTCCCCCCTCTCAGAAAAAAATAAAAGAAAACTAAATCATTTTAGGTAACTAACTTTACACATATTACAAACAAACAAAGATATCTCAAAAACTATACACCACATCTCTCATATTTTGACATTTTGAGTAAGAGGAGAAGTAGCTGAAGAGTTTGATATATAATATGTGCATGCTGTGTAAAAGTTGTTTCATTAAAAAATTAAAAACCGATACCGATAATTTCCAATATTACATTTTAATGCCAATATCGGTAGGCCGATAATATCGGACATCTCTATTGTTGAGTTTTCATTACCTTAGAATTAGCCATTTATACCTACATAGAGGGTGGTTCCTCATCTACCATAATCACCATGTTTCTACAGTAGCTCAGAATGGACAAACCAAACACTGGCTCTAGATAGGGCCACCATAGTTAGACTGCTACGGTAGGAATTGGGCATAATAAATAATAAACAGGAGGGAAGTCACAAATGTCACAAGGCCCACAAACTGACAGGAAGCAATACACAAATGTGCAAGACCCCTTTCACGTGTAAAAATGTATCCACAAATGCCTTAATATGACTTCACGTGTATTTGCTGTTGTGAGATTGTTTACATTTGTAAAACCTGTAACATTTTTATGTGAAATTTAATCACGTGTTTACAGAGTATTTGCAAATCAATCTGTATTTTTGTGGATATGACTTCACACAATACAAATATAAAAAGGCAATGAATTATATGGATAATGAATTATTTGTGGATCCTGGTACACATTTGGAGATTGTCTCCTGTGGGTTACAAATAATAAAGACCAATAAAAACTTCCATATAGAAGCCCCCGTGCGAAGACAGTCTGAAAATCACACATTTTTTTAATGTGAACTTCCTTTGTTCTGTATTTTTACTGGTTTAACTCACTGGGTCAATTTGTTTTGAAGAGAAAGAGACCTCTGTGGATAATTTAGCTCCTGTTAAAAAAACAACAACAAAAAAACAAAACAAAACCTGAACCTCTGGATCCTCAATTATCAGAAAAAAAGGTGAGCATACATTAGCAGGTGCTAGGCCAGCAGCCGGTTTCCAACATGCCAAGCAGGACCTACGCCATTTTTTTAAACGTCAAACTGCTTTATTATGTGTTCTTACTTGTTTAAATCACTGGAACCGTTTGTTTTGGACAGACTTCTATGGATAACTCTGCACACAATAAAAACCTCCTGAATGCCTGAAAGTTGTTTGTTGTAACAGCTCTCTGCTGCTGCTGCTGCTGCTGCTTGCGGTTGATATGAATGGTTAAATCTAATTGAGGCTGTGTAAATTACCTGCAGTTTTAAACACCTCTTGCAGCCTTAATGGAGTCGTGTTTGAGGAGCATTAGCCTGCTAGATTATCGGCACAGAGATAATGTTAAAGGCGTTACATGCCTGCACTGTTGACAAGTTACCAGGACCTCCTGAGTAAGAGTATTTCTACCACACACTTCTTCTGTGTGTTAGTTCATCTTGCAGCCAGCAGGTGGAAACGTTCAGCTCTTTGTTTGGAAGTGAACAGGCTGAGGAAGAAGATCAATATGGCGGACCAAGTAGGATGCGTTGTTGGCCTCACATTTCTTATGTGTTGCCAAAGCACAGTTACAATTTAAGACAGTGAAAATTCAAAAACAGTGTAGCCTATTATTACAAATGCATAGACATACATTTTAAAGGAGAAAATAATGTATTAAGTGAAGGAGTAAATAAAAAGTGTGATCTGTGATGAGATGAACTATATGTTGGTATATTGCTTGTCTCCTAGGCTGTTACATGCACTGACATATCTTGCTGCATCTACGGCGCTGACACTTTTTTCTCCAAGCAGATGTTGTATTTTAGTCTGGTCATCTGGTCATGATGATAGCATCACACAGTTGCTGCAGATTTGTCAGCTGCACATTCATGATGCAAATCTCCTGCTCCACCACATCCCAAAGGTGCTCTGTTGGATTGAGATCTGGTGACTGTGGAGGCCATTGGAGTACAGTGAACTCATTGTCATGTTCAAGAAACCAGTTTGAGATGATTTGAGCTTTGTGATATGGTGCGTTATCCTGCTGGAGGTAGCCATCAGAAGATGGGTACACTGTGATGGGTACACTGTGGTCTTTCCTGTTTTCCATGGGAGCATGTGAGAAAAATAAGGTTTTCCTCACAAGTTTAAGGTTACATGGCATGACTAATTGATAGAGAAATTTTGTGGGTAAGGTATTCTTTTAAACGTCTCCAACAGAGCGACATCATTCAGACGATTGCAGAGCAACCTTTTAATGCCATCAGAATAATTTCTACAACATCATGATTTCTTCACTGTAATATGACCTATTTTGACAAAGTTCAGGATCTCTGCAAGTGTGATGTTGTACCGTATTAAAGTGTGTAAAGCACAAGCTGCCTGTAGGATGACAAAAACTTGTCTGTTAGTATAAAATCCTGATATGCTTTGAAAACATGGTTGAGTAAGACATATCCATGCATAGGTCAAGCTCTGGAAAACCATGATCCAACCTTCCAGTTGAGAGCATCTCTTCTTTTTGATCCTCCTTGTCTAGTAAATGCCCATGTTTTCAAACTGCCTGAGCCCAGTTTGTACCGCAAACTTTGTTATACATCTTTTGTCTTCCCTTTAACATCTGAACTCGACAGACTCAGAGGTAACTGACAATCCTCCTCCACCTTCCCTGTCTGCAGATTTAACCTGGCGCAGAGTGTGGGTGATATTCTGGCTCACTTTAACCCGCCTTCCCACTCTCATTAGTTGACATCACAGACATTTTATATTAAACCTCAGCAGCCATGATAGATGGCTCTATTGGATTATAAGAGAAACGAAATCACAGTCTTTTTTGTATGTCAGCATAAATTATAGATGTGTAGGTGAATTACAATATCTGGTGTCATACATAGATAACGTACTTCATTATCACATCAAGAGACTGGCCTACATTTTAGTCTCCATTTATTTTGATTGACAAGATATGTCGACGTAATTAGCATCTCATACGTGTGTTTTGAAATGCCTGACTGCTCTGAGCTTTTCTTTTGTTCACGCCTTTGTCCATGAATGAAATAAGCCCTTGGTTCCTCTTTAGGACTTGTTTGAATTATTGATATGGGTGGCATTCATTCAAGTGATACTGTATACCTTGTACAATGTCGTCACACCCTCGAATTTTCCTCCCAAGGTAGATCCAAGGACAATAATCCAATGTCTTATTCTGAAAAGATCGATATTTTTTATTCAGGTGGCTGATGGCTGACACATTTATAAATCAACGTGTGAGAAACTCTAACCTGAAGTAGTTACAATTGCTTTTGGACAACTAAACATTGATTCACATGCTTTTAAAGGAAAACTCTGTATTTCAACCTGGACCCTTTTATTTCCATGTTTTGTGTCTACATGACTAAGGTAGACAACAATTTTTGTAACTGCTCCTGTATTAAGAGAGTCCACAGCAGCTGCAGCGTCAAACAGACTACAGTGTGATCCCTACAGGCAATTGTGCACCGTCAACGTATATCCAATAAAAGTGTTTGTTTTTGCCACAGACAGGCTCAGATTATTTAAAGTGTCAAATGTTTGTTAGTGTATGTGACCAACTCAAGGAGAGTTACCATGCTGGTGGGAGGTTTCTTCCTGGAGAGGCAAAAGGTGTAACCAAGGGCAGACAGCTACTAAATACTGTGACCACCTCATCAGACAGTACCATCTACTGCCATGTCAGAGGGGGGAATTCGCATAGGTAGTTCTTCCCTAGTTCTAGTTAAACGTCCATTTTGTTTTCCCCTTTTTTGTTAGATGGTTTGGTCTAACCACTATATATGTCCCCTCATGTGTGATATGGTTAGGTCAGTTTATTCAGTTAAGTTACCATTTGTTTGTTGATGTTATTTTGAGTAGTGTTTTGTTATTTTTGACTTCTTTTATAGGCCTAGTCATAAAGTTATTGGTTTATATTGTTTTTGGCATCTTTTGGGTAAATAAAACCCTGTTTTTCCTCAACCAAGTCATTGCCTCACTGCTTGGTCCCTGACACAGACACTTCTAATAATCTGAGCCTGTCAGTGGAAACACAAGCACTTTTAATGGACGTGAATTGACACTTCATAATGTCCATAGCGATTACATTGCAGCCTGTTTTGCTACTGCAGCCGCCTCTTTTGATACTGGACCAGTCTCAACAATGGTTGACTCCAGTAGTCTTGTAGACAAAAAAATATGGAAATAATAGGGTTCAGGTTAAAAAAAATACAGACATTCCAGGTACAGATGAATATCAGATTTGTATTTGCTCCTCTCTCTGTCTTTCAGTGTTGATTCACGAAGAAAGTGTCTTTGTCTACATGTAGCCTCTGTTACAGCCTGACTGCACTGTGGTACAACCAGAAATCAAAGTCACGATGTCCTTAAGACAGTTTGAATATTTGTAAGGTGAAGATTGTTTTGTTTTGACTGTTATTTTTATAACTGAATTTGTATAATACCTCAGATGTGGGGATATTGGTTGAACATTTAAGCAGTTTTAAGCACTTGGTTCATCTTTGCTGTGAGGATCTCTCGGGGGTTTCACGTTGGTGCTGTCAGGCCTGTTTGCCATAGAGATGTAGTCACAGATTTTTCTTTTAACGTTTTCCACTGTTTTTCTCTCCATATTCTCACATGTTGGAGATAAATATCTATATTTGTGTTTCTATTGATTCTTTATGTTAAATTTAATATCTCACATTTGTTCATCTTTTCTCCAGCAGGGGGCAGAATTGCTTTGATTAAGACTTGAATAGGAACAACATTGATTTTAGTACTGAAAAAAGAAACATTGTCTTTGCCATGTCGTCCTTTTTCTAGGACTTTAATGAGTCAATAATTAAGGTCAACTGGAGTGCGGTCACATTCAGCTGTAGGCTACATGCAAATAACCCTCTAATCATCCTATTATCTATAAAGTGCTGTTAGTTGTGCTACAAACTATTTTAGATAACCTGACACTGACACTTACTCTGGGTTAAGAATTAATGTTTAGTTTGTCTCCTTTAACTTTCATTGTGCACATTCAATGTCAGATCAGTCCTGATCCTCTGCATTTTAATCATTCAGATGAAGATCTCTGTTTTTTTATTGTTGTAACTATTAGTCATTTCCTAATCTGCATAATGTAGCTATATCTGCTTATCTTCATCGAATCAATAGCCAACATGTTCTGAGACTGGTCATTTCTTACCCCACATTCTTCACACAGCTGATTTCTCAGCACTGACAGCTTAAGTTAATCATCAAACCCAATGGCAAGGTTTCCAAAGTAACCAGTTTCAAAACAAATCACATTTCAGAGTGACTGCACTTAAGCAACGGGCAAGCACACAGTAACAAAACACTAGTGCATATCACTGTCTGCAGGCTGAGCTAGCCTGTGTACACGCATTCATATTTTACCCTTTTGTCATCTCTCACTTTTGGCTTCATGTGGACGGTTATTTTTTATTTTTATTTTGTTGAAACACAATCATTCAGGTGGCTGGTCACATAGAGCGATATAGAACAGGGCGGCTGCATTATCTTAATGATTTTCCTCAAAGGGACAGCTGACTACAGCTGGACAAAGAGTGGTCATTCTTACCAGCCAGTGACATTGAAACCTGGGCAGTGTTCCACGCTGTTGCTCCTCTTTCATTCACCCCGTTGAATCCAACTAGTTTGGACCAGTCACTGCTTTGCTGCACAAAATGAAACCTGTGGAAATTAGATGATCCCACAACTGAAGAGCTCGCACATAAAATGAAATCTGTAATTGCATTTGTAAATCATAAAAAGCACTTTTAAAATCTGATTTTATTGCTAGCAGTGATTCCCAACTTTGGGGTCAGTATCCAGAGGGCTCCCTCAAGATACATCAGAGGTTGCTATTTCAGTCAGATAACTCACATTTTAAATGTGTATTTCAACAGCAGAACATACTTAGAGTTCTATATCTCCCCGCAGATATGTTTACATGAGATACTGGGGACTGATGATTAAATACACCCTCTCCCCTCCCCCCAGCACTGATGCGGGGCAGCAGCAGCATAGACAGTGCAAAGGGAAGAGCTGGGAAGATTTTGCAGCTTAAAAAGGCCGCCAAATTGGGAGGGTGTGGTTGTAGATGACATATGGAGAGTGATGTATGATGTGTGTGCATCATAGCTGCATCAGTGCAGCTCGAGCTGACTGCCTGAACTAGCTCACAGGCGTCACTCCATTTCTGTCACAAAAACTATATTTACTTTCTCACTCTTCTGCAGTTTTTGCACACTAAAAGCAGTTTTAGGAGGATACGTATTACACTTTGGTTGGAGTACACACTTTGACCTTAGCTTGTGATGTGGGGTCACAAGTAGACAGTGGTGCAGCGGTAGTTGATGAGTTAAGTGTACTACTAGGGCCTAATAGCCACCTAGATAGGTTACTTAAGAAGAAGAGGGTATACTCTCCCAGATCTCCTAATCTGAGGCTTGTCGAATCAGTTAAATCTCTTCTTAAAACTTATCTGTTATCTTGGCACACTGCTCATTTTACATATGTCTCATTTGATTATTTTTATTGTTTTTATCTTGTGTTGTCATCGGTCATTGTAATCTTTGATTCTGTATTACTGTAATTGTTTGATTTCCTGTTCCTCGGTGCAATCAATAGGGCAATTAGTTGCCAACTTTGGTTGTCTGTTTCAGTGATGGTATTTTATCTTTATTTTATTAGTGGTATTCTGCATTGTTTTAAATCAGGGATCAACCATGTAAAGCAAAATAAAGTTGATAATTATCATTATATATTGCAGTGGCTTTTTGGTTGTTCAGTGGGTAGACTGTAAACAGCCAGTAAAAGGGGTGGGTATACCTGCATATACCCTCCACTACACCACTGCAAGTAGATATAACTTTATTTAAAATGGGTGGTGAACGTTTGGAATCAAATACATTAGATTTTAAAGCAACCACGTGTTGGTTATTATTGCTGTATATGATGCAGGGTTATAAAACAGACAGGTGAGTTGCATCACAAGCATGCATTCAAACTTTCAGAAAATTGTGTGAGAAAAAAGTTCACACTGATCGGCCCACCCCCAGTGAAGTAAAGTGCCTGTACAGCTCCTCCCCTCTCAGATTGAGTTACCTGCAGAGTCACCTATCGCTCACCTGCTCCCGCGTTGCCTCCTCAACCACTGAGGTAACCGGCAAACAAACTGCTGCGCTCTGTGTTGGACGGTTTAGTATACAGTCTTGGATTTCTAAACGGTTCTACTTTAAACAAGCGGCCACAAATATCGACAGTTTCCTGCGGAGTTTCCTGACCTGGTCGGGCTGATGGCAGGTTGATGCTTCAGGCGCTGTCTCGCCCACGTTTGTCACCTTGAGCATCCCGTCCGGAAAACAGCACTGTGAGTTCCTCTGAAGGGTGAAATGTAGTATTCTTTCCTTTCTTTCTTTCTTTCTTTCTTGCTTTCTTGCTTTCTACTTGACAAATCAGACCACAGGGCCACTCAGTGACTGTTCTGGAGCTTTCGATCATATCATATGATCTTCCTCATTAGCTGTTTCTTTTTTTCCCTGATCTCCTTAATACCTTAATGCTGTTTTAATCAATTTAGTTGGTTAATAGGGATGATGAATAATATTGTCCCTAGAGAATGGCTCCTTATATATTAATTGTCAGCCCTTAAACTATATGTTTTTTGATCAAGGCTGCAGATTTGCGTGCACTTAAATTGCCCAGTGATCCCTCAGTGGAGAAATTCAGATGCTGTAACATTTGCTATTGGGTCTGCTTTTGTTTTTTTTGCAATGGAGCAGAAAACTACATGTTGCTGGCATACATTTAAATCTGATGTCACCCTCAGCCTTAATTACAGCATTTAGCTATGTGGTGAGAGGAATGTGATTTCATTTGGGTTCAGCATGTTTAAGAATAACCTCATCATGACTGCACATTAACAACTAAATGAGAAACACTAATTGCTAATTTCACAGTCTTGTTAGTGTATTTTTTTTCTTCCTGGCACATGATTCTGCATGTGTTAGGAAGGTTATATGAATGCAACGTGAACAGATGGAGATCATATCTGTGAAATCTGACCTTATTTGTCTTGTGCTGGAGTGTGTGCCCTGATTCAGAGACCTGTGTACCCAGAATAAACCTGTAACGTTATCACCAGATATCGTAAGTGTAGTGTGATTTAGTCAGATGGCTGCATGACTTGACATACAGAAAATCAGGTAACTGTTAAGTCTTAAAAAATATGTTTACTCAAGAGCATGGAGCAAAGTCCAGATTGCTCATATCAGTGCAAACCCGTATTTTTACAGACACATTGCATAAGCTACCACTGTCAATATTTTCTAGGTTTTTAGTATGATAATGTAAAAAATGTTGAATGCATGTCAGTAGTGATTCTCGTTGTTGGTCTTTCTCATTGTTTTCTTCTATCCTCTGCTGAAGCTTCAGAGATATTACTGTAGATATTCATACTGGAGCAGTTTACACTTAATAACAGCTGACAACATCAACTCTGTCCATGTCCAGTAACATAGATACATGCTATAATGCCAGTTTATTTCATCAGCTCTATCCTGAATTTAATCCAACTTGTCAACAGTGCAAACAAGACCCAGCAACCCTTATTCATTCATGATGGGCTCACCCAAATATAAGAAAATCTTGGACTTAAGTCTTAAACACTCTTGTACGTGTATGAATAGGTCACAGACCCAGAGCGAACTCTGGCAGTATTAGTAGGCTCACATACACCACTCAAGGCTCAGTTAATACATTCCAGTATGTAAGTATGGCATTCCTGGAATACTTCAGTAGTATCTATACTAGAATACAGAAAATGCCTGTAACTGAAAAAGCTTAATTTTATTTTAGCATTTGAGGTTTGTTTGTTGTTGGTTTTTTTAAAGATTTTTTTGGCATTTTGCCTTTAATGGACAGGACAGGTAAGCTTGAAAGGGGGAGAGAGAGGGGGGGCTGACATGCAGCAAAGGGACACAGGCTGGATTCGAACCCAGGCCCCTTGTACATGGGGTGCCTGCTCCCACTAACCCACCAGCGCCCCAGCATTTGAGTTTTTGTTGTTTTGCCCTATTAGTTTTTATTATAAACCTTGTAATATTTGTTACTATTATTATATTATTATTGATATGTTTTTTCTCCAACCAGAGTGTGTTGGCGAGTCTCCCGGGGGTGGGGTGGGGTCAGCATACCGTATGATGAATAATGTGTAGATGTCTGAATAATTGTTTGGTGAGGTTTGCTTAACTTGAAGGTGCGGTACGATTACTGATGATGAAGCATTATTTATCGGACGTTCATGCAATTGATCTGTAGTATAGTTATGGATTTCTATTAGAAGATTTTGCACCTGTTAGGGGATTTCAGGGCATCTTGTGTGCATTGTGCATGTTAGATGATAAAGTGGCGAGTTTCAATCAAAAAATGAGATTAAACATATGACAACAGAAACAACACACACCACATGACTGATACCACAAGCTTAGATTATATGAGACTGTATGAGGGCGGCTGAACCAGGACTCTGAAGTAATCATTGTCACTCTGATCGTTCTTAAAAATGATTTGTCTTGTCTAACATCATTCCAATTTAATATTAAAATCAAAGTGTTAGATATTGCCACCAATTCTGAGAAATAGCAGAATCTAATATGAGACTTACCTGCCTTCACCTGCCGCCAACAGTGGTAGTAGCTCTGTTTCTGGGGAGGGTCGCAGGTTCAAGTCCCCATAGGGACCAAACACAGAATGTGGACTGGTAGCTAGAGAGGTGATAGTTCATTCTCCTAAGGGTGCCCTTGAGCAAGGCACCGAACCCCCAACTGCTCAGGGCGCCTGTCTGTGTACAGCACTCTTGCTCTGGCATCTCTCCATTAATGCATGTGTATAGGTCCTCCTGTTTGCGCATGTGTCTGTGTTTCAGGCTCTGTGTTTCTAATGAGTGAAAAATTGAATTTCCCCTCAAGGGACTGATAAAGGAATTCTTTCATTCCTTCTTTACAGTACGTGTAAGCCTATAAGATAAGCATCCTGCACACTCTGCTTCCATTTTTGTGTAATTATTGCTCTAATACCATGTAATTAGCTCGCATAAAGGCTCGTCATTATTGAACAATAAGAACCTTAGGCTGAGTAGAGAGGAGGTGTGCGGAGGGCCTCTTGCCATGAGGTTGACAACACATGACACCCAGCCTGTCCTGCTGCGGCTTCACCTCCCTCCTGAAACCTGGCAGCTGGCCAGTACTGGGAACAATAGCGCAGAGGGATGATGACCAGCAAGATAAGGACAGAAAGAGGAAGTCTACCTTTTGTGCAGGCTTGATAAAGTAAATAGGATTAGTTTTCTTTGCTCATTTGCATTTCTTAGTTGTTTTTTGTCATAGATGATCCTTTAAGATGGCTGCATGGAGCTATGAATCTGAGCAGAGTCATGCTTTGTCTGCAGTCACTTTGTTTTCTATCTGTAAGAGCTGCTGTAATCATTTGCTCTCACTTTGTTTCAGCAGATATGAGCAGATTATCTGTTGTGGGCGATTAGGTTTATGATCCGCAGCGAGATAAGCTTGAGTGACCGCGCCTGTAACCTGTAAACTGTCATACACAGTATTTACCTGGTGTAGGTTACTGCTGCTTGTTATGCAAAAAAACAGTTTTATACTTGAGGAAGGCGATAAGGCACGCCATGAGGAAATGGCTGTCTCATAACACTGTCATGCACAAGTGGTTAGAAAACAATACTGAAATGTTCAGAGCAGTTGTGGGAAGCATCCCCGGTGCCACAAACTGACATGAGGTCAGTTGTACCTGCAGAGCATTTAAGTGATTGCTGCTGACACAGGATCCAAACATCCTGTCACCAATTAATAATACAAACTGAAACAGGTTCTCTAAAGCGATACATGGCTCCTTGGAGTTTAAAGTCACATAGGTAAAGGTGATTATTATCAGTCACTTTAGCCACTAATGTGAGAGCACTTATCAGTGGTAATCGTAAAGGAAACTTGAGCAGAGCCCACCCTGTTGTGTAACAGCTCTTTAGGGTCCTCAGTTAGACTGATACAGCATGTGTTTAGCCACATTGTGTCCGTAGACCTGATATGCATTACATAACCGCGTCATTTCATGCCTTGACAGACAAGACAGCGTCTCCAGGCCCAGAGGGAAAGGTGTGGGAGAGTTTCATTCTCCTATTTCCTACCCGAGTTAACCAGATTTAGATGCAGCACTCCATGCTAATTGTCAGATAGTTAGTGTGGCTTTGTGTAGAACCAAACCAAATTAATTAATTGTAGCTATGTAGATATAGTCATCAACAGAGTGGATCTCATTACACAGTGCATATCAGCCTGCTGTCTGCCATTGTCCCAGATCAGTTCCCCGACTACCAGCAGTACAGGCCCAACACCTGGCTCTGCACAGTGGAAGAACAGGCTGCTCAGCAGACTACGCCTCAACCGTGCATACCATTTCTACAGCCTTAATGAGCTATTACTTTATAAGCTTTAAAGAGGTGTTTCAGTGCTGCAAAGATAGTATTTTTACGGGCTGTCTGTGCAGTGGAAGGATGCACGTACTTTTGAAATTTGTGCTACATGACTGTGACATTTGCTTTTGCTCAAGAGGTGGAAAACCTACAACTACCTGAATGCACTGCGCCACACTGGACCAATAGACCAAATCAAAGTGGCGACCTCCGAGAGTGAGAAATGAAGCCAATGCATATGTGCCAAAAACAGTTCCTTGAATGACCACTTGAGGCTGGCTCCACGACAGAGTAAAATCCCAATGACCCCTATGTTAAAATGCCCAACTCTACAGCACACATAAACGTGTTTACAGCCTGGTACAAAAAGGGTTTTGATCTCTATAGCTAATTCGTCATTCAGGGGGTGAATTTCTTACATAACTCACCAATTTACATTTTATTAAGGCCCAAAGTTACACATATATAAGGGCGGGGCCACCTTGTTGACAGGCTGTCTGTGCGGCCTCACCACAGACTGCGATCAGATCCACCTCTCGCTCCTCTGTAGTTCAAACCTCTCATCCAAATTTGATCACCTCTGGCTCCAAACAAAAGAAGACGGCAACGGCTGAACAGCCAAACTCGAGGCCTCAAAACGGCAGTCTACAAACCAGTGGGTGAGGTCATGGTAGCTCGGTCCATTTTTTTTACAGTCTATAACTAAATCTCAATGTCTGTATACAGTAACTTACTGGTAAAACCCCTGCATCATGTATATAAAATGAAATGGCTCAGAGCAAACACTGCCTCAATTGATTTGTTTTTTGCCACTTTAAAAGATCGGTGTCAGCGTAAGTGTACACTATATCTATAATGATTTCCCCGCTAACTTTTCCATCAGACAGCCCTTTCCTATGAGAAACCAAGGCTGTTGTCTCAAAGCCACCAGACTCCACTGACAAAAACAGTGATATTACGTAGCAGAACAAGGGAGTTGCTGGTCTTCTGCTGCCACGATTGATTAGTGTGTAAGGTAAAGCTGCAAAAATATTCCAATTCAGCGCACATTTAAACTGATAATGATTGATTTAGGTGGCTAAAATATGTTTTGCTGTGGCTCTGTGGTGGTAGATTTATTCTATCAAAGACACTAGCAAAGCAACACAGTACAGAAAATAAGCACAGCTAAAATGTCCGATAGGTCGGACTACTGTGTTTAATTATATATCTTCAACGTTACAATTGTAGCTGAAATTGTCAAGAGAAATCAACAAATTTGCAGATTTCACGTATGTCTGCAGTTCAAATTGATTTCTAGGTGATGGTTGTTAATGCAATGTCACAGTGATTCAGTCTAAAACTCTCCATCTGGTGGATGACGTGATACAAGCTTGGCAGTTTTTCCACATGAACAATATGGTGGCCGTCTGATAACAAATTATCTTGAATTACAGTTAAACAGTAAACTAAAATATGTTTCTGAAAACATTTTAGACAAGAAATAGGCAACTCATTAACAGAGTCTTGGCTCATATTTGATCAGCACTGCCTAGTATGAGCATTTGATCTCAGTGTTTGTAGCCGAGGAAAAGTATGGTGCCCACTCCTTGTTCTCAAATTCTCGAATTACCGCCAAACAGTGCATTAAATTATATTTCTGGAGACATTTTAGACAAGGAAGAGGCAGTACAGTAACAGAATCTCTGTTTATATTTGATCAGCCCTGCCTAGATTTACAGTTTGGTCTGAGTTTGGTCTCTTTGTCAGAGAGAGTAAAGGAAGGGCAGCTCCTTTTCCTGATCTGCTTTTATACTCTTCGTATCCGTGGTGGCGGGCATACGAGAATCCAAACATACAATGTATGGTTCAAACAAAAGCCCTTGAGCCTGCAAAAATTTGAGCAGAGAGATTTGGGTGATGGCAAGATTGAGGCAAGTTAACCACAGTTAATTTACACCAGCTACCCAAACTGTTATGATACAAAGCTGGTTTAAAATTTGCCAGATGGCCCTTAAATGAGGCACCTGTTGCTTTATAAGCTTGAACACCATGGACTCTGTACTAGTGCTCACCAAAGTGGAATGAGAGAGGAAAATGAAAAGATGGCTGACGCAACAGGCATTTAAACAGATAAATAATGCATGTTTGTTTTGGTGTTAAATGTTTACCCACCTCCACCAGCCACCTCCCTCCTTCAGTCTTTTTCAGTAACAGCCTCTCTGTCTGTGTCTGATTCTCATCTGTTTCTTTCCTCAGGTGGATGTCTTAAATCATGAGTGCCCCGGGACCTCGTTCGAGGCAAGCCAAGTAAGTGTCGCACACATTCCTGCTTTCCCCTCATATGTTTACCTTTCTGCTCAGTTACTGTCACGCAGGCGCGAGAGAATCACTAACTCAGTATGTAGAAGGTGGTTTAGGTCAGGGACCTCGGGCACAGAGCGGCTCTGTTGAGAATTGTTTGCTTTGCCTGGGCTCCTGGCTCTAGCCTCCCTCCATGCCCCCGCACACGTCCTCTTTCCCTCCCCCTCCTCTCCTGTGTCCACTCTCCCTCTCTCTCCCTGGCTGGTCCATATGCTCAGAATCTCAGGCTAATCTCATCCAGTGTCGGCCAGTCTGCTCAGCGTATATATCACTCCTGTTTTGTGGTCTTGCGTTCATGAGAAGTGACAGTGTGGGAGTTTGAGAGGGTTTGTGACATTCAGAGGGTGCAGGGGAGAAGATGAAGAGCATGCAGCGTAACCCCTTCTCCTCTTCTTGTCATTGCAGTGGAGTGGCCAGATCGGACAGCAAGATCAGCGCCAAGGCCCTCTACGGTAAGTGACGGCATGAAAGTGTGAAGGGAAGTTGTCAGAGGAAGGAGTATTATATTGTTGGCCTGCTTTCAAGACTCTGCCTTTACATGCCCTTCACCTGTAATTACACCTGGCCTTATTTCTGTGGAATGAGTCACTATAGGCTGTTAACAGTTTATAGCTTAAAATGAAAGAGCTTGTGCACTCTAACTGTCAGGGAATTAATGAAATGAGTTTTGTAAAAGCATGCACACTGGTTTTAAGTATGTACAATATTCTACGTTCTTCTTATTGTGAAAAAAATTATCTGAAAACAATCTGCAATTAATTCACTCACTCACTCACTTATAAATGTTTCCTGTGTAGCCAAACCTGATTATCAACCTACATTGTTTTGGATACACTATTAAAAACACATAAATGAGTCACGCTGTTGCATTGGGTGACACTGTATTGTATTTATTTCTCAGGAACAGTACATATAATAAACAATACTGTAAACATGCCAGAATTAGTCGAGAGTTTAAGACCAATAATCATCATGTAAAGCATATCAATTATGGTAAAAGTAAAACAAAGACACAAGTAAGCAATAATAAAAGCAAAATAAATTGCAGTCCAACAAAGACAACAAAAACAATGTTTATTCCAGTGTGAGTAACATTTGCTAAAAACCATAGTGTCCAGCTGTGTTTACTTTTTTTTTAACTGAAGCCATATTTGTGACCTGTTTTTACATCTTCAGTAGGAACAAATTGCAATGGAATATAGCATACAACACCGGCTTTATCCTCCGATACCTTTCCAAACTGTCAGTAGTCAAGCCGTGTGGATCAGCTGACTATAACTGACTCAAATCAGGACAATATTTAATTTGCCATGCAAATGACTTTATGAGGAAATCCAACACTTTCACTCTCCATCGTGTTCCTGCAGCCCTGCGGCCTTGCTGGTCTATCACGGTCTTCTCTCCAGAACACACAGTGATAAGAGGGGGCCAAGGTCCTGCTGAGGGGCCCTGTCGAGCTCAGGCTGCTGACACTGTCAGACACTGAGGGACATGGGTGGGAGGCAGGGCTCCTGAAGGGAACATGAGTTTCCAGCTCTGTACCAGGCCTGCGCAGCATGCTGGGTTATGTTGTCAAATGCGTCAGGCTTTTGGGTGTTTGCATACAGTTTGTAGTCAGGCTGTGTGCTGATTTATTTTCACGGTGTCTTAACTGTCAGTCTTTTTCGCATACTTTGAATTGAAGGATGTGTTTGTGTTATGTCAGGGCTCCATTTGTATCTACGCTGTCAGGCAGCATTACTGATCTGTCACGACTGTGGTGAAACTCAGTGATACAGTTATGGCTTGACACCACTTTTTATTTTAGCTGTTACATACTTGTGTTAGGGTGTGTGTGACTGAAAGGTGCTATGTACAGTAGGAGGGATTGCAGGGTGTGCCTGTTTTTAATGTGTGGTTGGAACAGGGTGGGGATGCCCATGGTTTGCAGGTGAATAAAAGACGCATTGAAAAGTGGAGAGGAAGAGGCGGATTCAACTCTGGTCCTCCCCGTGCTGCCTCAGACATGAGCTCACTGGTTCCTGCCGGCACCTCCTTACACACTGCCAACATAGAGGGACATTGTGCAGCATATCATATGCCCAGATAGAAATCTAAACTGAGGTATGACAGGTCAACCTGCTCTCGTGCCTGGCTGCACTGTTCCAAATATAGCCCGGCCTCCTATGACAGATGATAGTATTGTAGAGATGCAAGATGTTCCCAAAGCATCTGACTGTGCACCTCAGTGTCAGTGAAATATTTTTATGCCGCAAGTCATCCAAATATCCACAGGACGCACCCACTCTTGCGATCTCTGTGAAATATCCCACTGTATGTGTGCTGTTTTTCATTGGCTCGTCTCATCTCGTGTGGCAGATGGTCACCACTACCATCTCACTGCAGGATGACAGCAGCATGCCTGTCCTCCAGAACCACAGAGGCAGGAGAGTGGACAATATTGTGCGCCGTCCATAACAGTGGGAGATATTTGGATAGATAAAGGTCTTTTGCTGAATAAACATGTAGAGGAACAACACCAAAGTCCCAGCTCAATCTCCCGTATGCAAAACTCCCCGTCATTCATACCGTGCAGGGTGGCAGACAACTGATGCAAATGATGCTCAGGTCCTCCCACCTGATCTGTTATCAGCAGCTTCAGGGAAGAGCAGAGAGGTGCCACATTAGATTCATCATCCCTGTGCTTCAGACCATCCGGCAGCTTTCTTGAGTTTTTGGGGTTGTGGTTGAGGAGCATGTCTCTGTCAGGTAAAATGTGTTTGGGCTGGGAACCTGAATGAACAGGTGGAAATATACTCTTTGATCTCATCTGCTTCACTGTCTCTCTGTAATGTTTGGGTATGTATGAAACTGTCCGTGATCGTTTGTCTTTGTTAAAGCAGTGTTATCGGTGGTTGTGTTTTACAAAATACTGGTGTCTGGCCTCTTACAATGCACAATATAAATCTGTATTCATTTGTTTTGCGTTAGTTTGAGAGGACAGCTCCATGATGTGTCAGTCATGGAGGTGTGTTTATGTGATACTTTCTGGGGTCATATGGCCAAATCTTTGTGGACACGGCAGCACACTTATTGTTTAAGTTGCCTGGGTGCCTCTTTCAGCCTTTTGCATTTGCAAACATTTTCCAGAAATTTTCAATTTCATAACATTGTATGAAAATATGTTACTGTCTTGTTTTTTTGTGTCGAGTCACGTTAAATATCAAAGCTCATGTTGTTTAAAGGTCCAGTGTGTAAGAGTGCTTTCAAGCCTCAAGTTCAACTGTACAACTGAACAGGTGCGGTTCATTTGTGGTTGAGAACGTGTTCCACCTCGATTTGAACCAACTGCAGTCAAATGACACATTGTTTGGGTTAAACATGAGCATGTTACGGTCCTGGAGGATTATTAACGTGCACCTCCTCCTGTACTGCCTTAATATGCACATTCATCCAGTGCATCAAAACATTGTTTTCTAGTTGGAGCTGCGCCTCGTTTTCAAACTGTATAGTGAGTGAACAACAGTAGTTGTGACATTAGAAAGTGTCGTTTTGTTTACTTCCTGGATTTTTTCCATATGGAAATTCTGACCAATCAAGAGCAACGTTTTTGGCATTTGATCTGGTCTGCTTGAAAATGCTGCCGTGAGAACACGAACCCACTCTAGGCTATTATGCAGCTTTGTAACAACATTAGTCCCTGATTCGCACCAAAGCAAGCGAACTCTAGGTCTGAAAGCACCCCAAGATTTAGGGGAATTTAGTGGCATCCACAGAAGTCTCTTCCTCTGCAAAATAAATGCACCAGGTGATTAATAAAACCAGTAAAAACTGTAAATAAAGCAGTTTCATGTTACAAATGAGTGTTTCTCTAAAGTTGTATGGGCCACTAGCCCAGCACCTGATAATGTGTGCTCACCTTTGTGTCTGATATACTAGAAGAATTGTCGGCTACTGTTTGTAAACACTGTTGCCAGAGAAGTGGAAGTAAACGTCAACCCCTGATTGACTCTCATTTGGCATTTTGCCTTGCTATATTTGTATTTTTTTAGTGCTGTGTCTCTTGGATCCTGGCTGCTTACAGTCTGGCACCTGGTTGCTACCTTTTTAAAAAGCCCTGACCTCACCTGAGTGCTGTGGAGGTACATGCCCATAAACATACTTAACACAGAAAATAAGAGGAAAACCAGAAAATACAGACAGAGGGCAGGGTGTCTGCAGGAAAATACTACTTTTTTTAGGAAAATCCTGCATAGTATACCTTTAAGATGCAGATGATCAGGAGGTTTTTACCCATACCCACATTACCCGCAGAGGTCTCTTTCTCCCCAAATCAAACAGACCCAGAGATTTTAACCTGTAAAAACACTGAATAAAGTGTTTTTTAAGTTAAAAATCAGTTTATTTGTGACACATTTCAAAGGGGCTGCTAACTACAGTGGCTGATGGAAAAAAAAAACAATGGTCCTCTTTAGAGAGAGTTTGTCTGTTCTGGGCTACTTTAGAAATAGTTTCCTTTGTAGCTATTAACAACTTACTAGATTTGGTAAAAAAAACACAATAAAGAAAACATACTTATTATATTCCATCTCTGCCAAATATCCTCATAAATCCTGCACACAGGACCTTTAAATGGTGGTTATTACAGAGGTCAGATTGTCTGATTGATCTGGGCCGTGTATTGGTTTGATGATCTGCCAAGCAGCCATGTTTATCACTGGTCATTGACTCTGGAGAGCCCTGAGGGTCTGCCCATCTGCCTGCTAAGTGGCTCTTATTGCAAGCTGTTGCAGCACTGTGAATTGATTGGCATAAATGTCAGGCCATTAATAAGACATGGGGCGAGCTCGACTTTCAGTTCGACACCTGACGCTTGTGTTTCACCTGCGGGGAGCCAAGCAGGAAGGAATCAGCAGAGAGGAAATGGCAGGAACATGCGTGCGTCATTTGGACATTGACAGCGGTTAATAAAAAGGTACAAAGAAGAGTCGGAGCTCTGTGAAGCATGTTTACGTCACTCTGAATCATCAATAAATGGATATCAAATACTGGAATGTACTTTAGGGGCTTGACACACTTTTTCATAAGTGTTGAACAAACAGCAGATCTTTTGTGTCGCCATAAAGCACATACAGTGAAATGTATGAAACATCTGTATGAAGAGAAAACCTGTGTGACATCAAAATGTTGACTCTGTTGGGTGGGGGACAGAAAGAGACCTGATATGAGACCTGGCAGTGGAGTTGATAGGAACATGCTCTCATTTAACCGTAATTGTTACCTGCAGACTATTCACCTGGTAAATAGGTCAATGAGCACACTGGCACACTCATTCAGCATTGGCCTGTTTAAAGACAATGGCCCAGCCAACAGCACACACAGCGCTGTAAACAATGGCCTCTTGAAAATGGAATGAGCTATGAACATTATTAAAATTGTTCACGAGTCATCACATTTGACCTTTATTTGATATGTTGCTCTGTTTTTTAAAAAAAAAAATGCAGTTAATCATGAGGCACAACATCATTGCAACAGCTGGTATTGTTTCCGTCTGTGTGTGTATCATCATGGCAAAATGTGGTCCTGGAGAAACCTGCTGTAGCAGAAACTATGGCAAATGTGGTTTTGAGTATTTTGCCAGGTGTCTGTCACGGTGTTAACCGTGCAAGATAGGTAGACATGATCAAAATGAAGGCGAAGTTCAGACATGGGTATAGTCTGTCTAACAGGGGCAAAATTAAGGGGGTAGGAGGTAAGGAAGAGGCCATTGCTCCCCCATTGTATGTCCCTGGCATACATTTGTTTTAAGTCACAAATTGCTATCCCAGCTGGGGTGGGACAAGACACAAAAAATATAACTGATGGAGGCAGTGATAGACCAGCAGCTCCAGTGTTCAGTGAGGTAAAATTGCTGTTTTTGTCAGTGGAGTCTGGCTTTGAAAATAGAGCACAGAGAAGTTCCACTCTAACATCAGTTCCTTGTTGGAAAGGGCTGTCTGAGAGGGACTGTGCATATGATATAAGATAAGATAAGATAAGATAAGATAAGATAAGATAAGATAAGATAAGGTGAGCCAAGACAAGACAAGATAAGATTACATAATACTTTATTGATCCCAAACTGGGAAATTCTTAAGTTACAGCAGCAAGCAATCAAACAGTATGTGGACATAGGAATATAGAAATATAGAAATGTGACTGGATAAATGGGAATTGGATTATACTGCACAAATGATTTGATTGTTTGTAAACTGTTGAAATAGTTTTTCTGTAATTAACATGGTCGCCTATGACTTCAGCTCATCAAGAATTTCCTTAGTTTTTGGATTTTTCATCCATCAAAGAGGCATGCATTGTTTTTTGTTTTTAACGAATTCAGAGCAACACAGGGTGAGTAATTGTTATACAAGTGGTCATTTGGGGGGGGTGAAGTTTTCCTTTAAAGCAGCTATAATATATATTTTGTTTATAATATCAGTGCATCAGATGATAATGTGAAAGCACCGTAACAACATGAAAGGGGTCACTCGTAGTGATTAACCTATGAAGAATTGTCACCTGAATCTGCAGCTCCACTCGACTTTACAAAGCGTCTCAGCTCATTGTTCAGCTTTCCAGCCCATAACTTTGTTTTAGTTCACTCTCACCACGCAGTGTTTTTATGTGCAGCAGGCAGCTGTTATAAATGTTTGTTCTTAATATGAGTGATTTTAAAGGGACAGTTAAAACCAAAATCAAAAATGCATATTTTTCCTCATGCCTGTGCTGCTGTTTATCAGATTGTTGTGGTATGGGGGTGTCAAATGTTGAAGATGCCTGCCTTCACTTTTGTGTGGTGGAACTGGATGGCACTCGGCTTGTGGTGCTCAAAGCCCCAGAAAGATACACTTGAAAGACTCAGTAGCAATGTCTCTTTCCAGGGATCATGACTCAGTTGCTCGGGGTGGTCCACAGACCTTGTTGTGAGTGGTTTCATGTGGGAACTTTAAAACCCAGAGCTGCTCGGCACCAAACAGCAGACAGACACAGTAAGTGTCCAACTGGTGACTGTAGTGGAGCATTTAGCAGCTAAAGAGACAGATAGTTCCCTCAGGAGTCGGTTGAGACCAAACACAGAGCTGAAAGAGAGTGAATATTGGTCTTACATATATCAAGTAGACAAAAACACAACTCCAACTGGTCCATCTACTTCAATATGTGATGAAATATAAATATTGTGTAGATGTGGGAGTTTAAAATGAGGAAGGAGAAGATATTTATTACATTTTTTGTTTGTCACCAGACACAAGTCATTATTCAGGGCAGAGAATTTTATATGTCTTAAAACATGTCTGTCTTCAACTTTGGTGTCTGTTGTGTGGTGTTATATGGTGACATTTACGGTAATCATTGACGGCTGCCTTACTACTCAACGGGTTTGTTAAAAAAATTAGAGCATTTCCGGCTAACTTTACAACATATTACCAACTACAAGGTTACGCCTGACAGTCCAAAATACCATGCCACGGATGAGGAAGCAAACATGGTGCTGTGGAGAAGTAGTGTCACTGATCTTTGACCCTGCAGTAAATCTGTGCTTTTAATTAATGCCCCACATAGAGCCAGATTTAATGCCAGCCTGGTGAACAAACTATGTCAGACGGGCAAATCCAGTCACACAGACTCTTTGATATGAGATTTAATATTGAACTTCTCAGATAGGTCTATTTTTACTTGACTTGCGCTCCGGCTGGACACTTTTGGACACAAAATGGTGTTAAAAGATTAAATATCATAAGTGTAGTTTCATATTTTTAGTATATATATAAGTATTGCATCTCTTGCAGAGAAAAGCCACTGTTTTTAATGCAAGTATGTTAAGAAAATACACCGTAGCGTGTTTAAAACAATCACCTTACTTTCCTGGCAGTATTATGTGAACATCTAGCAGCATAGTTGATTGGAAAGTCTAAAGTTGAACCATGAAAAAAGACACACATTACGTGTCCCTGTCACTTCCTTATTGCTCTGCTAGTCTCTTCAGCTCGCACGACAGTGTTTCATTTCATCTGCTCAGTGCGCTGAACCGTGCAACATGTGGGGTTTAGGTCAGTGTCACTGTCACTGCTGGCTGTTTACATAGTAGGATTTACAGTGAGAGCGCAGGCAGGATTTGGTGGATTCTCAGTTTTTCACTCTCTATATCTTTGTTTTCTCATCAACAGAACAGAGGAAAAAATACTCCAACTCCAATTATATCATGCATGAGACGTCGCAGTATCATGTCGAGGTAAGAGCTGCTCTGTTTGTATTTATCTGAAAAAAATTAATTTGTGTGTTATCATTTTGGCCTGTCCTTTATTTTAAAAAGTTTTAAAAGTAAAGCAAATTATATCTTAAAATAAATACTTGGTAAAAGATTTAAAACTCCAGTGCATACAACTCTGTGGTATAATAGCTGAGGTTGGGAGGTAAAGGGTCAGTGTGATCAGTCATTACTTATTATTAAGGTTAGAAATAACTTGAATGCTCATTAATGTGAAATAAAAAGTTAATATTTATAGTTTTTTAATATAAAATCACACTATGAGTGATCCCAGACATTTGCAGTTCCCTATATATTGCACTGGGTATCATCAGTCTGTATTATTTAAATGTTCCATACACTTTTTTCATATAATATACTATATTATTATCATTATTTTGTTGCTAATGCATGCGGTACCTGTTCACCTGCCTTGTGACTGGGTAGATAAATAAAGACACTGGAGACAGGAACATAAAATGAACGCATTTAAAATAGAATAGATAGCAAATGAGCAACTCAGATAGAAAATCTTGTTCTTGTACCAGTAACCAAGTTGTTTAAACCATATAAGCATTGCGTCTTCAGATTTTATTGATCTGTGGACCTTTGTTCTCAGTCATTACACTCTCTTTGTCACAATGTTTCCTGTCCCACTTCACTGTAAACTGACCTAAACTGACACAATACGAAAAAGGCTTTAAAAAAGGAAATCAACAAATCTTATACCTGAGGTCTACAAATGTGCACATTTATAATTTAAAAGAAGGCCCTGAACCTCATGGATAAAAAAAAATGTAACGGTGTATTGTTCTTTTGGCCGCAGATAAAGGCTGACACAATCTCTTGATTACATCTCATTTATGGGACTCTTTCATAATATAGCAATCACGCCTCTGATTGCAGCAGCGGGTGGTTGATGCAAGGAAGCACTAAGTCAGAGACGTGCTTTTAGGTCAGGGATGGTGTTGAACTATGTCCCGTGTCTGTGCGGATAGGATTTCTCTTAATGCCTCTCCATTATCACACATGGGCAAGTAATCACAGATAACAGTCACGCTGGCAGCAGCTGCATGCAGAGAGAACCAGAGAAGTGGTAATATTGCAGTTCTGATAGTAGATTAAACATGTAGTTCACACGGCTAAGTGCTGCCAGCAGCTGAAGGCACTGTGAGAAATGTCCAAGTCAAATATTTTTTACAGGTAATAGCTGGAAGTAAACAGGCCTAAATATACAGTGCAGTTAACAGATACAGTTTAAGAAGTAGTTTGACATTTTAGGAAATATCCTTATTTGCTCTCTTGCTGAGAGTTAGATGAGAAGACTGATACCACTCTCATATCGCTATATTTAATATGAAGCTGGAGCCAGCAGCTGGTTAGCTTAGCTTAGCTTAGCAGAGGAGGGACAGCCTGTGGCTCCGGGGCCACATGTGGCTCTTTGGCCCCTCTCCAGTGGCTCCCTGTGACTTCAAAAGATTATATGGAAATGAAAAGCATTCTTTTTTTAAGATTTTAATTTTCATTCATCACTGTTGTAGGCCCAAAGTGATTCTTAAATTCTCCACTGAATAAAAAATGTTTTTTTTTTCATTCCGTCAGCTAGTATGTGCTTCGTCAGTCTTTGGCCTGGTGTCTTTTCCTCTTTATTCTGCCAAACCTCAATAGCAATGGTTGGTCAAAAAAGGAAAAAAAGGGACTTAAATAGTGCATCGTCAGGTTCATTTGCTTTCACCACCAACACTGCAAAGTTAAGGAACCAAATAATCATAAAAAGCCCCCCTCAGAGTGGCCACATTGTGTTGAAACATGTTATTGAAAGATCTTTAGACCTATTGGCTCAAATATTTTTTGGAGCTCCAGGCATTTCATTTTTCTTTTTGTTTTGGCCAAAAATTGCTCTTTTGATAGTAAAGGTTGCAGACCCCTGGCTAAGCATAGAGACTGTAAACAGAGGGATCAGCTGCCTTTGCTAGGTCAAAAGGTAACAAAATCTTCCGTCCAGCATCCCTAAAGCTACTGATTAATATTTTATTATGTGGGTCTTTTAGTTTGTTTAGTATTTTCCCCAATCTTTTTAAAGCAACAAGTTGTTGTATTATGGTGGGTTGTGTGCCAGACTATTTTATGGCTGGGAGCAGTTGACAAGGTATAACATGTTGTTGAGCCTTAGAGGTGATAGTATGCAGATTTTATGTCAGCTGTGAGCAAATCCAGGCTAACTGTTTCCCCCAGTTTCCAGTCTTTATTGCAAAGCTAAGCTAACTAGCTGTTAAGAGGAGGAGATCGGGGATGGTTGTAACACTTTTAGTCTCAGCATCGATAACTTGCTGAATTTTTGTGTTAGAGCTTTAAAATTTTGACACAAAGTACCCGTATTTGTTGACTACAAATAGCAATGCTTCAAATTATTCCAACTATATCATAGAATTCATATATTGATGTCAAATACAAGGAGTTCCATTGTTACAACCTGCCCTACTACTGTGAGAGGTGGTAACAATAATTAAAATAACACAAATACAAAACACTGATACATACAGTAATAACCAACTCCTGCTAAGGTGTGACTTGCTAACGTGTACCTGTCAGATGCTTAGTAACTCACATGGGGTGCAAAATGCAAACCTGCTGCTTCAGTAAAGTAACTGGGCAAGCATCCTTTTGCTGTGCACTGAGGAAAATTTGACTGCTGTGACTCCCTGCACAGGGCCGCTGTGTTGATCTTCCTTCTGTTGATCCTCTGTGTTGATTCTTTGGGGTTTTGTTATTTCTTGCAGTGTGTGCTCAGTGTCATAGGCCAGAAAGAGTATTATTTGGGGACTGTCTTTCCCTGTCTCACTTCATCTGTTGCCAATCATTACATGTGCAAGCTCACTTCTATCAGTTTTTCTCTCCAACTCTTCTGGCCTGCTGAAAAAATGAGTAAGATAGTCATCCAGTGTTTAGTGAGCTGTAGCAGCATAGTGGTTTAAAGTGAGCAAAGATACAATACCTCACATTTTACCTGAGAGATTTCTCTTTAATCTGATACCTGTGTTATAATTCTAATTTCAACAGTATCAGTACCAATCAAAATATAGATTTGGTCCCAGAACATATTCTCACATCTGAAAATCAATCTGTACACTTCTTTACACACCTATGGAAATTACATAGATAGATAGATTAAAAAAAAAAAAAGATGTAAAAAAAAAAAAAAAAAAAAAAAGCTGGAGAGTATAAGCAGCAAGTGCAAGCAGCAGGCTAATATCTAAATAAATACAAATGCAAATGGGGTATAGATACCCAAAAAAATGTAATTGCAAATTATGCAATGTTAATATAACCAGTAACTGAATGGCATGCAAGGTCAAGAAGGGAGCGGTCATCTAATAAAAATGTATTATAACTCATAGGTCTTTCCATCGTGGTGAAAGTGGGGCTGTTGCAATCATCCCATTGTTAAAACCATCCCCGGTGTTCCCATTGTTTTATCATCTAACTTGCTGTAAGAAAGCAAAGGCAAGGCAGGTTTATTAAGATAGCACTTTACAGCAATAAGACAATTCAGTGTGCTCAACATAAAACATCAAAAGCACAGAGACAAAGTACAAACGAAACACATTATAAAAGGACGTTTAAATACATATAAAAACTCCATTAAAGAGCTAAAGAACATAAATTAAAACAAGACTAAGAAAGGTATAAAATACAAGAAACATTGAGATTTTTTTTACCAAAATGGCAAACTATTAATTTAATACATCCAGTTAACTAGAAATAATGTGTGTTTCAAATTGTGTCTATCAACAGTTGTAAGCATCCTACTTTTCCATACTGCCATAGCTTTTATTTTATAATTTGCACCAGGTCTTTGTCCCTTCACAGTCAAAAATAGTATCCTTCAATCTCCAACTCAACTTGTTTTCTCCTCAGCATCTCTCCACGTTCATCATGGACAAGACAGAGTCCATCATCACAGTGGACGATGCCATCAAGAAACTGGTCCTTCTGGACTCAAAAGACAAAATCTGGACCCAGGAGATGCTCCTGCAGGTCACCGACAAGGCGGTGAGGCTGCTGGACTGCGACACACAGGTATGGCTGCACGTCTGTACACACATCATGAATATTATGTTAACATGCAATAAATGTTCCCAGATTTTGCATATCTGTGCCTAGGGGCCAATTGTCTCATAATCTGCCCAGGCCTCTGAAAACTTCTCTGTTGTGCTCCTGCAGGAAGAGTTGGAGAACTTCCCCCTCCCCACCATCCACATGTGTCAGACGGTCCTGAATCAGACTCGTTACCCCTCAGTGCTGCTGCTGGTGTGTCAGGACAAGGAGCAGCACAAACCTGACATCCACTTCTTCCACTGTGATGAAGTGGAGGTGAGTCTCAGTTTAAATGTTCCGGGCTTGGCTCAGTTTGCATCCATTATTGTCCGTGCACAGACGGCTGGCTTTGTGTTTTATGTCATTTGTAAATCGGAGCTGCTGTTGCTGCAGCGCCAGGTCAGATTTCAGTGCCGTTGGTGGCAGAGCGCTGGCGTGTATCCTTTTACATTTTTGCAGCTTTGTTCAGAGATATTTGCTCAAGGGAGGATCTGTCACTGAAAGGGCATTATACTGTAACTCACTGTAAAGGCAATATCATCTGAATCATTGCAAGTAAGAAACTGTTGATAATCATATTGGATCCACAGTAAATATAACAACCTTTAGATCATTCCATTTGTCTTGATTGAAAGAATATAAACTGATCACCGAGGTGAAGTGAAAAACATTGACAGTCTTGTTATAATGTAGTGTTCAGCTGGGAAATCTTGGGTCCTGGCAATCATGTGGTACCCTTCCCTCATGGCAGCAGCACTCCCTAATGACAGTGACCCACCCAGCAGGGCAATGCACCATGCCACACTGCAAAAACTTACATAGGACTGACCTGAGGAACCTGATAAAGAGCAAGGTGTCATATGGCCTCAAGATTTGCCAGATCCCAAACTGATCAAGCATCTGTGGGGCGTGCCATTACCCCACCTCACAACCTACATGACTCGAAGGTTCCGCCTCCAACACCCTGGTGCCACACATCATAGGACCCCTCCCTGAGGTCCTGTGTTCAGGCCTCGACAGGTCAGAATCAAGTCTGATCCAAAGACACTCCACCATGGATTGGGGTACCTCTGGGCTACGTCCCCCAGACACTCGATCAGATTGGGATCTGGGAACTTTGGGGGCCAGGTCAATGTTTCAAGTCCTTTGTCACATTCCTCGAGCCATTCCTGAACATTTTTGCAGCCTGGTAAGGGTACATTTTTCTGCTGGAGGGGGCCACTGCCATCGGGGATTGCCGTTTCCATGACGAGGGGCACTTGGACTGCAACAGACTTGTCATGTTTTGGCTGATCAGTGTAATTAAAAGTCGTGTTTCTCACTTACCAAAACTCTTCTCAAATTTAATGTGGAGAAAGATTAGGATACTTTCTCAAAATCTTTCAGATGTGGTTTCAGGAGAAAAACAAACGTTAGGCAGCAGCCAGAGCTTTGTGGCACAGATGATCATAGATTAAAAGAATTGTATTGGAAGTAACTCCAGTACCTTTGGTTGTCCACTTCAAATTCATACGACAGAAAATCAGAAACAGGAAATAAACCAATTCTCACCATGCATGCTAATAAGCATTCCTATTTATAGAATCTAATTGATGCGTCTGTCCTGTTTAGAGCATGTAGAATTCAACATGAGGTGGATATTATTGTCAGTTTGCAGTGAGATATTAAACTTAAAGCACTCAGTTTGACATGAAAATATTGCAGTTTTATCTAGGCCCTAGATCTGTAACTATGGCAACCTGTGAAACTGCCGTCAACCTTAAAACTTGGCTCTGTGTGTCTCTGTGTGTGTGTGTGTGTGTTTGTTTGTCTGTTTGTTAGTAACCTGTTGTCTGTTTTTATCATTGGACCTGGAGTCTGTAAATAAATAAAGAAACTCTCCTCACTTCCTCCAGGCTGAGATGGTTCATGCAGATATTGACAGTGCCATTGGAGACAACAAGCACGGAAAGAAAATGAGGCTTCAGACTCTGAAGTGAGAACAGTGCTGCGGCACACACATGCACACACACACACACACACACACACACACACACACCCACTAACAGTGTGAACGAGGTGACACTGACCTCATAATTGGTAGTTAGATGCTAACTGCGGTGCTGAAGGTCTCAAAGCCGCCTCCTCTTCCTCCAGGGTGAACCAGGAGAAAATGAAGCGTCACAGGGAAACCATCCTCCCCCCCTCAGCCCCGAAGGGACCCCCACCTGCTGCGAAGGGACGAGTGGCAGCCATGAACACACAGGGTGAGAATACACATACAGGAAAGAGAAGCACATGCAAAGCTCACATTTTATTCAATAGCTGCATTCACATGAGCTTTTTTTTCACGTAGATCGACGAGCCTCTGCACAAACTGACGCAGAGTCACATGAAAAGCTGGCCCAGCGCATTGAGAAGGATGTGGTGAGTGTTTTTATCCACACACCTGTCGTTACATTGCACTGTCTCATGATGGTATATTCTTCGTGCTAAAGCCCAGGGTTTGTCTCCCTCAGCAAATTCTCAACTGTGCCCTGGATGACATAGAGATCTTTGTGGCGCGGCTGCAAAAGGCGGCAGAGGCCTTTTCTCAGCTCAACCACCGCAACAAGAGTAAGAAGAATAAGAAGAAAGGACCAGCAGGTCTGTCTCCCTTTCTTCTGTTGTGGTGGCACGAATGCAGTGACAATATGTTTATATTGCTCACGTCGCCATGTTTGTGTCTTTTTGTGTCCTGTGGCCCGGGACTCTCGTCTCCAGTGATTCATGTGTGGTAGCAGTGGCCAGTTTGGGGTTCTGTTAAGTCATAACAATACTCATTACTCAGTTGTCATTACTGAGATAATAATACTTAGTCATTCCCTGGGAGCGCTGATGGTGGACTGCTGTCTGAATTTAAGTGTACACCTGACAAAGTCAAATAATTGGCACTACCAAAAGGAGGCTGGCATGAGATGCAGATTATAAATGAGTCAAACTATTTTCATCTGCCATCTCATTTCTGGACTAAAAGTGTAATAGCAGCTGGTTCCCATAATTATAACTGTGCAAAGTGATAATATTACATGTTGCTGAGTAATGTTTAACCACCCAACACTGGCAGTGCTGTGATGCTGTGTTTGTATTTCAACACATCTCGTTCCCTGTGCAGCGAGCCGTGTTGTAGATGTGACACATGTGAGGCTCAAAATGATGTGTTGTTTTCTGTGTGCCTGGTGAAGTTCAAGAACGCATACAGTTTGTGTTACGTTCCCACATCATTTGATAAGAAGTAACACAAATGTGTGTTTCCCCTGATTTATTGATACCATAGCTTTTACTGATTCCTGATCAATTTTTTGTGTGGAAAGAAAAAGGAGGTCTACACAGGCTTTCAGTGTCAATGCAGTTGTTTATTATCTCTGAGTCTGAGCACAGTGTAATTGAAGTGAGAAAATGTTTGTACACTATCGATTCACTTCACACACAAACCATCACCTCAAACAAAGAAGCAGCTCAGTCTCACACACAGGCAGCACAGAGCTGAATCACACGGGTGTTACTGAGGTAATTTCCTTCATCCCTGGACCAATATTTACGTAGCATGTGTGGCATACTATAAGTTGCTCTGTACAGCCCTGAAGCAGCACTGTAGTCATCTTTCTTTATGAAATGAAGCCTCACTTTGGGCTGTTTCCTCCTCTTTGCTGTGACTCCTTGTTGTACGTTCCCAGCAGTGTAGAGGCATGACTTTGACATCGTTTTCTAACGTGCAACTGTCAGAAAAACATATCAGCATTGATAAAAGGAATTAATGAGCTTGGATGCATTCGATTTCGATGGATCGAACAATTTGGAATGAGCTCTCAAGTGGTTTCCCATCCTGCTACACAAAACAGATGTGCTGAAATGATGTATTCTCTATCCAGAGAATCAGTTTCTCAACTTTGGGGTCAGAATCTCAGCAAACTAAAATGTTTCTGAGTTGAAACTAAATCAGTAAGTATATCATAATCTTTATGTAATTCAGCTCTACTCACCCCTGAAAATACAATTTAACGGAGCATCACACTCAAACTCACATGACATAACTCTGATTTCTAGGGTTGTGAGAATTTTGGGACCTTTGTTGAGAAACCCTGATGCAGCACATTCTTTCTTGGGTTGTTGCTCTCAGGCCATGGTGGACTATTTGTCTGTGAAGCTGTTTATTAACTAACTTGTCATTATTATATTGCTAATCTCACGGAGGGATTACTGACCATGTCACCAGGGAAAGCCCCACTCAAATCCCTGTAACATGTACCAACCAGGAAAAGATTTAAAATTACCACAACGAGATGCAAATGAGCTGCAAAGAAACACAAAACCGCAAAAAAGATGAATAATGGCAACAAAGAGATGCAAAACAAGAAAAAAATATGAGGCAGAACCACAAAGCCTTTGCTCCTGTGTCGGAGAGAAGGTGGGACCCTTTGCATGTTTTTGCCCAGGGGGGCCCGTAGTCTCATAATCCACCCATGGCAAATGAAATAGCAAGATTTCGTTGAACCTCAGCCAGAGAGTGAAACCTGCATCCTGTGTGTAATGTGTCTGTATGGCGGGCCGGTAACTCTGGAGTCTGTGTGTGGTCATTGTTGCTCTGGTTGTTTACAGAGGGCATGCTGACCCTGCGAGCCAAGCCCCCCTCTGAAGCAGAGTTCATTGATAGTCTGCAGAAACTGAAGCTGGCCCTCAACCTCTTGGTGAGATATCACAGCCTCCTAACCTCTCCTCCTTCATTAGCTGTCCTCTCTTTATCACCTTCTCACTGTGTGTGTCTATCATGGCGTCCCCTGCAGGCCAAACTGAAGAAGCACATACAGAATCCCAGCGCATCAGAGCTGATTCATTTCCTCTTTGGCCCTCTGGAGCTGGTAAGAGCTGTAAATCTGTTTAAAGTGTGTCTGATGTCAAACAGGTTTATATGGATGATCATCCTGAATATAAACCGTTTGTTTCTTTCGACAGTATAAATCCATGTCACACTAAATAAGTTCTCCAAGTCAGTGAAAACCCTCAATGTTGACCGAGCCCACAGGCATATCTGACAAAATCACTCTGAGCTTTTTTAAATACACAGAATCAAAGCAGTTTAGTGTTTGCATTGTCGCCATTAGACATTCCTCCTGTTGTTTGTATTTTTTCTGGCACCACACCCACTGCCACTCTGCTAAACTCTCACCAGACTGGAGCGACGTGGCTTTCAACACTGACTCAGGTGCAGCCACACTTACGTAATATTGGTTTCCCAAGCTGCAGTGTTCATGCCACACCTTCGATACTGCTGGATAGAAACGCAGTGATTAGGCTCTTCCAGTTGATATGGTGCAGTAACCTCTGGACACTTTAAATGTTACTGCACTGGCGTTATCTCGACCTTATCAGGCAAATCCAAAGTGTGGCCCCACAGCCTCCAGCTGTCTTCAACAATCAGCCTCAGCGTGCAGCAGCTTTAGACACGTGTGGTCTGTTTTAAATTGTTTTACAATGTAAATAAGATGCAGAGATTTGTGATGCAGCTAAAGGTTTATATTTTATCGTGTATGGTGCTGTTGATTATTGCTGGATATTTATTATTTTTTTGCCTTTTGAAAGTAAAGCTTCTTTAGATTAATAGGACAGTTCACCCTCAAACAAAAAATACATATTTTTTATTAATGTGTTTTTGTGAGTTGCTGAGTGTTGCAGAAATCAGTCGTAGAGATGTCTGCCTTCTTTCCAATGTAATGGAACTAGATGGCACTCGGCTTATGGTGCTCAAAGTGCCCAAAATATTCATTTGAAAAACTCAACAGCAATGTCTCTTTCGAGAAATTATGACCCGCTTACTCAAGATAATCCAAAGAAGTAATGATTTGTTACCATTAATATATACTGTAGTATATGCAGAAAATATGTTCCTAGTCTGTAGTCGATTAGTAAACGTCTGAATATGTCCACAGGTGCTGCAGAGCTGTGGGAGTCCTGAACTGGTGCGTACAGTAATCTCCCCCCACCTTTCCAAAGACACTGTTGACTTCCTGCGAGGACACCTCAGCCCCAAAGAGATGACCATCTTTGAGCTGCTGGGTGACGGATGGACCAAACCCAGGTACGTAAATGTCCACACTTTTATCCAAAGCGCTTTACGCTTTGTCTCTCATTCACACACACAGCCGTGATCGACCAAAGTGCTGGTTTGACCATCAGTTCAGTGTCTTCTCCCAGGGCATTTAGACTTATGTGCATTATTACTGCTGGCTCCGTCTGTGTCTATGTGCAGCTTGAAGGTCCCCTTTTGACCAACCTGTCCCTCCTTCTGCAGAGCGGAGTGGCCCAGGGATCAGTGCGCTCCTCTTTATCTCCCAAAGTTTCGTAACGGCTGGGAGCCACCAGCAGAGATCTTCAAGGCGGCCTCATGGGAAACAGAAGGACCCATGGGGCCATTAGGGTCTCCTATCAGCCCCGATTACAGAAAACACTCAGCTGAGGATGTAAGAGTTTTGTTTATTACTCACCACCTGTGAATGTAGTGACAATAGCAGGTCCCAACTCCTGAAAATGTAACAATCTGTCTGCTTTTTTTAGTATTATGGAACACAGTCCTCAAACTCCTCGAATGGGTAAGTAATGACATCCTTTACACACTTTGTTGACTCTTTTACACAAAGACACATCAAACGGTGATGACAGGAAACCCTGTGTCTTTACAGGTCTTACAATGGGACAACCCTCACCCGAAAATATGCCAAAATTCGCTACCACTTTGTAGCACGGAATGCCAACGAGCTGTCAGTGCTGCAGGACGAAATCCTCGAGGTAAAGACAAAGTCATATTAACATGTCCTTCATATGAAGGTTGACACATACTTCTGAATTTAAACCAAATGCAGATGTACATTGTAACATGTGGCAGGGATGATGCAAACCCTAGTGAAACATAAACCGACCTTCTGTGATGTTAGAGTGGAAATATACAAGTTTTTGCTTTAACTTATAATCATAAAGCAAATGTTGATTGCACAATGTAATGGTTAAAAAATAATGACAGTGTCTGCGTATAGATTGGTTCGCTTTAAGCCTCACTTTCACTGTGCAATTCTGTCTGCCACCGGGTACAATCTGCCAGGAAAATAAAGGCTCGATTTAAAGCACAAAGGAAGTCCGTCAACAATTGCACAACCAAAACAGGAAGAGGATAGTGCTTTAATTCTCACAATGGCCATCAGTAGCTCTCAGTTGTTACCAAAGAGTATCAGTGTAAGTTCTTTGCAGTTGCTATCCCCAGTAACAGAAAATGGTGGACGGTGGAACAAGCAAAGTAACTGCAGAAAACAAAATGCAGTGTGGCCTGACAGCAATGCAGACAAAAGTTGTCAGTATCCACTTTAAACATTTAACAGTTGCTAAGTTTGATTATGTCTTTTGTGAACTCTTTGTACGAATGAACTGATGTCCAGTGCCACTGAAGAAATGTTGCCAGGTCAAGTGTGTGTGTGTGTGTGTGTGTGTATATGTGTGTCACACAAGACTTGAGTTTAATTACAGTTTTTAGTGCTGTGAAGTGAGATGTGAGATGTGTCTCGCAGGTGATAGAGGATGACAAACAGTGGTGGAAACTACGGAATCGCAGCGGTCAGGCCGGCTACGTCCCGTTTAACATCCTGGATGTTGTGAAGATAGAGGAGCCAGAAGCCATCTATAACCAGGTGACCTGCTGCACTACACATGCCCTGCATTGACATTACAGTCTTTGATGAACACCTACAGTACTTTGGAGGAGCAAAGAGAAGGAAGAGATTGACTTAAACATTTCTCTGTTAGTATTGTTAAAAACCTGTTTCCATTGGCTGCACAGAAAACACTTTAGACTTCAGGTTTTGCAGTTTTAAGAGTCCAGTTTGTCTGCATTTGACTCAGTATACCAGCCTGCAGCCACAGGACATGCTGTGTTTTGAATAGATTTTTTCCAGCGTTTTGTACTTTGTGTATGTGTCCGTATCACTTCCAGTTGCTTTGCCTGCAGTCGTGATCCTTATCTGAACTGCACAAGCTCAGGCGTGTTGTCAAGAAGTGTCACAATGAATTCTGAGAAATGCAAGCAGTCATAATGAAAGTCTAAATTAATGAGACAGGTCAAGGTTTCTTTATCACTGCTTGTAGCTTAATTTGTTTTGGGAAATTGTTTCATCCGGGTTTAAAGTACAAAAGATGATTAGGATACAAACAGATAACAGAATTAGTGTCATGATAAAAAGTAAGGCTGCAACAACGAATCGATTATGTCGATTCGTCGTGACGAAAAAAATCGTTGCCAACTAATTCTGTGATCGATTCGTCGGGTCTTTATATATGTCCGTGGATACCGGCGTGTAAACATCAGCAGGACGCACAGAAAAGAAACAACCATGGCCGAGGCAGCGGTGGAGAAAAACATGGACACAACCCAACCCAAATCCCGACCTAAAACATCAATGGTGTGGGAAAACTTCACCAAGACTGAAAAGGAGGGCGTTCAATGCAACATTTGCAACGCTCGTTTTGCATGGCAAGGGAGTACATCGATGATGCGTGAGCATCTGAAGAGAAAACATGTGTTTGTTAGCCTGGATGAAGGCAGTGGCACTTCAGCAGACACAGGGTAAAGGGCTATAACTATAAATATACAGTTTTAAAAATCGTTGTAAACTCAAGTGTTTGGCAGCGTCCACACTTCAACTATAACGACAACGATAGTGGTGGACGATATCGTTTGGATCACTTTCAGAGCGATTTGATGAACGATAGAAACACTGACAGCCAATCAAAATCCATCCGAAATGACAGGTCGAGACGTTCATCATGTCACGTATACCCACTAAGAAAGCTCCAGGATTTCCATACAACCACTTAAACATGTGCAAAGATCCGTAACAATATAGCTTTGTGACAGAATCTTAACTTCAGTGATTTTGTTTTGCAAATACCGGGTAAATAACTGCAATAAAATACATTTTGCAGGGGAATGCGTCTCCTCTTTTCCCCTCCATTCATAAAATTCAGGCGCCAGGATGAAGTTACTGAGGGGGGCAAATCTTTATTATGCAACATAGGTTCACACAGTGAGTTATAAAGAGCGCGCAGCCGTGCGTAATTGTCGCGCGTAATGACAGCTCGTCGCTGGTGAAACACAATAAACTGCACGTCTTCATTCATGTTTGTCTCATGACAGATGGAGCTGACAGACAGACAGACAGACAGACAAGTGGAGCAAGCGGCAAATTGGTTTCCTTTTTCTTTCTCGCAACATACAGCAATAACAGGTCATCAGTATCCATTTTATCCATCACCATGCTCCCCTGCCGACCGCACCGAGCAGTGTGTGTTTGGGGTAACCTAGCAACACGACGATATCGTTCATTGGTGTGGATGCTGCCATTGTTATCGTTATAGTTATCTTTCTTGGTGTGGACGGCCCTTAAGTCATGCCGATATATTTAAAAACTGCCGTAGTTAGTAAAGAGGCCAGAAATAAACAAGTTATCGTGGTAGTGGATGGGTGACTGGGCGCCGCCATCTTAGTTTAACCCTCTCGTGGCCGCTATGTTACCGGAGCGATCATGTAAAAGAATATAATACATTAAAAAAATATATTGTTGGCTGGAAATTGTGGGAATAATACACAGCTTGATAGCCGGCCTAAAACCGGAGGTGGTAGACAGTAACTATTGTTGCGTCCGAGTGGTTGGAATAGATTAACGTTGGCTAATAATGTTGCAAAGATTTGTTAACATTCATGTGAAAGAATATATATTGGTAGATTTGCACACATGTTCATAATTCCATAATCTACAAGCTCAAGGCATAGATCTTTATTTTATCTTGTGCTGCTGATCTGCTGTTTATTTTGCACTAGTTCCTCCCGTACCTGTTGGAATCAGTGTGCGGTTTGATTTATTTAATTTTTATTTATTTTTATTTATTTTATATTGTTGTGTCGTGCTGCTGTTCAGGGGAAGCACCAGAAGTAAGCTCAGGTGTTTGGAAAATAAAAATATTTTTGGAATAAGCAAAAAAAAAAAGTTTCTTCGTTTATCCGATTAATCGATTAGTTATTAAAATAGTCGACAGATTAATCGACTATCAAAATAATCGTTAGTTGCAGCCCTAATAAAAAGACAGAGATAAATAGGAAATCAGACGAATACAAAAAGCAGATACATAATAAACGATGTGTGGTATGAAGAAATTTTTTAACATTTTGATTTAATACAAATGCATCAAACATCACAGATAAAAGCTAAATAACAGGAACACTTGCAGTTTTGTGTCATCTGAACACAGGTGTACACCAGTGCAGCTTTAGATACAAGCTCTGGTGATCATGCAACAGTGTTTTCCCACCCTCACTGAAGGCCTACATTCCTACAGACACACACCGCACTCATTCACGCTGCATGCAGGTTCACCAACGCCCCGCAGCAGGTGCTGCATGCAGCTTCTCTTCCTGGTGTCAGATACTTTCACAAACATATTTTCTCTTTTGGCTCCTGGGCAAAAATGTATCAGCCGCCAGAGAGATGAAAGACAAACCTGTTTTTGGAATAATAGTGACTGCGGTTGTTTTCTTATGAATTGTTTGTGTCTATGTGTGCGGTTGCAGCAAGGCTACAGGACGTCCCCTCCTGGCACCCTGAGCCATGGAGACAGCTTCAACAAGGGCAGACCCAAAGACAAAAGTGAGTGAACACAAAAACAAAGTCAGGAATCTAGGAACTACAGACACGTAACAGTTGTTCTTGTTCTGACGTCTGCTTCCGCCCTGTGTCTGTGCTACAGTGATGGATGAGGTCAACAGTGAGCTATTAATTAAGATCACTGCTAACAAGAGCCAGCCGCCCACCAGGAAGTTTCGTGTGGAGCGATCACCCAGCAGCCAAGTACCGCTCACCTATGACTCAAATCCAGAGCAGGTGACCACATGGCTCAGCTCGAAAGGTTTTTCAAAACCGTAAGTCAACCACAACGCTCATTAATCCAGCAAATCACAATACCGCCACACACCTTCAAGTTTCCTCTGAAATATCAGGAAGTATTGTATTTCTTCAGCACAATAGATTTGTAGTGCTTTTTATACTTTGTTCAGACATTAATTTTCCTCCAGAGCCACCATGGGGTTGATTGAGTAAAATGTCTCAACAAAAATTGAATGGATTGCCATGAAATTCGACATTCATGCCGCCGTCAGGATCAACCAGAATGAGCAGGTGTAATTAATAACATGAATGATGGCTGAGTTTCATGAAATGAGTGGTGAGCCAGCATGCACCAGCACGCTGGAAAAGACACAACCCAAAGGAAACTGGTCATTATTAACGTTATTGATCACATCTGTGTCTTTTTGAATGGTGTTCTCACGACTGGAAACTGTGTGCAAAGTAAGAAATAAAGTAAATGTATGTATAATAATAATGATATGTGAATGAATTGCCTGTTTGTCTGCAGGACTGTTGAATGTTTGGGGATCCTGACTGGAGCTCAGCTGTTTTCCCTCAACAAAGATGAACTGAAGGCAGTGTGCGGAGACGAAGGCGGCCGTGTGTACTATCAGGTCACGGTGCAGAAAGCGGAGCTGGATGTCAGTCCCACACACAATTACACCAAAAACAGTAAAAAATGAACAACAAATGAACAAACCTGTTTGCAAAGTAATGTAACAGTTAATAGATTTGAATAATACCCACCTGTCTTAGCTTTCAGTGTTTACGTGGGCATGTTGGAACAAGTCAGTATACTCGTATAAAAGCTGGTGCCAGCTGTCAGATTATCAGAGAGTCACATTCACATGATAATTAATACAGATGCAAACCAAAAAGTGGGTGTGAACACGCTGTAATGAGGTCAGAACTAACTTGGCAGGATTATAAGACAACTCCCTGCAAGGACAATAACATAATAACTAGCAGTAATGCAGATTAAATTAATACACAAAATGCAATTACACCATATTAAAATATACAGTAGATGAATCTCCTTACACTGCAAGTACTGTGAATGTGACCTACGTGGCACACCTGTGTGTGACTCTGATTTTAAAGTGTAATGTGATTCATTACCTGTGATATTATTCATGAAATGTAGAATTACCTTAGTCTCTGTCAGGGTATTCAGGGATCAAAGCGATGAGTACTAAGTCAAAGCAGAGTCATATAGTGAAATATGGAGGGGACAAAGAAACTGCCACAAAGAGAAATATTTTGCATCTTTCAGTCAAAGATTATTGAAAGTCCCGGCCTGGATACGGAGTTAAAGGGATACTTTGCTAATTTTCACCCAGCTTCATATCACAACTCATAATAAAACTCCCTTGATGGTCGAGGCCCACATCTCCCTGCTCATCTCTCAGCTCAAATCACAAACACTTCATCTGGTGGGACTTGGCTGGCTCTAGGGTAGGGCTGGGCCATATCATCTTGTTCACCATAATAGCGTTATAATTTGAAATATCATATAAGAATTCATATTGTGATAGTCGCGATATTTTGACTTGTTGACATGTTGACGTCATACTGTTACCCACGGCAACAGCAAGCATAGCTGAATGCGAAATTATTACTGACTCCACGGTGGTTCCTAAAGGAGGGGCAGCTTCAGTAGTGTGAAGTAAACTGTGGCACCCTGAATGTTTTATGAACAGTCCCAGACTTCTCAGACTGTTTTAGTGAGTTACTACAAGTTCCCTGCAGCGGGACCTGATTCAGCAGCTTCTCTGGCAGCAGCACAGCATCTCTCCCTCTCCTTCTCCTTGCGCACACGGGAGTCAGTGTCGTCAAGTCATTTTGTCATAAACCTTTGGTAATGTTATCCTACATGCTGCTCGCAAATCGACAAAAAGAGCATAAAGGTCCAGCAACAAACAAACAACTAAATCATTTAGGATTTTACTAAAAGAAGGAAATCTCCTGTTTTTTAATATATATCGATCCCAGGGTACATTTTTTGTATGTAGGAGCTGTTTAAATGTGTATCGTGGTATATTTTATTTTGTAGAACTATTTATATTGTATACAGAATCTGAATCTCACTCTGAGTTACTGTTGTTGTTTACAAGCTAAAGAAATGAGAGATCATCTTTTACTGAATATTTTTAAGGGTAAACTGTGGGGTTGACATGGAAAACTATATCACTTATTTTGTTGCAATTCTATGTTCTTAAATTATGATAATAAAATATATTTTCTATTGTCAAGAATTGCAAAAAATACCCTGAAATATCATGATATTATTTTAGGGCCATATTGCTCACTACAGACTGCACTTCTGCATTTTCATAAGTCCAACACCACAGACACAAAGAGTATCGAAGCTGATCAAAAGATAGACGGGCGTCTTTGTCTCTCTCTGACCAAACTCAGATCAAACTGTCAAACTAGCCAGTGTTTGATGAAGATTTAGACATGAAACATCTGTTGCCAGTGCTTTTGCAGATTTCTGTCTTAACAGTACAGTCAATGAAAAGCTCTAGATGGGCTTCTCTTCCAGCTTGTGGCCCTTGTCGCTCTCAAACCCTCGGCCTCTCTTTGTAACAGGAGAATTTGAAAGAGAGAAAAAGATTATAAAGATGGATTTTATTTGTTTCCTTCGCAGAAAAACAAGGGAGACTCAGAGCTGCAGGAGGTCATGAGGGAGCGGCAGAGGAGGATCGACTCCAGCAGCAAAGACTGAACCTGCCGACCAACACGACCCATCCAGGCGCTTTCACTCTGTGACTGCAGCAGCTTCTACTGTTAGTTTTGACCTACAGTAGAACATACTGAAATGTTGTATACATTTTTAATTGTATATTTATTTTGTATCACCCAATGTGTATGTATTCCAGTGTTTTCGTATCTAATTATGTTGCTTTTGTTTTCAGTAAAATTTGTTGTCGTACCCGTATGAACAGAGGAACATATAAATATATGTACAGTTTTGTGTGTGTGTGTGTGTGAGTATGTGTGGGAGTGTGTGGGAGCACGACATGCATGTAACGTACATACAGTATTTGTACGAGCAGTGTGGTCAGTGTTTTAATGCACATTGTCAATATTGCAGCTGTTTACTGAATGGCTAAAGTAGATCGTAGCTGTCGCATATCTAAATCTGTGCCAGAATGTTTGACACATTTTCTGATATATAGCCAATTATTTTCACATTACTGTTTACAGTTATTATAAATAATTCATCGTGCTCTGTGTACATCAAAGCAGCCTCGTCATCCTGGTCGGTGGCTGCAGATCAGCATTAGGTATTATTATAAATACTGTGGCAAGAGAAACTGTCAATAATCCTGCATGAAGTTATTGTCAGTGAGATGCTGTCATCAATGTGTTTTTATGCAGCATGACATTTTGCAGAGTAAACTGCAGACACACAGGAATAATAAGGAATATGTCAGAGTATGTTATGATATGAATATTAGATTTAGATGACATTCAAGAGGGTTGTAAATATTATGGGACACTGTTTAAAAATATATAATCAAAATAAACTTGGTAAATGTTTGCTATCAGTTTTTTTTGCATGTAATTCTTGTGTTTGTCAGTGTGTTAATAAAACCAAACAGTCAATACAGTTCCTTTATTTATACAGAAGCAGAGCAGAACAAGAGTTGCAAGTAAAGAAGTTAAATTAACTATAACTAATACTCAGTTATACAGGATTTGTCATATTTTATTGTTCATGATAGATAATGAAAAAACATCACTTTAAATACCTCACATCAGTTTCACAGCTGCATCTACAACACCATACTACTGTTGTTCAAGACATTGTAAGGCAACCAGAGAAATCCTGTGAGCACTAAAAACCCGGCACAGAATCTAAAAAAGACTGAACTATAACACCGGAGCTAAGAAAAGATCATTCCCACACTATCAACTGAATTATAAAACCAAACAGATACAATCAGTTTATGATGCAGAAGAGGAGAAAAAACATCACTCCTTGTCGTGTCGAGAATAAAACTGGTCATTTATGGAGATATGCATCGAGCCAGAGGTCACCTGAGTTCTTCAATGAGCTGAAAAAGAAAATGAGAACATTATTCTGTGAGCTGCTCTTTCAGTTCAGACCTTTGTTCAGGACATCTGTACACACACACACACTCCTTTTGTGGCCTTTTCAGACTTAAAACCATGTTTTTGTTATTGCTTTGTACAACCTCAACATGTCTCACCCTGACAGTAAATAACAGAATAATACACTTACATGAAAACATCAGCGATGCCTCGCCACAGTGTTTTCACCTGGTAAGGAATCCCATGTTTCTCACACAGTGCACGGACCAGCGGGGCCACTAGGTGGTAGTTGTGGCGTGGCATCGTGGGAAACAAACTTCAGAGACAAAAGGAACAGAAGGCGTCTATCAGGCATCACAGCATCCAGCATGTCTCGACAACTGGGGTTTAAATTAACATGAATAATAATAAAGTACTGTTCAGGGTAGTGAAACATGGCTGTGTCACCCTTATTTAACACATTCAGAGCCCAAATATGTTAAAACACAAAAAGAAAATATATATGTAAAGGTGGATTTCTGCTCTTAATGCACTCATAAATTAATAGATTATTTTTTATTAGGAAACCTTATTATGTGTTTTTTTTTATGTCTGGTCCAGTGAACAAAGAATCTTAATGCAGAAATCTCCTAATACTAAAATGACAATAAATGGTCTTTAAAAAAAAACATTTTTTCAACAAAAAAAAACAGGATTTTATTATTTTTTTAATGAACACTCACTTATATTATTGAATAAAGTGATGATTTAAAACACATTGCAGATATATTAGGCATTGTATTTTACACCATGACTCAAAATATCCTCAATTTCTGAAATATCTCCAGAAAACAGTATGTTGAAAGCCTCCTCAGAATAATTTTCAGTGTACATAGATATAATAAAATGCATTATAAACTGATTTTATCATTAGAAAATCAAATCAGAACAGTTATTTCCCTTTTTAAAGAGTATTTCCCCTGATTGATCTTAACGGGTTAAAACAGCAAACTCTGCAGTGCCCAACTGCAGGTAAGCCAGGTCACACTCAATAAAAAGTGTGACATTCACATTCGCTGTATGTTTCCTCTTCTGTAAATGATACTGCACAATGAGGAAACTGAACTGAAACACAGAGAATGTTTGTACTTGTTACTCTACTGTTTTATAAAGACATAAAATGCAGGAGAGGGGAACTTTAATAGACTATTTATTTACTCTGAGTGCAAATCAATACACTGCTAGCTGGACACTGCAGCTGCAGTGACAATTTAATAATTTCACTCTCATTCACAGTAAATTCACAAGAAATAAAACTCACCGATGTTGACTTAATTTCCTCAAACACATCATGTAGTGTTTTGTAGTTCTCAAATGCACTCAAGGTCCTGAAATGTAAGCCTCCATATACAGTTTTCACATCTTGTTTCCCTTTTAAAAGCTCTAAAAAGTAATATTTAGAAGTTAGCTTCTCACTATGAGTGATACTGTCCAACATGTACACACTGTTTTCTGCCAAAGTTTATTTTATTTGTTTTTCTACAAAACATTTTCTGTTTTGTTTCTACTGAAGATTAGCCAAGTTAATGAACAAGCTTTTCCCCCCCAAAAAAAACATGTTATATTTAATGTTATTTGTCATGAAATTTTTGTGTACTTAGGTTTATTTATACTTAAGGTTTGAAACCAAGTTTTGAGGGTCTTAAACTAACTTCAAGGTTCTGAAAATGTAATTTTCAATATATTCTACACCAGCTTGATACAGCTTTTATGTTGTAAATATATTTTATATTGTGGTTCTCCAAAGGTCAGACGGACATTTCTTTGAAAATTTAATTTCCGCTGGTATATAAATCAAAGTTTAGTAGGTTGGAGAAGTATTTGGCTGCACAGTTTGAGTTTGTATTGGCTGACCACTGTTTATTAAAGCATTTAATTTAATGATGATTTCTGTGTTCTGCAGGAGCTTTCAGAGAAGTTTGATGGCCCTCAATTATGTTGTGTCTACAGAATAATTGTTTCTGATTTAATTTCAGGAGCTTTGTGTCTGTTTTTCCTAAAAACTTTAAACTGGTGAATGCAGGGTCCCCTTAAACTCAATCACTGACTTACTGGTGTTCGATTTGAAAGTTGAGGTGTCCGCTGAACCAGTCGTTGAACGGGGATTGTTTGATGTTACAGGTGGCTTGTAGCTAAAAAAGAGAACGAGACAAAGGTGAAAACATCAGCAGCACCTTCAGCAGGCTGTGGAGTGTTTCTAAACAAACCAGGTACCTGCATGGACAGCCAGTCCCGGTGCTTCTCGTGGTCGATGTCCATTGGTAGATGATTCATCTGAGTCACCCACACAAACCAGTGACTCTCCAGAAACCTGTCATTCATTAAAACACAACAACAGTCGCTGAATAATGTGTCACAACATGCAATCAAGGTGTTTATAAAGTCTGTTTTTGCTATCCAGCTTGTTACTGTAAGTTTTAGTGACAATGAGTGTTTGATGGCAGTACACTATTTTGGTACATGTATGTTAGGGTTGTGATGGTTACCTGACAAAGCTGATGAGCAACACTGAGCCAAGCAGGCCATACATGGGAATGTAACAGCACAGGTAGCGCAGGTAGTAAGACATGGACCAAGCCAGATCCTTCACAAGACAGGGAGGTTAATATGATCAATCTTTGTAATAAACCAGAGTCATGAATCACTGACACTCATCTCTTATCTTTACATATCCTAGAAATAGAGAGTCTTTATCTAAACAGCACTGTACTGTACCACACACAGGACAGCATCTTACCACCCAGTCATGGCGGGAAATCATGGTCCGTATTATCTGAATGTGGAAGTAGACTGGAATGAGCAGCGGCGGTCCAACTATGAGAGAAAAAGACAATTACTCCAGTGAAGGTTTCATAGTTTAACTTTTTAAAATGACTTGAAGACACTTACCAAGAAAGAAGTACTGGTGTTGGTGATGATAGGGCATATATTTAATCTTCTTTATGCCGTACTGTAACAGAGAGGAAAACAGAGTTAGAGTGAACAACTGGTGAAATGTTAAATACTACATATTTTTACTCTTAGAGATGTCTGCCTTCTCTCCAACATAATGGAACTGGATGGCACTCGGCTTGTGGTGCTCAAAGAGCCGAAAAATACATTTGAAGCAGCAATGTCTCTTTCCGGTTACTCAAGATAATCAACAGACTTTGTTGTGAGCAGTTTCATGTAGGAACTACACCTGTAACTGTATCAGTGGGCAGAAGGAAGTGTGCATCTACGCCCAGGTCATCTCGCACCACTGAGCTTGAAAAGGAGTGAGTGTGTTTGGTGGTAGTTGGATAGTTCAAATCACTATGGAGAATCCTGTCAGAACTCTGGGTTTGGCACCCTGGATGCGTTTGTTGTTGACGTTCTGGGATGCCGTGTCAACTTCAGCCTGTTACATGCATTGTGTCTTTTCAAAATACACTTCAGATTTCACAGGAAATGTACAATTTGCAAACAGCATCTTTAAAAAAAAGTTCTACGTCAGTGCAACACTCCAACTTGACTTTTTTTTTCTTCAACAATAAATGCACATGGTTACGTTTAGCCAATACGTGCACGTGGTTAGGGTTTGAAAAATATATCAGGGTTTGCTTTACATTCATGTGGGAAGTGAACACCAGCCTCCTGGGTGAAAGTTGATTGTTGGACCGATCCACCACTCCTCCTGCCAGCCCTACTCGGACTTTTTGCCGGCTTAACTTACATTGTTATCTGGCCGCATTTCCCCCAATGCTGTCAGGCACTGTTATACACTGACGGCGCCCAGCTGCATACCATGCCGACGTGAAAGCCTCACACAAGCCTCCGTTCATGTGTAGATGTTTCCTTCTGCATGGTGATACGGTTGGTGGGTATAGTTCAGTAGGAAGAAAATAGTTCCTACATGAATCTGCTCACAACAAGGTCTGTGGATTATCTCGAGTAACCGGGTCATGATTTCTGGAAAGAGACATTGCTGTTGGGTTTTTCAAATGTATTTATTTGGTGCTTTGAGCACCACAAGCTGAGTGCCATCTAGTTCCATTATATTGGAGAGAAGGCAGACATCTCTACAGCTGATGTCTCCAACACTCGGCAGCTCACACCAAAACAATCTAGACTGATAAATAGCACTACAGGTAAGAAGAAAATTTGCATTTTTCATTTTGGGGCGAAGTGGCCCTTTAAGAGCTTTTAAGACATCAGACATATTTGTAACTTGCCTCCACTGGTTGAGTGGTTCCAACTACAAAGATGTGCAACATGTTGACATCAGGGTCCTTACTGAAGACGTTGGGTTTAGCATGATGCTGGAAATGCCGGTGATTCCACCAGTTGGCAGACGCTCCCTGAGAAAACAATCTTTTAAACATCTGTGTAAAATCTTCAGGAAACAAATAAGCAATTGAGAATACCAATCACCTTCAAATGGCCGATGGCAAACTTGTGCAATATGTGATTCCAGCTGGACTTCTTGAAGACAGACAGGTGGCCAAAGTCGTGCTGAAGCCATCCAGCCTGCAACTACAGACGAAGAAGTGCAACAAGCACTGACTCACAGTTCATCAACAACATTTTGACAAAGAGATAATGATGTTTGAATCACCTGAGCGGTCGCCAGCATGAAGGAGATCAGAACCGTCAGCATCCAGCTGGTTCCCCAGACCCAGATGATGAGCCAGGCGAGGGCCTCCAGCAGCAGGATGTGACCCAGGTGGAGGCAGAAGAACAAAGGCCGAGCTTGAAACAAACCCTCCCTCTCCGCCTGCACCCGTAAAGTGTGGAAATCTTGTATGATTGTTGCCTGAGAGCAGAGAAGAAGAGACACATCTGCCAGTTTTGAGCTAGCTGAGAGAAATGTAGGTTCTCATAGCAGTTGAGGATGTGCAGCGTCAGGGGTTTAGTACAGAGGTAAAAAAAAAAAAAAGGCATTAAAGCAGTTTGAGTTATTTAACAGCTGATGAAACCCGAGTGTCCAGAATCTCAGATGTGCCCGAACACTGTCAGACTCATGAATAACAAAACAGATCTGTGAATGGTTTGACCTACTCCTCTTCCTCAGGTGTTTCTGTACATGGTGTCCATCCGGCCACGTTGTCCCTCTGACACTAAAGCTGCTACATGAATAATGAGGTGTTTTTTTATTTGAAGAATCCGAGACGGATCTCACGTTTTTGTCTCGGTCCTGGCTGGGCTCTGTCGCTGCCAGCTCTCCGATCAGCAGGGGCTTCAGAAACTTTTGCACAAACTTTAAATCGGGATGAAAAGCAGTGAACGCCTCCTGGAAAACAGAAATGAGAAATCCTGTGAGTGATTCAGTAAATAAAACAGATATGTACATTTATCAGTGGTGGAGGAATCACTCAGGCAGTTTAGTCAGAGGGAAACTTCTGTATTTTTCAACCTCAACCTTATTCTCCCATGTTTTTGTGTCTGAATAAGAAATGGGAACAACAGTTTTTGAAATTGGTCCAGTATTGAGCGACAGGGCTGCAACCAGCAGCCACGAAATAGGCTGCAATGTAATTATATCCTTTGGGGTGACCTCTAGCTCACCAGGTAAAGTGTGTGCCACATACAGGTTGAGACCTTTGCAGCAGTTTGATTCCAGCCTGTGGCCCTTTGCCCAAAACATAATCTTAAAAAAAGTGCAACATCAGTGTATGTCCTCTCCTGTTTGTATTTGTCTTTCTGCAACGACTCAACTCGCGAGAATCGAGAACGAGACTTCTCCTCAAGCGAACTTGGTTAGACACAGTAACAAACACATTGGATCAGCAAAAGGTAAGAACAAACTGCGAGTAGGTAAAACTGCAGATGGAGCAGCTGCGTGAACCACCCTCTAGCTACATGACTCACCCACCACACCTACATTGGAATTTGCAAATCCTGGGATAGCAAAGGAATGGCCCACCTTACCATGACCTACTCTGCCTCTTACTGACTTACCCTGACACTCTACCCATTCTATACTTGGTCCCGTCATGCCTGTGCCCGCGTAGTACTCACTTAGAGCGCTGCATTTTAACCCAAACCTAACCACTCAAACCGATGAAGACAACGAGTACAAGCAAGTCGTAGGGAGCTAGGGCAGGTCATTCCCTCACTATCCTAGGATTCGCAAATATGCCACTTACCCTTCAGTCCATGGTCGGCCCCCTACGTCCTATTATTGGCTCAAAAGTGGTATTCCTAACAAAACTGCAAAGTTAGCAATTAGCTAGCTATGTAATATCACATTTAAAATGGGGTGATTAAAGTGAAGGTTAGGGTATTGGGAAGACTACATGTCGCTACTTATGGTAATGCTACGTTAGCGATTCGCCAGCATTAGCTATTAAGTATTACATATAAAGAGAGGTGGGTAAGGTTAGGATAAGGGTAATGGGAGGGGTTACATCTCATTACTTATAATTTGAATCAGGTCTTTATATATTATAAATTATAAAGTGAATTATTGCTACATGTGGTCTCTTTTATTCACTACCACGTTGTCGCAGGGTTCAGATGGCTGCCATGTTGGCGGGTTTGTCTTGTTCTAATGTTGGGCGCGGAATGTATCTGCAGCTTTACGTGTCTCAAAAGCTGTAGAAAAATACCCAAGTGAAAATACTAAAGTGTTGCCAGCAAAATGTTCTCTTATCAAAAGTAAAAGTAATTATTCTGCAGAAATATGGCCCCTGTCAATGATATATTATTATATATGACAGTTTTAGATTGTTAATACTGATGCATCAGTGTGTAAGCAGCATTTTAAAGTTGCTGCTCAAGGTGGAGCTTAACTACTTTATATACTGTTAAGGCAGTTTAGTGCAGTGGTTCCCAGCCAAGAGGTCAGGCCCCTCAGAAGGTCACGGGATAAATCTGAGGGGTCAGGAGATGATTGGCGGCACACAGATGCGGAAAGAAAACAGTTAGCTGAAACTGCTAACAACTCATAGACCTCTGATGCGTGACAAGGGGCGCCAACTAAACACTGTTTGTTTGTTTGTTGTCCTTTTTTGTGATGAGTCACACGCCAAGAGGCTGGAAACCACTAATTAACAACAGCTGGATTATATTAGCTCAGCATGTTGGATTTCTGCAAATTATATTTTGTATAAATAGTCCAAATCTGCAAAGTGACTAAAGTTGTCAAATATATATGGTGGAGTAAAAAGCAGGTTACATGTACTTAGTTAAATTCCACCATTGACATTTATGACCACTTCACCAACAAGACTCAGTTATATTCTCAGGAATTTTATTTAGGGTTGTAAAGTAAGTACATTTACTCAAATACTGTACTTAAATACAATTTTGAGGTACAACTTTACATGAGTATTTCCATTTTCTGCTACTTTCTTCTTCTGCTTCATTACATTTTGGGAGCAAAGATTTACTAGGCTTAGATTGTTGAAACAAAATATACTTTAGCTAATAAATAATGATGTACAATCAAACTATCCAGTAGTGTATACAGTTTTTTAAAATGAGCTCCACCTTTAGCAGCAACATTAAAATGACAAACACATTAATCATTTTATAATAATATCTAATATGATATGATTCTGCATTATGAGAACAATTGGTACTTCAAGTATATTTTGATGCCTTTGTCATTTTCCTTAAGTAAAAGTTTGCTGGAATTTTACTGTAACTTTCTGGGATTAAAACAACATGTTACCGTGGCATCCTCTCCAGCATAGTGGCTGATGACCCGGATCCCTCCTGGGTGCCTTTTAGCCCACTGTGTGATGTTGTAAACCTTCCGATCAATCACCAGCCACTGGTCATTCCTGTCGCAGTGACTCTGCACCTCCTCCCAGGTGTAGACACCACCAGCCCGCCCACTGCCCTGCTCCCCTGGCTCCGTCAGCTGGCCTCCACCTCCCATCCTCACTGCTGTCTCTGGCCTGGGTCCACCTGCACACTAAAGGGCCAGTCAGCCACAAAGTTTGACACCTGGATGTTACAGACAGAAAGAAGAAGGAGTGTTTAACGCCCCTGTCTGGCAGTGTGCAGTCACAGATTGTGCAGAGGGAGCAGCAATGAGAGGAAGAGTGTTTTAACCTGTTGCTCTCTTTGCTTTAACCACCCAACTCATTGTGACACAAGAGAAGTCAGACAAAGAGCAGAGCAACATCCCCACTAATAATTGATGATGAAATCCGACTAACAGGAGGCTGCTGGTGAAGCAGGGCGCATTTTCACATATGGATCACTTGTTTGTATAAACATTAACCTTTGATACACATGCTGCATGATAGAAACACTGGAAATAATCTATATTTAGCCTGTAAGTGCGTTTTTGTGCGACTGTCCATCTCCATAGCAGCGCATTTATGCAATAAGTCGCATTTCCATCATACTAAAATGCAGTTAATGCGCAAAAACAGGACACTATTCAGACCAATGAAACCACAAACTGCCTATCGATTAACGTTTATCACCCGCGTATTGATCAGTTGGACAGTAATCGCAGAGAGCGGCTGGCGGGCTGTGCAGGCCCGCTGCATGGAAAGATGAAAAATATTTCACACTTACAGTATCCAGATTTTGGCTACTCTCCCTTGGTTTCAGTCACACTGGCACACCGGCTCATTTTATCTGCTCCCGCTCCGGTCACAGTCATTTCCAATAGTAAACATCCCAAAATTCATCCTCTTGTCTTGTCTAATATGTTCACGGACTCATTCACCCACTCATTCAGTACAAATTCCGAGCAGATCATTCGAGGGTTTCTGGGCCAATCGGCGTACAGTATATCCTGGACCGCTGGCTGATGTGCAATAGGCTCAACAAGCAGCTCGTCTGAATATCACACAGTCCACTCACACAGTCAGTGCGCTCACACGGAAACAGCCGCTCACACACCAGCCACCATGTTACAGGAATATTAGCCACCATTATGTTATATACAGTATGTTACAGGAATATTAGCCACCATTATGTTATATACAGTATGTTACAGGAATATTAGCCACCATTATGTTATATACAATATGTTACATGAATATTATCTACCATTATGTTATATACAGTATGTTACAGGAACATTATCCACCATTATGTTATATACAGTATGTTACATGAATATTATCTACCATTATGTTATATACAGTATGTTACAGAATATTATCTACCATTATGTTATATACAATATGTTACATGAATATTAGCCACCATTATGTTATATACAGTATGTTACATGAATATTATCCACCATTATGTTATATACCGTATGTTACATGAATATTATCCACCATTATGTTATATACAGTATGTTACATGAATATTATCCACCATTATGTTATATACAGTATGTTACATGAATATTATTCACCATTATGTTATATACAGTATGTTACATGAAAATTATCCACCATTATGTTATATACAGTATGTTACATGAAAATTATCTACCATTATGTTATATACAGTATGTTACAGGAATATTATTCACCATTATGTTATATACAGTATGTAACTGGGCATTATCATTGCACAAAATTAAATATGTAGTGGTTATTTCAGTAGGGTGAATTAAGGGTGAAAAGGCTTTCTTGCCATAATTAAAAAAAAAAAAAAATAAAGCCCAAAAATTATACATGTGTAATATTGAAGATATTACCTGTCCATTTAAGGAGGATAGACGTTTCTGTCATATTCCAAGAAGGCATAACATACCCTTTTTATGTAAACTGACCCCAACTGGGTGACTGGGACAACACATCTTGTCACTGATTAAGGCCAGTGTAAGCATATCCTCCAGAGACTTTGTGTCCTCATATATGGACATTTTGCACATTTTGGGTTTACTTGACCTTATACTTCTTTGTACTTAACTCAGACCCGTTGTCCTCATTCGTGGACACCTTTTCATGCCATCTAGTGGTAGCAAGAGCACAATATCTACTAATCCATGTAAAAACAAGATGGCAGCCATCTCTGCCAAGTCAGGCTGCAGTCAATCCCAATACAAAAGGTGACAAGGTCCAAAACATCACATTTTATGGTTGACACTTCTTTATTTATGAGTAATAGCCTAATGTTTGTAGTTTGATTTGGTAGCAAATTTCACCAATTTTAGTAAGAAGTAACAGTAACAAGCTAAGACACTGTTAGTTAGGAAGTACTTGTTTCAAGACACCGGGGCTTAATTATCGTCTTGTTTGGGACTTTATTGTCGTCTCATTTGAGGATATTGGGACTTAATTGTTGTCTCGTTTGAGGGCATTGGGACTTAATTATCGTCTTGTTTGAGGACATTGGGACTTTATTGTCGTCTCATTTGAGGACACTGAGACTTATTATCATCGTGTTTGAGGAAATTGGGACTTTATTATCATTGACAATGACAGAAAATTAGTCAGCATCACATGATGTGTGTTTTTTAATCTAGTGGAAGGATTCTTCGGTCAAAGTTGAAATTACAAAGATTTGATGGGTTATAGTGAGATCTGCAGATCCCCCCCACTGACTTCCATAGAACTGACACCAAAAGTTGCCACCTCAAACCCCTTCACTGTCTTTGTGACTGTTCCTTTTTTTATATTTTCCTTGCTATATCATATCATTTATCATAAGCAAGTACAGTCATACAGTATGCTTTTCAAATATGCAATAAATGAAAGGCACTACCCTCTATATAAATTATACAGCATGACATAAATGATTAACACTTCACTTAAACATATTGTGGGCTATTTGGAAAATATGATGTAATAGAGGCATTAACGTTAATTAAATATGAGCCCGTGGGCTGTGTTCCGCTGGGGTAAAAGCAACACCACTTGGACACACAATGTGCTTGCATTGTAGTACATCCAAGCAGCAACCCCCAGGGCTGAAAATTAAGTCAACATGGAAGTGACAAAGGTGCAGTTCTTAAACTACAAAAGTGAGTCAATCATCATAGACCCCTATGTTAAAATGCCAAACTGTACAACAGTAACAAACATGTTTACAGCCTGGTACAGAAAATCTATCCATCTATCTATGTAGAGTTGAATCTTTTATTTACTCTTTTTTGTTCAGAGATTTCAAAGATTTAATGTGAAGATTTAATGTGGCTACATTGACCAACACGGTCAGAAACACATCTCTACAAAATGATTTAAATTCATCTATTTGATTAAATGTTGTAAGACAACAAAACATGAACACACAGTACATTTTGTGGTCCCCACATTTTGACACATCTAATTGCTAAATATCTGTATAGACTTTGCAAGACAAAGGCAAATATTGGTCAGTTTCAGCACATTTGTTTGGATGACATTCCCTTAAAGATATTTATAAGAATCCTAAATGCATTTTTTGTTAGAATCAACAAGGTGAACCCAAACGCAGGGCACAGACTCAGGAAGAAAGTGGTAAAAGGAGGGTTTTATTGCCAGGGTAATGAACGTGGCATGGGGAGAAATCCAGGGTTTTTTGAGGTTGAGGAGAGTGGGTTGATGGCAGAGAAGCAGACTAGGTTGGAGGGGTTTGGCTGGCTGGGAGTGTGGCATAAGAACAAACAGGCAGACAAGCAGTGATCCTATGACACGAGGTAAGTATCCAGGAAAAAAGGTACACAACCAAAAGTCTAGGTTGAATTCACAATTCAACAACAGCCTGAAGCGTGACTATACCAGAGTGGCCGACTCATCAATCTGGCAAGGACTGGAGAGGAGAGCCGGTGTTTTATACTGCAGGGTTGATTAGTGGATGGTTCTCAGGTGAGCAGCAGAGAGCAGGTGAGTTGAATGACTGTGATCAGGAGCCCAGGAGATTGAGGGAGTTGCCACGCCCACAGCACAAACTGGTGACACAGCCAGGGCCCTGACATTTTTTCTGTGTCAAAGCAATCACCATCTTCTTAAAATGCTGTTTGCCTCCAACAGGACTATTGTGATCAGTAAACACAGAGTAGGCACAGTCAGCAGTCATTTTGAAATGGATTATGAAATAGGTGTGTTGCAGTTCCCTCTTCCACCAGCAGATGGTGCAGATGTGTTCCTTTAAGCAGACACCTTCCTTGGCCTGATTTAACCCCGGGGATGTAACAGCAGGTATCATTTCAGTCTTGTGTTTCATGTGTCGTCATCCAGAAATAACATGCAACTATGAATTACAACCCAAATGTGATGTTTCATTATTCATAATCTGCTTTTGGCTGGTGAAAAATAACCCTTCAAGTTTACATTTGTTCCAGTTTTTTACTGTGTCCTTCCATATGTTTCCCATGCCGGCTGGGTCATGCAACTGCCTCATCTGCATTCAACACATTCACCTCAGCAGTCACATCCATTCAACGCCCCGGGTCTCTGTCTGTCTGTCTGCTGCTTACAGTCCATTGTGTCATTTCAGGGTCGTTTGAATGCGATGCAGAAATTTGCAAATCAGCTCTTTTGGTCCTCAGCATATCAGACAGGATTATCCTCAAGCAGCGTGCGGCCTGTCTCCCTGTTTGTCCGCTTCTGTTGCCACAGCTCATCAGGCTGACAGAAGAGCTGCACATCTGACCCCAGCAGCTTTTCTAGGCTTTTCTTCAGTATCACAACCGACAAAACAGGATGTCAATCACAAAACATGTCTGCTATTGTCAGGGATTCAATGAAGTAAATAAGTATATTTACTGCATCTGTGAGGTTTTGAAGCTTTTCCTGAGTATTTACATTTGAGAGACTTTCCCTCTTCTGCATGTCAACAATTTACTTTTTATAGCATTATATCTGTCTCATGGCTTCAAGTTTAGAGTTACCTTTTTTAAGATTAAGTTTTTACATTCAAAGTATGTGAGGACCTCAGGATATATGATGCATTGCTACAGCAGTACATAAACTAGTCTCAGTTACACACCACCTGAAGAAATAATACTATCAACATATGAATGCATTCATGATTTTAGAGGAGATACTTATTCTCAATGAATACTTTGATCAGACATGTTGCTACCAGTGCTATACAGTGTTGGTGGTAGTATTCAGGAGTGAAAATTAGCAACAATCAAATGATAAAAACACTGCATTGCAGTAAATAGTCCTGCATTCAGGGGTAGAACTGAAGTACTTGAACTTCTGCAGAAGTAGTTTTACTAAAGTCATGCTTAGTCAGCAGAATGGCTGCTCTCAGTGTTATATTATTGTTGCAGTATGTGTATTACTGCATTTTTGGATGAATATAACTTGTGCTTAGTTTGTAAGCAACTGTGTTCTGTTGTAGCTGGTTGAGGTGGTCAAGGTCAATAATAAAACATCATATACTGTGTCTGTAAAATCTTAATCTGCAAAATAACTTGTTCGTAAAACTGCCAAATTAATGCAGTGGAGTAAAAAGTACAATATGTCCTTCTGAACTACTGAAGCGTAAAATGGAAACCCCCAACTATACTACAAGCACCTCAGAATTGTACTTGAGTAAATGCACTTATTTACTTTGAACCCCTTGTGCTACACTCAGTATACAGTTTTAATGGAGTATTTTTTAACAGTTTGAACTCGACAATGATGTGAATATTCCTCCCCTGGATAAAGTTAGGATGTGCTGGAAGTGCTGTTGCTCTTTTATTTAAAACTTGCTCTGGGCTCATCCAAATTTTGCAGCTATTCTGAGCTACAGTGTATGAATATATTTTAGTCCTGTCACATTCAGTCACACAACTGCATTGTAGTGGCTGGTAAAACTTTCACTTGGTTATTGGCATGTAGTGAGACTTTCACCCCACAAACCAATACCAGTAAACTTACAGAATCTGAGTATAAAATACTACAATAAGAATATAAAAAGATGTTAAAATATACAGCGTATTCTATAGTTAATGCATCAGTAAACACTGTGGGGGCTGGCAACAGTTTACGGGTTATTATTGTTATTTTTGTGTCTGTTCTGCGTCAAAGCAGAAAGTCACATGAAGTCTGTCGTCACAGCTTTTTAATTGGTCTGTAAAACCTGCTGCAGCTAATGTCTGTGGTGTTTGATACAAACCAGCACTAAGGTTACCTTCTTTGGAGGTCAAGGAGACTATGCGATGAATATACTACAATGCATTTTGTGTCAATGTATTTACAGAGGAACAAGTATACAGATCCTTAACTTCACTACAAATAACAGTACAACAACGACAGAAAAATACTCTGTTACAAGCAGAAATCCTGCATTCAAAATGTTACTTCAGTATAAGCAAGTATCACCAGCAAAATATACTTAAAGTATCAAAATAAAAATATTAATTTTCAGTGAATTACTTTCTTGGTCTTTTTTATGATTTTCAGATACAGACATTGAATTGACTCACAGTTACAGTGTATGATCCGTAATAGTGCATCATATTTTAGAAAAGTATGCTCTGTAGCCTACATTTCAATCTGTAAAGTAACTAATAACTATTAAATAAATGTAGTAGATTTAGAAGTTCAATATTTTCTTCTGAACGGTAGTGAAGTAGAAGTACGAGGCATAGCATTGATGTGTTCGAGTACCCCAGAATTGTACTTTAAGGCAGCACTTAAGTCGATGTACCACCAGTGTGTATTCTTGGCACTACTGAAGGCTTGAAACTACTTAATAGACCTTTCACTAAGCCCCGCTCCTTTGTGATGGTCCGACAAGCTGTTGGAGTGAGCCTGGACCCCACACTGTAACTAGCTGCACTCCCTGAAGAAATATTATCATATTTGTGGAAAAATGAACCAGTGATTCCAGAGAGAAGCAGACAGAGGGGTCTACAGTCTGTGTTTGAAGGATATATCCAGGATGTCAAACTGACTCAGCAGCAACAACAGGTTAAAAAGACAAAGATAGTTAGAAGCTAAAGCCGAACTATAGGCTACAGATCACAGTGTAAAAGTGAACTGCCACATCACTGCCGATCGCCACAGAAACTAGGGGGAAACTATGCTGATATTGAACCAGCTATGTGGCATCGCAGTGTGTGCAGATGAATGGTGTTTGGCTTCGCTTTGTGCTGCATGATCAGGGATCTTCAGGGGCAATTCTAACAACGTTCATCTACACACACTGTAATGACACACAACTGGTTGAACATCAGCAAAGTTTCCCTGCTTCCCTTCACTGGTTCCTGTACAGCAGGGTCGGTCTTTATTCAGTGTTTTGGAGCAGAGAAGAAACGTGTATCTTTTCCCAACCTTTCCAGGTAACAAGTATCATTAATACACGACGTGCCCCAGGCACAATATTTAGCTCCAAATCCACAAAACCAGCCTGAAAATGAAGGGATTAGAGTCAATGGAGCACAGCTGTGTTGTTGTCAGACCCTGGTCTGAGCCGAACCAGTGCTACATTATGATTGGCCAGTCTTTGTGTACGGTCAGTTTCTTATATAATGTAAACATTACCTACACTGACACTACTTGTACATTAAATGGTGACTTGACAGAGAAGGAGTGATGGAATGTAACTAAGTACAATTACTCAAGTAATGAATTTACAATTTTGAGGTACTTTTACTTGAGTCTTTATATTTTATGCTACTTTAGAATTCTACTCTGATTCATTGGTAAATATTATACTTTGTACTCCACTACATTTATTGGATAACTTTATTTACTAATTTCTTTGCAGATTTAAATTAATAATACAAAATATAATCAACAAACAAATGATGATGTACAAGGGTGGGCTGAAAAGTCCATCGGCTGACTAAGATGGAGTAAGACCAGAGCAATGAAACTTGATGTGCATTAAATTCAATTTCTCCTATTACTAACTGCTTTGTTTCCTCCAAGATAAACCCACATTTGACAGCTTATTTAGGACTTTGAAAATTAGCACTAGAGCAGTTCGGACAAAATTTGGCACTGTGGTGTTACCAAATATCTGCAGAAAAAGCAGATACCCCCCAAGGACATTCATGCTGACATGGTTGCTACATTTGGGGACGATGCTCCAGCTTTATCAACTGTGCAAGATTGGACAGCTGAATTCAAGAGGGGTAGGGAGAGCCCTGAAGATGACCCAAGGTCCGGACGTGCTGCTGCAGCCACCACTGAAGATAACATTGATCGTGTTATGAATAAATGTGAGACTTTATTGACCGCTTGGTGAAATTCACAAGCTACCCAGTAGTGTATAGTGCCACCTCTACACAGATGTACACATTAATATGATTTACATTATTCTGAAATGTGTGTATGTATGTAAGTATATACTTTAACTTAAAGAACATTCTAGGTGCAGGACTTTTAGTTGTAACAGAGTATTTCTGTGCTGTGGTATTGTTACTTTTACTTATTTAAAATATTTGAGTACTTCTCCCACCACTGGAAATAAGATGTAGACAATATGACAATATGGACAGGTGTAAAAAAAAAAAAAAAAAAAAAGGTTACCTACAACATATAACAAAACGGATACAATATATTTATGTGTAACCCTGAAAGTGCTTCACGTGTTACAAAACGAGTTATACTGGAGAATTTTTTTCTGTTGTTGATAGACTACTTTTAGTACAAGCGCAAACACACACACACACACACACACACACACACACACACACACACACACACACACACACACTGACCATGTGATGTGAATGCCCCCTGTTCCGGTTACAGAGGGAGGGAGGAGGGCGGCAGCAGTTCAATGTAAACCCTCACACTGATGGAGAGCAGCGGCCAACATCAGGAGCGGACTCAGTCACTCACTCAGCGCTGCAATTTCCCAAAATGTGCATTTTCCTTCTCGGGCGCGGATTAAAACTCCGGGAGACCTCGGCCTCTAATGGGGAGCAGCTGCATTAACTAGTGCTCTGACTTCCATTAACTGTTTTTCTTTGCCGCCGGCCAGGTCACAGAGCTGCGCACGGCACTGTGGGCTTATCCACCGACACCCGGCAGGAAGAGGGACATTAAACTGACTATTTAGAGTCCTAAAGTGGCACTTTTTCCCTGCTCTGAAAGAGAGACCGCGTCACGTGGACAGGTGACCTCAAAGCTGCACCTTATCTTTCTCCTGAAAGCCTGGAGGAAGTTAAAAAGGAGGAGGAAAGGGTAAGAACTGCAAGAATTTAATATCAGCTCAAAATCCTGCTGTACTTTGTTGAGCCCAGCCACCAGCAGCAGCTCTATTACTATTATTACTACTATTACTACTACTATTACTACTATTACTACTACTACTACTATTACTATTACGCCATAGTTTGTTAGATATTTATAAGATATTTTATAGATGAAGGGACGAAGAGACACCTGACAAAGTGCTGTGGCATGGCTGCAAGAGTGTTAATTGGCCCGGACTGTGATGCCGTTTGCAGCCGGGGGCTTCATAAACAAGACAACAGCAGCTCCCGGGCGGAGGGTTAACTTTCACAGACACTGCCTCATCAAATGACTCTGTCCTGACTCACATAGGAGTCAGGGGCCGCAGGCCACAGCATGGGTAACTCCTCCAGGAAGGGAGAGGGAGAAGAGGAAGAGGAGGGGGCGAAGGATGGCGAGGAGGGAGAAATGACAGAGAAGAAGAAAGAAGAAGAGGTGGAGGTGGAGGAAGAGCTTCCACTAGGGGTGGAGGAGTTGTTCGAGAGTGGAGATCCCGTGCTGGACTTGAGCTACCGTAAATTTAAGCGGTTGCCGTCGCGTGTGAGCGGACTGTTGCATCTGGAGAAGCTGTACGTTTGTGGGAACAGCCTGCGCACTCTGCCCGACAGCATCTCCCAGCTGCAGGGCCTGCGAATCCTCGCCCTCGACTTCAACAAGATGGAAGACGTTCCACCGGCTGTCTTCCAGCTCACTAACCTCACCCGCCTCTACCTGGGCAGCAACCGGCTCATGACCCTCCCGCCCGAGGTGAAGAACCTGCAGAGTCTGCGCTGCCTGTGGGTGGAGAGTAACTACTTTCAAAGGTTTCCACGGGAGCTCTACGACCTGCCCCACCTCAAGTCCCTGCAGATTGGGGACAACCGGCTGAAGACGCTGCCCCCTGACCTCTGGCGTATGGAGGCTTTGAGGGGATTATGGCTCTACGGGAACCGCTTTGAAACCTTCCCCAGAGTCCTGCTACGCATGGAGGGTTTGGAGATTTTAGATCTGGATCGCAACAAAATCTCAGATTTTCCCAGCCTGAAGCGTCTCCACGCCCTGCGCCTCTTCTCCTACGACCACAACCCAGTGGAAGCCCCGCCTAAAGTGGGCGAGGAGGTGCTCGTGGTTGGGGAAGGCGCAGCGGAGTTCTTGGAGGCTCGTGAGGCCAGGAAGGAGAGACGACGAAAGGCCGCAGAGCAAGAGGCGGAGGAGCTGGCTCTGGCAGGAGAGGAGCCAGTTATTCACGGCATCCTAAAGAACAGCAACTCCAACTCAAAACAAGCGGTGGTGACTGTAGAGGAAGGAGACATTAAAGAGGAAGAGGCAAAGGAGGAGGAGGAGGGTGTGGAGCTGCCTATCACCGAGTACGATGGAGCTGAGCTTGAATATGACGAGGAGCTTGTTGAGTATGAGACGGAGGAGCTGATATGTGAGGGAGAGGGGTTTGAGTATGAGGGCGATGAGCTGGAGTACGAGAGGGCTCAGATGGACTATGAGTACGAGGAGCTGGAGGACCCAGGGAGACAAGATGAAGGGGCATGAATAACCTCTCATACATCCAGACTCAGATGATCTGAAGGCAGGTGGAGGTGGATGACAAAGAAGAAGCTGACACAAATTAGCTGTGCTTAGGGATGTCAGCGGTGAAACTGTTAATTGATTTACTGCTGAGAATATTTTTGACCTGTTGGGCATGTCAGTGTGTAGGTTAATTTTGCTACTGTTCACTTTACTGCACTGCACACCACCTGGGTCTGGTGGGAGCAGGCCTCCAGGAAAGCAGCTCAGCCTGGCTTTCGCTTTTTTCCAAAGGGGCCAGCAAAAAATTCCCCTACAGCCTAAAAATATTTTCTCCACACAGCACCATTATAAAAGAGTGAAACTGCTGGCAGGACACCTCGAACTGTAAACAAGTAAATTATGACTTATTTATATTATGACTTTTTTAACCATGGAAGTTTTATATTTATTAAACTTTCCTCAGGCCAAGAAAAGCAATTTAAATATCTGTGATCTGCCATCACTGTAAAGTTTATGAGCTGAGCAGAAGCTTGTAGGCAGAAGAGAAACACATATTCAGTGGGCCACATACGGCAAAGTAAACCCCGAAAGCTAGAAATTTTTTTGGCATATATACCATAAGAGCCATTCCATTGGACTGAATAGGCACCATCTTGGGGTCCAGTATGCGCTTATTATTATCAATCTATGGTTACAGCCAGCTAGCTGCATTCATATTTTAACCCACCCGCCGGTCTCCACTAGCTAGCCTTGGCTGCTCTGCACCCTGCACCAGTTTGCCAGGCTTTGAAGCCAATTTACATAGTGGCCAAACAGGGGTACCGCAATCTCCGGGGTCAGTCACATGATGACCTACAGCCCAAAAAGACTTCTACCTATAGACTGGCATGGCGAAAGAGATGCCTGTAAATCAGTAGATAATTTTTTGGGGGCGTGACAACCCCTGAGAAATGACTGTTTCATTATCAGGACAGTAACATTTGGAAAGTCTAGAAGAGCTGCAAGATTAATTCATTTTGTCCTCATTGAAGTTAGCAGCGTGTTAAACCATAAGTTCACCATTTGGTTGTCAGAAGTTAGCCACTCAGTTGCACTTGGCAGAGCTCGCCTGTCTGTCTGTAGTGCGCTTGCTCTACGGGCCGCACAGTGCAGAAGTTCTGCCAGATCGACTGTGTATTTCTTTGTGCAGCAGTTGAATCATTTTGGCTTCATGCACTACTGAGCAACTCCTAATTTAATGCTGTATCCAGCTCTCCTAATGCATCCGTGGCACCAGTCAGGTTAGGCTGGAGCAAGCTAAGGGCGCTGCTCATTCAGCAATTACTGTTTGTAACATCATCCCGAACCAACAGTGTTTCTGTGGAAACATTGTGCCCACCGTCAGGTTACCCCTCAGGTCGCCTCTTTGAGTGAGTTGCTCAATTTAAGGAGCAGCTAAGGCCAGAGGATGGCCAGTGGGCACTGTGTTTTCACGACGTGGGCAGCCGGCTGTCCGTCAGCAAAGCCAACAGAATATAAAATAAACAACGAGACATATACATCACAAAAACATTAAAATTTCACTATTGAATAGATAGCGCTTTGAAATGTGGCGCTAATTAGCTCACTGCGCCAATGCAGCGCGAGACCAAAAGGGAAGCCCTCTTGTGTTTGATGTCTTTTGTGTTTTTTTACCCCTCCAAAATTAACCGGTTATTTACCCGTTAATGGGTGTTGGGTCATTGAAAGCAAAATTAACCGAAACTGACATCCCTAGTTGTGCTGCTAATTACCAATCTATATTGTTAACTGTGAAATTGAATGAGCATTGAGGCATTAAGAAACTGTGAACTGACAGCACCTGTGACATCTCAATCAGCTGCAAATGACCAAACCAGAGCAGGACTCAAGTGTGTGTGTGAGAGTGTGCAGAGTGTACGGCTGTTTTACATTAGGGTTGTTTTCTGAGTGTCTTCCCTTATTAAATATTATTTCAGCTGATGAAGTTAGTGTCTATCACTTACTGGAAAATGTGTCTTAATTGGGAGCCAGTGAACACACCATCTACTGTTTACTTCACTGACACTCTGTAGTATTTCCACTCATCATGGTCAGTGTCTGTTTTATGTGCCTACCAGTGCACCTCGGCTCATTGCTGTTGTTATAAACCATGCGTGTGTATGTAAATGTGTGTATTGGATTTAGATTTATTTATGACATGTTAAACACAACCCCCCCAGCCCCTGTCAGTGTTGTGTAAGCACTCCTGTGAGCGTCAGTGCCAAGAAAGAGAGGGAGACGAGCTGGATGATTAGAGCGATGAATAGCTGGGGTGCCTCACCATAAAAGGTAAGTCCATAGGGAGGCTCCAAACATGAAATGGACTCACAAAAATATCAAGCACGAAGTCCACAGGTCAGAGATTCTCAGGTCATGACCTTTGTGTACTCCTTTTTGTCGGTGACTGCACCTTTTCTACCTCCGTCTCTTACATGAAGCAGACCCGGCCCTTGTTCTCCTCTCATCTCTGCACTCATTATTGATGTGGGGCTCGTATGTAATCCAATCCTCGCTCCCTCCACGTATCTTTCTCTCACATCTCATTGAAAGAGTGAAATATTTATCCCAACGCTGAAATATTTATGCTCGTACTTGTGTGGCAGCGTGTCTCCACTCCTGTGTCTGTGCAGAGGAAAACATTTGGAGAACAGACTCAAACTGGTGATTGCTTTTCATAATTTCATATTTTAAATGCAGGAATTCTCCTATTTACGTGTAAACCATTGATTTTACATAAGCATATGTCTGGATGTCTTTGTTGTGTCTGGGACCGCAACTGATTAATCTTGTTATCTCCTCATCTGCTGATTATTTCTTTGGTTATCTGATTGATTGATATAGAATATTAAAAAAAAAGTGAAAAAAGCCCATCATAATTTCCCAGAGGAGCTTTTCTTGTTGGACCAACAGTGTAACACTGAAATCTATCATAAATCTATCATAGTTTTTGATAATAAAAAAAGCAGCAAATCTTGACATTTCAAACATTGAAATGCTAATGTTTCTATGATTATTTTCATTATCATTTAATCTGTCAACTGTTTTCTTGACTGATGTTTTATTCATAAAAGAAAACAGCAAAAAATAAATGCTCATTTCAGATTCCCAGAGCCAAATCTGACATCTTCAAATGTCTTGTTTTGTCTGACAAAAACCCCAAAATACTTAAGTTATCATAAAGACAAAGAAAATCACCAAAGCCTCACACTGGAGGAGCTGGAACCAGAAAGTATTTGATACTTTAACTTGAACAAGACTTTACAGTGACTACAGCTGCAACAATTAATCGATCAATCGATTAGTCAAATGAAAGAAAATTCAAAGTCAACTATTTGATCATTTTTTCATCACTTCAGTTTGTCAAACACAAATGTCAAATTGCTGATTCCAGCTTCTTAAATGTGAAAATTTGCTGCTTTTCTTTTTTATTTATGAGAATAAATTTGGGGTTTGCACTGTTGATTGGACATTTTTCACATTTTTTTTGACATTTTATAGACTAAACAATTAATTGATTAATTGTCACAACAGATAAGCAGATTATTGATGATGAAAATAATGGCTAGTTTAGCCCTAACAGCGGCACATGCTCACAGTGGCAATGCTATCATGCTGATATTTAACAGGTGTAATGTTTAAATATTTTTTAATTAGCACTAAACACAAAATACAGGTGACCTTGATGAGAGTGTCACTAGTTTTGCAGGTTTTTGGTCATAAACTGAAGTACTGGATGAAATATCATTAACCTGATGATGGCGCTAGAGGAAACATTAAAGGACCTCCAAAGTTATCTGAATATCTGAACTAAGTTTCATGGCAGTACATCCAATAGTTGATAAGATATTTTAGCCTGGATCAATGACTGTATATAAAGATGGACGATGCATCTTCACTTCCTCCCACTGTACAAAGACGAAGCCAAAATATCCCGAAAATGGGCGCTGTTTTCTTGTGCTGGTGACATCATTTGAGAGAGAGCGCCAGAGTCTGGGTAGGAGGGATCAGAAAGTGGAGCTGCAGTACGTATTCCCGCCCATACTGTTGATCCTGAGCACAAACAGCTGTCAATCACGATGTCTCACCCCCTTTTATAGCATCAAATAACTTATTAAAACAGTTGAACATACACCAGTGTGATAACAATTACCTCAAATGAAAAAAAAACCTTGACGTGTAGCTGTGTAAATTTTCTGGTTTGGCCCATGTCGTATCTGCTAATATGTAGGGTGCAGGCTTTATGGCCTATACTGCAGCCAGCCACCAGGGGTCTATCTTGGTGTTTTCACTTCACTCTTGGGGGAGCTGTCATGTCGTCCATCTTTACTACACAGTCTATGCTCTGGACCAAAGTATTGCACCGACCACAACTGCTATTCCTAGAGCCACTAGCATGGCTAAAATTTCCATAAAGAACATGATGTCACTGCTCAGGAAGATGTGAAAGCAGCTAATTAAACATGATCTAGTGTCTGTACTTTGCTGACACCAACAGTCACTGTGTGGTTTTATATATCTCTTATTTGACACAGAAATCCTGTGTTTATTTGACTTGTGTTGACAGTGTAAAACTACTGCAGATTCTGAGAGCTGTCACACAGTAGGTGTAGAGTACGGTGCCACAGTATACGACACATGACGTGACGCATTCGGAAACCCGACCCTCCTTCTCGCTTTGTGGTCCGCAGCTCACTCCACAGCTGTGGGTGGCAAAACAGTTTGACACAGCGCAGACGTCGATGGGAATCGGTGCCATACTCTGAGTCTGAGTATAATTATTTTGCTCATTAGTTTACACTCCTCTCATTCTCTGTAGGTCAGTGAGAGCGAGGCAGTCAAAGACAATGCATCATCTCCTTCACTCCCACTTTGGCTCTCACACCACTTCACTTCACACAACCGTCTGACTGGCAGCTCTTCAGCTCGCACAAAAAGGGCTGCACAAAGAGATGAAAATGAGACGTTCTTTGACAGGACTATTGTAAACACAACACAGACGGGGGAGTGATGAAGGTTTGCAGGATATGATTATAAGGATATGTAATATTCATAGGAGGATTATAAGACAAAAGGCCCCCGGGCACAGACATGCTAAGGCCCCACCACCTCTACTACACAGGAGCGAGACACAGACTGTGGTGGTTTCACCTCATTTTTTGTTCATTCAGTTTTGTTGTTGTTTGGCACCTCTTCATAGTTGTCATGCATATTTTTGTGGTTTTGTGTCTCTTTGCAGTTGATTTTGACTTTGAGGTAATTTTGTGTCTTTTCAGAATCAGAAATATACGGACACTTTTGATTTTTCACGAACATGAAACACACTGGAGACGACTTATGGTAGTAAAATGAACATTCAGTTCACGGCCAACAGCTCCGGTCACATTCCTGCAATCAGCATGCCAATGGCACGCTCCCTCAAAACTTGAGACATCTGTGGCATTGTGTTGAGTGATCAAACTGCACATTTTAGAGCCGCTTTTTATTGTGACCATCCCAAGGCACAGCTGTGCAGTAACGATGCTGTTTAATCAGCATGTTGATATGTCACACCTGCCAGGTGGATGGATGGTCTTGGGAAAGGAGAAGTGCTCACTAACACTGATTTTAACAAATTTGTGACCAAAATTTGAGGGAAATAAATCAACTGAGACTTTAAAAAATCTTCGATCTGTAACTCGAACCTTTGAAAACAAAGTGCTGCATTTAAATGTTTGCTTAGTAGACTTTATTGATATTGAGGAGGCAGATTTTCTGGTTATTTTGTGTCTCTATGACGTAATTTTGTGTCTTGTTGCAGTCCCTTTTCATCTCTTTGTGGTATTTTTGTGTCTCTTTGTGGTCAGTTTAAGTCGTCCTGGTCGGTACTTGTTCATTTGAGTGACATTTTTAGGTGAAGACCAGAGGGGCCCTGACACTTCAGGCCCCTGGCCCTGTGCCTGGTAGGCCTGGTAAGTAATCCATCCATGGCAATAGCTTAACAGTTCTTATTCGCACTTCCACATTTTTCTATTTCTGCACCAATGACCCAGATTAATGTGTTAACACATTTTATTTTAAGCCATGCAGGTACCATCTGAGGTGTGTGAAGGTCTAGCCCCTAAAGATGAACCTGTGAAATAAAAATAGGTCGTGTCAGTCAAAGGAAACATGCATGATGAGACATCATGTGTGCGGCTTGTTCGTGTACCTATCCATGTCTCGCCGATTGTATCCGCTGTCCATTTTTGCACGGGTGATTCCTGCACAAGTGGGTCCAGATTTCAACTTTTCATAGCCAGCATTTTTACAGAACCTGGAAAATAAGGTGGATATTTGTCAACCAACAAACAGGCGCTCGAAGAATATCCTGTATACTTAACATTATTGGACATTATTAAACACACTTACGAGCTCCTATACTGTGTAGTAAAGTGTGAACAATCAAAAGGTGTGTTAGGGAAAGCATGGATGTTTGGAGCATTGAGAAGAAACCCTGTGGGCTCCTAGAAAACACAACAACAGACTGAAAACAGCAGCTCCAAACACAGACAGAGGAAATATTGATTGAAGCAAAAACAAAACAAACTATAAGATAAAAATATATAACCTTGTTTCCAATTGTCCTCTCAGTTGGTGCACTACTTTTAGTCTGGGGTGATGGCAGAGGGGAGGTCTGGAAGAGCAGAGGGAAGGATGTTGATATCATTAATATCTGAAGCACTTGACTGGAAGGGGGTCAATACTCACTGGGCAGGCCGGGGGAGCGGTGGCACTCGAGTGAATCCTGTTTCTCTGGAAAAACGGCTGCAGCTCAGGCTCGGACTCGCCTCAGTGCCCTTCAAACACAAAGTACAAAAAGACACAGTTAAACCAGGAAGATGCTGGAAAATAATTTTACAAACTGCATCCTTTGAAAAGAGAGTTCAGAGTGGATTCTGTTCTGTGGGTCAACCTTTAGAAATGACGGCGGCATGAAGTCATTTTTCATCACTGAGCCGTGAGTCTGCAGAGGTTCAACCTGAACAAAATAAAAAAGTGACAGAAGAGGGGGGAGGACAGACCACACAGAAATAAGTGGTGCACCTGCCACGTAACCATGTGATGCAAACTGTAGTAATAGTATTATATGTCTGATTTATTTTACAAGAATTACTTTTCACAAAACCTACCCAACAGCTTTTCTTCTCCTGAAATGTGTTTAGTCGAAGGTCTGTTCCCTCAGTGAAACCACTCTCTCCTTTTGGACCCACAGTCACATGATGCACAGAGACTGAAAGAAGCACAACAGTGTAAATGCACCATTTAAAAACAAACCCTGACAGGTCATCAAGTTTAAGTTCTTTATTGTCACCTGCAGAATAATTACAGTGAAGCATTTCATTGGTAATTAAACTCATAGATCTCTCTGACAATGCCACTACAAATATGTATAAAAAGATCAAGTATGTGAAACAAGACAGAAAATAGAGTAGCAAAGTATATGAATACAAAATAATATAATGTAAAACATCTAATAAAATGAAATATAATACTGTGATAGACCAGTATATAATAACAACAGGTCATGAGAAGTTCTCATTCTTTTAATCATGCCAACTAAAGCAGCTTAGAATAAAATGATGGTAAATGGACTGCACCTGTATAGTGGACAACCCACTCTACCTTCTGAGCCACAGCCGCCACATTACATGTTTGTCTCCTACCTAATCGATTCCTTTTTTTCATGTCTTTAAAGCTGTAGTTGGTAACTTTGATCACTAATTAAAAAGCTTATTAATCAAATCATGTTTCTCCTTCTTGTCAGTCATGTCAATCACTGCCCGTGAACTGCGGTCATCAAACTAGGCAGCGCTGATCAAATATGAATCAAAACTCTGTTATTGCATTCCCTCACATATTTTAGTGCACTGTTTAGCTGTGAAATGAGAAAGTTTGTGACCTGGTTGCCATGTTGGAAACAGTTGAGTGAAGCATCAAGCACCTTTCACTGGCCAGAGCAAACTTTCTCATTTTACAGCTAAACAGTACACTAAAATAATTTTAATTTTTAATTAATTTAATTTAATTTTATATACTTTATTAATCCCCCTGAGGGGAAATTCAAATTTTTCACTCTTTTTTTTTTGTCATTAACACATAGGTCTGAAAGACACACACATATGTTTTTGAAATCACCTGAGGGTGCTTTCAGACCTAGAGTTGTCGTGCTTTGGTCCAAATCAGGGATAGATTTTGTTACAAAGTTGCATAATTGCGTAGAGTTGGTTCGTGTTCTCAGACCAGATAAAATGCCTTGTGAGAGAAAGCTGCTATTGATTAGTCAGAATTTTCATGCAGGAAAAATCCAGGAAGTAAACAAAACATTGAAGAAGAGTACACTTGATATTAGCGCTGCTCATCGTGGACTATATTGCTGTCATTGTTCATTCTAGGCAAACCATACAGTTTGAAAACGAGGCGCGGCTCCAACTGGAAAACAATGTTTTGATGCATTGGATGTGCTGAATGTGCATATTAAGGCTTTACAGGAGGAGGTGCACATTAATAATCCTCCAGGACTGTAACATGCTCATGTTTAACCCAAACAATGTGTCATGTGACTGCAGTTGGTTCAGATTCAGGTCAAAACACGTTCTCACCACAAACAAACTGCACCAGAGTTTGTTTTTAACCGGACTGAGACCACCTCTTCAAGAAGGTCTCGTTGGTTGTTTTGGTGCACACCTGAGTGCGATTGCTGTGTTAACACCTCCCAAACAACCGCACTTAAAGGGCAAACGAACTTGAGTTTGATTGACTCGAACCAAACAAGGCAGGCGTGAAAGCACCCTGAAGTGAGAAATGGGCAATGCAGTGGCAAAATCTTTGTTCATTTTTGATCAGCGCTGCCTAGTTTGACAGTGTGACCGCAGTTCATGAGGCATGATTGACAGCTGCGTTAAAGACCCCTCGGCTCTGATTGTTTTTTTTTCCATTAGCTGCAGTATAATCCAGCAAATGCCATTAGAAGCGTATGAGGAGGCAGAGAAACATGTCTCATGTAATGCTGTGTGGATTTAGTTCAGTAAATATGTCAAAACTTATTTTCATAAAAGTTACTAATGACAGCTTTAAACTTTAAACCCACATGAACTATTATTTTACCTGTAGGTGTGAGCCGATGCGGCACAAACAATCTCTGGTACTCTGTCTGAGGAGAAATATTCATGGAGACAGATAATTAGGACTTTACCACTCAGTATTTATGCACTTGTGATGCTTCTCAACATCTCTTGAGTGTTGTTATCTTTCCGCATCCTACCTTTTCCTCCACAGCGCTGTCTTCGGACGACTCCTCAGCTGATGGAAGCCGCTTTCTCTGGGTTTGTTAATGAGGTTTGGCAAAGACCCCGAACAATCAGACCGGATGTGATGCTGGTAGTGTCGTTGAGTTTGAGACACGAAGCTGTCAGATAACAGGAGTCTGCAGACAAAAACAACACACCTGTGTTTGAGGGAACAAGCTTTTTGAAGCGTGAGGGGAGCATTCATTTTATTTATCACAGTCAGTTTAATCAGTTCAGGAAGTTGGTTTACACAGAAACACAGAAGAACTTGTGCTCTTGTATGCATCACTTCAACCAGTTTACAAAAATATGTGTGCTTTATTGTCTCTGGAGGTTTCTGGCTTTAGTTTTATTTGATTAAAATCACCTGTGAAGATTTACTATGGGTGTGCAGGGCTGTGAAGACATCCCTCTCCGGGATTTCTGTCTCCACTCCAATACAAGAGGTCAAGAGGGTTGTCTTTGTGGAGCTCATTAAAAGAAGCAGCAGCAGTAACAGTAGGTATATAACAGGGACTTTTTCTTTGGTAGAAAGTATCACAGTAACACAGAAAAATCGGTACATTAACTGGATTAACAGGGACATTGTTGATTTTTATTAATATTTAAAATAAAATGAGCGCCACTCCTTTAAAGCCCTGCCCTGCCCATGGTAAAATCACACAGGTGATTTTACTTATCTTAATCGATTGGTCTGTTCAAGTGTTCCAGTAAGCCATGGCAATGGATGAGTTTCCACCCAAAAGTGGTGCAAATTTTAACCAAATTATTAAATAATCCACAAAAGAAAATATTAATGTATTAACTTTTCCCTTCACTATTATGCAAATATTGGGAGCTGGTTCATCTAGACAAGCAGTATGGGGCGCTAATTATCTAGTCAGGTGCGACTGCAGACGAGGGTGCACAAGATGGCATAATTAAAAGAGCGGAGTCAAACCTCAAACAAAGAGAGATGTGTATAGCTGCAACCACATTCTGTTTGAAGCCTACATGACACACCTCTACAAAACGTGTCCACCACCAGTGCAAGACAAACCCACCAACACAATGGTTACATGAACCTTGCTTCAATGCCACATTGTATTGAACAAATATGGGGCCAAATGAAGCAGTAGTCAACTTTATAATTCGTTATACATGAGGACGTGATTCACCTCATGAGTAACAAGATGTAACCTTTCTCATCACCCTTACCTTAACTGCCTCTCTGTACCCTAACACGTCATAGCGACCTAAACAATAACTTGACATTTTCTTCCACTTTTGGACCAAGGAGTGAAAGGGTCTGATTGTTTAGTGATGGTGGGTCACATAGCTGCTACAGCTGCAGCTCCACCATCTCAAAAAAAGGTTAACAATATATTATGTATAATAACAGAGCAAACACTTCACTGTAGAAACACAGAGTTTTGAACAAGTAAGATTACAGCTCTTTGCTCTTCTGGTAGCAGCCCTGTGTGCGCACAAAGGTACGTCATGAATGTGCGTCATCATTTACTCACTAAATCTGTTTCCATTGCACTTAATTTACCTTTTTTCAATACAGCAACTTCTTCACCTCCCCCAAGTGTAAAAAGTGAGCCAGCATGCAAAGTACAGCCAGGGATCCTGACATCAAAGCAGCTAAATGAAATTGGATTATCGTTACTAATATTATTTACACCTGTGCTTTTCCTGCTGAGACATGTTGTGATTTGGCTAAACTGTGAACCTCCTCATTTTGCACTTCCGTCTTGCTTATTTTTACATACCGTTTGGTATTTCATGTAATTTCCAGCATAAGGGAAGTTACACGAGTCTTTTAACAGCAGATACTGCATGTATCCAAGACAAATTTCCTTCGGGACAATAAAGTCTATCTTATCTTATCTTATCTTGTCTTGTCTTGTCTTGTCTTGTCTTGTCTTGTCTTGTCTTAAATGCAGGCCAGTGACCGCCGCCTGCCGAGGCAATATTTGTACTGAGTGTGGTCAGTGCCAGGTGTGACGCACACAGAAAGCTATCTTGCTAGCTAATGTTAGCTAGCTCGCTCATAATACCATGGAATATGATGTTATTGTATATATTTTCTTACTCCATGCTTGTCTCCTGACTCACTGTCAGCCAGGCAGCATCTCTTATGTGCAGTTTGTATTTTCATTGCCACTAATACAGTATTGCTTGATTGATATGGCAACAATCACTGTGTCCCCATTCAAATTTCACCAAAGCTGAACTCCACACTGCAAAGATGTGGATTTGCTTTGCTACTTTAAGTAAATGTTTTATTCGCACCTTCATTAGCCTTCTGTGTTTCGCTTATGTGTGACAGTATGGTCATAGGGCTGGTGTAAAACTGCATCTACTTGGGGCAACAAAAAAGTTTGTCTCAGGTGCGTCGGTGCAATAGACAAACAAGGAGGAAGAGACGACAGAGGACATACTCGCACACCAATGTAACTGGGCTAGAAAGCCACAAAAAAGTCCACAGGCTGAGATCAATGCAAAAATATTTAAATATTATCTATTAAAGACATCTGTGCACAAAAAAGGGTGCTCAAAATGTAAAAAAAAAGAAAAGATGAAGACTAAGTAAAAACAACAGCAAATGTTTCAGCCCTTGAAATCATCAGTGCAGCACAGATGACGATAGTGACAGTATGGTCACACATTGAACTGGCAAAGTCGTAGCTTCAACCAACAGCAAAGGATTATGTGTGAAGGAGACACAGATTGTTGCTGTGTTTAATCACTCGATACTGTGTGATGTTGGCCATGAAAAATACAAACTGTCCCACATGAGAGATGCTGCCTGGCCGGCAGTGAGTCGGGAGACAGGCATGGAACTTAAGAAGATTGAAAGTGTATCGATGGCATCATTTATGTGGTATTTATAACCAAGCTGGCTAAAATTAGCTAACAAGCTCGTCACAACCAGCACTGCCTACATTATCGCCTCAGTGATGATCACTCATGTGTGACTGCACCCTGACTCCACCCAGCTTCTATGTGACTAGAGATCTGATCAGACAGGGTGATTGGAAACACCTGTGTGGGGCCTCTAGCATTGTTACAGTCCTCACCTGCTCTGACACTTACCCAAACTGAGGGTTGTCAACGTGGTCCAAACATGGCCTGTAATAAATGGCATGGTCTCTGGTTTGATGTGAAGCCCGACCCACTGGGCGGTCTGAGGTAAGAAGTGAAGTTCGCCCTGCCTGGATCTGCTTTGAATCCTAATCAGTGTGATAAAAGTTAATGTGTTTATGCTGATCCTTTCTAAGACCTTTCATGTGACTTAAAGTTTCCCCCCTCATCACCACTCTCTCACCATATGACGCTCTATAAGACGTGTTGCAGAGTTTGACTGTGTTGTCGGTCAGTCCTCCCCTGCTGCCTGTTGCTCCGACAGTCGGCATGACTATCCTCCCCTGCTCAGCCATCTGTGACTGCTGTAATGGAAACCCTCACTGACAACAGTGATGGATGGCAAAAATCCTCAGGGCATGTGCGCACTGCTGTAACCACAAACAAAAGCAGCATCAGCGTGTAACTCCTTTGTTTTATGGCTTTGACAGAATCCCACAGAAGTCAGAGCTCTCTGAAGAAGTGATTACAGAGTCTGTAATGCAATAAGCGCTCCCTTTATCAAATGCTGTTTGAGTGAGGAGTGAAGCTACAGATATATTTATTTAAACTTGATATAAATGACCCCAGAAAAAGAAAGAAAGCTTCACTTAGACATACCTTCAACTCCAGGCTGTTTGTCCACCTCTCTGCCTTGTGTTGGTTTTGTAGGTAAACAGGTTTCTGTTGCTAAGAGATTCAGCACAAGGGCAGCAACATTACTGCTGCAGAGTGACTAGAGTGAAAGGCTGACCGCTTACAGTTAATGTTAGACAATGTTTCTACTGCACATCAGGTATATGTTTTATATCTTACACACCTGCCCCACACAAGTTATTTGATCATGACAAAATAAGACCGAATCCTCTGATTATTTCATGTTGCAGCATTTTATGACCAAACACCACACATGTTTTTTATTTTTATTAAAAAGTGGTTAGTCTACTGTTGCAATAATGTTTTTCATGCAAGTTTTTAAGTTTGTTTTATTCAAATTTGTATTTATACCACTTGGAGCTGTTTTTCAACCCCTCATCAGCCCTTTTATCTTTATGTCTCTAGTAGAGATGAGTGAGTACATCATTACCTGTATCTGTATCTGTATCTGTACCTCGGGTGGGGTTTACTGTCAGTGGGTGGAGCTTAATCCAGAGATGGATGGGACCTAACCAGGCTGCAATTTCAGGATTGTTCTTTTAATCCTGAAATTGCAGCCTGTCCTCACTCCAAAGCCGTTTAATACAGCTGCTGTGTTTATGATTTCAGCATCAGACACCGATGCCAAAAGCCATCTTTCGCTGTAGTATCATATGTTGCTGGTCAGCTGGAGGGCACCTGTTGTTGCTGTATGATATGCCACAGGACAGCGCCAGTGTGAAACGCTGCTAAGAACAGTGTAATATAAGGAGCTGGAAAGTACCTGTAAGGTGGGTGGGAGGGACGGAGGAAGGGTTCAACAAACCTTGGACTTTCAGCCGGGAGCCTGGTGTTGGCTTGCCATGTGGATCTGGAGCCAAACGATGATGTCTTTTTCTAAACCTAACCACGAGCTTTAGTTGCTTACATGTAACCAGGTGCTTTTGTTGCTGTCCTGACATTGGTTGCAGCATCCGGAACATCAACAGCAGATGCATGAGGATACCTAGCGTATGTTTAGACCTGAAAGTCCACTGACAAAGAGGTGATATGTGACAACTTGGGATGGGAATGAAAATTGATATGGGTTGATCGAACATTGCTATATTTATTGTTTATCAGAAAAATATCCACAGAAAAATCTCAGGATTGAGCTTGAGATCATTTTTGATTACACGAGTGAGAGATTGAACCAGATACCAAAATGAGGATTTCCCTTCATCATTAGTATGGATAATGAAACATTTTTACTCACATGATACTTGTACTTGTGATAACAAAGATCAGCCTTCAGTCGTTTCTAATCTACTTGTGTGTTTGTTTTTAGTCCTAAACCCAATCATGTTAACTTTTTTTAAACAAACAATAATGACTGCAGAAGTACATCATGAGGTACACTGTGTATCACTACCTCTGGCTGTGAATCACCAGACTACCCACTGTTTGACCACATATTGCTCATTCAAAAGTGCACTTTACAACAACAGAACACATTGTTCTCAAAAACATAAACAAATGAATGAATCTATCTGTTTATATACCAGACACCAGTTATGGATGCATCACAGTTAAAGTTGTTGACAACTACATTAGTAAGTATTTACTTACATATAGATTACAGTGTGTTATATACATTTATTAAATGTTTATATAATGGTTAAAAATGCTTAATAGAAGGGCCTAAAGTGTGGTGCACAACACTATGGTGTAGTGTGTGTATATTACATATTGTGATAGACATATATGTAATATAGTTTTTATATATTTCTTGCACATACATCCAGACTAAATACCTTGATATATATTTGATTGATTTGATTGTATTTATTATTCATATTTATACCTGTATTTACATTATGTACAGTACACCCACATGGCCTGCCTGTTTTCCCTGACTTGTTTTACTTCAATGTGTCACTGAACTACCTTAATAAGAATTATTTCTGCACGCATAGTTTTGCACAGCTCCATATATACATTTATGTAAGGTATTTTACAACGATCAGCCACAACACTGAAACCACTGATAGGTGAAGCATTTAACACTGATCATCTTGTTACAGGTCAATGTTCTGTGTGGAAACCTCCTCCTGGCATTCATGTGGATGCCACTTAAGACACCTCCCACCCAGACACCGTTGCAGGCCAAGTACCTCCCCCTCATGGCAGCATCACTCCCCTATGACACTGGCCCCCCCACAGCAGAACAATGAACCAAGAACATAACAAAGAGCTCAAGGTGTCGACCTGGCCTCCAGATTCCCCAGATCCCAATCCGATCGAGCATACAGGACCTTCTGGGACCCCTTTTTGCAAGCCACATGACTCAAATGTTCCACAGCCAACGCCCTAAGAGGCCCTGTGTCCATGCCTTGACACGTCAGAGCCAAATTCAATCCAAGAAGGACCCACTGTGGATTGGACTTGACTCTGGGGTGCCTGCAAGTCCTACAGATGCTCAATCAGATTGGGATCTGGAAAATGTGGAGGCCAGGTCGATGCTTTGTGCTCTTTGTCACATTCCTCAGGCCGTTCCTGATCAGTTTTTCATGATCATGTCAAGGTGTCATCTACATGAATGCTAACACCAGGGTTTACCAGCGGAAAACTGACCTGTAACAAGATGATCAATGTTATTCACTTCACCTGTCAGTGGTTTTAATGTTGTGGGTTACAAGTGTATATAATACATATCTGATAGTTCTTTATCTGTCCTATGATGTACATATTGCAAAGCCTTTTGAGTCAAATTTGTGATTTATAAATAGAAATGACTTGCATTAAATCTTAGTCTTACAGCTCTCTTACCAAACATCCTCAGCAGACTGGACAGTTTCTCCATGTGTCCATTGGATGGCAGTGTGATGCCACAGTGGCTGTAGCTTCTGTCTAGCCCAGAAAAGATGTAAGGTTATGTAAAAAAAAAAAAAAAAAGGAAAGATGGATGGCTTGAAATTTGCATGACATCTTGATAAAAAATGTCCATCCAAGACAGAGAGTTATCATCCATCGCTGTTAGCAGGAGAAAATGTCCGTACACCATCTATACATCTGTACATATACATCTACATGAGCGCCTCTATTTAATCTGGAGGATATTCAGCTCCTGGTGTATTTAGGACATCTGGAGAAACAGTCTGAGCTGGACATCAGTGTCATTTTTCCAGATTAAGATACAGATACATATTCTTACTAATTAAGCACGAACAGGAGGATTTTTGCATCAATTAAAGGTGTAAAAGAGAGATATTTATACAGAACCTGTGCTTTATATCAGTGTGAACACTTCAGACAGTGTGATTTTCTTCCCTGTTTCATTATAGGTGGGAATTACAGTATTAAATCTATCTGGGGTTTTTCCATGACAACCTGACCACCCCGTGGATCACTAAATCTGACAATGGATTGTTGTCACATCATCTCCACACACACTCCTTTAATTCTCACTTCCTATTCCTTCTCTTTCCATCTCATTTCCTTGGACTCGCGCTGCATCTTCACCTCTGTCACATCCCTTCTTGCTCCCTCCATCTGTCCAAACGCTGGCAGTCGGAGGAGCCTATCTTTACCAAGCTGTTGCTTGTGTTGCACAGTCTCTCTTGCTTGACGTGCTGTCGTGCCAAGCCTGAGACTGTTCATTATCTTCTCCAAAAAATAACTACAGGGAAACGCCTGCATCATTGGAACTGACAGTCTCATTTCCTGCTTCTTTTCTCTTAAACACAATGTGCACATTATTGGCATTTCTAATTATAAACTCACAGGCATGCATACAGCAGGAATAGACCGGGCGCTGATTTTCATTCCACTCAAAAGATTACACCAGATGATTTCGCTTATTAGAACAACTTCATCCAGAGAGTCAGAGAGGAGTAACTGATCAGTGGAAGCACCTGCTGTACTCTGTTTGAAATGAAAAACCTGCAGACTCTCCATGATTGTTCATCTCTTCAGTACAGCAATCTGCGTTTGTTCCGCATCTGCATAATTCACGTTACATGACTGAGATGTAGCCAGGCTCAGTTATATAGGCCAGATTCTTCATCAAATTGACAGTAATACTGGGGAAATAAAAAGATAAAATGCTGCACCTTCTGCAACAGTTTACACTTGAGACAACACTTTGAATACAAAGGGAGCTTAAAAGACGAGAAAAAAAGGTGGGTGCAGTGGGTCTAAAAATAGATGGAGGTGATGCAAGCACGGGTCTCCCGTCGAGTTGATGCGCTTGGCTCGCCTGCAGCCGTCTGTTGTAGTTCAGGGAGGGACGAAACCTCGGCCCCTGTCTGCAGGAGCTCGGCTGGCTCGCTGCTCGTCTGTGTTTCCTGCCCAGCTCTGATACTCTGCTACACTGGGAGGAGAATCTCGACGGTTTCTCTGTCGGTTCAGTAACCTGTTTCTGTGTCTGCCATAGAATAGCATGGAATTAATATTTAGAGAGACATAAAGAGACAGCTCAGGCGCTAAGACCCCTCTTTGTGTGTCAGGTCTCAGAGGTGCTCTCTCTGCTTCACCGCCTCACTGTTCTGGGTCTTATCTCCTTCCTGCTTCCTTTTTGACTTCTGTACTTAATAGGCAAATCTGGCACGGACGGTTTGGAGTAAATTGCATTGTCATCTTTTTCCATTTCGAGTTTCAGTCAGCTTTGGTGCGTGTAATGCTAAGGAGGCAGGCTGAGATGAGCAGAGGGGGATTCAGGGATAAAATTAGACATTTTAAGTCCAAACCTGTACAAGACAGGATATCCCGTAACCTGATGAGAAGCAGATTAAATTAAAGGCAGACGATTCCACTGTCAGATGCTTCGAGATACGCCTTTGAGTGTTTGATGTGTGACGGATTGAAGCTGAAACACACACAGCTGTTGGACTGAAGTCAGAAGTGAAACAAACTGTATGAACAATGCAAGAGCTAATTAATGAGAAAATCTGTCATCATCCTTGAAAATGGGATGAAAGATTGCCTCAGAGTGTAGCATGTAGCTGTGCGATTCATTTACCTTCATGCTGACTAATGCGCTCCTCAGAGCAGACGCTTTCCACCATACATTTTTAATTGCACTCAAAGGCAAAAACAACCTTTGCAAATTGCAGCCTCTATCAGCTCGTGGTAAAACATGTTAAACTGGAATGGTGTCATTACAGGTTCTAATTATTTATACTGCAGTTTAATTACACTATTTGTGTATGTGTGGTGAGTGGGATTTAAAAAATAAATAAATAAAAAAATTAAAAACAGATTCACCATGTAGTGACAAGTATGTGGACGCCCCCTGTTCACATTTTGTTGTGGGATATTTTTTTTTGGTACTGTTTTTTTTTTTTTTTGAAGCATTACTTCCAATCAAGAGAAATGCTACAGCATACCCCTTGTCCATCAAAATTACGTGTACATGTTTTTTTTTTGTTTTTTTTTTAAAAAAACACAGGTAAACCTGCTAAAAATAGGCTATAGACTGCTTTCCCATTGCCCTGCAGGGAACGAGTATGGCTTTCTGTGTGGGTTTTTTTTTGGTTTTTTTTGGTGTGTCATGTTGGACGTCACCGGAAAACGGGTTAGCAAACAGTAGAAAGGAGCATGGAGGCCAGTGAAAATGTAACAGTGGTTACTTCTTTTACATACTTTTCAGTCTTTCTTTAAACCCAGTGCATTTGGAAAGATGTTTGAGCACTGCTTAGGTGGAGATGGACATTATTTTGCATCTGAGTGGTAATTTGTTGGTTCACCTGGGTGTTGTGTTTTCATTCTCTCCCCTTGAATCATTGGCTACAATCCCTATTAGATATAACATATATGGAGATGTTGGTAGCTAAAATGCATAAAGCCAAACAGTCAACCATTGGTGCCTGGACTTCTCTTACTGACAAAGTGAAAGATTTATGTGCACATCCACTGGGTCATAGTCCTTATACCCTATTTATTGCTATATTTTTCTTTCTTCTTTCATTTTGATTTAATGTTATTTATTTATGATTTATTTATTATTATCCTCTTAATTTCCTTTTCTTTTGCAGTTGGTCTACAAAGGCCAATTAATATGGACTGGTGTGGAGGGTGGGGAGGGTTGTTGTGTAATATTGTGTCTGTCGTTTTTGTGTAATATTGTCTGTCTTTAACAACACAAAGAGCAGCTCTGTGAGGCTGTACTTCCACACAGCGATGTTTTGACAACCTTTTCCACAGCAGACAATTTGACGTGTCATAGTAGGAGAGCACAGCTGTATTGCCCGTGCTGGTTCACTGGAATATCTTACCGGGACACTTAATGGAACCAAGCCATTGTTAACGTTATCACTTTCACCTGTGCTTTTCCCCCACGATGCCAAGTCAAAATGTCAGCGATGGAAAAGGTCCATTGCTAACGTCGACATGCTAATGTTCTCACAATGACAATGCTGATGTTTAGCAATATCACTGTACCATGTCCTCCACCTCCGTTAAACATCTTAGCATATTAACACTTGCTAGTTAGCACTAACTACAGTCTAAAGTGTCAATAGTTTTGCGGCAAATTTCACAGCAGTCCATCCAGTAGTAGTCAAGACATTTAACTTATTTCAACCTCATGATGATGTTACAGAAAAGTCAGGGAGGCTCTTTAAAATCCAGATGAAAAAATAGAGGCAGACTCATTAAGAGGTCAATATCTGGTGACAAAACTAATTTCTTCACATTTCTCTTTTGAGATACGAGTTCCTTTTGCTTGATTTTTACTTACTTTTTATTTGTTTCCATCTGTAACTATGTGTTTTTACTGTATTTATGCTACTTTCTGTCTCGACCATGGTCTCCCTTGAAAAACAGATTCTTTACATCAATGGGACTTTATCTCCTGGTTAAAGGTCCTGTATGTAGGATTCAGGGATTTATTTTATATTTAATATTCATAACTTTGTTATGTTTTCATTGGTTGTAATCATCTGAAACTAAAAGTCATTGTGTTTTGTTACCTTAGAACCAGCCGTTTACATCTACATATGGAGTGGGTTCTCTGTTGTTTCTACAGAGGCCTGTGATGGACAAATCAAACAGTGGCTCTAGACAGGGCCATTTGAGTTTTTGCATCGATCACCATATTCTAGAGGATTCAGTTCTGCAACCTCACAACTAGATGCCAATAAATACTACATAATATAAATGAAGGTTAAAAAATGATACATCCTCTGGGGATCATGACTGTCAAAAATTTCATCTATCCAACAGTTGTTGACATAATTCAGTCTGGACCAAGGTGGTGTCGCTCCTAGAGTCATGACACCTACATGACTCAAATGGACTCAGCTATGGCAGCATCGTGTTGGGTGTAATGTTTGAGTGTCCACATACTTTTGGCCATTTAGTGCATCTCCACCGTCACTGGCTATCACTCCTCAAATAACCTTGAAAGAAACAAAACACAGGAAGAAAGACCATTGAATCTCTGCACACAGGTGTAGTAAAAATGATTCTTTAATATGGAACAAAACCAGAGCTCAGCTCCATGGCTCCATCCACCCAACACACTCTGTAACACTGATGGGTGGAGGAGAACGAGAAAATCAACCAGTAAGATCACAGTCCGCTCGGCCAAAAAACAGGAGAGGCTAAAAAAACATGGAACGCAAAACCAAAGTGCTACTGGGTGTGACCTTGAGACGCCCTCGCTCCCTTCCCTTCTGACCCAGGATGTGACCGCAGGGACGGGCCTCTCTGCTGCCTCCCAGGGCTCTCCCACCTCCTCACCTGCCTCACCCTACTGACTCCCTCTGGAGATCAGCGGCTCCTCAAACCAGTCGGTGACCCACTGACCTCTCAGAGCCCGTTGAGGTCGGCGTGAAAGCGGGTTTTCAGAGGAGCAGAGAGGCAAGTGTGCCGGTCTTTATGCTGAGCGTGCCGCCAGTTCTCAGAGACACAGGAGCACAGACAAGACGTCTTGGTTATTATCATGGCTCCAGTGGAAATGTCTGTGGTTCGGTCCCTCTGCTGTGTCACTCCCAGCCTGCATGATAATCTAATCATCTTTAAAATGTTTCTCATTTGAGATTTAGATGGAATGTTTGAAGTTTTTGAGGAAATGAGACGAGACAGGAGGGAGAGGACGTCTGCCGAGGTCGCCCAGTAAGAACCCGTTACTATATCCTAACACAGGGACATCAACAGAAGTACTACACAGATATGTACAGAGCAACCAAGCAACACATCAGAATACTGAGTAATAAATCTGGCGTGGGAAAGGGAAGGTAATAATAGTCCACTATAAATGCACATATCCCACTACTCTTTTTTTGTGTAGTTGGTCCAATCTTTAAGGCTATTCTCTTTCTCTTTGCTACAAACGGGGCGGCGGTGACGCCACCACAACATAGATTTGAGTCACAGGTCTGTGCTTGACATCTGAATATGGCTGCTTTGTGTTTCTGCGTGCTGAGCCGGCAGCTGCCCCTCTCCTCAGAGAGGAGGCTAAAAGTACAACACCGTAAGGAAAAGAAGAAACACAAAGGTGCGATGTGGGATGAGGATGCTGTCTTTTTTTGTGCTAAATCATTCTCTGGTCCACAGAGCTCTGCAGGAAAAACAAGGTGATGTGGAGGGTGACGGATGGGAGCAGCTAATGGACAAAGAATCGCAGATAGATGAGGAAGCATGGATTACTGGGAAATTAGACTCTGGTGGTGTATGCATTACCAGCTGAATGGGAGAGTAAATGAGCAATTGAGCAGAGGAAGTGGAAATCTATACTTGGTGGAGGATTAAGATGAAGCGTAATGAAGAAGCAGAGCGGACATGAGGAGACACACAGAGAGAGGAACGAGGAAGAGAGGGCATCTGCCAGCTTCAGCCGACAGTCATCCTGCACCTTAACACACACTGCGTCACATGACAAACTACATCAGAGAGGGAGGGAGGAGGGAGGCACTGCACAGAGAGCACTAGCACTACCATGGACGGACGCACACCTAAAACACACACACGCACGCACACGCACACATACACTACTGCACAGGGTCCCAGTCTGCGTTCCACTGCACTCTCCTGGCTGCCAGAACCTCGCTGTGTCTCGTCAAGGAAATTAAAAAAAACAACAAAACGAACCCATTAACAAACGAACGGACGAAAAAAGAAGAAACAACACACACTTTGGATCCCACTGGCAATAATAAAAAAATAAACCAGAAACGAAACCTAGGATATAAAAAGAGCCAGTGGCACCAGGTTTTACAGAAAGCATTTTCTCAATGACTGGCTTTTGAACAGCTCTACGCTTTTTCTTTTAGTCTACCAAGTATATACTATTAACCTTACCAGGCAGCTAAAATCTATACAGTACTGTCATTTTTCATATATTTATAGATATTTATACACTATACAAAGTTGGCAAAAATACATAAATAAATACATTAAATTAGATTGTACACATCACAATTGTGTGTTTTAAGTTAGAGCACTCTTTGTTGAAGAGGTGGGCCATGGCAAGTTGAGAAAGGAGGTGAAGAAACAGGGAGTGTTACCCGCAACATCACCCTCAACGCAAAAGGAGTCACCATCAGACTTGGTATGTAGCATTTCGGTTTATGGCGTTAAGATTAATTAAGTGTATTGCTTATAATCTACCTGATTAAAAATGTCCACGTTATGGCAGGAGTTAGAGGCCGCTCTAACCGAATCACAAAGTCTATTTACAACCAGCGAGAAAGGAAAAACACAGGTTTATTAAGGGATCTGGATTTAAGGGAATTTTATTTTCAGTGCATCGAGACACGACAGATTGTGTGGGTGTGTGTGTGTATGTGTGTGTGTGTGTGTGTGTTTTCCAACTCCCTGTGGGACTCCCTCTAAAGGATGGTATTACAAATGAAGGCAGGACTGTATCCCCTGTCCTTCCTGCAGACAGCTGCTGGGAGTATCTGCTGTACCATATCACGTCTGCGGCGGAGACAGTCCTAAAAGTAATACCAAACTGATAAGCTCCGTCCCTGCACTGTACGCAGGCCCTGCCAGATTCATAAGGCTGTGGCATATGGAAAACAGGGAAGTAGGCGTACAGACACCTGCAGTGAAATAACTGGATGACAGCCCTGGGCATTTTTCATTTTTTTTGGATGCAGCAGTGGGCACAGAGAAGGCACAGGGCACGTTTTGGACATTTGGAAAGATCAATCTCCCTCATGTATTTTTAATTATTAAAGACCCTTATTTCCACTACGTCTGCCGTATGGCAGTTTATAGAGCTAATCCGAGGTTTCTCCTGCTGGAGTTTGAGCGTTCTTACAAATATCTGACTAAGCAGGAGACGAGCATATTATGTGGCGAGTTCACGGCAGTCAGTTGTGCTTAATCATGAGTCTAACCCCAAAATAAGAGGCTGAATCACAAGCATGCAAATTGTCTTTACAGGGTCAGACGGCTGATGTACGTCCTTCCGCTTGGAGTCTATTCCCTCTCCCATACATGCCCATCCCCATGTATGGCCTCCAGCAGAGCAATAATGACTCCAAATTCAATGAGGAAGGCATCATCAGTGTCAGTACAGGGCCAATCCCGTCTAACACAATGGCATTACAGTAAATCCCCAAGCCTATAAGCAGACAGGGCGAGATGTGATGCCAAGCGACCGGGGCAGACTGACTCCACAGGGAGGTGAACAGTCTCCTCACGCAGCCAAGGAGCGCTCCATTTTTGATGTTTGTAATAAAAATACAAAGATGTTTTTTCGGCATAAATAACACAGACTACAGGTTCTGTTTCCTGAAAATGAGCAAGGGGTAAAAAGGTATGTGGCAGTGTTGCTACAGCGGGCCTGGGATGTGTCGGGTATCACTCCATCCTTTTGTTTCTCTTGCCCCGACCTCACGACACCTCCAACAAAAATACAGCGGACATCAAAAGCCCTTATTCAAGAAGGGCAGGTATAATCAGCTTCAGCATCATCAACATCACCACTGTTATTCATCAATATCATTGTTTTCTTCATCAGTTCAAGTGACAAATGAAAACTCGGCGTACAACAAATGTTAATTTTCACCAACGATATTTACATAAAGTTTTCAAAAACAGAAGGATTTTCTTATCACGTTTTTATAAAGAAAGAAACCAAACACAAGAACACCAAGCACACACATACATACACACTGACCAACAGTCAAATGTGAACAGAAAGAAAAAAACATATTATTACTCATTGTTGTTTTTCATATTCATGTTTGTTACCATTCAAATAATGCTTACTTGAACCCTGATTGGGAGAAGTCACATTGGTTTTCACCAGATGCTTAAAACAATTGAAAGGGTGAGTTGGGGGAGGCGAGGTCTGTCTGCGCAGGGCGAGACTCGCACACTCACACACTGACTGGACAAATGACAAAGGTGACCCAGAAGACTTCTGGGCTGACTCAGCCATCATAATATGATTCAGCAGAATAAAACATCAACTGCAATCCCTCCAGGATGAGATTACTACAGCCTGATTTTAACCCCCCCACACACACACCTAAACTTCTGCAAGACATAAAGCACAGTGTAGCCTTAATTTAATATCGCACAAACTACAGCAAAGCAGGCACCTTTCCAATTCAGTGAGTCATTGACGCTCATCTTAAGAAAGCCATATCCATCAAGGAAAACTAGTGTCGCAGAATAAGGAACAGGCTGAGAGTATGACAAGGACAAACAATATCACCAGGCTCAGAAGAATATCTTGCTAATCCCCTGGCAAACAGGTGTGACCCCTTCAGCCAATAAAGCTTTCAGTTATTTAGAAAGCAAACAGAGACGAGAGGTTGCAGGTGACAATGATAAATTTGGGGTGGACACACCCATCCCTTGAATAAATATCTCAGTGGAGATGGAGATGAATCTGCTCCCTCTCTATATCCAGCTGTCTACAGTCATGCTAACAGCTCTGTGAAATGCTAATGTCAGCATGCTAACAGTGGTAATGGCTGCATGCTGATGTTCAGTCAGCCCTGTCGGCAGACGAAAATGTATGCTTCTGCAAACCACGATTACATTTGTATGTTTCATATGTATCATATCAGTGTTTCTAAAGTGATGTGGTGTATGAGCTGACTTTAGGGGGGATGGTGGATGGCGTGTCGCCTAGGCGAGACACCTGCCCAGCTGCAGACCCCTGTTTGAGACCAACAGACAACAAAACCAGTTGTTATTAGGGAGGTGCTGCTGTGGTTCCAGCGGCTTTTTAGGCAGCTACCATGGATGTTTTGTGGCCAACCAACGCTATTTTTCCAGAGACATTGTGTTTTCGACCAGGATAGTGAAATTAAAAATGGTTGGGTTTTTTTACTGAATCAATGCTGCATTTCCTGCTGGGATAGTGGCATTAAAGTGGTTGTTTTTTACAGAGACATTGCTGCTTTTTAAGTGGGGATAGTGGCATGAATAGTGGTTGCTTTTTACTAAAACATCACTGTTTTTCAAGCAGGGATAGCGCCTGTTAAGCCGGGATAGTGGCAAGAAAAGCGGATGTTATTTACAGAGACATCCCTGCTATTCCTGCCAGGATTGTGCCCCCAAAACCAGGTATTTTAGGCAAAACATGATCTTGTCTTAACCACAACCAAGTGTTTTTGTGCCTAAAACTAACCACACCTTAACCACAGCACTGGTGAAACTCAAAGTTTTAAAATATCTGCTGCTCAATAACATGCAAATGTAACATATCCATGGTGTATACAAATGTACAATGTCGATATTTTTACTGGCGATTGGGTTGTGTTTAACAGGCATAATGTTTAACATGGCTGTGACAAACTGTCTGTACTTAAAATTGAATACATTTGCAGAAAACTTGGAAATAGTGATCAGAAAGCGTTCCAAAACTCCACAGATTGAATGCTAACAAGAGAGAAATCTAATAAACTGAATAAAAATGTCATTTACATAACTGAAAAGTCAATTTTAAGAGCCTTTATTCAGTGGCAAAGTTGTGGGCTGTGTTGGCTGTGCCTGTCTCCTTGAATTAAACCTCAGTAATCAACCAGTAATTATCCACACCTGCACCGACCAGTTGGCTTCGCCAGGGAATGAAACACTGATGAAAGACAGAGCGGAGGCTGAACACAAGGAGAGCAGGTACACAGAGTGGAGTTAGTCTGAAAGGAAAAGTCTTGACTGGTAGCATCTGCAATGCTGCCATGCTGTATTCATGAGCTCAGGATTGTTGAAGGTCGTTGCTGACAGTGCTGGTGCCAACACAACGCAATACGTTTAGAGGTGTGAGACAGGTGGCAGTATAATAAAACTGGGATTTGGAAATGGCTTTCTCCTTTATACTGTTTGGCTCTGAGCTCACCATCCATTTTAATGGTGCTGCTGTTTGACTGCCGGGGATGAGAGAACATTATGTTTGAGACTTCCTGTTATTTTGTGGAAAGTACAACTTTCTGGAGACTCTGTGATGAATCATACGCCACTGTGATACACAGTTTCCAAAAGTAAATAACTTCAGAAACTGAATTTTATGAGTGTAAAGGCAATAATACTGTCACGTCTGAGAACTTTGTTTTTGCCACTTTTTAGAGGTAACAGAACAAATCACCAGTTCTTCCTTTCACCCTAAAAACTTTCTTAACAGCATTTTATCAGCTTGATACCTTGTGATTTTTCCTAATTTTATGGAAATTATTGAGGGTTTTTTTTTAAACCTTTTATCAAATATTTAGTTTATGGCAAAGCAAAGGGTTAGCACTTAAACACTTATCTAAATATTAGGTTTTAATAAAGCTAGAAGACAACATTTAACATTGCAATAATTAACTTACACATCACCGACCATTAGGCTTGGGCGCTATCTATATTTTCAAACCTTCCTACCTTCCTGATATTTCACCAGGTTATATGATATACGATGGTATTTGTGTAAAAAAAGTAAAAGCTGAGCTACTTGTGACAACCGTCATTGTAGCATGTATGTTATATGTCAAAATCTAGCCCACAATACTGTGCTTCTAACTTGCCATTAGTCTATAATGACAAGTCAATGTTGGGTTTGAATACTACAGCCCACCAAATAATGAACAGATAGGAAATAATTGCCCTTTTTGCTGGAGGACCTGATGGAACTTGGTGCCGCGGCGATACTGATACATCTGTGGATTGAACAAGGATGATGTGTTTAATAAAATAATTTTGTAGTGGGAAGAAGTCATCTCAAGATAAAATAAATGAGGCAACTCTCCCAAACAGAGGCAGAGGCATTTTTCTTTTTCACTCGTCCTGTAACGTTCTCCCCAACACTTACATTCGCCCTCTTTCTCAGCTCGCCTTTTCCACTGCCACTGGTAGAGACTGACCCCTGGTGGCATGTGCTGTGCACTACCTTGCCTCAATACAGCATCTCTGTATCAGTTTAATAGACAAAGGAACATCTGTACTTTTGACGGTATTGAAAATCATATCTTGGGGGTTTCTAAATATCCTGGAATACTGTAATACCTCGATACTGCCCAAGCCTAACTGACATATCAGAACATTTTCAGTTGATATGACAAACTTGTCAGCAAACAGTTGCAGTTATGAAAGTAGATGTCATTCATTTGGAGTTACATTTCTGTCTACCAATGAATGTGAGTCCCATAGTCACTCTCTTTTATCTGTTTTTGGTCTCTACCAGCTCCTGAGGGAAATATCTGGCTCTTTAGCTGCTAAATGCTCCTCTATGTTCACCAGCTAGACACTAACTGTGTCTGTCTGCTGTTTGCTGCTGAGCAGGTAGTGCGCGGTGGGTCTTTAGAGCTTTTCCACTTAAATCAGCTGCCTGAAGCCACTGAAAATAAAGTTATAAGAGCGGTGAGAGTGAGCCAAGACAATGAAGCTGTGGGCCGGACAGCTAAACAATGAGCTGAAACTCACTAAAAAGCTCTGTAAAGCCGAGGAGAGCTGCAGATTCAGCTGAATTCTCTGTGTGTGTGTGACCACTTTCACATTCGTCCATTGTCATTTGATACATTGGTATTGTTAAAGATAAATTAGCCACTTTAAAGGAGAACAAATGGTTAATTTTGCCGTTATTAGTCTTTTTACATACACAGCAGTGGGGTCTGGGTGAGGCCAATGTCAGCTAAACACAATGGGTAATAAAATGACAAAGAAACACATTTTCTAGCATTTCACTGTTCCATTTAGCTCAGTAACCTCTTGTCTTTGCCCAGTCACAGGCTAATTATTTGATGACCGTCCTATTTAACTTTTTAAAAGTAGAACTATCGAGCAAGAAGTCTGTACTCAGAAGCACTCAGTAAAATCCTGCAGCCCTCCAGTCTACCTTCGAGGATCAGCGACATCACACTGTGCCTCATGTTACTAAAAATAAAGCCATATCCCCCAGTTTACAGGGTCACTGATGACTAAGCTTTGTAAAGTCTCTTAGCATGGCAATTTATCACAGCTACTTGTAATCTTGGTGAAAGGAAATAGCAGAGGTATTGTGTTGACTCATCACCTGCACACCTGCACATTCAAACCACGTTTGGTTTTCACAGCTTCGCACAGCCTACTGATCATTTCCCTCATTTTGACTGACGAGCCTTTATCCCTGTCCATCATCCTCTTTGTGCTTACTAATGAGAGCGCTCCATAGTTTTGGTTTTATTCTTGGCCAGTATTACCTTCGCAAATAGCGAGTCCCACAGGTCCAAGAAAGCAGATATTGCTCCTTTCTGACCACCTAATGGGAGTGTAATGTGCTGTGACACTGCAGGCAGTGGCTGTCAAAACAGTGGGCTCTGTTCCGCGGCTGGCCAATTGTTCTGAAGGGTGCTGGACTGGATCAGTGCATCGCAGCAGCCAGCACCGAGTCTCACACGAAACACACTGTCCAGAACACACTCACAGCACACAGTGTGCTGCCCGAACCGGCTTATAGAAACAAAAGACCAGGACGAACCTGGTGCACGTTAGACTACAGTTACACAATCTCTCTCCTGGTGAACAGGTTATTGTTATGACATATCAAAACAAGCACAAAAGCATGAGATACTATCAAATTATTGCACGATATGAGAAAATAAACCCATGGCAGGGCTCTCGCTGTCTTAAGAAAGGATTTTAATGGGGCCAGAGTTAGGAGGAACTACAAAGGAAGCAGTGATGCCTCTCAACTCCAAAACAAACAACTGATTATATTTGCTTGCTAAGTCAGTCTAACACGAGCAATGATTGAAAGGTGGATGCTCATTTAGACATAAAAACTAAGCCTCCCCAGTTAACAACAAATCCAGAATAGCTGACAGGATTATGCTTCAGAGGACTTCATGAATGTGACAACACAGACAGACAGACTGTTACCGTAGAGTGTACACTAAGGAAGAGTAGACGTCTGTGTGAGCAGCTCTTAATGGCTGAAGTATTCATGTTGCTGCTTTGTTTTATTTACGTTACAGAAACATCAAGCTGAGCTGAATGTGCCCGACAAGCAGAGCATCTACTGGTACACTCTGCGGTGCTCTCAAGCACTCAGGGAAGAGACGTCTAATCTGGTTCTACAGTATCGCACAGCAGCAGATCGGACCATCATCTAATATCACAACAACTCTCTGTGATACACCGTCGTTTACAGTTTCTGTGAACAATGACAGAAACTTAAAGACGGCTTCGTTATCTAATTTTTCTTGCACACCTGTCTCACTGTTTCCAAATACATCAAATCGGCAGTACATCATCCAGAGGTTCTCATCACCACGCCCTTTTTAGGGGAAAACAATCCAGCGTTCTGCATAGGCAGCAACAGCATACAGCATACATGAAGGCAGTTAAAACATGTCTCAAAATCTCTACTTTAAACAAACCGGTTTGAATTAATAAAGAAAGCTGAAGAACAGCTGTGTAGCTGGTTACATTGACAATAAATCCAAAAACACGGATCTCCGAATCGTTTCCCTGCCAAGTCGTAAAAAAGATATAAGATAGCAGCTCAGGCTTTGGCTCTAACCTCGAGACCAGACATATATTGTTTCAAAGACTGTTTACTCGGGATATGTGTCTTTTCCTAAACTAAGCCTGAACCAAACCCTTTACTCTAACCTTAACCACTAAGTGGGGCGCAACGCATTAACAGAAGTGAAACACTTTTTGAAGGGGGAGTGCATTTTGATGCGGCATCACATCATCACCGACTCGGTGTCCACTTTTGGAGGAAAGAAATGCTGTCATAAAGAAAAAGGAAATGCGGATTAGCTGTTGTGTAAGGAGTTAACCAAGATGTTTATGCTGAGATCGGAGGAACAATAAGACTCTTGAATATCAGTAAACCACTAAATAATTATAATGAGGCTGGCTCCAGAGGCCAGTCAATCCCTGCAGACCTCCAACTTTACAGCAAAAATAAACATTTACAGCCTGGTTTTGGTCTTTTTAGCTAATTTCCCTGTTCATCGCAACTGTACAGGGACTGAATTTCTATACAACTCACCAGTTTACGTTTTATTAATGCTTAAAGTTACACATCATAAAGGTGGGCCGCTTTGAGTGACAAACTTTCTGCTGATAGTTTCCTCGGCTTTTCAGTCAGATCCTCCCCTCGCTCCTCCACAGCTCCAGCCTCTCACCAAATATGGTTACTTCTGGCTCCAAAAAAACCCCCCAAAAAAAACCAAGATGGCGATGAACAAAATGCCAATCTCGAGGCTTCAACACAGGACTCCACAAGCCAGTGGGTGACATCACTGTAGTTAAGTCCATTATTTTATACAGTCAATGCTATCACAGAAAACACTTAGGCTAATGATACCTGGTGATTGAATCTAATGAGGTTTAGCGAATGTTCAGCCAGAAAGACTCTCTTTACGCTCTTATATTATTCACAATTCTCTCTGCTCCTTTCCAGCCTCTAATAAATCAACAGACTATGGTTAATCCAACCAGATTTTGCAATGATTAGCCAAACATTTTGCTGCTATCAGTGTTCTCCTCTCTGCTGCTGTCAGTTGTCTTTGTAGGACAAACAGATGCAACTCTCCTCCTCCACCCCTGAAGCAATATTCATCCAGTGTGTTTGGTTATATATCTACTTTGATGGGGGAAGGCTGAAGGGGCATGACAGTGATCAACCTGAATTTATTAAGATACTGAGAAAGCTCAGGTTCAGGCTCGGTCGCAAAACAATTATTCGATATGTCTATAAAACAAGCATTTGTCTAACAAGAAATAAATGCATACAGGCGTGTCTGAATCATAATAAAACACACGTCAAATTGCTTTGACATCTACGGGATCTGCGGCTTTCTATCTCCCAAATAGGGGGCACAGCCTTGACATTTTGCTGTATTGCCGATCTGATGTATATGCACCAATTATTGAGCATTATAGACTCACACAGGAGCATCCACACTCTTGGTTAGAGCTCTGACCATGCTCCCTGTTGTTCAACACATTGTGTAACAGCACCACTGTGTTGGCTGGCCTCCGTGTGACAAGCCTGATCTCTCCATCCTCACCTGACATTTCAGACACTAGCAGCCTGCCACCAGGAGTCTGGTAGCTGACATACAAACACACACACACACACACACACTTCTACACAGGTACACTGAGGAAAACAGAGGAACAAAAAGAGGAGGATGAGAGCCCTACATCCATCCTCTGTGTCCTCCACCTCATCTCCAAACCCTGAAATCATAGAGCAGACGTCTCCTCTCCCCAACTGCCACTCACCCTCTCAGATACTCCTCCCTTAATTTTCACCGGTACTATAATCATCATCAAAACTGTCATCATCATTATTATTGTTATTACATTTTCAAAAAGTGCAGATAGAACTTCACTGAGCCCTCATTCAGAAGGCAGGGCAGTAAAGGAGGATGGGGGAAACAATGGCAGTAAGAAGAGCAAGAAGAGCACAAGATGAGAAAGAGAAAAGAGAAGAAGATTTCTGCCGAGTCTGAATTGTGTTGCTCCTGTGAACACACACACACGCGCTCACACACTCAGCGGCAGGCACACATTAACGCAGCACACCATACAGTCAAAACTGGCGGAGGTTGACCCCCATCAGCAGAAGACAACAGCACAGGGCAGCAAAAAGAATTCATAGCATCAATAAACAGACAGAAGTGTGCACAAACAGCGCAACCTTTTTTCTTCTGTTTTCACCTTAAAATTGGAAGATTTGAAATTGGTTTCCTCAGTTGGTGATGCTGTGAAAAATGACATCATCGTATCACAGGGGATTTGTTGTTGTTGGTTTTTTCATCTTCTTTTTTCTCTCTCCACGTCAGGGCTTTTTGTCTGGAAAAATCAGGAGCGATCCTTTTGCGTAAGTTTATTGTGTTCCCACTTTCCCAGTTTCTGGAAAGTTCAGTTTATTTTTTTCTTTTTTTTTAATCTCTATTTTTGTTGGAGCTACAGCACAGCACCCACAGCACACAGACGACAAGAGGGTGGGGGTCCAGAAAGGGTTGGATTCACTAATATTGTGCCAGAGGAAGAGAAAGAGGGAACAATAAGGAAAAAGGAGATAAAGAAGAGCATAGAGAGGAAAAAAGAAAAAAAAAAGAGGAGGGAGAAAAGAGACAGCAGTATCAACAACTCCATCTTGAGTTCAGCTGGATTCATCACACACCGAGTATTGATTGCTTTCCACAACTTGAGCTGAACATTAAACCACTTTTCAGTAAAAGGAGGGAGCACTGAAATGGGGAGAGGATACTATACACTTGAGACAGATGACAAGGTGACAAATGAAGAGACAGGAGAGATGGGAAACAGCAGACAGGCTATGGATAACATACTGTATATTAGTCATGTGTATAGGGGGAGTTCTGCCAATCTATTCGCCTAATATATTAATATGTATATGTACATATTGTACATACTGTATAGTATTGTGTACCTGGAATAGTCATACAATAGGATTATATGAGATTAGATCGTTACTTAAGATTCTCTGTGATCCCACGGGACTGGCACCATTAATGGGTCAGGGGCTGCAGTGCAGTTCAGAACCAAGGGGTCGACAAAGAAACTGAACATCAGACCTCCACAGGCAAAGTGCATAAGGACAGACAGACATACAGACAGTCAGAAACAGGGGGACCATTGGCAAAGTAGGTGAGACACAGGAACTAAGACACGGCCGTATGAAGGAGAGGGAACAGAGGAGGTGAGAAGAGCCGGAGAGGAATAGAGATTTTGAAATAAAAGAGAAAAGAGTTTAAAGGTTTAAGAGAGCAGATGGCTAATTGTACCCGTGTTTCGCAGCCTGGCAGCAAGTCAGTCTTGTGCATAAGGACGGGAGTGGGGGGGGGGAGGGAGGAGGGGGAGTAGGAGACGGGAAGGGGCCATGGAGGAAGCTGGGCGGTGCGATCAGGCCTTGAGAGCGTGCCACTGGGCGACGTTAGTACGCGGCCGAGCGAGCATGTCTTTCCAGTGCTTCACCTCCGCTGGTCCACTCTTCCACGATAGGTAGATCTGAGAGAGAAAGAAGAGAAGAGATGATGATATAGACTTGTAAAATAATCTATAACCCTTTTTAGACAAGTTAAAGAAATGGCTTTTTTCTGTCAGCCTTAGTTTCGTCTTCATTCAGACCCGGCAGCAGTTTTCTGGAAAGAGCCACGATGTCATTGTGCGATATTCTGCATCTGGAGCAGTGGCACTGCCGGAGAGCAGCGATGAGTTGAAAAGGTAATGAAATGAAGGAGGAAGAGTGGTCTCAGGTCTCTCACAGGCTGCATCACTTATGGATTTTGAAACCGATTTTGCCGTTGCAACCTTAATCAATGAGGCCTATTTCTTGGCTGTAACTCCCTGGAGTCTCCGCTGGTTGCCTAGCAACTGCTCCCAACCAAGAAATAGTCCGGCACATTACCTCCTGTAAAACAGAGTTTTCACACTTTGTTTTTTTTTTATGGCCCAGCAAACTACATATAAGGTGTAAATTAGTGAGCAGTTTTAAAGCAGTTTCACAGCAACCAAGGAAAAGATTTGGGGCACTCTTATGAATTCTTACACATCAACGCAGAACAGTTCAATCTTCATCTAAATGAAGACTGACAAGAATACAAGTTATTCTTCATCAGTAAGACCTTGATTTCAGCCTGCAGTAATATACTGTATGTTTGAGCAATAAAATCCTTTGTTCTAGCTCATGTCATACCTCGAGGTCAACTTGCTGCCAAAATGAAGGAGCATCATATCAATTTGGTTCCTCAACACCCAATATTGTACTACAAACGCTGCAGTAACTGCCCCAACAACCATATAAAGGACGACATATGGCTTGAGATCGCCCAGCAGCTGGGAGACGATGAAGATGGTAGTCACTGATATGCCTGCAAACATTTTATGTTGTTTACAGATAGGGGTTAGCCCCAACAGCTAGCATTAGCACCAAATTCAGAGGTAATGTAACCTAAGCCTCTTGGACACTGTCTGTCTGGATAGGATTTTTGTGTAGTGGACATGGGCACTATTCAGGAGGAAAATAAGCAATTTATTTATGTATTTCGTTTGAGGAAAATAGAACATGGCAACACAGATAATTTGCACCTGAACCAGCATGTGTAGTTGTGGCCTTTGTATGCAGACTGTCTGCATCTCCTTACCACATATTTCTGCACTGCACTGGTCATAAACAGCTCTTAGAGGTGCTAGTCAGCAAATTTTGTTACCTTTGTACAGAGCCAGGTTTGCTGTTTCCCCTTTGCTTTCAGTCTCCATGCTAAGCTAAGCTAACCGTCTGCTGGTTGCAGCCTTATGATTAAATGCCAGACATGAGAGTGGTATGAATGTTCTCATCTATCTCTTTGCCAGAAAGTGAAAAAGTGTATTTCCTAAAATGTCAAACTACTGCTTTAAATTAGAAGACACAACACAAGAATGACAAGATTAATACAGAAACTTTTGCTAACTAATGACTGTTGTTTATTGGCCCCTGACCAGATAATCAAACTTTGAAGCTAATGTTGCTCCTGGACTGTTTCTCTTCACTGGTTTCTTTGTTCACTGCAGGAGAATAATGTATGTGTATAATTCAGTAATTAATTACTTTAAAGTTTTCCTCACTGTGGTTGCCATGGTCACAGGGTGAGCTGCCCCCACAAGTTGTCCGACCTTAGTGGCGGCTGCTTGCTGTCTAAAAGTCCCTTTATTTAGTCGCATTTTCAGACAAGAGTCCGACATTTGCCATCACATTTATGTAACAAGGAGCTGAAGGGACTTCTGTGTTGTAACCAAAGGCAACAACACAAAGAGCACTGTGGAGCGTTACCTTGCCGATAACGTCGTTGCGGCTGAGCCTGTCCTTGTCCATGACGGTGATGATGATGGTGGTCTCCCTCAGCACATGGGCGGGCACGTCGAAGGGGAAAGACTCGTTGAAGACGGGGTTCAGACAACGCTTCATCGTCACCGTCTTCTTCTTCTCTACTCGCTTGTCCTTGTGCATCAGCCACACCTTCACATATGGATCTGCAACGTGGACGCAGAGAACAGCAGTTTACATGAGAGGGAACATGAAGATGCCCACTGAGGGTGAGTTTTAGTGTCAGGTTTGCAATTACCCTCTTAATTGTTAAAGTCAGGGAAGGCAGCAGGGAAGCAGATACCTAGTTTGAGCTCAAGGTCAACTTATCCCCTGAGCTGGGAAACATACAAATGAGGAAGTATTTATGGAAATAGGGCCTGGGATTTGTACAACCAGTTCTGGAGCATTATCATAATCTGTAATACTAACAGACAACTACTCCTACTCCTGCAAGAGGAAGTAATTCTACAAAAATAATCAATCCACAGAGAGACCTGATACTTAAAAAACCAGCACCAGACTGAGCTGACACAGATTTGGCTGGGAGGCTGGAGATCCTCATAGATATACAGGAAGAGAGAGAGCAGGAAAGATAGAGGGCACGGGAGAGATGCTTGATGTAATGTCACCTTGCTGCCGCAGCTATCTACGGCGCAACCCGTCTGAGGAGCCAGACGGCAAACGTCTTCTGCACGGACGGGTCAGCAAATGTTTGAACACGTAGACGGAGCTTCCAATGTCATAAGAAGGGCTTCAGATGGGTGAATGAGGGTTAGAAAGAGGAAAAGACTCAGCAAACAAAGCAAGCGTACCTGAGGTGCCCCCGATATCCATGGCTTTGAGATTACGCGCTTTGATGATGTTCACAGTGATGGTGTTGGCAGTGGGATTATAGCAGAGAGACACCAGCAGGTCTCCTCGTCTCCCCTGAGGAACACAAACACACACACAAAAACAAACACAAACACAAACACAAACACACACACACAGGAACACAATGGCGTGTGAATCACCCAGTCAAATATCAGATTTCATCAGGGAATATCACCCAGTCTAATATCAGATTTCATCAGGGAATATCAAACTCCAGATTACTCACTAGCTCGTTGTGAAATCTTACATCACTGCCCTTTCTGCTCTAACCCCTTCTGCCAAACACAGATGGTACAGTGACCAGGCTGGCTTCGCCGAGCCCGTTGCTCACCCTGAAATTACGTCAATCAAGCTTCACACGCTGAGAGCAGTTAACAAATTGCATCACACTGTTAATAAAACTGTAATTACAACATCTGAATGACAACATGGGACTCGTCATCACTCGGCCTGATGGCCAGCGCTCCTTCTCTTACACTGCCATCACTGCAGGGTTTGAGCTCCTTCCAGAAGGTCTTTATCTGGCCCAGTTCCACCTTGTTAAGGGGGATTGACACCTCTCCAATGGGGTCATTCCTGCTGAAGCGGTCGTAGTCCAACACCTGAAGGTAGAGAGTGCGCTCCCTCACCTTCTCGTAAGGGAAGCCTAAAACAGACACAGATAACATTGAGGGGAGAGCTTAGTTACAGAAAGTGAAAAACATATTCTTGACAGTATGGAGAGGCCAGTGTAATCTGCACCGTGCTAACAAGGAAGAACTTGGCAAAGGCCAAAGTGCATTTCGAAAACTGCAGGACCAGCCGGCGCTCTCTCAAATGACTGAGAGGGATCATTATACTCTAGTCACAAAGAACTATCTCGTTCATTTTTCAAGAGTGCTGGCTATTGTTCTAATTTTGGAGCCTTTTGAACATTATTTTGGCTTTTTTACCATTGTGCTGCCATCCAAGCACAATGGTCGTAATGAAGCAACTTCAGTTCATACAGAGGTGAGACACTTCACTGCTCTCCGCAGGGCTGCGGCTGAACACCTGCAGTTTGCAGCGCTCAAGAATATTACTTTATTTAACAAAACCTGTCTGTAGTTTTTTTGAGCTAAAGGTTTAATATATGCAAAAAAAATGTTATAATTTCACACCTCGTTTGCGAATTTTCACACAACTCCCACAATGCTCTTTGTCACTGCCATGAACACTTAATGGAACAATGGTACAAACTTAGATTTCTGATGTGAAGTGTTTAGAATGCACTTAAGCAACACTTGACTGTAACAGAGAGAATTATGATACATTTTATTTATGTAAGTCTATTGTTAAAGGAAAAGATAAATGGCACTCTCATATTTGTTTGTTAAATGTAATGCTGCGGTATAGAGGTTAGTTTAGCTTTTTAACACAAGTAAAGCACATGAAAAAAAGTGCTTTTCATGGTTCTTTCTTCAGACTGTAATTCTACTTTTTACTCTAGTATATTTGAGCCAGTAATCTACTTTTTACTTCACTACATTTGAATTGAGCAAAGGTGGGGAGAGGGCACAAGAAGTACCTCTAATGCAGATACCAAGTTACCAGCCAAAAAGAAGCACCACCTGTCTTTTGACCACGTTTTGATGATGACAGAGCAAAACCCAAGACAAGAGCTTTTTTATACCAAAATCTAGAAAAGACAACAGTAACATGATGAGGTGACTGCTGTACCTCCAGAAAAACATCAAGATCTCTGCTTTTAAAAACTCCTGTTCTAAAATCCATAAGCAATTTCAAGTAAGTTGAACATACTGAAGGTGAAAATTTTGTTAGCTAGCTAATGTTGGCTATTTTAATTTTTTTATGTGTAATGTCAGTCTTTGACGTTATGATGACGATGACGTTATGAGAGAAAGTGGAAGATTGTTCATATCTCAGTTGTATAGGCTTTGTTTCATCTGCCTACCTGCTCTACTTCATTATAAATGCTTTATCAACGAGTGCTGCCACACACCCTAATAAAAGAAAAAGTCACTTGTGCTTAAAGTAATTTATCAACTAGGTACTTTTTTACTCTTTCTTGAGTAGCTTTTTAAGATGGTAATTTTCATTTTTACTTTCGTTAATTTTTTAGTACTCCACCCACCAATGAACAGCTAGCCTGGTGCTACACTTTAATACTTAATTTTTTGTATTGATGCAAATAAAACATACAATATGTTAATTAGTGCGCTTTCGCTGTTGCTAAGTGAAGCAGCTTCAGGCTATAGCTTTATATTTAGTCTACAGATGATGGTATCAATCATCTTACCTAACTCTCAGCAAGAAAGATAACAACTGTATTTCTCAAACTGTCAAACTATTTATTTAAAGCTCTAGTTGGTAACTTTCGTCTGTCCCTAAACTGTCACTAAATCCACACAGCACCAAATGAGACAGGTAATCTGAGAAAAAAAATCACACTGCTTTGCCAACTCTATTGCCTTGTAGCACTTCTAATGGCCTTATCACATTCAAATGGGAAAAACCAATCAGAGCTGAGGAGTATCTAACGCAGCTGTCAATCGTGTCAATCACTGCTCGTGAACTGCAGTCAAACTGTCAAACTAGGCAGCAGTGATCAAGATTGAATCACAATTTTGTTACTGCATTGCCTATCTCTCACCTTAAATGTTTTCAGAAAAATGTGACCCAGCCAGTTGGTGGTGCTTGGTTTGAGTTTGACTGTATCCAACATGGTGGCTGGGTCACAAACCTTCTCATTTTACAGCTAAACAGTACACTAAAATGTGTTTCTAACAACATTTGAGGCAAGACATAGGCCATGCAGTAACTAAATCTTGACTCATATATGACCAGATGCCTAATTTGACAGTTTGACCACACACAAGCACAATTAACATGACTGGCTGCTGCTTAAGATACTCTTCAGCTCTGATTGGTTGTTTAAGGTGTACCATGATAGATTCTGGAAAACACCATTAGAAGCAGCAGCAAGAGAAGGAGGGACATTATTTTTCCACAGATTATCTGTTTCTTGTTCTTCTTTCAGAATATAGCGACAGTTTCAGCAAATATCACTCAAACTTACTTTCATAAAATTTACCAACTGTAGCTTTGAACAGGATTTAAAGCTTTGCCAGCACTAATATTGGCAGCCAGTCCCCTCAAGCTGGCAAAAGCTGATTGAGAAAACAGGCCCTGAAAACCAATTTTATCAATCAGCCTCTTGTATTGAGAAAAGTGGTCTTATCTGCCAGAGTCTGAACAGAGTTTTCAGTGTTCAACTGTTCATAAAAAAAAAAAACCCACAACACTAAATATATTTGTTTTACTTTAATTTGAACTTATAATTTGAAGTGCTGCTTATTTAGTCATGAATATTTATTGTTACAGGGATATGCACAGGATTTATGACCGGATTTTTAAAGGCTTTGATGAAAACACTTTTTTGGCAGCATTACAAAATGTGAAGGAAAATATGTAATAACAATAAAAACAATTGCAGTAGTTCTTTGAAAAGAAGCTGAAAACATCACAGACCCTCAAACAGGAAGGTTTCGTTCCAGTGGGGGTTGAGGTTCTTCCTCTTGACCTTGGTCTCCAGCTTGTGCTTTTTGTCAGGCAACAGGTAGATTTTGACGAAGGGATCGGAAGTGCCGGAGAAGTCCTTGGCTGGGAGCTCCTGGCCCCTGAGAACTTTGACGGTGAGGGTCGTGTTCTGGAAGCTGTAACCTATGCTGAACTGGATCCGGCCCAGCTTCTCACTGATTGGCCCTTCACCGTCATCATCCTCCGAACCTGGAGACAGCTGTGAGGGACCACAAATGCACTCAAATAAATATAAATACATTTAGCAGCAGCCACTTTCATGAAAAGTTCAGTCCAAGGGCACACACTTCCTCTGACACAAGCACGTGCACACAGACCGTGACAGAGTGAAGCTGAGAGGGGAGGAGATTTTAGAGCTGCGTTTCTATCACAGCGCGCTCAAGCAGCTGCTCAAAGGCAGAGATTGGTCTGACATTAAGAAGACTGAGAGAGTTTAATTTCCTTTCTAATGTTCTTAAGAGGCAGGAGGTGCTCAGATTGAAGATAGGGAAGCTTTAGACCACCCATTCTCTCTCACAGCCACTCCGACTGCTTTATCACTGCTGTGCACTAAAAGGCCACTATCTGATAGAAAGCAGCGGACAGAGAGGGGGAAAGAGAAAGCGAGAGACAAACAGCAAGAGCAGGAGAGAGAGAGAGAGAGAGCATTGCATGAGGGGCATGGAGAGAACGCAAGCATAGCTCAAGGTTGGCATTCCGCACTTGCAGCCGTTTGTGTGGTCACTTCTTTTCTCCCCGCAGCTCCACCTTCTGTCTCTGTCCTTTATTTTTTTCCTCTCACTGCAACAATGGCACTGATTGGAAATGAGGACTTTGAGGGAGATAAGACAACCAGCAAATTATAAGACCACTTTGTGCAAGTGCCTCCACTGATGCTTTGAAAAAGGCCAGCCTGTGTGTCTGGTTTGCATGCAAACTCTCTCCCTCGAAGCATCACCTGAAATTGTTGATTTCAGTGCTTTAGGTCAGAACTTCAATTTCAAAGCTGAAAAGACTCACTCACTCAGCTTTTGTCAATATGGGTTTTAGAACTGACAGGCAGAGCAAGTGTGAAATATTCCAAGTCTAATTTATCAAACAGTGTGAGTCACCTTGGATGGGCTGTCTCGCTTGATTGCCACTGTAGGAACTGCCTGTGTGTTTTTTTCCTATTATGGCTCTCTTATTACCACGTGCAGCTTTAAATCAACCCGGAGGATGACTCGGCAACACTTATCCTACCTGCTGACTAAGAGTGACACGGCCAAAAGTATATGGACAGCAGCATATTGCAGACATAAATGATGACTGCACATTTCATTCCAAAACCACGGGCATCAATATGATTCCGACACTCTTCTGGTTTCAGCCTTTCCAAATGATTTTGGAACTTGGTTAGAGGGAGTTTTCTTCCATTCAGCCATGAGAGCATTAATGATGTCGGGCACTGATTTTGGCTGATTAGGCCTGGCTCACAGTTGGCGTCCTGATTCATCACCAAAGATGTTGGATGGGGTGGGCAGGCTAGTCGAGCTCTTCCACACCGAACTGGAACTGTCATGTCAAGGTCAGTTTACTCATCATGAGGACTGGAGTACTACTCAGCCAGTGAAAACAGCTGCATAATGCCGTCTGTGGCTCTGGACAGCGCTCTCTAAAATTTGAGACAATGATTTCATCAGGGTTGCCCAGACTTGGAGACTAAAACTTTAAAGCAGGCAGAGAATTTAAAATACACAAGCATGTAAGATGTAGGATGTAGGATGCAGTGTTTTGAGGGATTTGAAACACACTTGAGAAAAAAAAAATCTGAACCTGCCGACCTGTTCTTCGTTTTTTTAACTATGTCTTGTGAGTCTCAGATTTTTTTGGAAGTGCTATGTTAAATTGCTGGTGTGGCTTTATTAGATTTCACTTAATATTCTTCATTTCCTTAATTTTTCATGCTGTCAACAAATCCCATGAAAAGTCAAATAATGACAATGAATTGATCCTTCTAAAGGTTGTCTCCGTCGCTAAAGCTTCATATAGCTTAAACCTCTGTGCCAAAGAGCTCAATTGTTATCTGAAATCTATTAAATACACATTAATAGACCACACTGTTGTACTGGGTCACATATTCCTTCCCAGTCCCACACACATCATACTGGTGCCATAATACCAACGTCCCAAACAAAATCACTGTTTTGTCTATTTGACTCACACTTAATAACATCTACAGCTGAGTTTGGAAATAACTCTTTTAAGGTTCACATGTTCAGCAGGAATCAAGTGGCAACCTCCAGGGCTAAAAAATTAATCCAACGCTGAAGTGCCAAAAACCGCAGTTCCTCTAATGACCACCCACTTGAGGCTGGCTACAAGAGCGAGTCAATCCTCATAGACACCCATGATAAAATGTCTAAATTTAAAGCAGAATTTAACAGCCTGGTACAAGAAAAGGTTTTCATCTCTGTAGCTAATTCCCCCCTTCATGACAACTGTAGGGGGGTTGAATTTATATATAGCTTACCGTTTAAATGTTATTAAGGCTTAAAGTTATGCAAAATTAAGAGTGTGGCCGCCTTGAGTGACAGGTGGCTGCTATCATTTGACAAGTCGCTACCACAGCAATAACTTTGTATAGGTAACGTAACCATAAGGAGTGGGAATCACCAGAGGCTCCACAATACCATATTATCACGATACTTAAGTCACAATACAATATGACTGTAATTTTAAACATGTTGCGATATGCTGAGTATTGTGATATAATATATAGCAATATATTGCAATTTATTACCTTTTTTTAACTGTAAATTATATCCCTGAAGGAAAACTTTGTGTATATCTATATTATCTTATAAGATATTTTTTTCAGACTATCTAAAGTTTAATTTGTAATATTGATGATATATATATATAATAAAAAAATCGATACTTTGCAGTGTGTGATGATACTGCCACGCAAAAATACCATGTATAAAATGTGCTGTGTTGATTTTTACCCCACCCCAGTAACCATGGTGTAACCCCAGATTCACAGAGTATGGGCTAAGTCAAAGCTGTTGCTATTTCAGTGTTCTTTCAGTGGTCGACTTAAAAAATCTTTTTCAGTGTTTGGTTGTACTAAAAGACCCTCTCAGGAGACAGGCGTTCAGTTATTTCAGTAAGTACATTTGATTTAATGGTTGTAAACCTGTTTTTCTCAAGCAAAAATTAGCATTATCGCAGTTAACCATAGAGTGTAAATGCACAGTGCTAACCAAGCTAGCAGCTGGTGTTAGGGTTAGCTCCACGCTTTCGTCCAGTTCTGGCTCCAAAAATACCAGATGGCGATGGCCAAAGTGCCAAACTCAAGTCCTCAATACAGGAGTCCAAAAAGCAATGGGTGATGTTACGGTGGCTACATCTATTATTTATATACAGTCTATGGTAAGAATCAATGCACTCGTGGCTTAATGTCACAGATAGGGTAGGGAAGCCTGAAAGTACTGAGAGAGAGAATATCACAAAGTTCAGTTTTGGGCTTTTAATGGGACATGTTGATGATAAAATAATAAAGAATATCACCTACTTTATCCTCAGTATAGGAGGAGTGGATGTGTGCTGGGATAGAGGCTCTTACCATCACCATGTCTCCAGTGAGAGAGTTGGCCAGGTCAGTTACGGAGGAGTGGCCATCAGCATCAGGGGGTTGGCCCTTGGGGCTGTTAGCTGGCTTGTTGCCCCTGTAAGCAGAAACACAGGTTGACCCGGAGGGAAAATGGCGAGGACGTGCTGAGAAGCTAACTCGTCTCCAGAAAGAGAGAATGTCTGAGCACACAGGGAGTCCAACCTCCACCTGTTTGGCGCTTGAAAACCACCTATCTGAAACGACCAATTGAGTCCAAGTTTGCTTTGGATAGATGTCACTTCAAAGTAGATTGTGCTTTCTCTATCTATCATGAGCGAAGCCAAATAAAAATCTGCCAAAGATTTGACAGATTAACTGCGGGCGCTAGAACTGAGGACATTTGATGCTGTGAGTTGTGTCTGATGAAACTTGGAATCTGAGATGACTATGCATATGTCCAGTGTGGCAAACATCCATATCTCTAACAAGAAAGTTACCTCCGACAAGTAAACAAAGACATTTTCAGACACAGCACAAACCCACTAAATTTAAAATTGATAGAACCCAATTCATTATCTCCAATCCCCACAGAGTTCATGATCAACCCGTGTTCCCTCTACAGACATTAACGAGACACACATGTAAACTGACATGTATAGCAACATGACGTCACTATATATATATATATATACAATAGACAGACATGTATAGCAACATGTAGAGGACCAGACATTTAACGGGACAGATGTACAACAGTTTTGGAAAGTGTTTGCGTGTTTAAATCTCTCAGTTATTAAGAATCTGCATCAACAACACAAAATATTAATAAAAAAAAACATGAAAGAGAGAACAGAGATCTCCCATGGCACAGCTGGTACTTAGGTACAAATGTTAATAGATGTTAAGTTTAGTTCCTTCACATGAGGATTGTTGGAAACATAACGTTAAAGTGGGACAAACATTCTGGGAGAAAAACCTCTATGTTCATACATCATGAAAACAACAAGAATCACAAAGTGTAAAGAAAAAAAATCAGCAAAAGAAGAAGAAAAAAAATCAAAAGAAGAATAAATATTATGAGATTAAAGAAATAATGAGGATAGATAGAAGAAGAAAGAGCCAAATGTGAAAGTCCTGGCCAATGTAATGTGACACATTGGACACACAGCACTCCATAGATGACTGGTCAAGGCACATGGAGAGGCTGAACATTGAAACACTGTTAGGCAATAAACAAACAGTACAGAAGAAAAACGACAACGGACACACAGAGAAAGAGAAAAGAAATGAGCAGAGAGAGGATGCTGAAGTTGCAGACACACACACAGAGACACCGGACAGAAATCATAAAGACTGTAGATAAGATAGAAAGGTTCAACAAGGAATGTAAGAAATAGAAAAGCAAAGCTGAAAATTATTTATCTGTATTAGAAGAGATAGAAAGTATTAATAGCATGAACAGTGAGGTTACGAAAACCAAAACCAAACAGAGAGTGAGATTGTTACAAACACCAGCACATTAGAGAGAAAAACAGAGCTGCAAGAAAAGATAGGGAATGAAGGAGGGAAAGCCTGGAAACACAAGAGAGGCTTAGTTTGGTCAGTCTGATAAGTATCAAAGAATAAGAGACAAAAATAAAGAGCTATGCAGACACAATATCTCTAACAGAAGACAAAGGGGCGAACATGCTAAAGGGAGAAAAAGAGCACAGAGAGGAAAAGAAAAAGACAATAAATACAATTGATCACCGGGAAAAGGAGGGCAAGAACCATCGTTCTTTACGCGAAGAGTTCAAAATAAATGATAAATGAGGTATAGTATGAGAGAGAAATAAGGTGTAGATATACCATACAAAAATATATCATCGAAAACACGAAAAAGGGACATAAGAACATAGGAAATGCACATTTAGAGTGTCACAAAAGAGGATGTTGGTAGAAATGGAGTATAAATTACAGAAGTTGACTTTAAATCTAACCTGATTTTCCAACCTTTAAGCAACACTCTAAAAGTGTGGAGTGGGGACACAGGGGCCAAAGCACAAACTGGCATTGGCTACATGTGCATATATAATATATGCAAGTAGTTGTCACTCAGAGAGTGAAGGCAATGCCCTGGACAGGCAAAAAACAAGGAGCCCATAGAAAAGTCTGTCTGTCTGGCCAGCAATCTCTGTCGAGCTTTTCACTGAGAGAATGTCTTTTTTTTTGTCGTCGTTGGGCGCTCTGGAGTGCAAATTTGGATGAGAATTGATGTTGAATGCAATAATGTGTACATTTTTGCTGAAGACAAGGACAGAACCGGGGGAAAATATACTGACAAATAGACAGACAGAAAAAGCAAGCAAACAAGACAAGCAAACAGACAATCACTTGAACCAGCAAAGGAACCAGAGCGAGACGGGGGGGAAGGAGGGATGTTAACCATTTCGAGAGGGGAAGGGAATATTCATCAATTGGTGTTAGTCGTATTAGTCGCCAAGGGAGGTAATTGCATTTGCAGGGGCCTGTTTATCTTTTGCACAGACTCTAAACTGCAGGCAATGAGTTTGAGAGGCGAGGAAAAGGCTGGGGTAAAACACTAAACCAAGATCTGAGGATCAGCTCAAAAGAGCTCTAAAGCACGAAGAGAGACTTCGGGTTTGAAGTAAAGCAAGGCACCTCCCTCCTCCTCCACCTCCCAACTATCGATGGGGGAGTGAACGTCTTAAATTATTCATTCTCCTTCATGCTTCATTCAGGGGTTCAGTGCATTCTCAGGTAAGAGCTAGTGCAGCCAGGGGAATGGCCTTTCTACCAGCCCTGCTCTACAGCACCTGAGGAGGTCCTCTGCTCCAGCGCTGCCTCCAGGCTGTTTAAACAAAGCGGCTGGAGCTGCGGATTTGTTGCAGAAAATATAAAGATACTTCCTCCAGATCATACAGTACGTCATGAATTGAAAATGACTATTGGTTTCGGTTTATTTAATTTCTAAAAAAGCAATATTAATTGTGGCAGATGGTAATACTACAACTGCTACATTTTGGTGCCAATGCTTTTTCTGTCCGACCCCATGGGGGTTTGATATGGAAATTGACGCTTTAAAGCCTGCAATTGTCTACAGTATCCAGTGGGAGGCAGAATGGACTCGAGTTCAGATCAGATTCTCCCACAGCTAAGGAACAGAAAGTGGGCTGTTGGCATAGCAACGGCTCTAGAAACACAGACCATACATTTGGGGGTTTGGGGTGTGTGTGACAAGAGGTTGTGGGGAGTGGGCGCAGGGGAAGGGTGTGTTTAGAGGGGTGCAGCAAACAGGCAAACACACTGAGAACAAAGAAGATAAGGTATAGGATATATGACAGGTACGGGTGAGAACCTCGCAGACACACACATGAACAGACATATGGAGGCAGGCGGGGCCACTTTGGGTTTCACCGTCCTGTGATACTATCCTGTTTTGTTACCTGACCGAGGGCCAGCAGCTCGAAGAGAGGGGGAGGGGGGAAAGACACTCCACTTCTAGGCTGGAGAGAGACGCGAGAAAGAAAGCCCAACCCAGCCCCTCTTTTTTTTTTTTTTTTTTTCTCCCACCCCTCTGCAAACATGTCACACTCAAACAAACACGCTCGCCTGAGACCATGAAGTGATGTATTTTCAATGTCTATGCTCAATTTCATAGCCGCCCACTAGATCTATCATTCTTCAGGGGCCACAGCACACTTCCCAGGATCATACACAGTCAAAACCACAGCAGTGAAGCATGGCGCTGCTTACATAACTCATCATCCACATGAAACACATGTACATTCACACTGGAGTCAGCCAGTCATTCCTGCTGCTTCACTTCTCAGGCTACGACCAAAAATTCTGCTGCGGCGTATAAATATGGATGCTTTCACTGTTAACTAATTACTTCCTGCATGTTGGAACTGGAAATGAGTCTAAAATAGCATCGTTTACTGAAATCCCATTTCAGGAAGAAGCAACAAGGGAGGTGCTAAATGCTGCCTTCTGTGTCTCTACTTCTTCAAATGGAAATAGAAAATCACAAGACAATTCAGCGGATGCCAAACGTTGATCTTTATAAGCACTGTTTTATGTCTATTTTCATTTTATTAGAAGCCGCATTTCAAATGCACTACTTTTAACTTTGGTGGCCGGCAATTGCCCTGTTGGTACGATACAGTTAAGCATCGCAAACATGATTACTTCTGAATCCGAAGATGAGCTTAGAGTCTACCCTATCTATAACAGTTGAGCTCCACCTCCCTTTATGGCCTCCCAAAACTCTCTGCAATTTAGCATTCATGATGTCTACGAGCTCAATTAACACAACTACAGCGTTGTTCCAGGGAGTTTGAGCAACATGAAATCTTCAAAACATTCTTAAAAGTCCATTAAAACTCTGAACACGAGTGTACCAAATGTTTTGAATCCCGATTAGATTCAAAAGATTGCCTCTGGGACAGAGGCTGCTGCAGATGTGCTACCTGTTCTAAGGCAGGACACAAGGGTACTAGGTTAATGCTCTAAATAGCTCATCTCCCCATCCATCCATCTGTATGTATGAGATGAGCATGTGTACCAGGGTGTACCTGCTGGCTAGAGTGCTGCCTTCAGCAGCACATAACGCATGGATGTGCAGAGTGCAATAAGTACTCCCTCCTACAACTCTCATAAAAGGAAGATGGATGTACACCCTGAATATTCCCTCATCCTCCCCTGACATATGGATGGATGTACGTACGAATGCACTAACCTCCGCCTCCTCTCTTTGTGACTCCTTTTTTCCGCCTTAGTGCTATCTGCTTCCCCCTCTCTTAGCACAAAGCTGAATGCATCTCAACATTCCCCCTGTGATGTCTGGATGAGCGTGGTGGCCACAGGGAGCCAAAGCCTCAGGGACAGTCTTAAGCAGAGCCCCCGAAGACTCTGCTGATTAGCCGGGCCCGTAAAGCCCCTGTCACAGGAGGAGCAGACTAGTAGAGCATAGCGAAATCAATTTACATGTTTATGTACAAACAGATTATATCATCTGGAAGCATTATAACAGCAGCTTTTTCTATTATCTAAGAATACAAGGCCTAAATTACCACCTTAAATGTTGCTCTGCACATAGAAGTGACCTCAAAATGACCTGACATTACATTAGCCAAAACACACATTCTCCTCCACACAAACATTAAACTCCTCCTCCTCCTCAGACTAATGCTGTTAAAGCACAAACACGCAGTGCCTTTAAATAAACACACATTTGTATCGATTTAGGTTAAAGGTCACAGCCGCCATACACCGTTTGCCTTTCATGTCAAGTTAAGCAACGTAATAAGCTCATAAATTATGAAGCAATATTCTATAGCCCACTTGGCAATTAGCAGACACTCGGAGAGAATCCTTCTGAGTGCATCGCGTCTTTGAGGCCGAGTATACATCTATATTTATCAACATCAGCAAGACGTATTCTCAAACAAGAAAAAGCTCCACTGTCTTACACAGAATTATGTAACATGCATGGAGGAATAACTGAAAGACCACAGGCAAGTGGATTGAATGTTAATGTAGCACGAGGATATTCCCCGCCTCTTCTGTCCTGAACCTCCGTCCTCATTGGGCTGTTCGCTTGTTTCTCAGAGAGAGATCTAGATTCAAAGCTCTCGGGGATTGTGGCTTCTCTTTATAGCAACACTGGAGGAGAACCTACAGTATAGGTTCACTGAATCACAACAGAATGAATGAAGACCAATGAGGCATTATCAAGCCACTCCGACATCCTAATTAAGCTCTCTAAGATCCACAATCTATGGATGCCTGGGATATAAACAGCTCAGCATGTGTGGCCCCAGAATCACAGCAACACACAAAGTCTTTAATCCAGCCGAGCTCTGCTCTGCTCTTTTATCGTGCAACCCTCCCTCCCTCTATGTCCCCTGAAAATATGTAACCTTGGTTTGAAAGTCTGCTGCAGTTCAAACTGTCAGTCAGCTCCTGCCTCACTTCATAAACAAATGGCAGTGCAGATCACTTTCATCCGGCGACCGCACACACACACACAAGGTCAGTGAAGGAGCATAATGAATATCACGCTCTATAACACCTTCTCATGGCCAGTGGGGATAGCAGTGTGTTTGTTTGGCGTGCCTTCAACTATGGCCAAGCAACAATGAAGCGTTAACACATGGGTGAAGGGCAAACAAAAGGGCCCTCTGTTATTATTTGTGCCTTAAGTAATTTACATACATGTACCATTAGCAAGATTATTTAGCTAATTGCAGTGCAAAGACAGGACAATTAGTGTTTCCAGTGGTGGAAGAAGCACTCAGATGTTCTACATAAACAAAGTAACAATCCAGCGATGTTAAATACTCCATTATATCAAGTTAAGGGACAGCAGTATTATCAGCGAGATATATGTTTACAATCAAATCTAATATATGATATTATAAGGTCCTAATACTGATGCATCAATGTCTGAGCAGCACTTAAGTGTTGCTTTACTGTTGCATACTGTTGTTGCTGCTCGAGGTGGGGCTGGTTTTAACTACTTAATTTAATGTTTAGTTTAGTCCAGTGGTTCCAAAGCTAGAGGTCGGGCCCCCTCCAAGGGGTCACACAATAAAATCTGAGGGGTGGTGAGATGAAGTTCCACTGCACAAATTTGTATTTGTTTATCTGGAATATTCTTTTAATAGTATTTTTGTGAAATGCTGGATGATTTAACTTATTTGGGCCTCAAACTGTCATTTAAATGAAGCATCTGAGAAGTTTAGAGGGGAAATGTCTCTTAAGCCCAGTTCAGACCAATGGCTTGCGAGTTGCAACGAGGCAAAATCATTTTAGAATGTTGCAGAGAAAAGTTGCAGCAATGTGAACTGGCCATCTGAGCTCAACTCTAGCCGGCTGATGGTGTCACCTGCAACGCTGGTGGCTGGTTTGAGAATGTAAATCTCGTCACCTGTTTCTACAGTCGATCGGCTTGTAGTGCAGTCTGCTGGGCAAGTCAAAATGAACACAGTCAATTGCTCTGCCCCCGTGGAGCCCTACTATTCCATCCTTATGTGTGCCAGTGTCGGACGTTAGGTCACTCACTGTATTTGCTTATGCCCCCAAACAGACACATTGACTGATTAATTGGCACAGCTTACTTATATCATTGTTGTGTCTATCTGATGCTCACTTTGTTTGCTTTTCATTTCATCACTACTACAAATGCAGCTGTAGCCAGTAGCTCCCTATCACTATCTTCATTCATATTTTTAAGAAACTACAAATTATATTTAGCAACAAAAAGAGCCTGAAAAGCTGGAAATCAGAACAGAAGTACAGAGAGATGTTGCATAGAGATGATACACCGTCTCATCTAGATGCATTGGTGTGAACCAGCAGGTTTTCATAACGTTGCAGAACGGCACATTGCAAGAAGTTGCATGTTTCAGCTCTCGTCGTGAATCTTTGGTCTGAACTGGGCTTTAGGTGGAACTGTTAACAATTCACAGACATGAAGTGTGCAGCCCTGTCTCTTGGGCAGTTTTCTAAAATGTCCAGAGAATCAGGTCCAGACATTATCCGGAGTTTCCCTTTCACACATAAAGCACACAGCTGGAGTTTGTCTGTGTCAGAAGTGCCTTACCTACTGGAAATATTCTGATACTAGCTTTGTTTAGGCGAGGGGTGGCGCCTGGGTAGAGCATGCAGGAGACGGGACAGGCGCTGATTACACTGTGGTCACATAGCCAGTTGGTAATTTGATCATACACTGCAATGATGCCGTGATTTCAGCATCAGCCCTAACTCACAAAAGTTCCTGAATCCCGTCGTCTCTACATTTTTGTTGCCATCTTCCTTTTAATAATAATAATCCTTCCTCTTTACCTCCAGATGTTTTTCTTTATTTTTTCTACAAGCAGCATGATAAAAACATCATCCACCATCCGCTCGCTCGCTGTGAATTCTCCGGACAATGACCTGCTTTATTCACACATGGGCTCAATCAGACATTACACAGACTTTGTACTAAAGAGCAGGCAGGAAATGGTCTGCTTAATATTCAATCCAACTGATCCGGACAGCTCCATTGATCATTTCAGGTTTGCAGTGCATGTGTGAAAGGGGATCTTACATTTGTATATAACTAAGTTGAAACAGCAAATACATTTATGCATGAAACGTAATGTTGAGTGACTTACATTTTCTATTAACATAATAAGTATATATAACGTATCTGGCAAGTTGCAAAAATGCACGGAATGTATTGAAATGTCCACTGTCAATATATTTATTTGTCTTCCACCAAAACAGGCAATCTTGCAATACACTATCCACTTGTATTTTTTTCATTATTACCTTTTTTTCATTACCATTTAACCGAAATAATCTTTTGCTAACCTTAACCAAAGTGCTTTCGTTGCCTAAACCTAACCACAGACAGGAGTCAAGACGTGAACCCGAGGTGTGGTGTCACAGTCCTGCATTTTGTATGTCTTTCACCCCCCCCCAACCTTTTCCCTGTGAATGCAGCGCAGTAGATAAATGTAGTCTTTCATTAACTCAAAGAAACATCTCCGAACATAACCCAAGTGACAATTACATTACCATAATATGATTATGAAAACAATTTGGTAATATACAAATGTAATTTCTCAGAGATAGAGTGAGGAATAGGACAAGGGGCCCATACTAAACACTGCTTTTTTTGTAGGGAGTCACAAGCTGGAAACCACTGGTTTAATATTTAGCTATGCACTATATTTTGTAATTTAATCAATATTTTTATGTCAAATCTGAATCTGTACAGTAGCTATTTACCATAGCTGTGAACTAACTTAACTTAGTCACCACTGATTGTTCCCCTAATGTAGGGCACCATATATCAGTTGTGCAGAGCAGCTCTTTGATATTAATCACCAGTGGAGAGATTTCCCTTTTATGTTAGCACTGATGATGCTAATGTTTGAGAGCCATATGAACTATTTACATTAACTTCAAAGGCTTTATGTGTGACAGAGATAATTTTGCCAGTGACATGGTGTTCAGACGATCCACTTAGCTAAATAAATCCATGGGGAATAACATGAGTGATGCAGGTATGGAGTGATGGGCACATGAAGGACATGTTTGATGTAAGTGCACAGATTGCAATGATATGGCTATATAAGGGGTGTGGAGAGTGGGAGACGAATGAAGGCGCAGCTTTGTCTCCGGCTAGAGAGCCCCGTTTAGAACGAGCAATATGCCAAGAGCATGATTGATTAAATCATGGTCAGACATCTGTGAAGTCAGCACTAACACCACGGGGAATGATATACTCCCGGCAAGCTTACACCTTGCATTTCTAATAAACTGTGGACTGGCAACATTTATTTGAGGTTTCTAAATTTAGCATGCAATTAAAGAGCGGCTAAATCATTTATTATACATTTGAATTAGTAATCTATCATGAAACAAACAAAAGAATGAGTGGCTCAAGTGGAATTAGTTTACAGCTCAGAGGAGGGATACACAGGAGCCTGATAAAGGGCTGAGACATTTGAAGCTTTCATTATATTCAAATCTTTTCTTTCTTTCTTTTTTTTTTTTTTACTTTCGAGTTCTCTATTGTTCACAGACTGTAAGCTGCCAGTCATTCTGTTTTGACTGAAAGAAATTAAATGAACCTCAGGTTAATCTAGAAAATGTCACAATGCACTCAATCACTGCTATGTCAAGGTGAGTGCACGAGCTGGACGGAGCAGCCCGCAGTTCCTGATGCTGTTTTAGTCTATTAGTGGATTTCACAACCCATTTAAAGAGGTTTCCAGGTGAACACAAAAGTTGGGAAAGCCAGATGTAATGTGCACAGCAAATTACACAGAAAATTGTGCTCCTCTGTGGCTCTGCGGGTTTCACACTAATCCTGAACAATGGAGATAGTTTTGATGTTCACAAAAGCGACATTGTTACTGCAAGAATATTTTCATGCCTGTTTGTAACTCCATGCAGTGCCGTGCAGACTCTAGGAAAAGGCCACAGGATGCTTCGGGCCAAGAGACTAAAATGAGGCAGACAAACCCAGAGACAAATATCTTTCACTAGTTGCTGACGTAGTAGCTCTAAAGGCTAACTTTGTGTGATAAAAAAAAAAGGTGCTTATTAGTTCAGCACAGACATTTTCTATCATGAAGGCACAAGAGACCCCGTGAGTGTCTCCAGATGCACAGCCCACATGTGTAGCTTCATGCTGCAGCTGTGAAGTCTCGATAAGAAAACAGTTACCATCTGTATTATAATAGAGCCCTAGTTTCAAATCATGTGTCAAATTGATGAAACACTTGTGAATGAGGAATAATTGGTGTGACAGGTAAATCAGAATTTGTTCGCCCTCCCCTGCCATTTTGTTTTAAGGTGTGTGTCATATTATGTATCTCCAAATTGTCTCCAATTTGTCACAGAATCAAAGTGAGGTTAAAACGACCTAATTGGACTGCTGAGGAAATCGAGTGTGTCGCATCTGCCTACGGCTGGACCCAACGCAGGATTTCACTCTGGCTCTGTGGTGTTACACAGTGGCGCAAACAATCAAAACCATCCTTCATGGCCGAAAAGATGAACAACAGGAGCACAGTGCGGTTTGAGCTGTTTGTTTCGCATGACACAGCCACTGTACTCATTTGTTAGTCTTAAACCGTTCCACGAAAAAATTGGTCCAATTCCAAAACAGAATGCAAAACTAATTATTTTGGGAGATAGGGAGATGCGAGCTGGAGTGGTGCATCCTTATAGATGACTGGAAATATTTTGGCTTCTAGTGTGTAAGGTGGCTGGCAAGGAATAGGTTTATTTTTAGCAGCGTGTTTATGTAAGTGACTAACATGTTGTGGTATAATGAGGAGGCTCTCTGGGCCCTCGGTGGAGTTACAGAGACGGGACTCTCAGAGCAGCAGAGGGTGATTGAAGGAAGCTAATGAGCAGGAGGGAAAAAACGAACACAGGAGTAGAAAAGACTGAGATAAAAAAAGCATGAAAATACAAAGGAAATACGACAATTACCAATGGGAGGTCTCTGTAAGGCAGGAGAGAAAAGAGAAACAAATAGAGATGAAATGGCAGAGGAGAATGTCATTGCGATGGGGGAGATAATTATCATGGTCAAGAAAAAAAAGACCACTGGCATGAGAAAACACTGTTTTTATTTGATTGAAGCTGAAATTTTACCCCTAAAAGCACTAAAAAGGGAATGGAGTACCAGTGAGCATCTCACTGCTGTGATTTATGAGCTCATTACTGCTTTACAGCTAACATCCAAATTGCTTTATCTCTTTACTCATCTCAGAATTACAGGCATTTTTTCCCTACATTTATGGTTTAATAGTCAGCTCTCATTTTTATTTCTGTAACAGAGTGTCGAGCTCTGGTGCTATTTCAGGTGCAGGTCTCTGACACAATGCACTTAAGTGCAGTGACTCACCGAAAAACACTACAAAACAATACTCGTCTCCTCTGCCTAGATTCTGAAATCATCTCCTGCTTTCCTTCGATATCATATCCTGTACGTCCGTTCATTTGCACCGCATCATCTGCTCACACACAACAAGCACTCTCATACATTATCTGGTACCTCTTCTCAGGAGGGGGCTCCTGATTGGCTGGTGGTGGTTGTGGTGGTGCTGCCTGCGCTGTTTCCTGCAGGTCAGGGATATTGGCAAAGTCATCTTGCTCAGCCACACCAATGGCCAAAGCCAGGACCACCATCTTCCCTTCACTGGTTCCCCATACAAAAAATACAATAAAGAGATAGAAACAGAGATAGAACGAGAGGCGAGAAAAGAGAACAGATGCAAAGGATAGGGAAATCGGACATAAAGAAGGTGTGGTGCAGGGGGAGAGAAGAAAAGAGAGGTCATTTCAGGTGACAGCGAGGACAGAAAGCAGAGAGGCGGCGGGACAATAAGAGACCATTGGAGAGTAAACAAGAGGAAGCAGTAACAAAGAAAATGGTCATAAAGGGAAATCTGCTACGCCCAACAGTAAGCACTTTGTCCAGGGAAGGATATTAAGACAAAACCTTAAACTGTAACGGCCAAATTAATAATAATGTAATGATTCTAATGAAGTGGTGCTGTCAACAGGTGCAGGCTGTGTTCACAACATACAGACAACAAATAATTAAGGGAACTGTTGGTGATTAGTTAATGATTGTTAATGGATGTGATATTCAGCAGCTCGCACATCAGCTTCCACACATGTAAAAGGTATGTACAGGCCCCGTACACACACTCACACCTCCCACACTCACAGTAATTTATCTAGTTATTTAACCTGCCTTCTGCTTTCCCTCCAGACTCACCTTTCCCTATCGAACATGCCTGTCGTCTTTCTCCAGAGTTAAGATTTAATTAAGCCTCATTAAGAAGATCTGGACTAATTGTTTCTATTTGAGTGACACAGTATCTTGAGGTGCTTGGTGTATGTCACCGTTTTCTGGGTCACTGCTCTCTCACTCTCAGTGTTGCACTCCTCTCATTTCATCTTCTCCATTATGCCACACTTGCTCTCCAAATCCCCTTTCCCCCTCATCGCTATCCTCTACTCTTAATTCTCTGCCTCCTTCCCTCCTTCCTGTCACCCACACCCACGGTTCTATAGCTTAAGCCTCTGACTGCGTTACAATACCTCCGCTAAGAAAATACGGTGCTGCCAAGCTGTGGAAAGATATCACCCTAAACTTCACAATTTCATCTTTCTTACATGCTGCCAAGTTTTTCTTGCAGCACCATGAAGCCTTGTTTAATAATCTCCCTGTTATACATCTATTCCAGTGGTTTCCCAACCTTTTATGCCTGACCAAGCCCCACAACCACGCTCAGATAAGTACCACTTCTCCAATACCACCCGACATAAATGTGTTCATTTCAAGTGATTCATCTATACTGTATATTACGATGTTAAATCCTTTCTTTTGTCTCACTATTTAAACCATTTATCCATTACTTTTTTAAAACTCTTTGTCTGTCCTTTACTTTTAACTAACTATAACCTTTTATCCAATACTCTTATCTAACTATAAAAAGTTTATCCATAACTTTTAGCTGATTCTTTCAATCATTTATTCATTACTTTTATCTATTTAAACGGTTAATCCACATCCTTTTTTAGTGGTTATCCACTACTTTTATCCATCCATAAACCATTTGTCCTTTACTTTTACCTAACTATTTAAACCCTTAATCCTTAACTTTTAGCTTTTTTCCGTTTAAACTTTACTTGAAGTAACTAATCCTTTACATGTATCTGACTACTCAGACTGTTAATCCTTTACATTTAGCTAACTATTCAAACCGTTTATTCTTTATTTTTAGTTAACTATTCAAACTGTTAATCCTTAAATTTAGCTAACTATTCAAACTGCATATCCTTTACTTTGAGCTAACTATTCAAACTGTTAATCCTTTACTTTTGACTAACTACTAATCCTTTACATTTAGCTAACTATTCAAACTGTTTATGCTTTACTTTTGACTAACTACTAATCCTTTACATTTATCTAACTATTCAAACTGTTTATGCTTTACTTTTGACTAACTACTAATCCTTTACATTTAGCTAACTATTCAAACTGTTTATGCTTTACTTTTGACTAACTACTAATCCTTTACATTTAGCAAACTATTCAAACTGTTTATGCTTTACTTTTGACAAACTACTAATCCTTGACTTTTAGCTAACTATTCGAACTGTTTATGCATTACTTTTGAGAAACTATTTCACCTGTTTAGTCTTTACTTTTAGCTAACTATTCAAACTGTTAATCCTTTACTTTTAGCTAACTATTAAAACCTTTTATCCATTGCTTGTAGCAAGCATTTAAAATGTTTATCCTTTACTTTTAGTTAAATCTAACCTTTTATCTATTTAATTATTAAAACCTATAATCGATTGCATCCAGCTAACTATTTAAATCGTTAATCCTTTACTTTAGCTAACTATTTGATCTGTTTATCCACTACTTATATCTAACAACTTTAACCGTTTATCAATTTAACCCACTTCTTTATTTGAAGATAACTATTAACTGTTTACCCTTTACTTTTAGCTAAGTGTTTTATTCACTAAATTTAACATCTTTAAGGATTTATCCATTCATTTTATCTATTTTTTTCCATTACTGTTAATAAATGATCTACACTGTCTATAATTTACTAACAATTCAAGTAGTTTATCCTTTGCTTTTAGCTACTATATAACCTTTTATCCTTTACTTTTAAATAACTATTTGAACTGTTTCATCTTTAACTTTTAGCTTGTTGTTTCAACTGTTTAAGTCTTTTAGCTAACTGTTTTAACTTCTCTGTTAGCTTACTGACTAGTTTTCACACTCAGCTATAGCAGCAGGTGGTGGTCATGTGTTACAGCTGACTCAATATTTGGATTTTTTTTTTAAAAATTGGATCATATTAATTTCTTAATTAATCAATAAATAATTAATTGAGCTACTTCACAGTCTTTTCACATATCTTCTGGCAACTGGAGAAGTACGCTGTAGCACACATGCACCCCTAGTTGAGAATCACTGGTCTACAACAAATTCAATGGTATGGTGCTTTTATTGATACTATAGGTGTAGGTTAATGGTTAATGGTTATTGGATCCCTCTCTTACCATTACCTTTTAAGTACAAGCCTTTACACTCAAGAATATTGGTGAAACACTTCAATTATTGCAGCAAACGTTGAGGAAGTGGAGGCGAGAGAGGGAGCAGACATTAATGACACAAGGATAAGTTATTGATTTTAAGCCAAAAAGCATAGAGACCAATCACCCAAGAGATCCATTTGGTCAAATGGCTCCAAAGGCTAGATATCTGTGTCAATCACATCAACACATTCATTGAGCAATGATTCACCCAGATAGGGAATCTGGCCAAGATTGAAATTAACTGTCTCGAACAATGGGTCATGTCTATTACTGGACCGCTCTGTCATCAATCACACCAGGTGTTGCTGTTGCACAGGAAGAAATACAACATTGACCTCAATCTCACGATGATGAGTTGACTAGTTTAGTTGACTATTATGGGCAATATTCTCAATGACCTTGGTGGTGGCATGTGCTACATTGCTAATGCCCAGTTGGCCGGTGACATTAGCTCAGCTGTGTCATACTTAAATGCCTGAAGAAGCTTTAACACGAATAAAAAAAAAGAAATACTAATGGTGGAAAGCTGTAAAATGGATTCAGTGCAAGGGGACATTAAACACATGTTGTACCTTGGCAGTGTCCTTCCTCATCCCTTCACCCCCTCTCCCCATCATCTGCCCTCCCCCCATTTCTGGCCTGAGGTAACAATATGTTGTAGAAGTAATGGTGCTGGTGACATAAGATCAATGCTTCAGGGTTAACACAAATCTACACACAGCTGCTTAACCCTTGTTCTTTTACTGATGCACACTGACACGTGGACAGTGTGATGTACACATGCTGACACACACGCCAGCAGGCTAGCAGCACAACCGACAGACACAGATTTACTATTAGCATAAAAGTTACAGTTATACCGGAAAAAGAGGTGCCAGTTTAGTTGCAAATACTCATGAAATATGGATGAGTCCTACTGGTGTGTCTCCTAAGCAGGATATTTAACAGTCATTCCAAAGGATGGCTCAGAAATAACATCATGTAATTGAGTGGGACGGTGTGAATATAAAATGTGACTTTTTATGACACCATCTCATGAATATTATGAACTAGCACCACCAGCTCTGTCCTGTAAAGACAATTGCAGCAGACAGGCTGAATGCCATCCAAACAGATGTTACTGTTTAGCAGAGCATAAAGTGTAAACATTGAACAATTTTTCACAGAGTGGGATAGAAATAGCCCACAATATGTCGCAACTTCCCTGCCATTTTTCATGCACATGATGTTATTCATTCTAAAATTAGGAAAAATGCGTTTTTCAACAGATTGCTCAACAAGACGATTTGTAATTCATCTCAACCGATGCAGCACTGTGCATTCATATAACTATCATTGCTCACGATGTAATCAGTTTAAATTTGAAAGGATCATAAACATATCATGTTCATCACTATATGTAATCCCCTCTCTAAGAATTAAGTCTTATAGACATAACATATACTTGTTATTATCAGTGTCTGATCATAACGTCCTAATAAAATGAGATGTTGATCCATCTCTTACATAACCACAGGTCTTGGAGCCAAAAGGCAACAGCTTATTTACATTTATAAATAGCCTTATTAACATTTATAGTGGTTTTATTAAATAAGACAACCTATGGCCTCCTCATCTGCACTCAACTAATCATCCTACATCAACATAATGAGCTATAACATGAACTAAATTGCCTCCATAACTGTATATAGAATACTGTATCTCATTGTCGGTGTTACAGTGAAAGAGATGATGAAACTTTGTGTAAGAAAATCCAGCAAATGCTGCAAACACACAATCTCATATAGCCACAAACCACAAAAACACAAACCTGTATAATATACATCAGGCACACAAGCACACAGTATGTATTTTGAAAGATAGAGGTAATATCCTTCCCTGGATATCAGATGCAAACTGGAAGAAAACACCCGAAAGAAGAGGCACAGAGCAGTATTTTACAAAGGTTAAAGGTAAAACAGGTTAGTTATGTCTTAAACATAGAGACATTATTGACTAATTGATTCTAAGACATAACGTATTGAACATTAAAGCAAATAACTACTTAAACAAAAGCATAAAAAAACTCTACATAGCATAGCATAGCTTGGCATGTACTGTAAGACACAGATAGGGACAGAGTCCTAAGTAGGTGACACTACAAAAGACTCCATACAGATATGAAGGAAGACTTTAGAGACTCACAGGAAGGACTTGACGTCCAGGCCGCGATTCCGCATCTGGTCCATCATGTAATCCCAGCTGCCAGGATTGGCACGTGAGCGCCCTGCTCCAACTCCCCTATTGCGAGAGGCCCCTGCTCCTGCTGTGCTGCCCCGTGCACCCCTGGGACCGCCTCGTGTACCTGCACCCCCACCCTCACCCCTGCCGCCACCTCCCTCTCCTCTCCCAGCACCCCCACCTCCCCCAGGCTGTCCAGGTGCTGTGTGTAATTGTCCCAAACTCTGGGATGTGGTGGGGGGGTGGCCGAGACCAGGGCCTGGTGGGTGGATGAGAGGCTGCTGAAGGCTCTGCTGGCGCAGCAGTGTCCGAGGCCGGGTGGGGATGTGCTCCAAAGTGGATGCATACGATAAGACTGGATCCCCAAAGCTGGGAGGGCAGAGGAGCAGGGAGGAAAGAGAGCGCGAAGAGGGCCACGGCCGGCAGAGGATAGGATGATGAGGAGGGAGGACGGAGTCAGAGGTCACGGAAGAGGAGGAAGAAGTAGATGTAGGAGAGGAGCCGTGGCAACAGGAGGTGAGTTTGTGAGAAGTGGTGAGGTCAGGAGATGGGATGTAGAAGAGAGGGAAAGAATTATCAGAGATGAGACAAGGTGGCACAGGGCAGTAGGGAGACACAGCGGAAGAAGTCAGGTTGACATCAGGATAGATACAGGAAAGTTCATCCAAACAGGAAGTTGATGGTTGTGAGGGGGAGGAGGAGGAGGAGGAAGGAAAAAGAGTGGTATTTGAGGACAAAGTGGAGAAGGAGGCAGAGGGAGGAGCATTGGGAGGTGGAGACAGGAGGAGGAGGAGAGAGAAAGAGAGCAACGTGAGGCAGCAGCAGTAACAGCAGTAGCAGAAATAGCAGTAGAAGGTGCAGCCTGAGTGATCGCTGTGTGCCGTGTACCGCTCATAGGGCTGCGTCGGGCAGCAGTGTGCAGACTGTGAGCTCGTCCTGTGTGTCTGCGTCAGATGTGTGTGCACCTTGCGAGTCTGCGCGGTCTGAGCGTGCTGTTTGCGTGAGGGTGTGTTTCGCGTGGGCAGTGGTCGGATGTGCACCGTCCGCACGGGTGTGGCCCGATTCTGCGCCACGTGACCAAGTCGAGGCGTGTGGGTTGTGGCATTGCAGGTTCCAGGCCTTCTTGATGAGGGTTTTTTGGTCTGATGAGAGATCCCCATGTCCTCTACTCGTCAGTCAACTTTTTCCATCTCTGATAGCCTCTCTTCCTGTCTCTAAGTCTTTTTCGTCTTTTAAATACATGCTGCACCTCTAGAGACATCCCAACAGCCAACCAAGTCCTACAGTACGACTCCCTCCCTCTGTCAGCCTCTCATTTTCCACTCCTCCTCTTTAAAAATGCTGTTTAATTGGCTCATTGCCTTTCTTACTAATGTTTCAGCAGCCACATCAACATGTAGGTGTGTGACACATGTTATCTAGATGTCATCACTTACTTACACATACATCATTTCTGTAATTTACTGGCTCTACAGTATCCTCTATCATCTTTTTTATATATTTTTTCTACTACCCAAATATATCCTCCTCTCTCTCAGATCGCTGTGTAACCCAGACTACAAGAATTAGGTCATGAGAGAGCTATTCACATCAGTTAGGGTGCCGTTTACTCCGCTCTGCATTACTTCACCTAACATAATTTCGCATAAGGCTTTTAGTGTCCATCATATTTAACTGTCACAAATAAAAGGATAAAAGGGGTAATGGAAGGTTTTGCAGAAAGCAAAACAGTTTGTGGGCAAAACAGAAGCAGAGGAGAATAAAAGGAGTGGCTTTACACAGCGACAGAAAGATGGAGAGAGCGATGGGAGCGATAAGAGCAGAGGGTGACGATGGAGGAGAGACAGAAAATGGGGTGCGAGACACAAACACAAGAGACACAGACACTTATAGCAGCCTGAAAATAGAATCCAATTATAGACAGGGGGCAAAAAGAAAGATGAGAAGAGGAGAGATGGAGGGAATGAGGAGTGAGGTAGTGATGAGCGTAAATGTGTTGTGGAGGAAGAAATCACAGGCACGAGGTGCCAAAGGAAGGTGCAAAAAAATCACGAACTGAAAATTAACTGCCTCATTTACAACACGCTGAATATAGACTCTAACTTATGTCATACGTCATGGCTGTGGGATACATGCAGTCAGTAACCAACATGCGTTTCACATTCCTGCCTGAATCTTAATTAAAATGCGGGCTGGCGCGTATGAGGCATTATTTCTGTCGGAGTGTGAAAATGAGACTATTTCTGTATTGCATTTTTGTAAGTACACTTGCAGGCTGTGCAGTTCCCCACATAAATAAATCATACCCTCCTGCAGATTCACATACGGGGCTACATTCCGCAGCTGGGCCGACTGTGCCAGCCGAAGGTTTGAGTCAGTGTGACACAGCTCGAGCAACTATTGTTGTCGTGATGACGAGAGCACACATTTCCCCAGTGCTCACACCTTGATCTGTTCCCACACGCTCACCTTGACACCTGAGCTGCTCTTTCCTCCCTGCTGAACTCGACCTGACTCTCCTTGTTTCTACTCAGAACTGATTCATTCATCTAATCATGGCTGCTGCTGAGCCAAGGGTGTAGGTTTTGTTTCAACATTTGGAAGGGAAACACATATTAAAGTCCAGGTAAAGTAAAATCTGAGATTTCTTGTTGGAATTGCATGTTGAAAACATGAAAAGACCAGGAACTATACAGCACCGTGTTGTGAAGTGAGACCATTAGTCTAATAATTGCATGATTAAACGATTCAAAAGCAGAATAGCCATCACTCACGTCCCTTTCAGCCTGTACGCCAGCAGTTACTGGTCACTGCAGTGAGTGTGCTTTGTGGAAACATGGGCTGGCTGCTAAAGTGAGTCTGTTGCTGCACAACGACTTGTTCTTTATTTCAGTGCCTTCAGCATACATGTCTCCAGCGTTTTAGAGCGTAATTACATACTTGGAGATTTTTGCATCATTCAAATCATTCAAATTTCCTTCAAATTTGACTGGGTGGTTAGTGACACATTTTTCTGTGGTTTGACAAACTCAAATTTATTTTTGCTTGACCTGGACTTTAAGCAGAGGTCTGGGAGTCGCTTCATTTCCTGCATTTCCGTTATTCTGATGCAGCAACTTTCACCTTTTCTGCGTTCAGTTTATGGTAGAAATGTGACGGTACTTCCTACTTCTTGCTTCTTTCTGCTTTATGGCACATTGAAACCATTGCTTTTGAGATTTTATACGCCACCATCTTTTTTACCATGAGGTGCTGTTATTCTATGAGTCGCGTCAGTCCTCTGCTGCTTCCATGTTTTGACACATTTTTGACAAATGCACAAGCTCTAAACATTGAGGGGGAGGTGTGTCCCACTTGCACCCCTGCGGCCAAAATTTACACATATGTGCCAAGGTACAAACTTCAAACCTGTCGCTCTCCTGCAGCCCTTTTATTAGGAATTTGCATGTTCTCCTTGTGTCAGCCTGGGTTGTCTCCAGGGTCTCTAGCTTCCTCTCCGAGTCCAAAGACGTGCAGGTAGGTTAACTGGTGAATTGCTCAAAGGCATAAATAGTTGTCTGTCTCTGTGTGTCAGCCCTGTGATAGTCTGGCAACCTGTCCAGGGTGTACCCGCCTCTCACCCAGTGTCAACTGGGATAGGCTCCAGCCCCCTGCGACCCTGAACAGGATTAGCAGTTACAAGTAACAGATGGATGGTGTCCCCTGTGTTCCCCCTCCCTCCCTCCCTCCCTCCCTACGCCTATGTGCTGAGGTGAAAAGAATGTATGAATAACTTGTGCATTGTAATGATGTGTTTACTTTGCTGCACAGTGACTTAGATGTTTGCTTTTTTCTACCCGGTTCTGAACTCACTCGCTGGGTCTCAATCCTCCGGACTGCATGTGGCCCTGGACAGTCTGCCACCTCCCGGCCTTCACTCCCTCTGTCACCATGCTCTTCACGCTGTCACTGCGATAAGGACCCCCCCCATCATCCCCATGCCCAGTTGCTGCCCCCTTCTGACCCCCTGACACTGCCCCACTAAGAGAGAGAGAGACAGGTTGCCGAGGTCCCACGGCAGACAGAAGGTATAGAAGAGGGAGAATAACGACAGGCAGAGGAGAAAAAAGACCAAAGAGCGTGAGAAAGACAGACAAGAAAACACACACACACATACACAGGAATTGAGTAACCACATGGCTAAGGAGGTGAGACAGATCAGTAGAGTGTGTGAGAGGGCAGGTCTAGTTTTCCAGGCCAAGTGAGAGGCAGGTGGATGAAAAGGTCTGTGTGGAGTCCAGTGTGGAGAAAGAGAGGGATGGGGGAGAGGAGAGCAGGGAGGAAGAAGAGGAGGAGGAGGATTTACAGGGAGCCTGTAGAGGATGGAAAACCAGCAAGATGTCACTCCTCTGGGCCTGGAGGACCAATACTACAGCTGCCAGCATTCACTAGTGGCAACAGTGTGTGGACTCCAGTCATTTAGGTCTCATTCTCTCATTCATTTAGGCATTTGGGGCTTGAGATGTGCTACTATACCAGGCCATTCAATGGTAGGAACTTAGAGCAACCGGAGGACGGCCTGTACTGAAGTGCCTCATGAGCAAATAATCAACTCATTCGGGAAGTCATCCAAGTGACATTCAGTTAAATACAAGTGCATTTGTTCTTGTAAAACATCAATTACACTCTATTTTTAGATCTTAATGTCTACTGGTTTGTTTTGTAAAGATCTACTTGTCATCTGATCACCACTTAGCATCTATAAGAGTAAACAGGAAGTGGTGAAATACCTGCACCACACAGTCGAAAGGATCATAAGGGCAATGTAATCGTATCGACCTCCTAAAAAGGTACAGAAATTAATCCATGTTCTTACTTAAGAGCACTTGCCAACTCAGATTTCCTCTCAAAACTGGTTCTAGGTTTAAAATGTCATATCCACTCTGAAAGCAGTGATGATCAAAAATGAAGCACAGTAGTGCCCTCTGGTGACATGACTACATTTCATTAATATGCATGGTGCTCCTGCTCCAGGAGGCACAAAATATGAAGCACAGAAGACACTGTCGTCTGGTGTGTAAGCATGGGGTCGGGGGGGTGCTATACTTGCATCATGTCCCTTTGAAGGTCACCTTTCACATTCAATTCTGACCAACTGACCTGACAGTGCACGTGGATAAGTCATCAATCATAGCAACAGCGTGGATGACACTGGATGGTCAACACAGGGGACGTGGGCCTCATTTATCGAGCACAAGGTGCACGTCTTTACTCTTTATTAAAGGTGGGGACACGTGTATAAATGGGACCAATGAATCACTACGAGTATTTAGAGGAACATAGCAACCAGATATCAATCCTGTTTCTGACTGAACTTCACTGACAGTAAAAGTGATTTACAAAAAAAATATAGCCACAAAATCTTTGACAGTTTTTCATCTTGAAGCTGTCAGACTGATCAAATAAAGTATAACGCGTAAATCTGAAAAATGGTTTATGTCAAACGACTACTTTTTCAAGATTGTGTCATGACTGTTGCTGGCATCCAACATGTAACAAGTTCAATATTGAAAAATGATAGTATTGAGCCGTCAATCCAATAAATCCTTAAACACAGAGATTGATCATGCAGGGCAGTTACCCGTTTGATAAATGAGGCCAAGCGTCATTTCAGAGATTGAGAGCTGCTGATCGAGAGAGAATCTCAAACAGGAAATAATTCCCAGCTGTCTGTTGCCTGTATTACTGGTCGGAGTCAGGAGGGCGTCCCCTGTCTCTTCTAGTTAAAAAATTATCCTCATGTTTTCTCATTTTAATTGAATTTCTGTGTTTGTAATGGCTCACACACGACTGATAAAACGGCTCATTTTACCATTACTGCAGTGAAAAATTCATTTATTTTTTTACCACTGGAAAGACAGACAGGGCCCGCTGAAAAACAGTTTTATGGACAATAAATGACAACCTTGAGGGTTTTTTAAAAAATGAACTCCTCAAACGTGACGCACTAGGGTCTAAAGCTGGTTTCCCGAGATCAGCAGCCATCATCTTCAGGCAGACTTTTCAGACAGCAATCCATATATCCACCATGTTCATAAGCACACTGCTGCCTCCACTCTCTAGGCAATTTAACACACAGTCCTCAACAGCTAGCTCTATTAAAGATGACCAGTTATTAGACAGTTTATCAGACAGATGCCTGGTAGCAGGATGTCTAAGCTCAGAGCCTCCTCGGTGCCCGGAGGGAGATAGGTATGACCTTGCTACTGCTTTATTGGATTCAAGTGCCTAGTAAGTGAAAAAATGACTTTTATTGCATCAAGTAAAAACACTGTTGCCTTATCTCCCAAATATGACAGACAGTAGACACAGTTCAAGTGCTACAATGTTAGTGCAGTACACATTAGATATTAGGTTGATGAGAATCAGAGAGAAGCCACAGATGGATGTAAACCACAGGTGAACACTGGCACCACACTGCAACCTGGTGTAACGGTCAACCCTCCACAACAACAACAACAACAAGAGTTTCAGTTGACACAAGCAAAGCACAGGGAGATACACAGATTTCAGAGAAGGTGGGTTAAAGTATACACATCTTTTTGGAGAGGAAAGCTACGAGGGTTGTCCGTCTCCATGGTTACAGCCCCATGGGAGAGAGGTGAGAGGTTAGAGGTCAGGAGTTAGTGGGACCGGCAGGGCTGTAGGGAGTGGGGGGGCATCTGAACATGCGCCTGTGTGTTCATTAGAAGGTGACGGGATGTGAGCAGTAGCGGCAGAAATTAGCCCGGGGAGGTTACAGGGCTGTGCTGCTTTGACGCTGCAGTAATAGTCAAATGGCTGTCGCGGGGATGCTGTAATGTGCGTGTATGACATTTTCCACACTCGCATTTTCCGAGCAGATTATGACTAATCATTAGTAACCATTTGTGCCCTGCAGTGGTCTAACATTGGGTGGGTTGTTATTGTTGTCGTTATTACTATTGTTGATGGAAATCGCATTATACAACAATAATAAGTCTAGAAATGTGCAGTTTGTGTATATTGCCACACTATGACATTTATAGAATTGGCTTTTTCCACAAGCCCTTAGGCTAAACATCCCCGGTTACTCATGAGAAAATTTTTGTCTTCAGGAGGGTAAAAATAATCGAGATTACGAAACTAGGTGGATTTAATAAGCTGTCAGGCATTATAACGTCCAAATCTTATGGTCCAATTTGATGCCTGGCTAGTGGTGGTTGCTGCACGACTAGAAGAGGGGAAGGTGTGGGAGGGGAGAGAGGAGGAATGCAAGGAAGGGACTTAAGGGCCGTCCACACCAAGAACAACAACTCTAAATATATAGTTTTAATGCTATTTCTAACTCAAATGGATGGAAGAATTCATACCACTACTGTAACCGCAACGTCAGTAGCAAACAGTATTGTTGGGATCACTTTCAGAGGGATTTGATGAACGACAGCCAATCAAAATCCATTCAAATTTACAGGGCTTCACTTCCGTCATAGCAGATAACAGTGCAGAGAGATTCATCATTCATTATGTTTACATGCACAAAATATTCAGTTTTTTGCTCTTATTCTGAGAAAGACAACATTCCTACTAAGCTGTTTACATGGCTAATAAAATGAATGAATATTTGATTAATGCTTCTGTTTACAGTACATGCAGCTGTGCATACTCTGACTAACGTGCCCTAACATGTCGTTTATCACGTCACAATTCAGAGAAGTGGAACGGCTGGAGCCGCTTCTCATTTTGCTTCTTTGTATCAAAATAGTTTTTTTCAAAGTTTTCTTAACGGTGGCGGGTTGTTGTACCGTGTGAACACAGCTTCCCTCTTTTATTCCTACAACTACCTTCTTGAATAGTTATGTGTTGTGATATTTGTCCAAAAACCTGTTGATATCCAAGTCTTTCATGTGTACAAGTAGGTGTGTTTCCTCTTCCGACCAGAAATGTTGGCTGTTCTTTTGGGCATGCACCTGCAGCTTTGCAAACTTTTGGCAAGTCCGTTTATGTACAACATATCCGTGACAAGGCACAGAGCTTACTGTTAATATGCAAGAAGCCATGTGTTGCAAATTAGTAGGGAAGAACCCAAGCTGGGACACATATTGCAAATGTCAAAACAGTGCTATTAAAACCCGAATAATTCCACATATCTTAATTGGAAAATGCTACATTCCTAATAACACCTAATTCAGAAAATCCAAACAGAATATGCTGTATATCAGAATACTGTCATATTCAGAATAATGGTGGAATATTAGTGTGCATGTAAACATACCCATTGAGTATTAAAAAAAAACGTACCCCTGTTTGATAAACACTCTTTCTTTCTAATGATGCTCGGGCTCACCCTCAGGATCAGTGTTAAGTGTTTTTTAGTATTAATGGAGCTGAGGAGATGTAGCCTACAGCAGTAATAGGTCATCAATATCCATTTTCTAGAGCTGGCGTGTGCAGCACGTGCTTGGAGCTACTGTTTACAGAATGTTATCTTTCATCAGAGCGAATAGTCACACTGGTTATCATTCTTTGTGAGGACCGCCCTTAAAGGAAAGGAGATGGACAGGGAAAGGGAAGAGTGGCACTGCCCCTGCCTCGTTACAGCCCTGCTCAGGGGGAAGTCTCTTACCAACCTTGGACCAAGACTCACTTGAGTGTGAGGCGAGGATCTCCATATGGGGCATAGGGAGAAATGTTTAGTACGAACTCCTTGGGCGGATAGGAGCTCCACCTCTGCTGCACTGTGCTGCTGTCATTGTTATTCCAAAAGTCTCTGTCTAGATCACTGCGGCCAAAGAGAGAGACAGGTCAGAGCAACACAACCATGGACAGCCTCGGCACCAGCCAACCATACGCAACAGGTGCTCCTGCTTTGATGCGTTGGCTTGGTTTGAGGAAGAGGGTTGGTCTTACAGCCGCACTGAATGGGAGTTTGAAACAAAGCAGGCCCAGATTAATGTCTATTTTTCCACCTGAGGTTGACAGATCACCATAGTGGTTTGATTTAAAAATAAAAAAACAAGGGGGCAGCCTGGGGGGGAAAAAGGCATTCACAAAAGCTTTTCATAAAGCAATGTGCTGTAGCAAAGACACAGAGAGATAGAGAGGGAGAAGCAAGAAAAGAGGAAGTCATAATCTGATGAATACATACAGCATGTGATTACATTCTGTTCATCTAGCACGGCACCACTGATGAAACACACTTGAGTAAACATTAAGAAGTCTGGCCCCCATCCTCGGCGTGAGCGGTGAGAACGCATGAACGCATGGGACACAAGGCAGAGAGATAAATCGCAGACAGTCAAAGTAGAGGAGGAAAAGGTGAGCAGAATCACTGATGTCATACAAGTCACACAGCAGTGGTCAGAGCTGTAGCACAGGGACAGAGCGGGAGAGAAAGGCAGTGCACAAAGAGAAGGAGTTTGAAGCTGAAATGACCAACTGAGCACACCAATGCTGCTGGAGCCAGTGAGAAAGAAAATGCAAAAATTAAGAGACCGAGGGACTCAAGTCAGAATACATTCACATAGTCAATCTTAAGTGCTCAAAACCGTCCACACAGAAATTAAAAAGTAAACACAAGACATTCAAAAATAGCTCAGACAGCAGCAGGCTATAGAAGAGAAGCAGGTTAATAGAGGCATTTTGTGGAATAAAGTATTGTACTTAGCATTACAAAGCTGACATTTTCCAGTATTGACCTCTAGCCTTGTTTCATCAAGAACAGAAAATACCTTAATCTTAGTTTGAGCCCTGCAAGAAGTGTTAAATCAAAATCCTCCCAAACATTTAAACTCCAACGATTTAACAAGGAGCGCTCAAGCCCCGCTCCGTTTACTTAAACCTGCACCATTTTAAGCCATGCAGAGGCGTGGCTAAAGGCCTGCACTTAAGGGAGACCTATCTTACAACCCATAAGATAAGTGCAGGAGCAGGCTCGTCCAGCCAAAAGCCTCACAGGTAAGATAATGCAGATTTAATCTATACTGATTAAATCACTAACCTTTCATTTAATGTCTACCCGAACATGCTCTTGTAGCGGTTGTGCCCTTCAAGATAAAAACAACAGGCCTCATTTTCTGCCTTGTTTGTGTGGCATACATCACGGAACACAAAGCTGAACCAAATGGAGTTCATTATCACCAGATTATTCTACCCCAACCAGTTACCAGGCGCTTACTTGATGGCTTTCTTCTCCCCTCGCCCACGTGCCGAGTCTGGAGTGTCTGCTGTTTCCACTCCTGGCTTATTCCTCTTCCCCTTGAGCCAAGCGGAGGGAGGAGATGACAGAGAAAGCAGAGAAACAAAAGGTTAGCTTAGATTTGTCCTCTGAAGCTGTGTTTTTGCTATACTAATTTCAAGTGTAAATGCCTCGCCCATTATCTCAGGAACACTGTGCCATCAGTCCTTTACCTGATGGTCTCCTGATTACACTCATCAAAGTCAAATCAAATCTGCTGTGGAGAGCCATTTCTGACTATGATTATCATTCGCACCACCCTGAAATTTACATGGCAATTGCCTCTTTAAGGTAATCCGCTGGGTACTGGAGAGAAGCCTCTAGAAAGTCCCGCACCAGCCTGATTTCAAATAGCTAGAGCATGACCTGCTGTAACCATGGAAATAATGGCAATTTGAAGGCTTCGAAAAGTGAGGTCTGTTGGGCGCATTCTACTGGAAAAGCTCATTACAGTTAAAGGTGTTTCACACGTGTCACAATGCGAGTAATCTCTATTGACACTTTGCCACAAGTGGGACAGGGAGGGGATCAGTCTAAAGCTGTACAGCGCCCCCCCCAAATACCACACATGCCTCCCTGAAAGTGATGCACTGATACACATCAAGGATAGGCGAGGATTCTCCGGTCCAGAAAATGAGTGGGAGGAAAACACGCTGAGCTGCCACCGTGGCTTGGCTCGGACAATTGGATTTTAAGTTGAAGGGCAATTTCCTGTAGTAGGCTTGCTTCGTGGGGGCTGAGCATGGAGCTTGAGACAGGAGATCTTGGACTGGGCAACCTCCCTGTTTCCACTTTTCTCCTGTAATGAGCCTTCATGATAAGCCTTACCAGACCTCACTAGTGTTCTGCTATGTGGCCCTAACCACACTGACGACATATCAGGTTTGTGTGTTTTGTCATGAAGATGTCAGGCTCTGGTTGGCTCATTACCACATATGGTGTATTATTAAATCTTTTTTTTTTTCTTTCTCTGAGTATGCCAGTCTACAACCATGCCTCTTTTATGTAAAGCTCAGTGGGAAGGGCAACATGACATGGCCAACGTACTTAATTAGCCTAGCAAGCTAACAATAGCCTGATGATCAAATTTAAGCCCTTTTCATACATGCACTGCAAATCAAGAATATCTAGACATTACCCAGAGGAGCTATACGTGAGAACACAAATGTCCGAATCAGTGGGATTGCCCATCAAACAGACTTTACCCTGCCAGCTCGGAAAAGGCAAAAGGCTGTATGACGCACATTTAGTTGATGAAAAGTAAAAACACCTTTTTTTTGTTCTGTGTAATTTTTTTGCCAAAGCCACAGGGAGCCACTGGAGAGGCCGTATGAAGAGCAACAGTTTGCCTACCCCTGGTCTAAGTGGAGAGACAACAAGATTTGGAAACTTCTGGCAGTAAGAGCAGACGCCGTGCTGTCAGACAAATTCAAGGAGCAGCAAGAGACATGATTTTACGACCAAATTATGAACTGGCTACATGACTGCGGTGTAATGTGCATCATGTCCTGCCTGCTGCAGGCTCTATCTAGGCACCACTCCTCACTTAAACCAAATGGAGTATTACATGTAGGTGAGAACACTTCTGACATGGAAAATCTCCTGTTGTGTGCTACATGTGTAAAAGGGAAACTACAGACAATGTGAAAACGGCTTGAAGCACCATTTTGTTTTTTCATTAAGGTACTATATTCATTCATGGCACCTATTTCCCTGTTTGGTAGATGGCGTTATTTTGTTTCATTTTGCCGTAAGATCATAGAAATATTCTGATTCCAGAGTTGTTATTTCTGTAAGTGGTCTTGCAGCTGTATCAGTCTAAGTAGTGGAAGTCTACTTCCTCCCACTCCAGTTATTTAAATCAAAGTAACTATACATTGACCATTGCCTTTACATTATGCTTTTCATTATTTGTAAATACTACTTTATTTCCGTCTTTCTGCTTGTTTGTATGTTCATGTCTTTTTTTTTCACATTTGAAATATCAAGTACCCACTCTTGTTGCCATTTTTCTGTCACTGTTTATTATTTATTATGTAGCTACGTAGATGTAGGAAGATGATGTCCCCATTCTTCATTGTTTCCCCAACCACCAGAAACAAAAACCAATGGACACAACATCAGACATTTAAACTTCTGAACAAACTGGAGCCAGGCAAAAACATGCTAAGAAGAAGCTTCTCATAATCTTCAGTGATTCAGGGGAGGCTTTGGCAATGTGAAAACATAATGACAAGATAAAAGCCCCACAGGCTGGCTGAGATTTTAATGCTGTATATAATTTTGTTTCTATATTATGATTGATTTGTTCTAACAGAAACATGCAGGACTACAGTTGTAGAAAATAAATTTCACAATACAAAAATAGCACAAAAAAGTTCAATTGTAAAAGAAATAAAATGTATGGAATGGAGAGGAATACAACAAAAACCTTTGGGGTCTGTTAAACAAATGGAGTGAATTTTAAATGTCTAAATAATCTAACAGTTTTGCCAAAAGACACCAAATACTGGCTACATTCATCAGGTTAATTCTGGGAAGAGTCAAAGTTGATCCTGGTAAAGCCTGACCCTTAAGGCACATCATCTATTATTACAACGGCTTATGGTGCTATTTGCAATTTGTGTTGTGTCGTTATCATTAAAAATGCAACCTACAAAGTAATGGCTTATTGGCCAGTGTAAGCTGCATGTGTTTCATGCCACTGGGCTTTGTTGGCCTGGCGTGTATTTTATTGTCACTGGCAGTTTTGTTTTAATTGGTGAGAAAAACCTTTGTTGTCTGTCCAAAGCAAGCAGATTACTTTGTCTTTGAGAAGAATAAAGCATCGGGTCTCGTTATTGCCTCACGTTGTGGCAGTATCAGTCAGGATCACTCAGTTTGGGTCTTAAAGGCACCAATAAGGGTGAAGTCCTGTTTTTTTCAGGCACAAAGAAAGAGATTTTTGGTTTTAAATGCCCTCTAAGGTGTAGATTTTCCAAAACTCTGATTACTTAGTGTCTGTGTATAAACGTAAATGGAGTGTTTGGGAGACGATGATGTCATCTCCTCAATTCGCACATGCCCATTTTCGCTCTATGTAATGAGCATGCACCAGAAAAATAACAATAGCGGACTAGCAGTTTTATTTTGTTAGCACTGCTTGATCTATTGACAGCCACTTCAAGGATGAACATAGACGTCAGCAATGTGCAATTTTATTTACTCCACCTTGGTATCAGCAGTTTAAAGTCCACCTGAAACAACGGTTTGGGATCAGGCCCTGTTGAACCAGCAGATTGTGGGCCAATTTTGAGATAGAGATTGTTGTTGATGAGGAGTGGAGGAGGAACTTCTGTCTAGATCATTGCCCATATCTTTCAGTGACCTACTCCGTCCTTATATCGAAGGGGAATCAACGGTGATGAGATCTCCAGTATTGTTAGGGGTCTTGAAGAAGAAAGCCTAAACACTTTACTACCTTTGTGATGAGGTGAAACTGCTGAAGACGGAAAACACCAGCAAGCTTTCGTTCTAGTTTGGATGGAGATATTTTATAAAACTCAGGTTGTGTGGACAGATTCATTTTTCAAACGAAGGGGAGAAAACAATCTGTTTTCAAAAATATCTGTATACATGTCGACAGGGCCTTAGGCTCATTAAAAATTCTAGACCCCTATCAGTGATCAGTGAGCACCATGATTAGTATTACACCATCAGTGTAAGATACCTTCCCCTCCAGGAGCAGCCAGATCAGCACCTTGGCACCAAGTGCAAGAGGTGTTTGCAAAAATTTTCTGCCCACCTGTCTTCTCTATATAGACAGATTTTATAAGGCTTGGCAGCATATGCCCAGCATTTACACCTGCCCATATTCAACCTGTCTTTATAACACAAACCCACTGAGCACGAAACAGTGGAGAAAAAAATCCCAGAGAGGCAATCAGCCGGAGGGTATATACGAGTTTCTAAAAGAGACTGAATTGACTCAGATCTATGTATGATGCATGCAATGCTCATAAATAGCAGAAGCTTATAGAAATGCAAATTGAGCCAAGGCTTATATGCTGAGCATCAGAACCTAGCAGGCACGGTGACGTAGACACGACAAGGTCTGGATAATAGATATCATTTCAAACTACAGTCCACACCTTGGATATTGTGGCTTTGGATTATTGTTGGACCTGTTACAAAGCCAGAGTTGACAATAGCACCGCTGAGCAAAAATGATAAAGCCCACAATGGCACTCGGTAGCAAAAATGATATCCATCACACACAAGGAAACAAAACCGCTCATCTGTTGTATAATCAGCACCAACCTGAAATAAAAGGTCACCAAATGAATAAACATAGATCTGACGGGAACGACTAGTTAAACAGCTGCATACAAGAGGTGTGTTTGTAATTTAAACACTGACTTCTACATCAACAGTCTCTTTATAAGCCATCATGGGAGTCTATATACTGAGCACATCACATGTTCTCTGCTAGCATTAAGATCATTCATGATTCTCTATAGTCTGCCTCAGGCATTTAATAGCTGCTCTCATTGACTTGACATGCTAGCTGAATACATAAAATGACCTCATATTTTGTACACCATTTTGAAAACACAAGGATGCATACAATCCACCATTAAAGCTTCACATCTGCATGCCCAAGAGGAAGACCAATACAAAAAAATAAATTACATAAGCACATCACAATAAACACAGTATTCATGTACGGCAATTTCTGGAGAGGCAAAACCGTCTGAATCTCTGTCAGGCAAGGACAAGCTATCAAAGGAAACTCATGTATCATTCAATGCTATCGTAAAATTTTCAGGAAGGTGGGAAGACACAGAGGATGAGCTAGCCTAGAGTCCGGTACAGAAAGAGGGGTGAGAGCTGAAAATAGAAATCAGACTTAAAAAAAATAAATAAACAGAGGCAGTCAGAAGGAGATGAAAATAAGGACAGTGCAGGACGATATGTGAGACAAAGAGATGGGAGGGAGAGACAGGTGCGTAGAGTGAACTGAGAGAAACAATGAGTGACAGGAAGTCCCGAGTGGATTGGCTGTGAAAACAAGAAATGGACGGGCATCCAGTCCCACGATCCTCATTTCCATACACACACGCAAGCTTCAAAACCATCTCCTCCACCTCTCCTCCAGCTCATTCATGAGAGTGGATAACAAACACGCTGCTTCTGTCTTCAAGGGAGTTGCAGAGACTGTAGGGATCCATAGTGATGAACATAACAAAGCTCACCAGCTCTGAAGACAAGAAACAATAACGGAAATCAGCTTAATAGCCCAAATGAGGGTTAAAGCATACCAATGGAAGAGTGAGCTATTTCCCCCCCTCATGCTCTACTCAAATACCCTTGAAAATACTTAAGTCTAATTTAAACCAGCCGTCTTTTTGTTAACCGACAAAGGGTTTCACACGATTACAGTATTCAGTGCTGTCTGGCTCTGAGCCATGAGTTCAAAATAGCTCCAACTGATATGATGAACCAATTATGAGACACATCGCAGCAAGCCTTAACTTGGACCAAACAAATCCCCCAATCCACTAACACTTTTATAATAATCAAACTCCAACAGAGAGTGTTGTGAAGTCTAGTGCAGTAGATGAGCAGGTGCATCGTACTGAGGCCCACAACACAGGGAGCAACAGCCCAGTTGCCAGAAGAAAATACTGGCATTGTATGTCTCTGCAAACCCAGGATATGATACATCTGTCGTTTTATACCTATTATATCAACGTTTCTAGAGTGACACAATTCGGATTACATCTGACGTTCTCATCAGGAGGAGGAGATGGTGGATGGATGGCATGATTAAGATGGCTGCCCAGAAGCAGACCACCGTTCGAGACCAACACACGACAAAACATTGTCTTATCAATAGATTGTGTCATTTCCAGCTGGGATTGTGCCATCAAAACCAGGTATTTAAAGTCAAAACATGATCTTTTCCTACCTATAACCATTTGGTGTTTGAGCCTACGCATAACCAAATGTTAACCACAGCACTGTTGAAACATAAAGGAACATAAATTTAAATATAAATGCTATATTTCTTACATACCTGTGGTTTGCAGAAATGTACAATGCCAATATTTAATCTGTCGATAGGTTTAGGAGGAATCAAAAAGCCTGTAATTAGGCTTGTTTTTATCTTGAAATATGAATTGTTAGTTAAAGTTATTAGCATTACAAGTTAACTGTTACTGTTGGCCAAACAAATATAAAGCTCCTCTCACAGTCCTTCAGCTGCAGTTTTACTATTGTGTTTACAAATATTAATGATGCAATTAAATCTCTAGCAGCATCAGAGAAGTTTAATAATTTAGACTGTGTTATAATATAATATTACTTCCTAGATTCCAGTCAATAGTCAGTTGTAACCCTGTGTTTTCAGTTTTATCACTGCAGCGACTACCTATATATACTATATATATGGATTGTACCTTCAGTTTACTTCAGTTTTACTTCATAATATAATCAAGACTTCATAATAAAGATGGACTAACACCTCAATGCCCCCTGGTGGCTGGCTGCAGTAAAAGTGATAAGCCCCAATGTTATCAGATGAAACGGGGCAGAAAAACATGATTCCAGAGAATACAGTGATACAGCACTCTATTCTCAGGACACTGTTCTACCAAGAAGAACGACAGCTTCAGTTGTTTCAGCCAGGGCCCCAAAAATGTTTACATTCATGGACACAAAGTCTAAGGAATAGTCGTTATGACAGGAGTAGAGGAGTAAGGGTCACAAGACACTGGAAAAACTTACATAAAATAATAGTCTATACAGTAAAAAAAAAAAAAAAAACGAGTGAAAGCTTCACACAGTAATTACAGTATGATGACAAAAAGGGCTGAAATATGCTGAGATGTCAGATTGTGCAGACTATCTTTAATGAGTTATCAACACTTAATTACTAATTTTCATGTGTTTATTTGCTGATTCAGGATTTGTAGAGGTGATGTTTTAAAAGGAGCAGAGGGGCCCACTGAGGCTCCATCTGTAAGGGCCCCAGATTTTTTTTTTGCTATGGGACTGCAGATGAGTGAGTAAAGACTTGGCGTTGGACTGCCCAGGGGGATGCTGAGGGTTTTCTGGAAGAATCCAGACATGAGAGGAGACAGAGTGAAACTACCACTCTCTCTGTCTCAGTTGGCAGTGCACTGCCTTCCAACACCCAGCTGTGTTTGTTTGCTGTGAATTAGCAGACAGCAAGAGTCTACATGCTCGCTCAATATTACCCACATCACACCATAATTAGAGAGGAGTGCACTATTAAAATGGTCGTCCGCTGATAAATCATCGGGCGATCATTCATTTACAGCATCTGTCAAAACAGCCTTTTTTTTTGCCTTTATTTGTATCTGCATATTTGTGTGTATCAAGAAGCAAGAAATCGCAGACATACAATTTACATAACACTACCTGTCACTTAAATGTCACTGGTCAAGGCTTTAAATCCAAATATGTTCTTATCATAATTTTCCAAATTGCTGACAATTCCTCAAAATTCTGTAATTATTGATTTCCACATCCTCCCTCTCTTCTGATTGGCATAATTACTATCATCCTCCTAACAACTGTGAACTCCTGACTCCCACTTAATGCAACCAAAATACTGAAGGTTGTTGATACAAGCCCAACAGGGACCAAATCAGTCTGTGAATCTGGTCAGGTCCAATCTCAACTCCACTCACAACTATGTCACGGATCAAACGGCACAGGGCTCACAGGAGCAAGCAGAGGGTTTCTGAATGCCAAACAGTCGCTGCTGCTCAAACAGATGTTAGCTGCACCGCCTCTGATATCCAAAAATCCCACCCAACACCTACAACATGAGCCCCTGCTGACAATCATCAGCCCCACAGTGCGGCAGCTTACCAACCATGTGACCGTATATTTTGTTTTGTTGTTACCACCTTTGTCTCTAATTATAAAAACCCCTAATAAAGACAGACATTAAAACAAACAAATCAACCAGTACGGTACAGAAGAGCACTTGCTGTGAAAGCTGAGTAAAAAACGTGAAGTCGCTTGTAAAAAAAAACGTTATTGGCTCAGCCCATATATTCTAAAAATTTCATGCTGATGCATCTATAAACAGCAATAAGGAAACAGACTTAGCAGGCAGCAGAAGGGGACGATAGCATTCAATGCGCAGTTTTTCCAGGGGGCTTAGATAACAGAAAGCCAAGCAGGAGGGAGGCTTCAGGATGACTGCACATGAGGACTTTTAAAATAAAACCCATCGCACTGGTTGCCAAAGCTAAAACACCGAAAGCAACACTCACCCAAAATGTCTTGTCTATTAACCTATGAATCATAACCAAAACTGGCATGGGCCCACTCGCAACTGACACGTGAAGCTTGAGGCAAACATTTGTTCTTATGAAAGCTGACACTGTCAAAGAGTACACTCGGAAACATCAAAAATGAAAGTTTTAGACGTGGCCTGGCTTGTGGTGGCTTGATATGAAAAGAGCATTAACCATTGAGCACTTCTTTTTACCTAACGAGGACATTTTGTGCAGCCTGCATGAATGTGAAGTACGCTACATAGAGTATGCATCTATAATAAGGGGACTCACTTGAAAGTAACCGTGTTAATGCAAATTATACTGTACATGCATCCTAATCATGTGTTCAGGGAATATAGGGCTACCATGGAACATAACAGATAAAGAGATCAAGGGAAGTGAGGGAGTGGAGACAGTTTCTGTAACAAGAACAGATTGTATAGCTGCCACACCTTCATGGTTGTTAGTCACGTATGGAGAACATTGCACCTACAGATATTAATATGGGAAAAAAGATTTTGAATAAGATCACTAGTTTTTATCCCTTGTCAAAGTGCAGAGCATCATCAATAACAAGTTTATCATCATAGAAATGACTGCTGTTTGTCTCAGTCACACTTTATTATTTTGTACATTAAGCAGCTGTGTTTACACATCAGTGGGCGCCTGACATTTTTCCAAAAGTAAGTGGTCCGAAGACAAAAAAGGGCTTAATTAACTTCTCGATGCCACTCTGTGTTACCCCCACCATCAAACACAAGCACACAGCCCGACGTAACCAGGGTAAGATGTACTGATAAGCAGGAAAAATAAGACATGCACAAACAGCATGCCCACTGAGGCCACATCCACACTAATACAGTTAGTCCTAAAATGATGTGCTGAAACGATAACGATCTCTGAACATGTGCGTTTTATCTCTTTTTTTAGAATAAATGTGCGTCCATACTAAGACACCTGAAAACGCATTTTGCACGACAATTCACGCACACTAGGCATGCACGTACCAGTGTAAACCGTAAACAGATTGTTAACTAAGCAGTCTGTTGCTCAGTTCCAGAAAATTCTCCAGAGATGGTGAAAAGTACGGCCAGAGATTTCTGTGCTTGGACAAACACTGAGGTGGAACTTAAAGTAACACAACTATGTAGGTCAAGGCGGCAGAAAAAAGATTGGTAGTCGTTACAAAGTAAATACAGCAACGTATTAGAGCGGTAACGCTCCATTGCTGGAGGAAGTCGTGGCAATGGGGAAGAAGTACCCACACAAGAATGATAAAATCACAAAAGGTTTGTTGATTTATCTATGTTTTGACTTTACACATTGTGACTAACAGGACGAGGGATGCACCAATTTATTGGACGCACATCGTTATCAGACGATATTTGCCTGCTGGCTGCCATCGGCCTATCAGCAAATAAAACACACACACGGATAGCAGTGGCCAATGTTTTCCTGTTGTGCCACATCAATTTTGTGCAGGCTAAAAGAAGCAGGGCTCCAAACTCACAGCGTCCTGTCCCCTGGGGATACGAGACGAAACATGTTTGAAATGAACAGAGATCTTCACCGGTATGCCGTCAGGATGAAAGGATGCCTTAAACTCACCATCCACCCTGTAATTCACCTGATAATGTTACATTGTGAACAACAAATCCATGTTGAGGAGCAGGAGGAGAGCTACTAAACGTTAGCGGTTAGCTGTTAGCAGCCTGTGGCCAGAACTAACTGCTGACAGAGGTTGCACTGAGTTACATTATAATGCGTTCTCTTCGGTAAAAATGAGTATTGGGTGAAAGTAAATTATAACTTTCTCATGTGTTCAATGTAATCTGTAGGTTTTTTGGGTTTTTTTTAAGAGAAACTTAGAAAGGGAATTGTAATATATTATATATGGTAAAAAGGCTTTTAAAGCAGTTATTTTTTTATGTTTTTTATGTTAAAGGAGGTTATTATAAAGGTTGTTTGATATATGTGTATGATTAAATTTGTGCTCATTTAAAGGTAGTGTAATGAAGGGCGTTAAAATTGTTCTGTTATTTTTTATAAAGAAGATTTCTCTGTTTCTCTGGCACAAAAGGGGAAATAAATAAAAATAAAAAAAGAAGAAGAAAAAAACACCATCAGTATCTGCGATCATTATTTTAAACTTCAGCATCGTTATCAGCCCAGAATTTCACAATTGGTGGATCTCTTTATAAGATCCAATTGAGGGGGAATGTGGGTGACTGCATCATTGATTCCAAGCCTCTTGTTTCGCCTACCACACTAAAACACAACCCCAAAATTTTCAAACTAAAATGGCGTCAGCAGCGTTTTCAAAGATCTTTGTTTTATGGGCTCCAGTTACAGAGTATTGCGGATGCTGGGTGTAAACGCAGCAATAGTTTTGCATTTAAAAAACATAAATGTGTTGGTGTGAATGAAGCCTGAGATAGAAGCACATCATGCTGTGTGTGAGGATGTAGTTGATAGTGGCCTTGACAGGGTCATAAGTCCAACATATTGTCAACTTATCCAAGGTCTCCTCTGCTCTGCTCTGTGGCTGCTGCACGACACCGTCACAGGATAGAAATAAGATCCATTTACAGCGGAGAGGACTGAGGGCACGGCACAGCGCAGGCAGAACTACCTTCATCCACAGCTGGAACCCAGGAGTCATTCACTGCTCCATTTACTTTAAAGTGGAATATCAAATATAACACGACGTTCCAGTGAAGCAAACAATACAAAGACGATGCTGTACTACTGTCCCATTTCAGCACAGACCATTTCCTCTCTGGTGTGGTATAATGTTATCGACCAATTGCCTAGGTACAGTCACCTTCTGGGGATTTAAGCAAAGCTGATGACATAATGTAGAGAGGCATGCGCTGTGTGGAGCCCGCTGCAATGCCAAATCCTGCCATCTGTGAACCAATAAGTTTCACAGCAGTGCGATGGCGAGCTGAAACAAGTTGGGGCCAACATTAAACTTGAAATAGGTGACCTGTGTTCCTGGGTTGTACAAGCACAGGATGAATCAGAAATCAATTAAGTTTAAAGGCATGCAAATCTAAAAGAAATCAGCCAAGTGAAGTGGCACTCAGCCGTACAGCTCTGTCTGCCTAATGAGTGGTTGCCTCTCTTTAATCAATCACATTTCATACCACATAATCACAATGACATGCCCTCTATTGGAGGTCAGTCTGCTTGATCTGTGTTCTGTTTCTCCTCAATGAGTGGACTGGTACTGATGCTGTATCAGCACAGTTTACTGATGTTGGAGCGGCGTCTGTCTGAAGGTTTAATTAGTTTGAGTCTGGACTGCTGTGGTCACGTGCACACTGACGCAACTGTGGCCATTACTTCTCTACAGTACTGTTGTTAAACACATAACGTTTAACATTTCCACATTAAAATGTACAAAAATGACTCAGGCTATCTTATATATTTTCTTGAATTGTGTCCTTAATTTATCCAAAATGTTTCCAACAATGTTCAAACCTAGAGAAATCTGTAATTTTATTCAAGAAATGGTGCATGTCATGCCTTTACCCCCTCTAGCTGCTTTAACTTCACACAGAAACACCAGACAATACATCGATGTAAATCATACAATGTCACAGACTTGTAATAAAAAGCGTGGTGCAGGAATGAGTCCTAAAACCTGGAAATGAGTTTGCATTTTAGCACTCCCAGTTCCCTTGTCCTGAAGTCACTGAGTTTTCTTAATGGGCTGTTTGTTAGATGCCTGAAATAAGGTCTGTGGTTTACACAAGCTCAAGAGACTCTCATGTTTTGTTCTGTGACATAAAATACATCATGCCAAAATTGTTTTGGTGCAAGCTGTTGAATGTTGAAAGTATTGGCCGTAGAGATGTCTGCCTTCTCTTGATTAATGGAACAAGACGGCACTTGGCTTATGGTGCCCAAAGCGCAAAAACCCCCCACTTTTGTTCCAAGGGAAACGTGCACCTCCTCATGGACAAGAGGCTTGTACTTGTGACAGTATGAGATGTAAACATTAATGATGTCCACCTCAGCTGAACTGTAATGTTACCTCGCTCAGTGGTGCTAGGTGATCTAGCAGTAAAACATATACGTCACGGAGGACGTTTTTAGATGGAACAAAATGTTGGGGCAACAACTACTTTGCACGTGTACAAACCCAGAAAATTACACCACTTTATATTTATTTGATATGATGCGTTATCTAAGGCTTTCCCTGGGGCCCAGCCATCTGAAAATGCTGTTCACCGATTGCTACAGTTTCTAGGTTGAACATCATTTTTCCTAGAAACAGTGTGAAACTGTGCAACAGGCTTTGAGGTTCATTTTCTCCTGTCTGGTGGGTGTATACGAAGTGTTACCCAATCAGTAGTGATATGTGTATAAATGCTGTCATATTAAAAAGGCAGAACACTTGTGTAACACAACATAAACAACAAGATGCTCAATGCACCAGTGTTTCTGTTTAAATAAGCACTTTGCTAAGATTTGTCAGGGCTGAATGTGCCCCCGTTCTCCTCAACGTGCTGCTACTGTAAACTGCTCAATCCCCCATTTGTATGCGCTGTCAATTTGGGTAGCTATCTTTCAGCAATTTTCCCACGTTTCCCTGCTGCTTTCATGTTTGGTAATGTCTGGTAATCCTCTCAGAAAGATGCCTGAGCTCCTGAAAATTTGTTCTTGACCCGGTACCATCCCCTTCAAATAATAACACACATGGGAAGCAAAAAAAGTGTCTTCTCTGACAAGTTAGCTTAGCTATTATTTCCCTGGATACACTCCACCTTGAATCTGATTACTTTCACCAGCAGTTTGGTTTATGACAATATCCCACGGCCTGGGGCACTGACGTGTTTAATCTCAAGTTTTTCTTCAAAAAGCAGAATATCAAATTCATGCTGAAGAGGATTATCCACATAAGTCATCGTAACTGCAGTTACTATCTTATTTAAAAGAAATACTAATGTCTACAAGCAAATGACAACAATGGCACTTGGCAAGCAGCCAATCAAATTGCAGCAGGGCAACAGGCGATCAGCTCTGGCCTTGCACACTGTTGTTTTGGCATGTGGTTCTCCAGAGCCAAGCACAATTAAAATACCATTTTAAACCTATTAAAGACAGCCACTGACCTCAAACTGTAGAATAATGATACATAACAGACAGAATATGTCATGCATTAATCCAGAAATATAATAATTAGTTACTCAGTGCCTCTAAAACAAGACTTTTTACTCTGCTGCCTGCAGGTGTGGCTACAAGGGGTCAACAAGTACTTTTACTCATCAGTCTTTAAGCATATTGTTGCTTATACTTGTGTATTTTCACTTGTGTGGGGCTTGGATGCAGGACTTTTACTCGTAATAGAGTATTTTCACACTGTATTTGGCATTTTTACACAAGTAAGAAATCTGACTTCTTCCACCACTGGTAATATGTTTTCATTAATAACTGTCGTGTAACTGAAAATTCTCAGTTCAACAAGACTGCACATAATATTTGCACATCTTTTCATAATATTTGCACACTGTTGTTTCTCCAGAGCATCAACGTGTCTTTTTCAAGCACAATCACAGCAGACAATGTTTATTAAGGCTCTCTGAATATTAAAGTATGATAAGATGGCAACAAATGTGACTGTAAGCTACAGTATATCTGTTAGTGAAGCTTGTGCGTACATGTGTGTGTGTGTGTGTGTGTGTGTGTGTGTGTGTGTGTGTGTGTGTGTGTGTGTGTGTGTGTAAACTCACCAGCTTGCGTTGACACCAACCACAGACGCCACAAAGAGCCACCAGCCAAACAGCACACACTGTCACTGCGAGGGAGACCAGGAACACACTGAGGGACACTGAGCCTGCACACACAAACACATACACAAGGGGGAGGAAAAAAAATGAGTGATGCTTTTTTGCATACATGGTTGAATTTTCTCCACCGTGTGTAAAATAAAAACATGGGATTTTTGCTACAGAGCTGATTGCATGCCACAGAATGTTGTCAAAGGGGGGCAACCCAAAACAAAGCTCTCCCTCTACGTCGTCTAATTGAATAGCCAGGCAGAGCTGCCATTTTTACATTCTGTCATAAGGAGCTGAGAAATACAATCTCATCACTACCCCCTTCGTGCCGGAGCATTTCAATACCTTTCCAATAAGGGCTGCAGCCAGGCATCACTCAGTTGCACACACATCACTGTCATGGTGTCACAGCTTGTTAACTGACAGGCTGAAAGTGAAGGGAGGAGGGGGAGGCAGAGGAGAGGAGCGAGGAGGGGAGGGGAGGCTGGGCTGACAATACAAGAGAGCTCATGATTAATGGGTATCAGTAGATGCCCAGTGAGAGAGGTGGCTCTGGAAGAGAGTCATAAAAAAACATCATCTATTGCTGAGAGAGTGTGCGTGTGTGTATGTGTGTGAGAAACAATTCACGCCTGCACCTGTGCGCCTGCGTCTGTTTACATTCTTGTTATGATACTGCTACAATAAGTGGATCCAAACTCGTAAGCACTTTGCGTTTCAGGCTGCAAACATTTAAACAATCCAGCGGCCTTCACTTTAGAGGACAAGCATATAAAGCCTCATTGAGCTTTGATATTTGCGCGGCGGGGAAGCATGCTAATGTATTCAAATTTGAGATTCCCTTCTAACAATTCTGATTTCTAAATATACAGTGATAAACGGGTGTCAGGATGCATTTTCACACTGCTGAGTGACAAACGCTGACAAACACCCATGCTTTCCTTTCAATAACTGGGTTTGTCTTCTCCCCAATTGCTGCCTCCTTCCCTTCCTTTGCTTGTCACAACTGGCCTTTTCATCTCACTCCTCCATCCGATCTCCGCTTTATTCTCCACCCCGCTGTGTCCTTTGGGAACGCACCATCTCAAAAAGGAGGAACAGTGGTGGGTAAACTTGTTTCATATGGAAAATAAGAACGGGATCAGCAGCACTGTATTCCACAGTCTTCACTCAGCCTCAAATGCTGTACTGAAGTCGACGTGACACCTGAGGCCACTTGCCGTTTTAAAAAAGAGCGTACAGAAAAGCTGATTAGACTAGTACTGTTAGACAGTCCTTTAAAATCCCAGGAGAACACAAATTCTGTGGTGTGACTTAACAAATAAACCATTTAGTTTGTGCATTTGCACAAAAGTATGTATGGAAATGTTGGAAAGGAGGAATATCTTGGGCTGTGGATGAAGAGACTGTTCACTTTTCCAGTAGAGATGGAGGTGAGTGAACTTTACAGAATGGCTGACGTCAGCTTTGCAGCGAGCCTTTAATAAAACCAAGATAAAACTTCTTCATAATTTTACTTCCCTGTGCAGTTCTTACGTTCATTGTCCTGACTCTTCCTGACTAGAACTGGCCGTCTATATACTGCACATGGTGTTACCAACTGCTTCTTTTCACCTGGCCTGCTCATTCTGTGCTTTTTAAGGTGGTTTCAGACAGCAAGCAGTTTCTGATGTTAACGCAGCGGTCACGCTTCCATGTTTCTTATGTTATGTTTAAAGGGATACTATGCCGATTTTCAACCTGCTTTTGTTAAAACATTGTAGATTGTAAGTGAACATTAACTAAAGTTAACTTCCCTCCTTAGGGCCTGTGTGCATAGAGCGTTTTTTTTTCTCAGCGCTGGCATCTTTTTTCAATTGCTCCTAATGAGGAGCGACCATATGCAGCCACCTAGAGAAAAAGCGTCACGCCCAGTGTCTAATTTCACAGTGTTCTGCCTTTTTTGTGCAGCCGCTCCAAGTGCTTAAATTGAAAATCTCTGAACTTTTCTGAAAGGCACCAGTGATGTCACTGAAGCGTCTTAGCTGGGTTACTGTCTACTGTCACATCAAAGACAGAAAAGCTCAATTATTGGGAGCAGATGGGCTGGCGGACACTGGATGTAAGTCTTGTGCTTTTTCCATCGTTCACTTTGTAAGCTTGAAGTTGACTGTATCAACCCCCATGTTCGTGTTATGTGAGCTACCTGGCTAATGTTAGTGTCAAGATATTGTTATCATTGAAACAAAGCCCACGCGCAGGACATCATTAAAAGAAAGTGCATTATTATTGCCTATTTCTCACCTAAAGTGTCTTCAGAAATATATTTGTGTGCACTGTATGGTTGTAATACAATAATGTGTGAACAGGAAGTGGGCACAAGACTGTTTCCTTTACTAGGCAGTGCTGATCAAATATGAACCAAGACTTTGTTACTGCGTTGCCTGTTTCTGGCTTAAAGGGTTTAAAGTGTTTTCAGAAACATATTTAACTTCACCATTTAACTGTAATTCTAGATCATTTGTTACCAGCTGGCTACCATATTGTTTCATGTGGAAAAAGAGCCAAGCTTACCAGCGAGTGTGTTTACTGGTCTGATAGGATGCAGTGCATTCTGGTAGTTGTGGGTTTTTGTACCTTTTGAGCAAAGCAAATGCCAGTGCCCCTTTCCTCTGTTTCCTTTGGTCATATAACACTAATTTCAAAAGTATTTACATCATTCTACTCCATATACAGCCTATTTTTATTAAGAGACCATTTTGCAGCAGTAAAATTCTTCTTTAGTTCAATACTCTATTACATCTAGCTGGAGCGATTACATTTCTGTTGTGTTTATGTGGTTGTGTCAACGTTCCATACTAGCAACTGCTTACTACATACTCAATCAGTATGTACTGAATACTGTGTACTAAATTAGTGACTGAGCCAGGCCTGCGGAGAATCAACCACGGGCAATCGCTGTGTAAATGTATCTTGATCCCAACTTACTCTAACAGTATGCACAACGATAACCTCATGAGGTCAAGCTGCTGTAGATGCTCTCCACTGACTACAAGACCCAGAGCATCATGGGAAATGCCACCTGATAGAAGAGCTGATTGGCTGTTAGTAATGACCACAGGCACCATGTTTTCTACAAAGTCCCAATTTTCTGTGTGATTGTAATAAGTGTTGGGCTTGTTACTTTAAAATATAATTATTATCAATTAGTAGTTCCTTTTATCAAAAGTAACGAGATTGCCTTACTTATTAGTCCCTGCCAACAGTAATTAATTACACTACTCGTTATATTACTTTTCTGTCACACCCCATAAAACTGGTGTTTGCGTTTCTCCCCAAAATTGAGATGTGCGCCTCTGTGTGAATGTCAGGGTGATCTCTGCTGAGAGTAGGCTAGCTAGCATCTATTTACCTGGGGATTTCTATTGTCTGTGACCGGTATTTTCCCAAGGCTGTGTCTAAAAGACGGAGTCAGTCATAGAGCATCATTTCACCCACCACATATCCAACCACACGTTTCATTACTTCTTTGGAGCCTGCGGTTAACGTTAAGGTTTTATCCAGTGTAGGGCTACAGCCGACCTGAGGTGTATTTCCTGGAGCTTCACGTTATTGTGCTGTTGGTCATAGTAGCCAAGGTTTCAGACCGGAAGTTTAAGGACGTGTTTTTCTTAAGTGAGGAGAGTTTCAGTCCGACTACCTGCAGCAACACTGCTCTTATCATCTTTCCTCCTGACGAAATCAAAGTAACGGGAATATTTCAGCTGCGAAAGATTGAGTTTCCAACTAGCTTGATGCTTCCTGACGTGCACGCGCTGCACGACGGTTACAATAAAGAGTCCGCTGATGTGACTGTTGTATCTCAAGTCAAGAACTTAGTGATGTGAAGTCAAAAGTAACGTTATAATGAGTTTTTTAGTTTTGGAGTAATTGTAATATCACTAAAGAAATTTTATTAGTAATTAGTTACACTAGCTAGAAAAAAGTCATGTAATTACTGGATAAAGTAATGTAATTACCATTATCAATAATAATGATAATAATAATAGTAAAGGTTATAACATGGTCTACAAACTAGAGGCAGCCTACACATTGATCTAACAGGATGTAAATATTTGTGAGACTTCCTGTATGTTCGTCTTCGGCACTGCCTCTTGTTCACTTTCCAGGTGCAGTTCACCTTGAATAAGCCTGCTGCCAGCGGCGTGTTCACACTTAAGGCCTTGTTCAGGCTGCCAGCCAAAATCTGATTTTTTAGCCAATCTAGATTGGAACCAGATGGCTCTTATGAAGTCTGAACAGTCATAAACGACATGAAATCTGATTTTTGCAAACCTGATCGAAACCACCTTTGGGAGGTAGTTTCAAATCGCATTTGGACAGATGTGTCTGAGTCTGAACAGCTCCTCATATGACTTCACACAATACACGCTAGATGACGCCTCCACTCTGATGTCGTTGCTACAGCAACCTGTCAGATTGGTCATAATGTGGCCCAGTCTGAACAGAGCCAAATCTGATTTGGACACTTGCTAAAAACAGTGTGGACAGTCAGCAGTCAAAAATCGGATTTGAGAAGGAATCAGATTTGAATCAGATTCGCCTGCAGTCTGAACGCAGCCTGAAGCAAGTCTTCTCTGCATCATATGACTGTACTGATGACAATGTCCGAGCTACTGTTGAATGAAAATTGTTCATCACAGATGTAAATCAATGTTGCTTCTTCGAACTCAATTTAATATCTTCTACTATTAATTTATGGCAAATTACTGAATATTTTAGTGTTAAATATCTTTTCTACAGTACATAAAATCTGTGAGTTTAATTGTATCTTAACGTCACTTACCATCATTCTTAGCTATTTTATTCAATGGTTAATTATTGTAACCATCTACCTCACAATCTGCCATTGGAGAAGTTTAGTATGTCCAGTAAGTTTATGGCCTTATACTCAGAAATTCTTACTAATGTACATCCCTTGTATACACAAAATACTGTACTATGTATGTATGTACTATGCAGTTGGATCGCACTACATAATCAATTTTACGTCATACTTTGTACTCTGAGCAGTCCCTATGTTTTACTGGTCCTCTCAGACATATAAGGTCGTCACTTTAAGACCTACAATGGATTTTATGAACATATGCATTTCCTTTCTCATAAAACATTGCAAAGCAAGTTTTTCTAAAACTTCAAAACCTGCATCATTTACATTAATTTTAAATTGCCATTCATCTCATTCTTCCCTGCCATTTTTAATACATCGCCTCATTTCTTTATTAGTATTACGGCCACCTGTAGATCCAAGGAATAGTGTTAAACGATTGGTAGGAATGTGTATTGCACTACCTGCATGCAAACAAAATGGGGACCGGCTCATAAAATCTCCACAGGGTACCTTTAATGGGCACTCTTAAGTAGTTAGTTGCTTGCGGGTACAAAGTGGAGCCAAAAAGTTTTCAAACTGTGTGTGACAGTGCACCTTAGTGGATTCTTAGAATATAGAAACAAAGGGTGTCATTTTCTCGAGAATCATCTTTTGTTTTCATCGAGCTACAAAGTATTGACAAACTCTTTTACTGTATGCTGCCATCCAAAAAGGAGTTAGAGTTAGGATAAGAAACACAAGTCAGCAAACACTATTCATCAAGTTTAGATCCTAGTATATACATCTCTGTCTAGTATATACTGCCTAAGAGACAAAAATCTTATATATCCTAAGTATCATACATGAGTTTATCTATTGAAAACAGCAACTGCTCTCGACTGGAAAACACTTGATCCGACTTGACTGATCTTGTTCTGATCTTGAAGGTTAAGATTAGCGTAGTAGTCGTAACACCCCCCCGTCTACAGTCAAAGAGTCAGAGAGACTGCTAATGGTTAAAAAGGCATGTCCATGCCCTCCTGAGCATGAGAGGGTCAGTGAAAGACAGCCAGCTCTTGAATGATGAACATTATTATTCATAGATGTTCAGAAATAGACATAGGCAATATACTCTGTTACTGTATATTCATAGAGAGGTCAATAAAGTTAAGTCCATTAGATACCACGACATCAGCAAGGGTAGCAACGGCTCTTAGATCAGGGAAGCTGAACTGGTCTCCAGCTAAGGGCGTCTATGGTAGCATCAGTGCTAAGTGGCTCAGTGATGGATGTCCTGATCCTGAAGGGCTTGGAGAGTCAGGTGGAGCCAGCAGCTGATGTAGGGCTCCACGTCCTGTGCTCTCTCTGAAGGTCGCGGGGTGGGGTGAAGGGTGGTATGGTTTATGATCTGTGTCAGTCACGAGAGCTGGGGGAGTAAAAAGCCTCCAAATAAAACACAGCATCCACAGAGGCCATGTTAGCGTGCTCAGTAAACAGACAGCTGGATTGTTGCTTCATGGAATATAACTTCCCTTTTAGAAGCTACAGAGAAGCACTGTGTGCAGGCAGTGCAGGGGAATAAAAGGTAGGAAATACACCATGTTGAGGTATTAGGGAGATATGCAAATCCTCAGCACCATGGCTGTAGAGAAAAAGAGGCGTCATTAGAGTAAGAGAAGCCTGCACTACACAGAACTATCACAGCACTCAGGAAATTCAATTTATCCTCCCTCTTGAACGAAACAAAACTTTCAGCTTGAAATACTCAAACAGGTGACGCATTAGTAAAGTGATAGATAAAACAGTGTTTGGATGCTGAAACTGGAATAAGGAGATAATTTCACTTGACGTTAAATAAGAACCGCTAATGTAATGTAGCAGTCTTCACTCTATTTAACTGGGTAAGGAATGAAAAGTACTTCCAATGGAGGGCGATGAATCACATCGAAAATGGCACGACTTGGTAAAACTGACAAGTGAGCTGAACAAGCCATTGAACCCTTTGATCAGCAGCCTTTAGAAGTCAGAGCACTCTTGAACTTGAAAGTCGCTTGTTTGTTTTAGATTTCAGTGGCTATCTCTTTTATATGCACATAAAAGAGAAAATAAATGGCACTATGCACTGGGGTGAGTGGTGACAATGATGGTGTAAATGAGCTTGCAGTAAACCCTCTCGCTGCAGAGCACAACAAAGACGAAGTCATGCTGAGGTTAAATATGGACGTTCAAGGGAAATGCGGAGGCAGAACTTGCAGAAAAGTACAGTCTTTAGTATGAAGTGCTCTTAAGTGTTGTCTCCATACTGGAATTTCTAACTTTGACACAACACCTTGACACCATTTTCAGTACAACAGGAAAAAATGGACATTGAAGGCATCCAAGTTAAAATTTTTATTAAGAGATAAATACCGTAAAAGTTCAATTAATATCCCAGACTTTTAATTGCTTCAATCACTGACCTCTACTGGGTTATATTTGCCACAAGCATCTAAATGGGACAGGCTTTTAATTCCTTTTGTACAAAAGCCAGCCAAGATGGGAAAAGATGGGAGATACTGTCATACTGTTCGTTTGAACTAGTATGGATATTAGTTGTTTTCAAATTTGGCTAGCTCATGACAACACAACGCTCATTTTATGGCATCCGAGGATTTTGACACCAGGTATACTGACACAGCATCTCTATATGCCCTCTTAAAACAATACTCATAAATTGAATATTTTTTTTATGAAAAACTGATTCATTTGACCGCTGTTTCCTTACCGTCTTAAGGAACATGAATAATTGATAAACAGACACTTGGACTTTATGATCATTTTAGAGGTAGGGTGTCACCACTTTTTCATCTCTCTTGTTTACCATGCCTGTAGATCCGGATCAATTATACTCTGGTGCTCATGGTTTCACTAAAATGAACTGATGATTGAGAATCTAACCTAGCGATGTGTAGTATGTCCATATTGACCCAAATTGAGACATGTATATTTGTACGCACGATCAAAGCAGCTAACTAATGTTAGCTCAACCCAATGCTTTAATTAGTTTTATACGTAGACGTATACGTTTTCATATATCCAAAGAACCAGAAACAACTAGACCCGGTGTTGTGTTAATAAGCATGAACAGGAGAGAAACTCTATTCTATGGTGGAACACATTTCAATCAAGTGGCAACCTCCGAGGCTGAAAAATGAAGCCAAAAACTGCAATTTATCAAACAGCCACTGGAGGCTGGCTCCAAAACAGAGTAAATCCCACCAGACCCTCATGTTAAAATGCCTAACTCTACAGCAGAATTTAACATGTTTACAGCCTGGTCCAAAATGGTTTTGGACTCCATAGATAATTTCAACAGTCATGTCATGTGATTTTTTTTTTAGAACTCACCCATCTAGGCCTACATTTTATTAATGCTTAAAGTTACGCATATTTAAAGGCAGGCCACTTGAGTGTCAGGCTGTCTCCCAACAGTGTCCTTGACTTCTCAATCGGATCCACCCCTCGTGTCACTTCTGGCTCCAAAAATCCAAGATGGCGTTGGCCGAAATGCCAAACTCCAGAGCTCAAAACAGCAGTCAACAACCAGTGGGTGCCATCACGGTAGCTACGTCCATTATTTATACAGTCTATGATTTCCATACAACCCAAGTGTCTACCTAGCATTAAAATGGAATCAGTTCAATGAAACTGCTCACCTTGTTTATGCACCAAAAAAAAGGGTTTTAGCCTGTGGGTTTATTTCTGCTGTATGCAGCCCACTGAATATGTGCAGTAGTGTTTCTACCGCTGGCTCCACCCATAAGCTCGACTCAGACTTTACATTGTCATCAAGTCACAGGTTTGTAAATCTCTTGTTTTGGCTTGAGGAAAAAATAACAAATCTAAAACCTCCATGGATCAAAAAGTCATTATAGAATGACTCATAACTGACCTGGCATTTAGAGGTGTCCTGTCAACAGTTTTACAGACATCTCATTTACAAAGGTGGTCTGTGGGGAAAATGCTTTATAGTACCACAAGTGGCCACTAGGAAAAATTGGCTGCACAGTGTCCTTGGGGGCCAGATTGAGACTCACATTTATTTGTCAAAATGTATAGCCAAACCCAGCTTGTAAGAGGGACTTAGTGTTTAATTTAGGGCTTGGCTTTGAGAACTGCAGAATGACTGTGTTAAACACTAACAATAAGAGAGAACAAGAAAGCATAGCTGGCAGTGGTGTATCAATACTGAGGAAAGAGTAGTGAGACCCTTTCAAAATATTCATAATCAATATGTATTGCTAAATTGATATTTTTGACAACATTAGTGCTCTTAGTGTATAACAGCATTGAGTACAACAAGCATTACTGTGGTTACAAAGAGTGGGAGTGTACATGTAGGTGATCTGGCCCACATGCAGTGAGCTAAGCCAAGCAGAAAGGGACCAGTCCTCAGGGGTAGAAGAAATTGCTAATTGGACAGGCGGAACTGGAGCAGTGTCCAGTCAGCAGAGCTGCCACACCGCATCTTTATGCTCTGACTGAGGTGGAGAGGGCAGTGCCTCAGTAGCTCTGGGTGCAAAGCTCACAGCCTAATCGCCACTTCAAAGTGCCCCCTCCTTGTACTGGAGTCTGGGTTCTGCCCTCTTTATAACCACTGAGCTGCTGTTGGGGTAATCCTCGCATGTCACTCAGATGTCTTTACAGTCTGTCCCCTCTGAGCCACAATCTGTGTGCAACAGCAAAATGTTACTTACTTCCAGTTATGCTGTGATACTGAGTGTTTCAAATTGCTTCCATCTACCTTCTGGCTCAATTCTACGCTGCAGTTTATTGCTTTTGTTTTGGAGTTATTTCTCAAGACAAAAGACTGGGTGGTTGTAAGCAGCACTTGCATTTGAAGGCGTTCTATCTAAATATCTTCCTCCCCTGCTCAGGCGCACAAAATAATTTGTGTGGGAAGAGCGTAAAATTGATTCAAGTGAGGAGATGTGGATAAAATGAATAATTATGGTGGTTCCAGGTAAATAATGCCATTGTCAAATAAACTGATGAGGTCACATTTCACACATTGAGCTTAGAGGTGGTTGCTAACAGTGTTGTGGTATGCTCAGAGGATGAGCTGTTGTTTTGGCATCTTTTAGCCCTTTTACTGTTGTTGCAAAGCCAGCCAGTCTGGCAAGGCTCAACAGACATTTGCTTGAGACAGAACGTCATTTCAAGTAGGATCTACGACAGATGACTGACAGTTCTGTCCTCCATGCAGACATCATTGTGAAACCTTCCCACTGCTATTTGAGCAAATGTACCACTTGGTGGGTGGGCATTGGTATTTGCTTTTGATTTACAGCCCAAAAAAAACACTGCAACTCTCTGAAAATGTCAGATATCTTCCTAACTGCTCTACAGTGCTTCATTTTCTGAAATACATAGTTTAAATAGTTATTCACAAGGTTTGGGGATTGTAGAGTGCATCAAGCAATGCTCTCAATCCTTATTATAGTTTACTGGTAGGTCCAGCATCTGTTGTTGGGCTTAACGGACTACTGCTATCATCACTAGTTGATGCATGGATCTTCACCATGACATCCCGAGAGAGCTGCTTCCCTCCCTCCACACACACACACACACACACACACACACACACACACACACACACACACACACACACACACTCACACACACACAGGAGTTGGATATTCTGTTTTTTACGGTAAGTACATTTTGTCTTAATGGTTTAAGCCTGTTTTTCATTCATAAAAATTAGCATTAGCAGTAGTTTTCCACAGTTTTCCATAGCTGTAAATGCACCATGCTAACTAAGCTAGCAGCTAGCTTTAGGGTTAGCTCCACCCTCTCGTCTAAATATGGTCACCTCTGGCTCCAAAAAAGCTAAAGAGCAACAGCCAAAATGCCAAACTTCAAAACTGGGTGACATCACAGTGGCTTCATTCATAATTCTATACACTTCATGGTTTCTATTTGTTACAGTAGAGTAAGAAAACCCACCAGAGATTTTGGTGACATTCAGTCATCTTTAATTTTAATAAACCAACTGCATTCTATTGTTTAGTGAATGAAAGAGCTGAAATTGTTGAGCAAAGTTTTTCATGTTAGTACTTTCAAGTGCTAATAGGGAGTTCCATCCATTACTGTACTTGAAAAAAAAAAAAAGCTCTTTTCAAAATGCAAGGAGCTACAAATTTAAATGATCCTTGACAACACATTTAAGTCTGTTTATTTTTTGTGTTACTCAGTTTGATCTTGGCAGGGAACTCTCACTAATTTTTGGATGTCAGTGCTTGCTGCCACCACTTAATGTTACATTACCATGCAACAATAATTTTGAGAAAATACAGACAACTTAATGTTCTCTGTGATGGATCAGCCATCTCAGGCAACTTGGCAGGAAAAGGTCAAAAGCAGATTGATCTGGACGGTATGGCGAACATCTATTCATCTAAAAAGCTCTGGCATGATTTGTAAAATTAATAGTAGTGTTGCTGACTTTACGCAATCTGCTGCAATGACATTTTGTTATGGTCCTTTAACCACTTTACAAACCTGCTCACAATGGACACCAAAGCCCCATGCGCTGAAAATCACAGGGTTGTGTGGAGCAGCCAGTGAAATTTTGACAGGTGGAGAGCACCTGTGGTGTGAGTGAGTGTCTCTTGCATCCCCTGTAGGCTACAGGCAGTTTTGCCTGTCCTCTGTCCCTATATGCTCCCTGTGGCTCAGCTGCAGCACTGCTGTGCTGTCACAGAGGCTGTTTCACAGGGAGAGTAAGAGGACTGCCACCCACGTTCTGTCTGCTCTCAGATGAGGGATAAGATCCATCTCAGCCCAGTGACAAGCTGGGCTGGAGTCAGACCAGTAAGATGTCATGTGACACATGCCTGGTGTCACCTATAATGGCACCATCATCTTATTAGCACCTCTGACACTGAATGGGTGAATCACCCATAAAAGCCAACAAGATCTGGACTCTCGTGGTGTAAGTGAACTAAAGCTGGGATAATGTTTTGATATAGTTACAAAGGAACAAAAGCAAGTGCGGTATTTTTCTGACTCTTCCATACAACTGTTATATATGCTGTATATACTGTGCAATATATAACTAAAATACAGCAGATGCTATTTTTTTAGAACTAATTTTCTTCTGTGACCTGGGCAAACACAACATTTCATACTGTATATTCATGAGTCATTTAATAAAGCTTAGATATCCTTTGGCATAGACCATTTTTAATGTAATTATTTAAGTGTCAACAAATATAATACCCACATTAATAAAACATTTTAGACATACTTTATTCTCTTATCAGCTGTATGCTAATGGAAATATTCAGGGGTGTCTGTGAAAAACAACCAGCAGCCTGCTCACTGTTAGATGCTCAGTGAGTGGACTGAGTTACTTGACATCTATGAGGTAAATCGGGCTGTATAGTACGGCTGCTCGATTAAAAATTCTAATCACAATTATTTTGGTGGATGGGGTCACAATTATTTAACATGACTTACTGACTTTAGAACATCATGCACTTATTGAGCTTTTCAAAAATGTCAATTCAACAGTGGATTTTTTAATTTTAAATATAATGTGAGTCTTTGAACAGAATTTCCCGCACACTGCTTTTGCTCAGTTTCACAATTTATTAGTAACACTAACGTTTGTCAAGCGTGTTCAACACCATTATTTCCAACACTGAGCTTAAATAGAAACTGCTCCACCCACTTCACAGGTGTGCACATGTGTGAGGGAATTAATCAGGTGTGGGTGTGTTTCTCAGTAATTGACAACAGCCTGTGCACCATATGTCACATATCCTCAAGCAAAAGAATAAGGAAACAGGAAAAACATAGGAAAAACCTAGAAACCTCAGGCTCCCCACACAATAAAGGCTATTTAGAAGATTATTTACAAAAAAATGATCTTATGAATGAACACATCGGTCTTCCAGCTTTCATGAATCATTTAAAATGTTCAGCACTGTGTACTCTTATGCCGTGTGTCATAAATTGGTATTTTGAGATGCCCAAATCCATTTTAGCATGACATGCCATGGTGTCTCATCATTTAATCCTTTGGGAGATAGAGTTTGCAGATTAAATATCCAGACTGCTTCTCTTCTGCTAAGTATTTCTTTAATGTTACCCCCTCTCTCGGGCAGAGTAACTTTTCCACAGTGTATAGGGTTTTCTGTTCAAAGACTCGTGATATTTTCCAACACACCTGCATCTGAAACAGTTGGATGTGCGAATACCTATCCTCAAACTTTAAATATAATAAAGCTGAAAAACAAATGAAGAAAATGAGAAATATACACAAATAATATATAAATATAAGCACGATGCAAGAGAAAAGGGAGGGACCCTCCCTGTTGTGGGAGAGCTGGACTGCAGTGACTCAGAGCAGAATCTATGAGAATGAATTACAATATAATCAGTGGTATAGTGGAGGGTATATGCACATGTATGGGGTATACCCACCTCTTTTCTGGCTGTTTACATTATACCCATCTAGCAGCCAAAACGCCATTGAAATATTTTGGAGAGTATATTTCCTCCTTGGTAAACTAGTACAGTCACCATGTCAACTACCACTACATCACTGAATATATCTGAATATATAATTCTCCTTTTCCATGATGGTCTGAATAATTCAATAAATTTGTGGCTAGTTGCTTTTTAGAAATAAAGTTATTAAGAGGGGTCTGAAAAGTTGCTCAATCTAGTAAGAAAGTCACAAGGTTTTTGACACGGAGTGCACCGCTGTAAAGGAAAAAACACAAGCAAAACAAGACCATCACTGCGAAACGAAATGGTGCACAATAATCGTTTTATGTTGTTTTTATAATCACTCGAGGCCAAACGCGTATAAATAAAATCTGATTAATTGCCCAGTCCTAATGTATAGCACTGTCAAAATTACATACTGCAGCATATTTAAAGAGGCACAAATAGAGTCAGCTCTTTTTTAATTATTATGACTTTTATACTTCTTAACAACACCAGTTTGGGCACCTATTGTTCCTCAAGTAATCCCTTTGTTAGAGCCTGATCCCTTCATTGAGGATTGCATACTGCTGGAAACTGTGAGATATTATTTTGTATTATACAGTAGAAACAAGTAGCAATGTTCAGGACTGAAAAATTGAGCCAACATGGGTGTGCCAAAAACTGCACTTCTTTTAATAGCCACTTGAGGCCAACTCCAAAACTGAGTCAATCCCCATGGACCTCCATGTTTCTTTTTTTTTTTTGTTAAGATATTTTTTGGGGCATCCTGGCCTCTAATTAATAGGACAGACAAGCGCGAAAGTGGGAGAGAGAGAGGGACCAACATGCTGCAAAGGACCACAGGCCGGAGCCGAACCCAGGCCACCGCTGCAGGCAGCCCTGCACATGAGGCGCCCGCTCCACCACTAAGCCACCAACGCCCAATAATTTTGGTTGCTATAGTTAATTTCCACGTTCATTAAATTGCATGGAGGTTGAATGCAACATGGACTGTCAGATCGATTCCTCACTCCTCCACAGCTCCACCCTCTCGTCCAAATTTGGTCACCTCTGACTCCAAAAAACCCCAAGATGGCGACAGCTGACATGCAGACACAAACCAGTGACGTCAGGCTAGCTACATTCATTATTTCTACAGTCCATTGCTAAAAATTGTAAAGCCCAGACACTGAAATCAACACGTTGGATTTTAACTACTTTCCTTTAATATCATGATCGCAGCGGGAGGCAAATGAATATTATCCATTTTTAATTAAATTACTGATGAGTGATAAAGATAACATTTCAGTTACATCTAATTCTCCCAATGTCTTTGATCAGGACTTTATACAGTATGCAAGGTTTTGATCTATCACATAATCTATCAGTGTCTCTGCAATAATTTTCTCCTCCAGCTCTGCCTTCAGACGGACTGAATTAACCAGTCAGATTGAAATGGATGACTTTCATATGTAAGCCACGTGAAGAGACTCAACACATTTACCAAGGACGCTCTCCCCCTGCCTCACAGGCCCACTTGTTTTCCAATTTGTAAGTACCCCCGCCTTGCATCAAACACACATTAATAATGGATTACGGCCATATATCACGAGATGATTGTAAAACACTACGTTAAAAGAGGCTAACACATCTGCCTGCATGGCTATTATTTTAGTGCCGCACATTTGTCGATGCAGTTTACCAGCTAATTACATTTTTAGGTAACTTTGATTGTGCCAGATCTGTCAGTAGTGAATAAAATATTCAGGAATATGATCACTGATTCATCCTCTCGTACCTCTTGGCTTCGCCCAGACATCACCTTTCCAATCTTTGCCAAGTACTCTTCCCATGTTCACCTCCTGTCCTGAGTGCCACGCAGGGACAAATGGCTGTTATATATTCCAGAAACCTGATCAAGCTGAATGAGCTCCCCCTGTTTAGTGGCCTCAGAGCTTTAATATGTTATGGCTCCCTCACAGTCACAAACAACCTATTACTCACCAGTCCCACTGATGCCCTTGACTTTATTGACTTAAGTCCACATGGTGGCTGTTGATACTCTGGAGGTAGACTAGTGTCCATCTCAGTAATGAGCTCCAGAGCTGTAAACTAAGTCAACCATGACTAACATTATTCCAGGTTCAGGGGCATTAGATTGCCTATATATAGCCTATTTCATTGTCGTGAGCGAGGTTAGGGTCCGCAATAAAACAGTTCCTCACTAAACTGTTTTACTACGCTTCTTCCCCAGTGTCTTCTCCTTTCCCACCTTTTTAGTATGTTCATTATTACTCCAATCGATCATTCGCTGAGCTCTGCCCCCCTTTGTTACTGTTACTAGGCCTGTCACGCTTTCTGTTCAGATTTAGCACCTCATATTCTTTGCAATTTTCTATTAGATACTCATAGCTGGCGGCCTTTGATTTTACCGTATGAAGTGAGAGTTGTCGCTGGCAGATTTTATTTTAAAGATAGTTAATAATTAAGCTAGTGTTACTTCAATGAGCTGGTTGAAAACGCTGTCTTTGATTGACTAATATTTCCAGCTGCCTTGTTTTGACATTAGAATCCTGTGACTTGATTTGTAATATACACTTGAAGGCTACATACAGAACCTGGTCTAACTCCGAAGTTGTCAAACTTTGGTGCTTGGGCAGTGACTTGCGGCGTCAGACACTGACAAAAAAAGCTGTCTTTTTAACGTCAGCATGATATGCAACTGGTCGCCAGTATAGTTAAACAGCGCTCTGTGGTATCTGGGGGAAACACGGCAGGCAAGAGCGAATGTTAAGGTGGCGAAAGTCCAAGTAGGGCTTTTGCGTAAGATTATAAAGCCAACCACTGTTCCCAACCATGTGCGTTAGTTGTTGGAGTAAAAAACATCAATTTGCTTGGGGCGGCATGGTTGTGTGGTGGTTTGCACTGTCGCCTCACGGCAAGAGGGTTCCAGGTTCGATCCTGGGTGTGGGAACCTTCTGTGTGGAGTTCGCATGTTCTCTCCATGTCAGCGTGGGTTTTCTCCGGGTACTGTCCAAAGACATGCAGATTGAGGATAGTTTAATTGGTGAAGGCACCCAGGGTACCTTGCATGTAGTATCTGGATGTAGACCAAATGTCCATATGTGACGAGGTCAGAGTGAGAATGCGTTGATGTACATGATATCATGCTAAAAGACTGAGGCTAAAGCTACATGACGATCCATGTTATGGTGACTGGACGTCCTGCTTTGTCCAGGTTTCAAGCTGGGTGTCCCGCATCCCGACAAATATCTATACAACACTAAAATGCCCTCGCTTTTAACATTCACTACTAAACTGTCCCATTTTCACTACAATTTAAATTACAATGATAATATTATACTTGTTTTCAGTGCTTAAATAGACACTTAACATGTTCTGTCCACTCACTATTACCTAACCAGATAAATAAACAAACAACACACCATGTGTTTGTATGTGTCAGTCAACCAATGTGTCGTTGTGAAGGCTGTCGCTGTGGCGCTTGTGGCCCTGTCTGACAGAACCTGTCAGTAGGCTGTGCTTCTGGTTAACGTTAGCTGTCATGCGAAAGAGAAAGTCAGAGTTTTCTTAAGAGCTCTACAGCAGGCTTACACTTTACTTTGTAAACTATTCAGCAACAAAAATGCTGTGTCTACACACGCTGTAAGAGCACATTTGTGGTCGTGCTTCATGGAAATGACAGCCAAATAAGGCAGACTGTAATGACCTACTTGAGCGGTGCTAACGCAGGTGACATCCATCTGAAACCAAACGGGCAGCTCAGGAGGAGACCTTTGCCGACCATCTGGTAAAATACAACCAGAGCTGTCAATACAGGGACTGCACAGCTGGTCTAAAGTGTCACAATGTTATTACACGGTTTTCCAAAAAAACTATGTTTGGTGGATTTAGGAGACAAAACATAATTTCGGCTATGGTGTGTGCATAAATGTGCAGTACACTTAAGGGTCCCAATTTAGGGGTTTGAAAAGCTGGTCACCCTACTCCATGTAGAAGAAAATTTAAAAAACAGCCTTGTTGTAGTACTGCAGTGTAGAGTTAGTGGTTGTAGTATTATAAATATAAAAAGGAAAAATGTAAAATCACACTCATTACACAATCACACTCGTTATTTAGTTCTGGCATGACCCTGTTTGGCTAGCTTCCATGCTTGCTCATATTTTCAAACTGTGTGTTTTCACCTTTAACCCTAGAAGAGAAAAGATGTTTGGGAGGAGGACGAGTTTGGCAACCGTAGCTCAGATAACACTGGCTGGAGAGAAAACTTCCCAATAGAGTCCAATGAGGAGCAGATCAGAGCATGCAGGAGTCCACACAGTCAGGAAAATTACTACACAGTGGAAGTGCTTGTTGTGAATTTTTATTTTGTTTCACATAACCTATAACCCCACAAAATAATCTAACCCACTGCTGTCAGTTAATTAGATGCTCCTTGGCCTTGAAAGTAACACCACCGCTGTTGGCAGTTAGCTAGTTTGGCAGACATGCTAAAGTTTGCAGCTTATATAAGAATAGATAAACATAGAGTAATCCATTACTTACACTTTTGCTCTTAAACAATTTTGCATTTAAGTGTAGGGAGAGTGGCTAATCAGTAAGGCACTGACGGTCCCACTTCCTCCACTTTGACTGTGTCAGCCCCATGAGATACGCCCCAGGACCCTAGAGAATAAGCAGCTATGGCTAATGGCTGGATATCTTCTTTGAGGCCCAAAATGGTAATTGTCTTTTGCCAAACATTTTTGCCTGCTCCTCTGACTTCCTCCACCCCCTCAATGTTCACTTTCTATCACCTTCTTCTCCTCTGTGCTTTAATAAACTTCAAATTCATTGCTGTGCCCCCCTTTACCATCTGCATTAAAAGTTGTGTTTTAGTTACTGCCTTCCAAAAAAAAAAAAGCCTTTCTAAAACAAGGGGCACAATCGCATGTGCTCCAAAATTGCAAACACTAATACACACGCACTCTTCCACTTGACACAGCTTTAGCACTGTGACATGAGTGGGAACACATGCGCTTTAGGGATGTGAAAGAACCAAGAAAGTGGAGAGAGAACGGTGCAGGAAAAAGCAGAGTGGGAGTAAAGGGAAGAGGGACTCAACTGTAATGCTATTGAGGAGCAATTTGTGAAGCTTGTGCATATGCATACAGGCCTACAGTCCCCATCTGCCCACATCATCAGCTCACTGCTGGTGACATCAACCAAGACAAAGAGGTCTCGGATGCTCCAGATGTATTATGTGGGTGGCATTATAAAATCTAATCCAAGTCAAAGTCAATTGTATTTGCCTAAGGATACAGGGCAGAGTCGCATGCATTCATGGTATGTGTGCTTGTGTACGTGTGCGGATACTTGTGCGCTATTGTATCCATGTCCAATTTCCTGTGCCTCGAGTCACGTAAAAATATCAGCCTAAATATTCTCACTCCATCAAAAAACGGGAAAACAATTATTGAGGGTGTAATTAAAGTATTGGCAGGACAAGTGCAGCGGTAATTGAATGACAGCTAAATGACAGTCCAATGACAGCGAGGCAGCCTAGTCCCAGCATCTCCGTTATGCTTTTATGAAATCTCATCAAACACCACGCAACTACACAATGAGCTTAGTTTAAGACTCTCACATGATTATTCACGACCAAAACAGACACACATCTGTCGAGCAAAGTTCATGTGAAAAAGCCAGACAGACTTCATTTGTCATAAATGAAATAATTCAGATTCATGACTACCTGGAGGCCTCTACCTTTGCCTTCTTCATTCAATTAAAGGCGGCTTGTAAAAAAGCACTTTATTACCTGTCTGGACGGGGCAGGCTGTAAAAACCCTGGACACGGCAAACCCTCGCCTCTAGCTAGAGGTTAGAGTACTCAGCCACGAACCCAGCCAAAGTCGTATCCCTTAAGACTCCATAAAAAAGCCACTAAAAGGCGGACCTCACGTGACACGATGCCACCCGTGCGTGCCTGTTTCTTCATCTGTATTTCTGCCTATATTTCTTTGTCTTTCTGCAAGTGGCACTCTTTTTCCCTGGAGTCAAAACCTCACACTGACTAACTTGTACCCTCGGCTGGTGTGATGACTGATCACTCTGCCTCGCCTCTGACCACAACCTTCTCACAACTGGTGTCAGGAGAGCTGACAAGGGAAGGATGTACAAGTGCACGACAGCTAAGTGAGGGACGCCAAAAGGTTGCTTTGGGAAGAAATAATGGGTCTGGTGTTGTCTTTATATGTGCAACAGGCAGCCAACTTGTAATTCACACTGTCATAGGAGTGCAGAGGAAGAACAGAGTAACTACTCTACAGGGTGCATTATATTTGTTCAGTGGCCGCCGTTTTCATCAGATGGAAAAGAGAATCCCATCCCTCCAGTGACCACCTTCCTCCCCAGGTGACCTTTCTTGTCAGCCTGTGCATTAACGGTAAAGCCACACTATGGTCGAGGTGATCCTGTCCTCTTTAGTGCTGTGGACTGAGCAGAGGCCCCTGGGAAGACACTACATTGGCTCAGTGTCAGGAGGAGATTTAAATACCCCTCTGCTTTTAGACTCCAGCTGGACAGACACCACAGAAAATAACTCTCATTAGCATCAGCCAATGTCAATGGAAGGACGAATTAAAGTAATGAAATATATCCTATAACATTAACTGTACTTTTTAATGTAAATGCTTCCTCTGACTCGTGAATGGGTTTCTTCCAAAAAGCACATTTAATAATTAATAATAAAATTTAATGCGCCTCATGTTCCAGAATTAAGTTTTACTTTTTGCAGACAGCTAGCTCTGTATAAACATAATTTGCTCCTCATAAGCACAGGGTCATTTTGGACGAGCCTTCAGCACTGCTGTCTGTTGCTTGACTGCCCATTGATGTGTTTGCTTGTATAACTGTCAACAATTTACAGCTGGGTAGTACCCAGCAGACTGAGACATATTGACGATGCCGTGCAGCTGCTCGCTTACAGCAGGAAACAGTCAAGGGCTCATGGGAAATATAGTTTTCCACAACTACCGGTCCATGTGGCCTTCACTTCTGCTGGGAGCAGCCTGTAATTTTCCTTCCCCGTTAACTCAATTACACAGCACCTGAGGACATTTTAGCCTTGCTCCATACTGTAATAACTTGTCTTAATTCTTACTCACAAGCATATTAATAGTAGCTGTTGTAGCGGTACGAGCGGCTGTTGCTGCAGTCAATATCACCTCCGAGTTCAGGAGTGGCCACAATACCTGCAGTACCGCGCAGTATGTCACTGTTTATCACATCCACCAGTACGGCGATGTATTCCATCTGGCTGGCAGGGCTGCAGAGAATAAATGGCAGGCTTGGCTGCTGCCATTAAGTAGAGTGACACACACACACACAGCTCTCACACCTACTTGACATTATCACCCTTACATCATGACAAGGATGTCATTTGGCTAACTATTGCAGGCGTAGCTGAGGGGGGGAAATAATGGAGGGAGTGTGAGTTCAGGCTGGAGAGCGAGAAAGAGAGGAGATTTAAGTTATTACTGGAAATCACCTTAAGTGTCTCTTTGGCAGGGTAATAACGAGAAGCACAGTATTTCTACCACAAATATATGATTAATTGTGGAAAGCGTGTTGAAGCGTTGTTTTCCATCACTTTCTCAATTTACTCGGTGCCCTCTCGAGAGCACTGAGTGCTGTGCTCACTAGGCAACTCCTGACCTCGGCACATGCAAACTAAGTTGTCACAAACAATCTAACTGGTATTACGAGCATTATTTATTGTGATTGGAATGAAAAACAAAGAGGCAGAACTAACCTGATCCGTGGCTGATTTATTAACTCTCTTCAAGAGAGCTATAACTCTCGTCATGTGTAATGGGCCAGATGGAGTAGGCGAAGAATAACGGATGCTGTTGAGGCAGGCTCTCAGCCCCGTGTCTCTATGAGGTCTGTTAAATTACTAAAAGGACAAACAGGGCGATTGTGTGATTTGTATGCAACCTGACCTTTAAGTCGATTGAGGGGCTCTTGAGAACACAAAGCTTTCCAGGAACAAACAGAGGTTCCCGTTAGATGGGTAGAGAAGATTTGGTTGTATTAAACAGAGGTTATTACAGATCATCGCTCCTGCTCCTTTATAAGAAACATTTACTTCAGTAGTTTAATCAGGACTGATTCAGTTTGGTGAGGATTGTTCAGAAGACATTTTAAGCCACGCTGCTGGCATCAGTCAATTAGCCCCTTTCTTTACTTCAAACTGTTATCACTCAACAAGTATTCAGTGGCCTGCCATGAAATTTGGTGCACACGTTCTTGTTCGCCTCAGGATGAATTGTAAAAAGGATGGGGAAGGATGACATGCAATTCATGAAGCGTGATCCCGTTTCATCTTGTGCCATAAAAATTTGGTTTTTTTTTTGGTTTATAACTGAATACCCACAAAAATAATGGCATCAGCTTCAGCTGTTTTCGTGTGTCAGTTATCACGAATAAACAGACCACAGGGCAGCCATTCAGTCCTGACTATGGACACTTAAAAGGGCATTATCCTGCTTACATCATGGTCACTTACCAAATCAAAATCTTTTTTTTTCACGGGCCATAACTGGGTTTCAAAGGTAATCCTGGCAGGCCTGCTGACAGGGGGGGATCAAAGGCCAAGGGGGGCCCATGAAAAGGTTAATGGTTCACCTTTAAATGGGAAAGTAGAATAATTTACTTACTAACTTACATCACTGACAATACAAGTTATACATATATTATATATATATATAATATCTAACTTACATCACTGACAATACAAGTTATATATATATATGTATTTACACTTTTAGCAAAGTCAGAATGCCTCACCAACAATCAGCAGCTCCTAAAAGAAAATCTGCTGAATTCACAAAAGGATTGCGTGGCTTTTGCGGCCGCTAAACCGGTAAAAATGGAGCAAACAGATACCGTCTAATTCACAAAGCACGCGCAGAGGGTGAAATGCTCCACTAACTGCGCTGCCAAGCAGATTGCGTCTCGGTGCTTCAGTGTTATTTGCACATATTTAAATGAGGTAATATGCGTATATTTGGTGCAAAATTGCCCCTTTCTATGCAAATAAACGTCTAATTCACTAAGCACTAATAGCCACACGCAGTTTGAGTGAAGTAAATATCATCTTTAGAAAGCTGGTGCAAACTGGGCGCTCCAGACTTTCCAGTGATCGTGGCTGTGTGTGATCTACTGTCTGCAGTCGGCAGAGACCCTCCCCCCAGTAAACACCCACACTATTTAATATGCAAATGAGCCAAGATGCATCGGAGTCAGGTTTCTCAGTCTGATTGAGGCAGAATGCAAAAGTAACGTAAAGCTCCGTTAAACTCATTGTAGCGTCTCGTGTCATGAGATACTTAATATATAGGTAACAACAAAGTGTGAGCATAGAGAGTGAGCCTGTCAGTGTGAACGTTTCAATCACACAAGCACAGCGAGAGATGAGTGCCGGCTGCATGTCACATACTGAGGACAAATGCCCTGTGTGTGCCAGACCCCTACATAAAGCCCTGCCCAGCCTCTAGTTCTGCGCACTGGTTTTTGATAATCACAGTGATTTTTACAAAGCTTTTATTAACTTTTCACTCCTGCAGCTCTCAGCAGCTCAAAGGAGAGTGAAGAGCAATCTGTTAAATTGCTAACAAAAACAACAAAAAATGACAAAAAAACAAAACAAAAAACTATAAAATGTTCTGCTCTAGCCTATTTCTGTTGTGTTTGTTAGTTCTGTTAGTTTGATAAGTTTGGTAAATGCTGGCTATAGTGAGGTTATTGTAATTATTAGGTTCAAATTCATATGCCTAGATGCCTAATGGCCATCCAATAAGATAAATGTTAAGATGTTGGTTGTGCCTGGATGAAGGATATTTTATTTTATTTTTTGGCACCTTATTGTGGTCAGGGGGTTTGCATGCCTCAGTGACCCTAAGAGCTATACCAGCAGGAGCTTAGTCTTCAGGTGGGACACCCAAGTTGGACAGGTCTTAGGGTAGAGGCCTGACAAAGTGCAAGCCATTTCTTTAGGTTGGGGGTTGGACATACAGCTAATAACAACCCAATTCCATGTAGAAAACACTGTTATCAACAACAAAACAAGTGGTGAGCACAATTGAGACCACGGTGCTTTGACACCCTCTATAGGGCACTCACACAGAGTCCCCACATCCTGCGAGTGAGTGAGTGAGTGAGTGAGTGAGTGAGTGAGTGAGTGAGCGACCTTTATTTGTCAGCTCTACCTAATGTGCTGGAGCATGATGCCCCCTTCACATTTATGATTGCCCCCACATATGTGCCTGCCTAAAACCAGGCTTGGGTGACAGTCTGCGGTTATTCTCAAAACGCACTTCTGTCTCGCACTTCAAAAGCAACTTTTCAGTAGCTTATTTTACGAAACGGGGGAAACAAACATGAACAAAAACGGTTCCATAATTCATATTAAATTCAAAAGATAACGAAGAAACAGCTACAAGTGAGAGGGAATAGTGATAAAGTGGTCAAACTTGGTCAAATCCACAGCCTCAACCCATCCGACACTGTTAGACTGACTCACCAGCAGACATCACTACATGAGAGTATACAGTATTCAGTACTTTGCCAAACAAAGTCTGCCATTGTTCTGCCACGGGGTTCTTGGCGCAAAGCCAGCATTTATACTTTGCCATGTGGCTAACTGCAATCAGGGGCAAACTGCACTCAGCTGCCAAACTTTGTGGGCGTGTTTGCGCTGGTATATCATTAGCACAATATCCTTTGTGAAGAGGACGTTAAGACGGAGCAAACTGCAAGTGCAAGTGAAATGCAATTCAAGGTGCTATCAGCGGCCGCAGTTCATTCTTTGTGAATTCGGCCCTAAGTTTTGAAGCTACAGTCATATTAAACTAGAGGACATAAGGCATCCATCGGCACCAACCATGTTAAGCTATCCTATCGGAAAGGGGGCCAAACAACACTCCAAAGTTTAGCTCAATTGTGGCGAGGGAAAAAGGAACATTGCCATTTTTGAAAATAGTGTATTTAAACATTTCTGCAGACTGTGGTCCCTAAACAGTCTTGGAATTACACAAATTGGGTATGACTGGAAAACAGTGTGAGTGCTGACAGCTATATACTCTACAGTATTTCAGTTCTGTACACAATTTGACCAATATTTAATTTAAGTAGCCCTCAGGATTGAATGAATAAATGAAGAAGAAATATGCTTGTATGCTCACTTCTGACTTGATCTTATGATTTATTACCATGCAGTAATTTCTCCAATCAATGTTTCATTTTACTGTTCTGTAATCATTGATTGGAGGCCATTTTTTCAGCCCAGGACACACGTGACTACGTCTGCTTTTCAACATCAGAAAACAAGGTCTTTTTGCCCCCCTCCCCTCGCCCCTTCAATGGGTGTGGATGAGGAGTCTTCTTTTAAAATTGCTGTACCCCTGCCCATATTTCCTAATGGCTGGCCTGAATGCTGGAGAGGGTTTGACTAATAACTGGAACCATCATTACCATCCAATAAGGTTCTTATGCAATGGTAAGTTAATCACTATTCCAGTAAACAGGACAAACCTTAAATACCACTTGGCAAAGGGAGATGTTTCTAGTCCGCTCAGCTCATAGAACCCTTTGGCTCAGCTATGAACCAGAAAGCTAACGTCATGCTAATAAGTAATAAGCAATAAGTAAGTAAGTGCAGTTGACACACAGTAAATATAATTTGACAGTATGTTTAACAACAAGACTAGCTAGCTATCCAGCCATGTCCTAGTCCAAAAATCAATATCAAGATTTTCACAAACAAATGACAGACATGGCCCACCTAAAAAAAAATCAATATCAGTTTAAGTGTACACCTAATTTAAGAATATTTACACCTCTTCACCTTGCCATCACACAGCCCTTTTGATGGGGAACTGAAGCTGTTATCTTTAGGCCCCAGACTCCATTGACAAAAACGGTTAGTTACCAACCTACTTATCTTTAAACATTACAGTTACGACTGAAAATGACACCAGAAATTAACAAGTTTGCACATTTCACATATTTCTGCAACTCAAGTGCCAGTTGTCTACCCAGAAGTGACTGCTGTTTTTAGCGCAACACTGGGGTAATTCAGTCCATATCAGAAATAAATGGACACCCTGCAGCCTGTCAGAATTGAGTATTCACCCAGAACGTGGTATTAAAAACACCCTAAACTACAGGTGAACATGGTAAACATCATACCTGCTACAAATCAGCATATTAGCATTGTCACTGTGGGCATGTTAGCCTGCTGACATTAGCATTAAACTCAAAGCACTGGTGTGCATGAGTGCAGCCTCACAGAGCCCCTAACGAGGCTGTAGACTCCTAGTTAAGAAATAATGCTACATTATATCACAGGCGGCGTTACATAAAACACAATGCAATTAAGGCAGAAAAGTAAAATAAATATTGGATCAAGCACTTAAGTGCTTTGTGGACATTTAGTGACTAAACACACCACTTCTGTTTGAAAATCAGTGGCTATTCACGAGTTAATGGAAAGGTTTTACACACATCCCTGACAGTTATCTAACGAGTATGCGTAAAGTGGCTCGCACTATACCATTTCAAAACACTAATTGATGCACAGATGAAATGTAAGGTTCAGGGGGGGAGACTGTGTGTGGGTACGTGTCCGTTTGTGTAATTGCTGGAACGTGTGCCGTGCTTAGCCTGTGGATGCGGGGTGAGTCACCAGGCTGTTCTGGAGGATTCCTGAGTGGGCTGACAGTCACGGAGCACCGACACTGGGACGAGGGAGAATCGGGGAAGAGGTACAGGTGCAAAATTGTGTGCTTCGCTTTGGGACCCTTTGCCTCCAGCGACCAACCGGTAAAATGACAAGTGTCGCTTCCACAGCGTTCCTGCATTATGTACGGTCGAGCAGTCATAAACAGATGATGCAATAATATAAAGGGGGAGGGCTCACAAGTTTCACTCCTTCCTGCATCTGGCCTGCAGAGACTGTGTGAACCTTTGCTGAAAAAGCACCTAAAATAAAATGAGTCCATAGCACGTTAGGACTGCCAGCATGCCCTACCTCAAGGCTGTGCTAGTTGGGTAGCTGGCAGACTGGAGGCTGGGGAGGGGGAGAGGAGACCACGCGTATGGCTGTGGCCGTGTAGCCTGGCTGGAGGAGGCATGGGCACACAGGCCTACAGATGCTCAGAGCTTTTCATTAGCCTGCTTTCCACTGCAAAGCCAAAAAGGAAAAAGCAGGGCTTACTCATCACTCAAATCACTAATTTCCTCCCTAAAACAACTGTGAATCTTTTTGCACTTCGTTGCTTACAGTAACGATTGCCAACTGGGTTACAGTTTGATAAGAACACATCGTATTTTTACAATAAATACACATTATTTCTACCTTTTCCAGCTGCCCACAATTCTGACAAATCCTACACAGCCTTATCATTGTGGCTGTGGCCCATAATCCCATCAGCCCTTCCACATGTGTTTCATGCCCTGTTCAGGGCAACTGTATCCAGAATGTGTCTAGATTGAGCTGCAAATCACACTTGGCATCAGAATGTGTCTAAAAGTGACTACATTGCTTCCTGGCTCACGTTTGATTTTGTCTGTGGGCAACTACAACTGCTGCCGAACGGAAAAACACATTTGTACTGAGCCACAGAGACAAGAAACGTTGTTCAGACCTCCCCTCATGAATCCACTTCAAAACACTGCCCGTGCTCCCTGCCACAAACAAACAACTTGTCGTGCTGTGTGCGTGTTGTACAAAGTTGAAAATGACCCCACGGCCCTTGCTTTCACGTTACATTGGATATGCAGTCACATGCATCACTGACCCTTCTGAATGCTGTTTGAGCGATTCAATCCCAGGGGAGCCTCAAAGCTGTGTGGGTGCAATTACACCTGTGTTTAGAGCTACTCACTGGTGATAAGATAAGATGCATTTTGGCTCTAAATGCAAACAGAGCCTCAGTAAGAAGGGTTAGTCATAACAAGCATGCACTCAGCACAGAGATCCCAGCATTACCCGGAAACTCTCGCCAAAGTCCACTCGTTTTTGCCAGGAAGACTGCCTGCACGAATATGGGATGTTCAGCATATATGAATGTGAGAGCCAGGTCTCTTAAATGAAGTACCAATTGGAGAGAAATCAACATTTATATTGCTTAAATTGCAAACATTATTTAGGCTCCAATTGCTACTTACATCACCTGATATTTAGATTTTTTTTACCTCCGCCAAAGAGGCGTTGGTCTGTTTGTTTGTCTGCAAAATAACTCAAAAAGTTCTGAAGAGATTTTGATGAAATTTTCAGGAAAGGTTGATAATGGGACAAGGAATAGATGCTGAAATTTTGGTGGTGATCAGTTGAAGCGAAGTGGATAAAATAATAAAATGGCGGGAAATCCTAAGTGCTTGGCGGAGGTCTGCGCTCTCCGAGTGCTTTTCTAGTTGGGTTATTTTATGCATCACTGTGAGGGCAGTACTGCAGTTCTGTGTGTGATCTTTCGTGTGTGTGACTACAGGAGTGAAACAGGTTCTTACAAATTGACTCAGCATTTTATTATCTGCATTCATGTCCCTAAGTTAGCTTAAGTTAAGTTTTGCTCAAGGAAATACACATATTATAAGTAAATAAAATGCTGCAGTTGTGACAGTCTAACCAGCCACCATACTGATTTACGGTCTTAAAAGGGAAACTCTGCAAATTTTCAAGCATCTTTGCTTTGTGTCATCGCAGTGGCACAAAGCTGTGGGTAGTTTGTTCAGATGAGCAGCGCTTGGCTTCTCTATGTGCTACCCTGAACATCTTACTCATCCGCCAGCGGGGGTCCCCGGGTTTTGCGTCATACCGCGTGACTGGGGAGCTCAGGGTGCCGGCAGCCTGGAGGGAGGCTGACGTCAACACTATTGTTAATGTTACCTTCTGTGGAGTCCACTCTGTGCACCAGATGCTTTCTGTTAAGATGCTTAAGAATTGATGTGTCCCAAACTTTGGACACTTTCTGTCATGTTCTCTGGCCTGCTTCTTCTCTTCGCCCCTCGCCATTTTCTCCCTCTTTTGTCATTTTGCAATCTGCACTATTATATCACGTCTTCTATTTTGAGTATGAATGTATGATTTTAAGGCATCAATGTCCACAACGTAAGCAAGTTGTGTAAAAGTAAAATTATCTAAGCAGAAAATGACTCTGGTATACCTTTAAGTCACTTATTACTTAAGTTTGAAAGTGAAAGTTAAAGTACAAGTAAATGCCAGAATTTTAAGTATAATGAAGTTTATCCCTTCTTAACATGTACACCATCTTAATAATTAAGTGAACATTACGCTTGAAGAAAAACAAGGTCTTCTTCACAACCTAGGGGATTTAAAGAAAACCTTTGATTATTCAGGACTGACACACTGCAGCAGAGCAGTCACCACACAGTTACCTGTCACAAATCTTTATCTCCTTGAATCATTACTTGCCCTCTCTGTTGTGGGACTCCAGTCTCCAATCTTAAAATTATTGATGAGAACTTGTTCATCCAGGCTGAGCAAAACTGTGCAAACGAACATATTCACATGGAGAATACGATGGCTTCTTCTTAACATGTACCATAGCAATGGAGCCTTGAAAAAAAATTAGGTCTTCAGCATTTAAAGGATTTAATGATTCAATGATTTTCAGTAAATGAGTTATTTGAGTTTCTTGAGGAATCGTGTAAGCCCTTATATACGTATATACTACAAAACATAAATTTTCGTAGGTTAGGTTTAGGCAAGTGCAGTTATGTAGGTTAGGTTTACATAACATTTTCATCACATTGCATACTCATCGTAAAATTATATAGATTAGGTTTAAGCAAGTTGGTCATGCTCGCAGCTTCCTGATTACAAGGGTGATACACAATTACTGGCTCAAGATTACGTATCTTACATATGAATTCTGGTGCATTACTTTTTATAGGTATACGTATGAACAGTGCATGAGAATAGCCTGAACTGCTGTTGGCAAATCTAATAATAACTATGACCTTGAAATGCAGTTATTACAGTATGATAATGAGATACAATGCTCAGCTAGAGAGAATTCTTCCTGTTACGTTTCATGCTAAAACAACAGCTTGCTGTTCAGCTGCACGGCTAAATATTATGTAGAATAAGAAGGAACAAAGCAAAGTTCAACAACTGTAAATGAAAACTATGCAAGTGGCTCAACAAGCGGCGTAATCAGACATGCAGGTCTCTTTCCAAATCAGATTGCACAGCAGCATCCAACAGGTGGAGCATCGGGTGCATAACAAAAGCCTGATATTACAACTTAACGTCCAGGAGCAGTGCCTCAAACCAGTGAAACAGCACGACAACGGCTGCACGCAATCCATTTCCTTCCCCATCACTGCACGCAGTAATAACCTGAGGTCAGCACTATAAAGATGGTCATACGCTCCAATATAACCACTCAAAGCGCATTAAAGCTGGTGAGAGGTTATTCAGGAAACCAGAGCATCGAACGGGTTATTTTTTGCCCCACTGGAATATTACTAATATGACTTAAATCCAAAATTCAACTTTATTTATGGTGAGGAATCCTGGTTTCCTCATGCACCAGACTTCACCTGCCTTTGAGTGCTCAGTTTTTTCTTCCCTCTTCTACCTAAACTTCCCAGACTCCACATACCTGGGCTGATGATCTCTTAGTAGATAATACTCCAAGAGGAGGTGTTTTATGGTCCATGTCCAGCCTGTCAAATGTGTCTGGAGCACATTACACAAAGTACTGCTGCAAACAGTGGGTAATAAACAGAGGGAGACAGAGCCGAGAGTGCTGTGTTTAGAAGAGGAAAGAAGAAGAAGAGGAAACTGGAGCAGCCAAAAGGACAAGAAGCATTTTCATTGAACTTTCCGAAGCGGTTCCCAGCTCACACATTCCCCTCCTCTCCTCTTCCAACCATCTGCAGCTCCTCTGCCATTCTCATTCACTCCCAGTGCTGCAAGTTTTTAAATTTCAAAGGTAATCTAAAGTAATACTGACCAGCCATTTATGAGATGCAAATATGACACAGAATTAAATATTTAATACAAATAGCCTATTACATTATATTAATATTTCAGACGAGTAAAGGAGAGGGTGTGAACGTGGCTCTGGGAGCTGGACTGAAACAGAGGTGAGTGCAGAATCTGTCTGCGCTGAATGATAATATTCCCACTGTTATTAAAACAGAGCCGACCATTTTTCTTTTACACCAACATGTAATACAGGGTGAGGGACCGACGGTAAATACCACACATGAATCACGTGTGCCTCTGTGCTTACAGTTAAAAGATTATATAGCACAAAGCGCTATAGATCCACGCGTAGGCTCTTGTGCACAACCTTGGGCGACTCATGTTTTATACATGACCCTTTCTTGGTATGTCTCATGTCAATAGTGCCTGCGTGAACAGTCCTTAATGAGGTTTGTCAGGCGCTTTAAGAAGGAGGAAGACTGTCGGAAGAAGCTGGGAGCCACATGCCTGTCAATCCTCAGCCATGTCTGATGTGCAGTCATTGTGTGTTTGCCTCAGAGTCAGAGCCTGTTCAGTGGGGGATCTCAGAGTGCAGCCATCATCAAATATTAACTGTAATTTTTGGGAAATGCTACTTGTAAAACAATCCTAATTATGAACATTCTCTCTATCCGGCATCGGTTTCTCACAGCTGTTCTCATGCGCCCATTTTACTTCCTCTGGCTACATGCTGAAAGCCTCTTCTTGCGTATTTTTGGCTTTTGCTCGTTTCTCCCACTTTGTCCTCACCTCCTCCCTCTGTTGCTCTGTAATTAAGCAGGGTGTTTTAGAGGGCAATGGACTCAGAGACAAGGGAGGAACAGATAAACCCCAGGGAAAGATGGTATGAGAGGCAGATAGTATGACGTCCTGTGCATGCATTATGCCTCTCTATGATAGCTCAATTAACAAGTGGAGAGCTCCATCATCTTGTTAAGTGTGTGCTGACCGTCACTGGTGGGCAAACAATACATTGTCGTTATCAAGTGGATAATCACATATAAGACAACATAATTTAGCACAATCAGTCTCATGTAGCAGCTCACAAACATTACCACCCAGGACGGAGCATCACCACGGGCAGGATGCACTGTAGAGTCAGCACTCCGGATGATAGCATGACAATTATTTTATAGTGGTTTTTGGCATTCGGGCTTCTTGTTTTGATTATGTAATCAACATGCTTATTTTTGTGGTGAGTGAGCTGAGCTGAATCACAGTGCATTCTGGGAGCTCTCTGTTTGACCTGCGTGTTTGTTTTTCCGGGCTGTGTGCAGCAGGCTCCTGCCTGTACCCAAATATCCTGAGCGCATGGAACACACCATGGGACTGCAAAGTCAAGATTTCTCTGTTTACTTGTGCAAATGCGTGTCTGAGGGCATTTGAGCGCGTGCCAACTCTGTGGGCAAATAGACTCCTAGAGTGAGTGTCCAAATATTGAAATATCACCCAATGTCAAGACTGTTGGAGTGTATAATTTTTCGCCTTTTATGACTCATTAAGAGTATCAGTGGCCCCTCCCAAGCCTGAGAGCTATAATCACTAAGAAGGGTCTCAGGGCGGTTGGCATTAATCAATGAATGTTGCGCGCATGAAAAATGATCTGTGGATGTAGAAAAGCGCTGCTGTTCATTAGCGTGAGAGAGAAAAAGAGTGAGAGACATTTCTATAGCATGTCACATTTGTGGACCAGTGGCACAAAAGGCACATTTCAGCTTTGTAGCCCAGACCAATCAGAAATGTACTGCTTGGACGAGCCAGCTCAATCTGGTGTGTCTCAGCTCTACTGAGTCCGGGGCTGAGCTCTCTCAGCTCACTCCCATGCATGCACAATTGCTTGCATCCAATTCATTGTGCTCTTCCAGCTGCACCAATTCACGCCGCTGCCAAGGCAAACATAGAATGATAAGCCTGCGAGCGCAAAAAGTTAGATGACTGGTGGGGAATCAAGAGGAGCAACGAAAACAGTAATCCAGATCAGTTTTGGAGATGGAGTGGGAGGAGAGAGAACAATAACAAGAGTCTCCCAGCTGTTGGTATCAGTAATTTGATCTTTTTGTGTTCATAACAGGTACTCAGTTACACCATGAATGGGGTGAGCGTCGCTTTTCTTTTTTAGCGAAATGTTCAGCTGATGAATCCCAAGCACCCTAATCTGCCCCCCGTCCCCAGCTTTTCCATTTCCTAATCAGTCACGTGAATCCATATTTGGGTTTAGAGATGTGGGACTGTGCATTTCTTTTGTCTACGTCAGGTTTTCCCACACACATCATCTGTCCCTCCTGCCTGGGCTCATTACTCCCTGCTCTGCCTGCTCCTCCTCCTCCTGCTCCTCCTCCTCTTCCCCCATGCTACTTCCATCCCATTCTCCACAAGGAGCTCTAGTGGGGCACCACAGGCACAAAAGATGCCAATTTTAAAATGCCTTATTTGCCCAAATGGCTAGATACACAACTAAAGCAGACATAATAACTGTGTGAACGAAGCACTGAAATGTTATCTTTTTCAATTTAACAAAATTCAAAAAAGAGCAAATTGAGGACATACTGAGAGCTGAAAATCTTTCTATCATTGTCACTATGGTTCTAGTAAAAGCATGAGTGTGAAAACAGTTTGTGTGAACTCTCCCACACACAGAGACACACACAATCACTCTGTTGAATCCTGTTTATGACCCAGCCCCTGCAGAACAATAGCTCCCTCTTCTTCTTCATCTACAGTATTTGCAAATTTTCTAACTAGTCCTGATGCGGCACCAAAGTGAGAACAGCTCTAATGGAGGAGAGTAATGCACACAGAGCGCTCGCTGCCGTCTGTGGCATTTTAACCTCACACTGTCACGAGCTACCTCCCTGGTTTGAGTGCACGGGGGAGACAGACCTGGGCGGCTGATCCATCAGGTATTGTAGCTACAGTTATGGAACAGTGAGTGGACTTAATCCAGGGAGAGGGCCTACCTATACAGCAAGCTAGATAAGGCAAATGAAGGAAAAATATCCCCTGCCCTGCTGGTCACCACTGAAGCAGGGTAATAGGGAGATGAGACGGAGGGAGGAAGGAGGAGCGAGGGAGAAACGCTCAGGCAGCCAAGCTGAGGAGATGGCACTCATACAGCCCAATCTGTCAGTCTGACTACCTTGCCAGATACAGGGTGGCTCACACAAAATCACACACTTTTTGCTAAATACCAAGAGACAGTGCAGCTACACACACAAAAACAGAAATTAATGCTCGAGCGAGCACACATACAAACTTGTGGAACATGCTGTACTGAAGCAAACGGCGTCATACATCTCCTGTAATAACATTCACTTCATATTTTCTTTAAAAACCTTGCTTTTCAGTTTCTCACCTGTCTTTTTTTCCTCACAAAAATCTACTCCTGCACACTGTCAACACTTTTTTCTAGAAGTGTTAAATTAAAAAATAAATCCACCATAAGCGTCGATACTGTGTGGGCCTATTTATCTCCCTTAATTTTTCTCCTACGCGCCTGTCTCAACACAGGTGTGCAAAGGTCTCTGCCCTTGTATACTTCTCTTTCTTTACCACATATTTTGTTTACTATTAAAACATTTTTTATTTGAACTAACTGGCTGCTTGACTTTCCAGTAGAGGAATGATTTAAATTTTGGGGTTATACAATATTTGCTTTCTTGCCAAGAGTTAGATGAGAGAAACGATAACACTTTCTTGTCTGTATGCTGAATATGAAGCTGTAGCCAGCAGCCACTTAGCTTAGCTTAGCTTAACATTACAACTGGAAACAGGAGCTCTGTCTAATAAGCTAACGACAGACCATCCAACAAGCAGCTCTGACAAAGTATTCTAGCTCCTTAAGCATATTACTTTAATGACCAAGGTGGTTTCATTTCAATCAAGCTAAGTGTTGGGACACTCCTGTGGATAGACGATAGTTAAGAAGATACAATATAGCAGCATCTGATTCCAGCTGGGGACCTTTTTTGCACATCATGCTCCTTTCTCCCCCCTCTTGTTTTCTTGTCCGTCTCTATCCAATCAGCTTTCAGTATAATGATGCAAAAGTTAATGGGATACTTGTGGGCAGCGTGTGGAAATGTACTGTGATGAATAAGGCTGCCTCTTGAAAGCTGAAGATCTAAATCTCATCAGTTCGAGACCCCTCAGTTGACTGAGATTCCTTAAGTCAAGCAATCAGAGTTTGTTTGTTGTTTGTTTTTTGTCAGAGTGTGCAGTGTACTTCTGAGGACGTTTCGGTCCCCAGAATAAGCTGCAGAGTGAGCGCTCCTCAGTGTCACGGCAGCTGCCCACAGAATGAGAGGCTTTGCACCCTAAGGCTTCAAGATAACATTTTCTTCTGCCTTCTGCTTAGGAGTGATAAATTTATAGCTTAAAGCAACCTGATACGATACAGTCTCTGGCTTTTGTATGATATCTTGTGTCCGCAAACGTTGTTGCACATTTCCGATCCGTCGTTAGTTTAGTTAGCATGTATTAGCTTGGAGGGCTAAGTTGACTTAGATTATTAAGTGAACGTCACTGCCACCCAAAATGTCCTGTCGAACCCCTTCGATATGGAAAAAAGTCTATGTGGAAAAAAAACAGTCTAATACTCATATTAAAAAGACAAACCTATTTGACTGACATATTTGTAGTTTGGTTAAACTCCTCTCCATCTCCCTTCTCATATCCCTGCTCAAATACAATTTTCACTGGCTTGTGCACTGTTGCTTGACCTACAGATTGTACTTCTACGTTTGTGAATGCCTGCCACCACAGCAGATACTACAAGAACAGAAGTAGCTTGTGAAAGAGACCAGTCTCTGTCTCTATCTCTTTCAAACTCAGACCAAACTGTAAAATATAGGCAGTACTGATTAAATATAAACCAGGATTCTGTTACTGTATTGTCTATTTTTTTGCCTAAAAACCTACTTTAGTGAACTGTTTGGCTGTAACACGAGAATTTGTGAGCAAGAAGTGCGATGCTGTTTCCTAAATTGTAAAAAGAGGCTCTAAAAAATTAGATCAAACGGTACAAGTAAGCATCGCTAATACAATCTGAACCAAGATTCTGTTACTGTGTTGCTTGTTTTTCACCTCAAATGCTTTTAAAGAAACATATTTTTGCTCACTGATTAACTGTCACTCCAGATCTTTAGTTACTATATTGTTTCCTGTGTCAGAACGTACAAGCTTGCATTTCGTCACCCATCAGCTGGAGTACATGCAGCGCACATCCAGCGCAGGGCATTCTAGTAGCTGTAAATTCAATACCTCTTGAGCAAATGCAAATGCTAGGGTCCTTCTCTGTTTTCTCTGGTCACGTAGCACCAATTTCAAAAGTATTTGCATCTTTGTACTGCATAGTTTTACAATAAGACCATCTTTACAGTAGTGAAATAGTTCTTTGAGGGTCATTTGGAGCACGCACTGCAGGTCAGCTCCACAGGGTCTGTTTAAGATGAGCGCAATTACAGTCTATAGCTGTCAGAATGCTTTGAACCCATTACTGCAGAAGCGATTACTCTTCATCTGTGTAAAATCATGGTGTGGAAAGATTAATTACTCTTTGGAATGGTAATGATGTCTGTCAACAGGATAATTTGCCAAGAATTCGCTGGGAGTCTTCAACCGAATGCAATTGTGTGACCACTGGAGGTTTAATGTGAGGATTAGTGGTGGTGTATGCGTTTCAAGATGCCAGGGAGGGAAAAGGGACATTTTCTGTCTGAAAAAGTAAAATAAAATAACATCAATGGAGCATGAACACATCAAGACATAGACTTTGTTCGACAATGACAGTAAGAGCTGGGAGTGACCTCAGGGGGCCGACCGCGGGGTGAACTCTTGACCTCCTCTGCAAACAAAGTCATCATACGTTATCACGACTCCACACACCATTGCTCTGCAGAGATAATGTCACAGAGCAACCCGAGCCACCTCAGATCTTTCACATCAGCACCTTGGTGCTTCGAAACACTATGGCAACTGTTCACAAGCGTAATCTCTCCTGGGTGTGAGATGCAAACAGGGCTAATATGTTTGAAGAGACAGCAGTGATCACATTTCCAAGTGACTCCTTGCATCCTGCTGGGATAACCGAATAAAGGATGTTCTCAGCAAACCACAATCCCACTTTCAAAACACTTGATCCTAAGATGACAAGCACCGGGCTATCCATTATGCAATAGTCCCCCCCTTTCTCCATCGCTAATCTAAACTAGAGCAAGTTCTCAGGATGGGATTAACAGTTTCCTTCTCGTCTCTTTGCTTTCAGAGGACAGAAAGGTGGTCGGATGTACCTCCAGCAGAGCTATTTACTTTTAACAGAATGCATCGTGGCACCTACTGAGAGTGGGAGCGGCAACAAGACAGCGAGGGTCATCGAGTGGCGAGGGGGGGGATGAAAGCAACAGAGAGAATAAAAGAAAGCGACTGCAAAGAGAACATGGATCAACACGACGGGACAGGATGGTTATGCAACATCATACGTGGACACGTTACACACAGATGCAGTGTAATCATAAACATTACAAATGCACCACCGCTGCCTGAGCGTTAAAAGTAACACGTTTATTAAGCCATCCCTGTCACAAATGGAGAACTGAAGAGTATATTAAGTATAAGAAGAGTGTTGTGAGGCCATATTACAAGCTCTTTTCATCTCATTTCCCTCCTCTGCTTCCTTTCTTCATCCCTCCCCCAAAAATCCCTGATTCCAGACTAAACCAATCCTCTGTCACCAACCCTTCATTCTTTACTATGTAGGCCTCCCATCCCCACTGTTTTTCCCTTAACACACACACACACATAGACACATCCACGCAGGGCCTCCTCTCCTCTGTGTGACCTTGACTGGCTAGCACTCCAGGGCTTGTTCTTTGCTTCTCCCTCTCCCTCTGTCTCTCTTGCTCTCTCCATCTTTTCACGCTCGCCTTCACTCTATTGTCTGCCTCTCTACCTCTTGCTTTCTATCACTCCCCCCCAACCCGCCGTCCGGCTGATTTTAACAGGCGCTGTCCTTTTTCCTCCTCCCTAAGACACAGAGGAGAAAGGGAGAAAGGGACAGAACATGGCTGAGAGAGGAGAAGTAAAAGACCTCCCCCTCCTCCGCAATGATCCAGTCAGCTAAGAGCGAGTCCACCCTAAGAATAACTATCAACAAGTCTCATACATCGATCCTGTCTTATATCTTATAATGTGTCATATTCAAAAACAGGACTTTCATAATCAATTAAAAGGAGGTCAAATAGGTCAAATTAAATGAGAAAATAATTGCGATACCCAGCAACAATTACTAACAATTACATTCACTGTTGATTAATCTGTCCTTTATTTTCTCAATTAAGTAATCGGTTGTTTGGTCTATAAATGTCAGAAAATGGTAAAACAAAATGTCAATAAGTGTTTCCCTAAGCCCAAGGGATCATCCTCAAATGTCTTGCTTTGTCCACAACCCAAAGTTATTCAGTTTACTTTCATAGCAAAGTAAAGAAAACAGAAAATATTCACATTTATGAAGCTGAAATCTTAGAGAATTTAGACTTTTTTTCCATAAAAAAAAAAAACAACACTCAAAATCAGTTAATTAAATAGTTGACAACAGGCTGATTAATCGTTGCAGCTCTATATCCAGCATAACCTACATTACATAAGCCTAACTTCTCATTATGTAAGTGAGGTATTGCAACCATTCTGCAGGGCATTCAATAAGAGTAATTTCTTTTTCCTATTCTTTACAAATGCAATTTTATTTCTTCGCGGCGTATTTTGCTCAACGATTCAAAGTGTGATTACGCTTTGCTCTAATCAGCTGATACTGCTTCCTGTTTCACCAGGGAGGATGATGAGCTCTCTCAGCGGAACAGTGAAACAGCAGGTCCAAATCCACGTTTCATTGCAGGTGCTCCTACAAAAGCATCTAATTGCCTCCATTGCAGCATTGTAGCCTGATCCCCTGACTCCCGTGATCCTCGAGATTTTCCCAATGGCTCGGCTCACAACATACATCTGTATAATAAATTGGAGTTGTTAACCATTTGAATATCCATTTAAAGCTAAATAAAGCTGAGCTCAAGTGATGGAGTGATCTGTTAAATGTCAAACAGGCTGATTAAGCGCTCTCTACAATTATGCTATTCCCTTTGTCAATTTATGTACCTTACATATCTAAAGGTCTCCACTGCGATTGTGTTTGACAATCTGATGCTCGCAGACTGAATCCATTGCGTTTAATTCTGGCGTTGCTGTGAAATATGACATTTTCATCTACTCTATAACTGATATCAACACAGCGAGCTGACAGGACCACAGAATAGCTCGCGGCGGCTTTATGCTTTAAACAATATAAGGAGAGAAAATAGAGGGCATCATGAATGAATATCTCCAGTAATCTTCCTTTTAAGTTTGATCACAGAAATATAGACTTGTTGAATGCCGCTGTTAAGCCCATAGCGATACCTTTTCTCCCAGCATCCGTCTCTTTTTCAATTCATTTTGCTCTGAGAGCCATGGACATTACAAGACTGCCACAGCAATCCCCCCAAATAATTTCCCATCCCACATTAGTAAAACAGCCATGAAGTAGAGGGACATCATCAATTTCTACAGGGCAATAATAACAAAGAGGTTAGGAACTCACAGTCTTCTGCTGACACTTATACTTCACACCATGTTAAAGACTCCCCGCAAATTCCTTCAGTTTCACATTTCATTTCCTGAGCAGTTAAAACCCTTTGATGCATACAGAGACACCAGACAACACCGAGCCAGTACACCAAGACCTGCAAAAAACCCAGGGCATAATGAAGGCCTTTTCATTTAGCCGTAAGTGACTACAGCAAATCAAACCTATACAAAAGCTGTGTCCACACCTTTGAAGAAGTGGTAACAAAGTCAGAAGCCCACAACTAGAGAGCTGATTACTATTTCAGTAAAAGCCTGCAGCCATGCTAATATGCTCCACCTGTCAATGCTAACATGCTGATGTTTAACCATGTTCCCATCTTAGTTTAGCATATTAATAGGGCTGTACCTGACTCAGAATTACACCAGTCGAACCAGCTTCAGTTGTTCAATATTCAACTATTTGTTGTTTTTTTCCATTGAGCGTGAAACTTTAAACAGGGTTCAGCAGGAGGTTAAGTGTGACAGTAACATTCGGGTAATTTCAAGCTAATTATGCTAACAACAGATTGGAAATGTGCAAAAACATTTTTGCTGGCACTAGATATCAAACAAAAGCCAGAGACTGTATCGTATTAAGTCGCTGTGATGCTGAATTCCCACTTCTAAGCAACACGCAGAAGATAATGTTATTTTGGAGCCTTACAGTGCCTCCACCAGGCAGCCACCTCTGTGTCTGCAGCAGCCTGGACCAAAGTGCAGCGTGTAATGAAGAGCGCTCACTCTGCAGCTAAATCTGGGAGCCAAAACGCCACCAGAAATAACCTTCACCGCACACTGACGAAAGCTTGACTTGAAGCCGCAACAGCCCATTGGTCCAACAGCCCATTGTTCCGACCATATTAAACCAATTGTTCCTAAGTCCCGTTGTTCCAAAATCATCATGATGCCCTGTGGTTAAGGTCTGGTTAGGTTTAGGCACAAAAACCACTAGGTTAGGGTTGGGAAAAGATCATCGTGTGGGTTAAAATGAAAAAGAAAGTGACAAACACATAAGCTGTGAGCCTGCTTCGCCTCAAGCCTTTCCCAGCTGACCCAGAGCCGGTCACGGCGCACCATCGTGGTAGAAATACGCCAGCTGGGAGTCAGACTAATGGGATGTCGGACCAATGACATGGACCCCTTGAAGCAACCTCAGTCTACTGAGGTTGCTTCAACTGATGATTTGAATCTCAGACTTTCAGGGGGCAGCCCTACATATTGGCATGCTAACATTTGCTAAACAGCAATTCACACACAGTACAGATTAGGCTAATGGAGATGTCATTAGTTTTTTGGGTATTTGGTCATGAACTAAGTATTGGACAAGTTAACAGTTGGCCAGATTATGGTGCTTGATTTAAACATTATAAGATCACTGAAATTATTCTAACTCATCCTCTGGGGATCATAAATGGCTGTACAAAATTTCATCATAATCCATCCAATAGTTGTTGAGATAATTCAGTCTGGACCGACCGACATTGCCATCTCTGGAGTCACTGGCATGGCTAAATAAGAGCAGTTAGGTCAGAATTAGGTCAGTCAGTCTTAGAAAAACAGAGGAAATGTCCATACGCTATTTTATAAAGGTTTGTCTTTTGAAACATTCCTGGTATTCATCCTACTTTAACCATATCAATCCTTTTAAGGTTGCAGATCTAGTACACAGATTGAGTCTACCTGAGGATGTCTCTTAGTGCGGGCCCGGATGCCAGAGTCACGTCAGTTAGATTGGTTACCCCTGGCCAGAGATTTAGAGTCCAGCCCAAATCCCAGGCCAGCATCAACCTAAATCAATAGCGAACCTGACGTTTGACTATATATCATATTCAAGAGGTAGATAGTGTGGGATGCCAGACAGAGTACAGGACCACACATCAAATAAATTTAGGGCAATTTGTCCCTGATGCACAAACTCTGTCTCCAGACTTAGCATCACAAAAAGGAGGGAGATAGCAAAATGTCGACACACGGCAGGATAATACTTCATGCACCAAAGCAAACAAGTGACACACTGTACAGATTTCTTCATTGTTTCTGGATTTATAATACTGTAACTGTACTATTCTGCCTGGACAGAACTGGACTCTGTAATAAGACAACAGGGAAAAATGTCCCGAGGTGACATTGCTGCACCATGAGAGGCCATAAAGCGGGATTACTGATCCACCTCTTGTTGTCAGTTATACAGATCAGGGTGATTACATGCATAATACATGAAGTCAGTCAACCACAGGTTCCCTCTCAGAACATGTCTACCCAGACCTAACCTGTACCTGAACCTTTCTCCCTCAGTGCAATCGATCGATAAAGGCATCAGCTCCCGTCCAACAATCTATTACAGTCAGTTCATCAAAACACTCATCAATAGATGAAACTGGAAAGCTCTTCATTTAGTGGTCCCCTGCTGTTTGACAAGCTGAAAACTGCACTGTGTTTCAGTTGGAAAGAAACCCTCCGATTTCTGGCTTCAGTTCCTGCTGAAGTGGGAATAGAAGTGAATCTGTGTGTCACAGACATTTCTCAAGTCGGGACGGTCTTCTACTTGTGCATGGGGTGATGATGCCGCCTGCCTGACAGATTTTTCACACTTGCTGGTGATAGTTAAAAAGGAGAAACACACACTATCATGTGTAAAGCCCCATACAAACCCAATAAATCATGCACTGAGAAAAGAAAAATGTGGTCAGTTTGCATAATTATCATTAATTAAGACAGAGTAGGTATTGTTGTAAGAAAATATTGCTTTCTTTCTTCATTGTTTCAGTTATTTTTTAAGGCAAAAATGTCAAATATTTGCTGGATCCAGCTTCTTTGATGTGAGGATTTGTTGTTTTTCACTGTCCAATATGACAGTAGACTTATCTTTGGATTATGGATGGTTGTTTGGACAAAAAAATAAAAATAAGCTTAGAGATCAAATGTTGGGCTGTGGGAATTTAAATGGTCTGTTTTCCGTTTTTCAAGCATTTTAAACTATAAACTATTAATCAATTAAGAAAATAGTCAGCATAATAATAGATAATTGCAATAATCTTTACTTCCAGCCAACAAAGATGTATCCTAATCATAAACTCCATAACCTACCACCTCTAAACATCTGTTAACTGTTGTACAGGCTTATGCATTTAAATAGTCACCATTTCTATGTCTTTATTGTGTCTGTACTCTGAAGAACTATTTATATGGTCTATTTCCTAAAGCGTTCACCTTTTTTTTGCCCAAGGTGGGTGACTGCCACACCCATCACAAACAGGAAATTTGTTTCTGTTTGCCTGTGTTTAGTTTTGTGACTGTTTTGTTCAAAATTGTATTGTAAAACTGTATTTGAAGGGCATAATCCCTCCATAGGACTCTGGGCCTTTCTCTCTTTTTCTTATGTCTGTGCTTTTTCTTTATGTGTATCTTATTATGTTTTGTAAAGTGCTGCCATTTTGGCCAGGCCTTGCTCGTAAGTGATTATTTGATCTCAAACAATCTGCCTGGTAAAATAAAGGTTAAATCATTTAAAAAAACAAAACAAAAAACAAACAAATTAATCTGCTGAGTAAATATAATCTAAATAAATTCTTAAACTGCATTAAAGGATACAATGTTTTTTAAGGAATATTGTCAAAGAAATGCTGGCTGTGTGTGGGCTAAATGGTCTGAACATCCGCAGGTTGTCTGTTAATGACCTACAATCAAACCCTGCAGGAGCCCACACTGCTGCATTTTGAACATCAGTAAGTAGTCTAAATAGTTGTTGAATGTTTTCCCGTGGGTATAAATAACGAGCCATTTAGCCGTCAGATGAAAGTAGGGTGCCACTTATCCCCAGCATTCACCCCTTTCTACTTTCTACAATTTACTTTTTTAGGTTCAGTATTGATTGGAGCCCCTTTCTAGTCTTATTTCAGATGTTTATTTGGCGGTAGCCGGCAGTTTGTGTGATTGTCAGGCTCACATATGATCAACCTGTTTGTCCTCACCCCCCTTTAATCCTCTGAGGCCATAATCGATATATCCCTGGTAGACCTTTCTCCATCTCCCTGGCACTCCACCTTGAGACGCGGTGTGAATTTAAAGGCCACAGCAGTGCCGTGAGGGAAACACCCGCCGGAAAGGAACACCCACTCACACAAATCAATTAAAGGCATGCCAATCACGCAGTGTCCTCCTCACTTAAAAGTGTAGCCCCGACACATTAGTAGTCAGCCTACTCATAACTTTACTATGATAATTGCAGTCCATTAATCCCTAGCAACAGCCTTTTGTCTTGGCCTGAGCTGAACAACAGGTTTTCTGGTACAATTTTTGCAACATCTTGCCTTCAATAACTTCACCACCTCATGATAATGCTCACACCTGATTCTCCAACCTCACCTACTGTAACACCTGCAACAAACCAACATGACCTCCCGGATCTGAAGTCCCATATACTAAACAATGTGTTATGTTGCAAACACTTCCCTTTGCATCTTCCTTTGACCTTCAACAAGAAAAGAGCTAGCCACACTCGCAGCTCTGTGAGGCTGTACCAAAGAGGCACAATGGTGCTTTGAGCTAAGTGACAACAACTAAAATTCAGACAGTAAATACAGAAATGAGTCCTTAAACCCGGAAATTAGTTAGCATTTCGCCAACTCCCAATTCCCTTGCCTCAAAGTCAGTGGGTTTTTTAATGGGTTTTTGGTTAGATGCCTGGAATAAGGTTTGTGGTTAAGCTTGAGAGACAACATACAATTTGTCAGTAAATACCATACTCATGAATTTTGAAGCTTTTAAGTGCTTTAAAAAAAAGTGGTCGCTTACAAGTGGCTAAATGAGACGTCGCAGCTTCATGCGACTGCAGTGTAGTTCATTTCTAGTGTAATGTCAACTTTTTACTTCTAGCAATTGCATTTAGCCTTTAAAAATCATAAAAGTGGTGTTCATTTGTGAAGATTGTTTTGCCGAATAAAATGTGAAAGTATCATAAACCTTTGTTTGCCAAATAGCTTATTTTCTGCAATGTTATCTTATCATTATCTTATCAAAATCCCATGGATCCCGGGGTTTTTGATGAGAGAACCAGGGCGACACTAGCTTCAGCGTCAGCCTACAGAGAAACGTCATCTCTGGAGCCCTCTGTAACACTTGATAAGCATACTAGCATTATAATTGTATGCACAACAATGTCAGTAATGTCAGTAAGTCAGTTAGTTTAGCGTGCTAGTATTTGCTTAGTATTTGCTTCTTAGCACTAAACATAAAGGGATGGCTAAGGCTCGTAAAATGAGGCCCATAAATGTTGTCCGGGGAATATGAATGTCTGTAACATTACAAAATTCAATGACAGTCAATGTAATGGCTTCCTTGGTTAATAATATGGAAATTTAGATGTTAACTCACCTCCCTCAGCTGTGAATGGACTTGGCAAAGAGGCATATCCTGTCTTGTCCCGGTAAAAAACAACGCCCCAAACTAGCATCAGTGGATGCACAGCTAGCTAATGCTAATTAGTTACTTCCAAGAAAAATGTATGGAGTGTAATTCTGTTTAAATTAGCGTCAGAATGATTTTTAAAAGGGCGACCACTAAAGAAATTTTTTAAAATAGAAGCTGACATCTATTATCCTCACTAAATCATGAGCAGTAGCAAATTAATTAGCCAGGCTATTGCTAGTTTGTGACAACTTCCAATCACTAACGTTATGATAATATGCCAAGCTAGCATCAACAGGTACATGGCTAGCTAGCGCTAATTAGTATGATTTTTAAGAGTGCCAACTTCAAAAATAGTATAACTTAGTTGGCATCTATAATAACCTGACCAAAATATAAGTAGTAGCAAATTCATTAGCTAGGCTGTTGCCACATGTAGCTGGTGACAACTCGCAACCACTATGATATGCAAGCTAGCATTAACAGGTACACTGTTAGCTAATGCTAATGAGTTCCTTCCGAGAAAACTATGGTATGTATCTCTGTTGACTTAGTGTCAATATAATGTAAAAAGGGTGACAATTAGAAAAACAATAATTTCAGTTGGCTTCTGTAATATCCTGACTGAAACTTGAGAAGAGGCAAATAATTAGCTAGGCTATCGCAAGCTTGTGACAATTAGCAACCACTGTGCCAATATGCCAAACTAGCACTTCCAAGAAAATTATTGAATGTAATTCTGTTGACATTAGTAAGATTTTAAAAGGGTGACAACTAAAAATAATACTGAGTTGAGTTGGCAACTATAATATCCTGACTGAAATATGAGTAAAGGGAAATTAATTAGTTGGGCTACTGCTAGCAAAGATATGCAAAGATAGCTAATGCTCATTAGTTACAGCCACGAAAATTACAGTATGCAATTCTGTTGAATTTAGTGTCAACGATTTTAACACAAGGACAACTGAAAATAATAAGTTCAGCTGGCATCTATAATATCCTCACTGACATGTAAGTAGTAGCAAATAAATTAGCTAGGCTATTGCTAGCTAGTGACAGCTCGCAACTTCTATCATATGTCAAGCTAGCATATACTGTCAGCTAATGCCAAATAGTGACTTCCAAGAAATGTATGGTATGTAATTCTGTTGACATTAGTTTCACTGTGATTTTTAAAGGGTGACGATTGAAATAAGTTAAGTTGTCATCTTTAATGTCCTGACTGAAAGGAGAGTAGCAGCAAGCTAATTAGCTCGGCTACTGCTAGCTAGTGATAACGGTTACCAAGGCAACCAACAAGGTCATCTGTAGCCACAGCAGACTGAAATAATGTTACTGTAGGTCAATCTGAGCCTGAAGGGACTTTATATACTACATATTACTTTGATTTCATTACTGGGACTTGTGTGTAGGTCAAACTAAAGTGACCTTACTGAAAAGGACAGAAAGCCATTTAAAGAACTTTTTGGGCGTTATTACGATGTATGCATTATACTCTAAACATAGTAATGGTTGCAGCTTCAGGGTTGGCTTCATTTGTATTCTGTGAGCACACACAGGGGCTGCTCTCATCGCCAGCCACCGTCCTCTTCCTACCCACGGATGCTGCTGCTGCTGCTCGCACACCTACCCGTACAGTATCATGTTGTTGTCCGTGTGTGTGGTGAGCTCACATTATCTCACATCACAGGGAAATGAACAAAAATGGCTCCTCCCACTCTGCCTTTTGCTCTTTTACACCCCCCCCCTCCTCTCCTCTCCTCTCCTGCCTCCCCTCCCTCCTCCCCGGTCCTCGGTAGCAGCAGGTGTTATTCTCCTATAACCTGAAGATTTAGATGGTAATTAGCATTACCTCTTAGCCCCAGAGAGTTATTTGTGCTTCATGGTAACAGCAGGGGACACGAGTCGAGTGTGTTCCTGGGTACCCGATGAGAGAAGAAATCACGCCTCAAAAACACGTGGGAGAGATTACTCAAATATGCCTCCTTTGTACCCTCTTTACCCCTCTCGCTGCTGCACGGTTATCTCTCCCCGTTAAGCAATAAGCTGCATTTCGTGAGTATTTTTTTTTTTTTTTTTTTTTTTTTGTGCAGGATGTCGGAAGCTGTGGAGCTCCATAAATAACCTATATACACTTGGGTTTCATTGTAGCTAGAGGCTTTGACCTTGTGTTTTGTTGCCCTTAAGTAGGTGTTGTAAATGTCAGAAATACTGACAACACAAGGCAATGCACACCGGCACAATTATGCATATGATAAAGTGTCTCTGTCTACAACAGGTTCACAATTAATCGTCCACGGTGCATTGGAATAAATGCAGGATTTGGGCAAATGATAAGCATCCTCCTAGGAGGCAATTAACTGCACTGATATTACATAATGACAGCCCACACTTTCCACTAACATCACCGGTGCATGCCACAGCATAAGGCTGTCTTTACAAAAATGACATATATTTTTATATATATACGTGGTGGTGGTGTGACAGTACATCCCCACCTTTTCATGTCAGGCAGTCACCTCAGAGAGAAACAGCGGGTCAGAAATGAAACACCTTGAAACTGTCAGGATGCTCTTCGCAAAGAGTGGCAATTCTTGACAGGATCTTACCTTTGCTATTGTCCTCTTCCCTGTTCAGATACATGGCTGTTACTTCACTCCGAGGCAAATACGATGGCGTTGTCTCAATTATTTGTTGGTACTCCTCTGGCGTGTATCGTGAACTCCGCCGATGTGGTTTGTAGTAGTAGCTGTTTATTGTTTTGTTGCTCCTCAACAGCCTCTCCTCTCCTCCTAGTGGATAGGTGGGCTAACCAGTTTGAGACTCTCACTATCTCCCTCCCTCTCCTCTCCCTCTTTCTCTCTCCCAGCCTCCGTCTCTCTCTGTCTCTCCCTCCCTCCGTCTCTAATAACCACTGGTTCACTGTGGCTCAGAGGACAAAATGGGAAAAAGTGACTTTTTGCAGCCGCTGTTAGGAAGTCTGTTTGCTCTGCCGCCACGTGCCATTGTTGCTTCTGTTTGTGCATTCGTGTGTCATGCTAAAAAGTATTGCTTTGCGTGTAATGAGGAGCGCAGAGGACACATGGGATTCAGGCAGGGCTTGCACCCGGGTTGCATGGTTTAATTGGGAATCTCATTAGTGGTGAGGGAAATATCCAGATATTTGTAATGAAGTAAAAGTACCAAAGTAGTCAATTACATGCAAAATTATACTTAACTACAACATCGACCCTCTTAAAGTAAAATAACTCATTATATATAGTCTTTTTTTTTTTTTTTTTTAATTCATATATGTATTTCCAACGCCCCCAAGATTTCACAAAAGGCATAAATTTCAGCCACAGAGCCTTACAACTGCCATAAAATATACTGTAATATTTTATTGGTTTATTACCACTGATTCATTAGCATTTTAATGTTGCACCTGGTCAATGTGGAGCTATTTTTAGCTGCCTTGTATGCTGTAATTGTAATTAACTTCCAGCTATTATTCAATTGATTAGTCATTTATTGAGCAAGCGTGCCAACAGTTGACTAGTTCCAGCTTCTCCACTGTGAGGATTTGTTGTTTCTCAATTTATTTAATTATAAAATGAACACATTTCTCAGATAAAAAAAAAAGGGGGCAACCTTGAGTTCTGGGAAATAGGGATGTTACTTTTGCGTGACAGTTCGTCAACGTGATAATTGCAGCCCTAAAAGTATAAAGTAACTGGCAGCTGTCAATTAAATGTGGCACAAAATATTCAATATTATAAAGAGAATAAATGGAATACTCATGTAAGTGCACATGTTTCAAAACTGTATATGTGCAGTACTTGAGTTAACATATTGAGACACTTTCCATGACCATATTTCTTAACCACAGTGACAAATGAGTCATTAGAGCTACAACATCCTGTGTCAGTTAACACTGCTATAAGGAGAGAAAAAGACAAACCCATCTGGCCCTGTCACTTCAACCATGCCCCACCTGCTGCACACCCATATCCTTATCCCTTATACAAATGGCTCTCAGATGGCCCTGCATTCACGACACTTGCCTGTTCGAATTTATTGACCACATTATTAGGCAGAGGCCAGAGATTAAGAGCTGTCGAGGAGTAATTGTGTGTGTCCTCTGCCGGTTTATGATGCAAGGTGATGTGGCTGCTATGCAAATACTCCCTGAATCAGATGCAGAAATGGGATGTGGATTATTTTAACATTCAGTATTCAGGCTGTCTTACATCACACATAGGCCGCACTGCAAGTGCTGGAGGAACAATTTGTCCGTGACCTTGACTTAGTCCTAGAAAAACCCACTCTGGAGGCAATTTAAAACAATTTCTTCAATTACTTTTCCTTTCTGTTCACAGAGCAAATTTCCAATTTGTGATGGAACTTCTTGTTACATGCAGCTGGCAGACGGAGACGTGGGACATTATGAAATAAATGGGATAAGCCATGACAGTTATTAAAAGTACAGCACGGGGCCAGCATCACCGCTGTGCCATTTGGTGGGAATGTTTGAAACAGAAGTTGTGTAATTACTCCACGATATTAAAAATGTAAATTATTGCAGTGCGTGCTCATCAGCCAATAGCCTCTGACCTGAAATCTTTACAGTGCGGTCTGTAATGTTTTTTATTGTACTTTGCAGCCTTTCAGCGGCTCTCAAGTAATAAATATGCAGGTTCTCCTTACGAGGCTGCAAAATAGAAAGCTAATATTCCATTCAATCATGTGGCTCACTGATATCACAGATTACAATTCAATAGGATATGAGTAGAGCCGTTCTGTGGATGCAAATGCTCTGAGCAATACCACAACTAACAGTTTGCCTGCGTTTTGTCAATAAAGCTGGGAAGGTCATTTGCTCAAAGCATCCTGCAGTGATTTCCATTTGATTATATTTTGTTTTGCGCTGCGCTCTGTGCTATTTGCTCACTATTGAGAATCTTTTGCCATTTGTTAGGGAGAATTCTCTGCAGACTAATTTGACCACAGTCTATTCCCAGATTTTCCCCCTCCTGTGCTCCCAGCATCATTGTGCCTGTCACTGATGCGTCTGTCTCCACTGGTATCTATAAATACCCCCCTTCTCTCCCCTTCAAAAACCTGATTCCCATTGATTTAGTGACCTATATACACATCAACACCATCCCCTCCCTTCCTCCGGCTCTCTGCTCCTTCTATCGACGGCCCTTTACTGTCTCCACCTCTTCATTTCCCCCTTTCCCTCCATCGTTCTCCCCCTTTAAGTTAGACTACCCTCTCCTCCACCTTCTCTCCTCTTGCTAGAAAGCCTAAAGACTATTAATAGTTCATGGTGGAGGCTCAAGTCATGACACATGAAAGGGATTTGAATGAGCATAAGAACAGTGGCTGGTGCTCATTTCTATTTTTCAAAGTGTTGTCATTGTGGTAAACTGAGCCCTCGGCTAATCTCTCCTGTGTGTGTAAACACTGGAGTAGATATTCTGATGAAAGGAGTCTCTCAAAGAGGCACAAAATTCAATATGAAATCTGACTCTGGCTGAAATAAGACCTGGATACAAGAAAGACAGTGGTGTGTATGTGTGCGCGTGTGTGCGAGTGTGTGTGCAGGGTCATACGAAGGTACTAAAATTTAATTATGCTGCAAAATGGCATTCTGTAAAGTAATGCTATAAACAGCAGTGTTGAATACACAGCGAGCAGCAGGGGATTAATAATGAATAACCCTGTCATAACATCACTTCTGCTCAAACATGCAGGAATAATATGGGATTTATAAACCTCAAACATCCGGTGAAATCCACATTTCCATATTCCCATCATGCAACTTACAGACACGCAGAAACACCTTGTTTATCAGGTGAAACCACACAGGTCGCAGAAGCACATCTGTGCACGAGCAGCATCACAGCTGCACGAGATAGAAACTAGCATGACTGAGAATAAGATAGCCTGACAGAGAGTGAGATTGAAGTGCGTGATTTACTGCCACACCGCCTAAGCTAAGCATACACCTGTAGTACATAGCAGTGCTCACGCTCTCTCCCCCCCGACTCCCACCATACAGCAGCACTGACAGCTCTTCTGCGACCCCACACTGACACCTGGTGGCTCCACGAGGCAGCAAATCATCACAACTACACAAGTCTCAGCTGCTCTCGTGCCCCGAGGAGCCACAACGTCATCCTCGTGTTCTTCAAAACATCGCACTGCTGTTTGGTTTTTCACAGCACTATTACAGACAAAAACGGCAGTGTCTGTTCTTTTGTGTTCTGTCAGATGACTGCCGGACCTTGAAAGCAGACACGGTGATAAAAACAGTGTATGACCCCACAGCACAAACTACATCAGGCAATTTAGGGACAGTCAGTTTATTGAACAGCAAATTGTGACAGGGAACACAATTTTTTTTTTTCAATTGCATTGTCAACAATGTCTAGGACAACTGTGTCATTCACCACACATATTCATAAACACCCTTTTCGCCACAGAGAGAGACTTTGTAGATGGACAGTAGGGTGAGGGTCCTCGTTTTAAAGTGCTATAATGCACAATTCCTCTTGGAGGAAGACAACAGAGGCTGTGAACAGACCCCAGAAGGCCTCCAAGGTCCCCGCTTGCATCATACATTGTGTTGTGTTTCTTTTTTTTTTTTTTTTAACGAGTGTGTGTCTGTGTGTGGCTTCTACTTATTGCATATCAGTGAGCTGGTTCATGAATATTTTTTCAGTGAATGTGTAAAGCACAAATCTTTAGATTAAAATGTAATAAACTCTTCACTATAATTATAATACATCTCATAATATCTAAGATACATTCTTATATCTGATTCATTTAATATGTAGGCGATATACATTTTGTGGATTAACTGCAGATGGGTGACATAGTGGACACCATCATACGAGTCTCTTATAGCGACCTGTCGTCTCAGCCCTATGGATCAAGTTTTACAGACATAGATAAACTTTCTCACAAGACAAAAAAGTTAATCTCAATCGACACCTCCGCTGAAATAAACCAGACTTCAAACCGTGTCTGCAAAAGCAGCACATTGTTTTCCAAGGACTTTGTCTGAGTGTATTCAAAGTGGGTCGCGTGGTCTCTTGTGCCTAATAATCCGTTGTGCTTTCTTTGATTGTATACACTCTAAGTCATACATTTGGTGTGTTTTAGAGCTCCTCTGCATTTACCTGCATCCCGCGGCTGTGAGTGCTGAGGGCAGAGGAGTGTGACAGATAGAAGGAAAGAGGGGAGAGAGCGCGGGTCTGACAATCAAAGAGAAAAATACCGCAGTGTCACACTAACAACTACACATCAACTACAGCACTACACGGTCAGACACGCACACACATACATAACCAAATGCACAATGTGTGAAGATTCACAGCTGAGTAAAACAAAATGACTTGCACAACATTTTTTTTTCAAGATTCAACCAAAGAACAGATTAAAAAAAAAATCTTAAAACAACAAGGGAGGTGTGAGGGTGGGGGAGGGGAGGCTCAAAAATCATAACAGTAATCTCAACAACACAAAAATAGGCATTATAATCACATTAACAGCATAAATGAGATGAACTGGCAATCGGAATGTTGGAAAACTACAACAGTAATTCATAAAGACAAGCTCACACGAGTCGACGGGTCTTTTTTTTTTTTCGCCGTTCCCTTGTGGCTCGGCTGTCATCTGACAACATGGCTGGAGGTGCCAGTCCATGTCTAGCAGCTCTGTTGTCCCTCCCTGACCTATGGCTTTCAGTTAAGACACTGATAACGCTGAGATTTGCTTACTAGCATGTGATTCAGTCGGCACAGCCTTGGTCGTTAGTGCCATCGATGTCATATTGCAGCTACCTCATGAAAGAAGCACCATTCAAAAGGACAGATGTCAGATTTACAGTCTGATGTCAGCAGGTCCCTATCGGCCTCGTCCAGGCTGTATTTCACTTCCAGAACTGTTTAAGTAGTGCCAGAGGTCATTCACGTAAAACTAAAGACATGTCTGCGTTTGGTCCTAGTTGATAAAACTGTAGGAAACAGGACAATAGGCTGATCCAACTTAACGGCACCTCCCGAAAAGCCATCCTAGATCTACACCAGTGTTCCTCTTTGCATACAGTAAAAAACCCTCATCAATATGCTGCATTTAAGTTGAAATGATGCATTAAAACACGTTCCTTCATTTGATATGTCCACACCATCATAACATATAATTCACAATATGGATTGAGGGGTGGGATGGGGTGGGGTGGGGGGGGGGCTGGAGAGGTAGGTGTGCAAATAAGCCATCATGTACAAAACAAACAATAAATCCTAAAACACAAAGTTCATATCATCTGCTTCTGTACAATATAGTTAAGGTGGACACTTTGACACAGAAAAAACAACACATACAAATATATAGTGCTATACTGCCGATAGAAAGGAATATTGATAAATAGACCTCACTCCCACAAATGATAACACACCGAAAAGTTGCATCGCGTATCTACAGTGCAACAGCACAACTGACGAGCTGCTTGAACGGTGGGAGCGAGGGAGGAATGTGATTGGATAATACACGTCAAAGTCACCTTGATCTCCGGCGAGATAAACCAATGGCAGGGCTTCAGTGTTGTGTGGTGCATAAACGAGATACGGCGGGGCTGCTTTTTCCTGAGCAGCTTAAAGCAAACGAAACCTCTAAAGCAAATGAGATGTTTGGTAAAAATCATAGAACACTGAAAACAAATTGGTTTCTGATAAAGAAATGTTTATCATTAGCTCTTTGGGTCCTGCCACTGAATTTAAGTTCGGACAAAGAATTGAGTGCGAACTCATCTGTAAACAATAATAATTATGTCTGGATCTACTGGGGTTGAGCTACTCTAGCCGAGGTCTCACTGGCTCCACAACAGATGAGTGCACTCAGGAGGCCTCGGCATGTGATGTCTGACCATTTGTCTGCATAATTACTAAATATCTACTGATAATCTGCCCTTCTATTAAAATTACTTTCAACCCATTTGATGTTCGCAGCTTTCATCTGAGCCCACAATGAATCACACGGGGCAGGAAAGCGCCGCCGCTCTGCTCTCTGTGGACTGAAATGTTTTAAAGCGTGCAGCACTTTTGGCCACAATCCAATCAGTGATGTCACAGCAGGTGTTTTCCATCATTCCTCCAAGGCAAAACCCCTGCTGTGACATCACTGATTGGGGGCGTGACCACAAGTACAACATGCTTGATAGTTTCTACCCACAGAGAGAAGCACAGAGGCCGTTTAAAATAACGTGTACGTGTAGTTTGGTAGTGCATAATGCCCAAATGTGGTACGCCGTCTCATGAGATAAATTTTTCACGGGGGCAAACGCCTGGTAACACTGAATATCAGCTGGAACCTGATCTACTTAAAGCCAAGGCAATCAAAGTCTGCTCGGAGCTGAATGGCTGAGTTCATTACAACCACTTACAGGAAGGGATGTGGCTTCTCAGGAAAGATCATAGGGGGTGTGCTGCTAACACATCAACACATTCCCTGTGTCTTTGTCTGAAACAGAGGCATATTGTTTCTCTGATTCTAAATAGACTATCTTTTAAGACATAAGGTCTGAGGGAATTCTTTGATTAGCATTTTTAGTAAATGCTCTATTCATCTAATGGTCTCATATCTTTCTAAGTAAAGTACGTGCATTTAATTTTGCTAGTTATGGTGTCTCATTTTCAATAGATCTGTCACTCAGAGACTAACGCTAGGTAGTGTAGGGCGTGCAGAACTGCAGCAACCAAGGGCAGTACATCTACTCTGAGGATTTGACAATCTTATTTAAAACAATGCAATAAAATGCTGTAATTAAAAAGCAACGTTCATTTAAAACTTCAACTGATATTTGTGGCTTCATTTCCAGAGAGCTAGCTCAGCGTGCCTACTGGATTTGTGTGTGCCACCACAGGCAGCTTGGCAAAGGAAAAAGGCTCCCTCCTAAACTACTTCAACATTCAACACAAGAAATTTAAAACAACATGTACTGATCGGTCATGCTGTGACCCATCAGAATGAGATGAATCCTCACGCAGTTGGTGTGATGCGTTATGGGAGGGAAAGGCAGAAAGGAGGTGCTTCTTAGTTGTCTCTTTTAGGCAAGAAGCTGAGGATAAATTCACCAACGCCCAGGAAGTAGACCACCTGGGCGATGCCGAACAGAGGTGCAATGACCAGGGCTCGACAGTAGGCTCCCTTCAGGAAGGCGGATGGACCCTCATTACGCATGATTTTCCTAGAGAGCAAATAAAAGCTTGTTATTTTATTTAATATAATTTATTAGCATCCTTGTTAGCTGTAGCAAAAGCAGCAGCTATTCTTTCTGGGTTCTACAACAAACATAATATTCTGTTCATGATAGTACATAGTCAAAAAAACATCCCACCACAACAACAACACATGACCTAAATCTAGTCCATGAAAACTAAAAATAAGGTCTTCTATGGAGATATAAAATTAAAGCTGTTACATTATTGAGCTGTAGTTAATGAGCAGACCATGTCCTACTATAAATCAAAGTCAAAATAGCACCTACAAAATGCACCATGGTGCTCCAAAAATATCATAGTACTTTCATCATTCAACAGCATTATCACCATGATCGTAACATACATTAATATTAAATAGTAAAACATAATTTAACCATTGACACCTATTGTTGTATATACTAGGGGTGGGGGAAAAATCCATACAGCATAATATCGCAGTATTTTGTGTGGAAATACTGTACAGTCACACAGTGTCAAGAAGGTAATAAATCACAATATATTTCATCGCAATACTCAGCACATCACAACATATTTAAAATTGCAATGATACTGTATGGTGGATCATCTAGTGACTCCCAACCCTGATGTAAGCCCCCTTAGATTGTGTATTAAACTATATAAAATCACATACTTAATAGCTAAATATCATTAAATCAGGAGCACTTTTAGAAGATGTTGTTTTAGTGATATTTTAAAGCAATATTTACTTTTTTCCTGAATACTAGGCTCAGGCAGAGGGTCGCATGTAATCGTGCCTCTGTACATTGTTCTTCAATATACTGGTTTTCATTTTGGGTAGTGTTTATCTACCTCCAGTAGCACACCTGGTTTCATAGTTACATACATCTGAGCTAAAACATAGCTGTTTATATAAGATCCTTGGCCAGTTATTGAATAACTGAGTAAGCAAGTAAGTTAAGCAGGATAAACAGTTATGAATTGTATTTACATTACTTCTGTATGAGCATCAAAGAGAACAACATGCTGCTTTTTAACTGGGTCACAGACCCACTGGACCACACCATCGAGCAATACTCCAGATGAGATCAAACTACTGCCTTAATGAGCTGTCCTATTACATTTTGTGTTGAAATATTTAGAACATGTCCTTATAACTGAAAGACCTCTCCCCGTCTTAGTTACCAAATTATCACTATGCTTAGATCAAGATAATTTACTATCTAATGTTATACCTACAAGTTCAGTCTCTTGAACTTGTGCAACTGTAACATCTTTTACATACAGCTTTAACTTAGGCTCTTTTCATAACAAATGATTTGTCTCAGATACAATGCATTTTGTTTTGGAGACATTAAGAACCAGTTTGTCATTTTAATAAACTTCAATCATCAGCGTACATGGTGACTTGTGCCTTTTTAAGGGTTGACGGTAATTCATTTGTAAAAACAGCATTTAAAAATGGACCTAGACAGTTATTAAAAGTGAAACATACAGGTAAGGTGTTAATCTCTATTTTGTAATTTGAGAGGCAGTTGTATTTGTTGGTTCTGCTGTTGTTGTCATTGTTAGTTTTTGGTGTAAAGTGTTTTGACACACTTGTGTGATGATGTACTTCTAATCCATGTTAACTTGACTTGACTACACACACACAGCATCACACATGCTGCAGCAGTAAAGACATAATGAGGTCACCTGATGCAGTCAGTCACTCCGCTGTACGTGTCTTCTGTGCTTCCCCGGTTCAGCGACTGCAGTCTAGTCTTTATCACTGCAACACACAGAGCTCAGCTGAATATGTAACATCAACTAACGGCGCACACGTTGTTTCGACAACGCTCACAGTCACATTGCTCACCATCGACGGGGTTGACAGCGACAGCCGCTGTGCTCCCAGCGACGCAGCCTGATATGAACGACACGTAGAACGGAGCAGGCCCATCTATGTCTCTTTTGCCCAGGTTGTTCAGGTTGGCAAATAGGGGGAAATAGATGATGGAGAACGGGACATCCCTACGAAGAGAGACATCAGAGAGACAATCACAGTAAGTCATGTGAAGTTCACTGCAGTGGTTTGGTTAAAAGAGTTGCCAGATCTGTTTTACCTGAGCAATGTGGCACCAAGGCCTTTGTACAGTCCAGCAATGCCCTTTTCCCTAAATAATTCTCTGGTGAGCTGCATGGCTGTTGGGGACTTGGTCTCCACAGTACCTGCTGCCACCGTCTCTGGCATCAGCTTCCTCTGAGCCGCTGTGGAGCATAAGAAACACATTAACAGTTAAAACTTAATATACAGCCACTAGAGTCAATATTGAGAACAGGTATGTGGGCAGACATTTTGAATTCATAACACTAAGAATAAACCAGAATAAAGCTGCTGTAATCTCAGATATGACCACATGAGGCCACTGTTTCTCCAGTTTATCCCCTACACTGCATTCTTTACTAAAAACTCCATCTGGATTTCATTTCCTCTCACCAAGTCGTCCAGCATCTTGGAGCTGGATTTTCAGCATCTCCATAGGAGTTGTGACAATAACCTGCGACAAAATGAAACAAAGGCATTAGGATCAGTGTCAACATATGCACACTGTGCAGGAGGATTGGCAAAACGTGTGTCCAGTGTAAATCCACTGGCATGCACGAGCTACGTGTCATCTCTTGTTTAACTCTGTAATCCACACACAGTAGTAACTAGTTAACTGGATTAAGGGTGAGATAGCCATGTTCTCAGCCTCAATCTTAATCCAAGGTCTGCTACACTTAATCTAATCACGTTCCCCGGGCTTGAAGCCTTTGCCCTCATTGACAAGAGGCATTTCCCTCTGACTCACTCACTCTGTGCACATGGCCAAGCACTCTCGCAACGTCTTATCTGATCACTCACATCTAGCTGCCAGTGTATCGCCTGCTAACGGGACAACATTTCAGTGATTAGAAATCATTAATGAAAGCGAAACATTACAGGTCACATTCCCATCACAGATAACAGAGACAAACGGCGAGCATGCTTCTGCAACTACTAACTCCTCTCATTTGGAAGTGATCGTGGTTAATTCTAGCTGCAGGCAGTGACAAATGAGGCGATGGCTGAGGCCCAGCAGTGTGTGCATGAGCTGACACTGGCAGTGCTAAAGGCAGCGGCTCCAGATGGAGAACAGGAGGATGCAATTAAAGCAGCACCTCACTCACTCACCTGGCATGTACCTGCCCCGCACCCAGCCAGCATCTCTTTGAACAGAGTAAGTTTTCTGGAAGAGAGGAGAAGACGATGAAAAGCAGGATCACATTAGAGCAGGCACCAGACTGACAGTGTGAGTCAGATAACTTTATTTCTGCAGTCCTCAAAAAAAGGAGTTGTCACCATCTGCGCTGGTGATGATAATGTTGGTCTTCTATATCAACATGTCAAGAGCAAGGGCGGATTAATAATTTACAAGGTGAGCGGCAGGGCCAGACAAGTCAATCATTCATCAGCTCGCATGTTTGTCACCGTAGAGAGGCAGATTGATGCTCCAGAAACCTTTGGGTTTATCATGGGGGACAATGGGTGGGTGATGGATTTCAGCAGCACCAGACGACGGCTGCTAATCTTTGGTATGTGATACCATCGTGTGCTAATTTCAGTGGGTAACGTGATACGAGTAATTCTGTATTTTTAAACCAGGCAGTTCACGAACCGCCGTGAAATGCCCGGTGCCTCGGAGGAGACGACAGAACGGTGGAGGATTAACTAGAGCCTTGGTGGGAAAACAGACAGCTAATGTGTCAGGTTACATGTTAGTAAACACGCCAGTTAATCACAGTGTGAATGAGGGGGGAGTGGGTGTGTGTCAGTCAGCCTGTCAGCACTTTCATGCCTCACCCATCCTTGGAGAGGTGATGCCTGAAGAAGTCGTTGGCAGCCAATTTGATGGCTTTCTCTGGTGTGACTAGTGTTAAGTTCACCGCCGCTCCTGGGAGGATAAAAAGGACAGGGAGCAAGACAGACAGAGGCAAAGAAGAAGAAGAAAAAGCAGACAAGGGAGAAAGAGAATGAGGGATAATTGCCTGTAGCAGTGAGATCCCTGTATTTGAGCTCTGCAGCCTCTCTCTGAAGTTGAAAGTAATCACAGGCCTATGCTAACTAATAGCTTTGATGCTCTCATTATCTACACTTCAGTGAGCTCAGACATAAATTACACAACTCTAAAAACTTACCTCGGTACATCCCAAAATACCCCTCTGACCGGATGGTCTTAATAAGGCAATCTGACCTGAAACACAAAACAGTTGTGGTATGTTAATTACCTAAAGCTCCATTTCCACCCAGCAGTACGGTACAGTTCAGTTCAGTGTGCCTTTTTTCCCAAAGTGAAAAGTAGTGGATGGTACCGATGAACCGTTCTGTATTGTCCCCATTTTTGGGACCCGTTCTATAGGGGTACCTGGCAGATCTGTTACTAAAAGGTGGAGCTAAAAACACTGCAGTCCGTTCATTGGTCAACAGAGAACTGTCACTTTTGTTCAACAAAGGATTTGTTATCTCGAAATGTCGGCGCACAACAGCGTATCTTGGTTGGTCAACGGGGTGCAGAAATTCCTCTGTATTATGGTAGAGGCGGAATTACAGCGGGAACTGGACAGTGCCGTTAATGGTTGAACAATGTTAGACCACAACAGCTGGAGTGGCGCAAACAGAAAGACCTGGTGGTGGTTTGACACCATGGACGCCATCTGTGGACACAGGCAAGCGAGCATTGGAAGAGAGGGGGGCATGAGAGTCAGGGCCCAGGTGTCCAGAAATAATCTGATCGGATTTCATCTGCTGGATTGGATCAAGTCTTAAAAAAAGGTTGTTCGAAAGAAAAAAGGGGATTTCTGGAATTTAATTTGATTGTGTATTCTAGTCTTGATTTTGATCTGGATCAAACCTTTAGCGTGTGTTGTTCAAAACTTTTTAGTAGGATTGGGATACTCTGAATTGAAAAAATCTGGATTATTCTGGTTGCAGCAGAAGGGTGGATTTCAGGAACAAATGTAATAAAACTTGCAAATTGGTCAAATATATACTGTATACATTTATTTAGATTTTGCACTTGATTTGTTGAACAGTTACTGTGATAGAATAGATTGAGTAGACTTTATGCTACCTATAAAATACTCTTTGTTTGATACTGACAGCTATTTGGGGCAGTATTTTATGAGGACAACATCCCTTTTTTATTTTTATCCTACTGTACCAAAAGGCTTAAAGTTACAATCTCAATGATCTCTGTTTCATTCTCTTTGGCAGCACCTATGGCAATAAGCAGTAATTGCAGTGTTTGTTGGCAGACTGCCTGCATTGTGATATGAAGTCCCTTTTAGAGCACTATGTGGATTTGGTAATCTTTGAAAAAACGGCACAAAAGTAGGATGGATTAGCTGAGGATTTCCAAATGTAGATCATTCGGGTCTAGATTACTTTTTTCAACTGGGCCCTGATGACAAGCTTAGTGATGCTGCCGATCAGTTCGGACTATAACTAAGCAATATGTTCATGAGTTAATATGTCAAATACATTCAAATATAGTCAAATACAAAAATGTCTTACATGCTGGTGTAAAGGCGAGATCCATTTTGCTGGTTTTGCAAGCGAGTCTTGGCCAGGTCAATGGGAAACACACAGGTCACTCCAATTAGGCCAGCGATCCCCCCATTGATCAATTTGGCAGGCAAACTGGATAAGAGACAGAAATAGGAAATATGAGAGGTCAGTAGACGAAAATAAGGCCACAGCGCGGCTGTATTTGTAGTCGTTCCACATTCCGCCTTACCTGATCTGCTTGTCAGCCATTTATCTGAAGCCCTGGCTGGTCAAAGTGTCAATCTGTCTGTCAGCCTGTTACACGGTGGTCGTCCTTGTCTTCTGTTGTTTGTTACGGTGGTCTGATTGTGCTTTGTCTGCTCGTCTTGCTTGCAGTTGCTGTTAGATCAATGTAGGGGATATCTGTAATGAAAGAGGAAAGGTCAAATTAAACAGGCTCACAACGTGGCTGTTGATAAAACATTTCATAAACAAAGGATCAGTACATTTCAAAACCTATATAAAGCAATGTTGCCACAAACACTACAACACAGACTTGTTCTTAGTGATCACCTAAAACATGAGTCTTAAACAGGGGGTGCATGACCCCTAGGGGGTCATCACAGTTACTGCAGGGGGGCTGCCAAATGATTGTTTGATTATTTTTTCCCCTTAAAAATCAAAAAATGGCCGAAAATACACATTAAAATGAATCCAACATATTAACAAAGATCCATTGGCTTATTAGATGATAATAAAAAAAAACATCCATTGCAGTCCACAACATCTGTTACAAATTTTTGTCAAATAAATAATGTATAAATATGTGAATCTGTTGATGGTTATTTCAATAGCTTAGTACCATATAAACCATTTAAAGGTATGTCTTTATGTGGCACATTAGGCCACCCTACACGTAATCGTATACCCAGTTAATGCAACTCAATATTTACATATGTACTCGGGGGCCTGACTCTGTCTGTCTTTCAGCTAAGGGGTCCCTGACCTAAAATACACAATATCTAAAAATCAATATTCTGAAACTATGGTGAAAGATGGGCAGTTACCCACTTTGAAACCCACAATGTGCCAAGGAAAGGCCTCCATGTTCACAAAAACTGAGTGTGCGTCTCAGGTAACATGAATTAAGCTGGTTAGATATAAAAATGTGTCTTTTACTATCCATTTCAGTGCTCCACATGAGCACAGCGTTTGTTTCTCACACAAAATGGTCTCACACACTGGCTTGGTTTTTCACTATGTTTGTGGAAAAGAGGTTTTGCAAGAAGTAAATGTCAGACTCCCCAGTGAGGTTTGGGGCCGTGTTGCAGTACGAAGAACATTCTGCCTGTTTTACTCAGTACACTGTAGAACAAACTTGAAAAGAGAAACTTCTCTTAACTCAACATCAAGTCTAGGAATCCTGATCAGAAACTGACTCTCCTCCCCAGTGTGCTGTGGACTAGGGATGGGGCGATGTACAATTTTATTGCAGCTCAAGATAAAAAACATTTCATAGCTCTGGCAGTTACCAGCTATGCTCCTCTTTTGAAAGTTTTGAAAGATGTAGGGAAAACTGCATTTTCCTACAATGTACCATGGGCATGAAATAACCTGCAAAAAGATCCAAAATGAGAAACTTTTACATCTACTGATACATTTCAGGGCATCATGCAGAATGTGGTGATGGAGGCATGTGGTTGTCCTTCCATTTTATTGTACTCTTTGTATATTATGTTGTAAATGTTGTATTTTAGTATGTTGTTATTTGGAGCAGAGCTGCCTTGGCTTGGTCTCTCCTATAAAAGATTTTGATCTCGATGGTACTTGTTGGTAAAATAAAGGTAAAATAAAAAACTAAAAATCAGGATAATTGTGAATGTCATGCCCAGTGAGACCCAAAGAGGCTGCCGGGTGACCAACAATAAAAGAGACTCCATTTCCATTTCAAATGGTAAGGGAAGGGAAGGGAAGGTAAAACTTTTATGTCCCCTGAGGGGCAATTTGGGATACAGACAGTAGTCGTGAGTACAACAAAACGCCTGGGTTTTTTTATTTGTCACTGCAAAGGATTTTCAGTAAAAAGATGTATCCCATCTATGTAAAAATACTTTTCTTAATAAAATGTAAGTTAACATGATACCAGTTTGTTTAAGTGCCATTTAAGAGTTTTAAGCACATGTTAAAAGATTACCTGAATAATATTATGAACCATGATTATTTTGGCCAGGATTATTGTGACATGAAATTTTCTAAACATCCCATACCTACTGTTGACCAAACCAAATACAGCACTCAGTTACAGATGGGTGGCAGGTCAACGCTATCAAATCAAAGCAAGCAAGCAGCAAATCCTCACGATTAAGGAGCTTAATATCTATTAATTTTTGTCAATCAACTGATTGAATCAGCCCTACAGGTGTGGCTGAGGGTACACCAACCTATTAGCCAAAATCTGTTGGAATATAAAGGAGAGTATACCCACTTTCTGCTACCTATCCACCTAGAAGTACACCCACCTCATCACCAACCACTACACCACTGTCCCCAGCTGATTATCAGAATCTCTGTATCTAATTTATTCATCCCTCACTAGGGACAATAGCACAAGATATATATTTCAGTAGTTAACCACTGTGCAGCTTAATTATGCCACATTGTTGACAGCCTCTTAAAATAGAGTGTTACTGATCAGTGTAGAAGGATTACTTTGTTAAAACAAATCTATCATCACTGCAACGTCTGTGCGTCGTGTGTGTGTCCTTGAACACTCATGTTTAATGCATGAGCTCTTCCATTGTGAGACTTGAATCAGTATAGGAGAGGCTCTGTCCTCTGTATGCTCAGACAGTCATTTCTGAGCAAACAGATGAAATACTGTACGTCAAATGTGGCCAAGATGCTCCATATTTTAGGTGCAGAATGCCCTCAGTGTAAGAAGATGCTTCCCATTTCCCCTTGCATTCTCTCCACCCCCTTCATCTACCAATCACAGCTTGCCTTTGCGTGTGCAACCCGCCTCCTCCTCTCTCCTCCTCACCAGCCCTCCCCCATCATTTCCCTCAGTCACGAGTCACGACTCACAAACACAGCTTTTCCGTTCCAGATCTTTGCTGACTTGTGGGTTTCTTTGTAAAGTGCATCTGCGCTTGTTTGACACGAATATAACTAATTCCTCAGATTCACTTTCAGAGAGGCTGCACAGATGGATGTTTAGGTTTCCGATAACTGCATGTGAGCTTGCATGCAGCTGCGGTCTGGTGTGTTTAGTTTGGATGGGGACTTGAGGCCCCCGCTGGCTGCTCCAGAGGTGGAGGAGGGAGGAGGAGAGGGGTTTTCAGAGCAGGTCAGCAAGCCGCCTCTCTGCTCTCTGGTCTCTGTTGGCTCGGTGTTTTCTTCTGCTCCCTGGAGCTCAACACAGCCGGCTTCACAGCCCTCCTCCGTTGCTCATCGACCACACCGTTTTCTCATCCAGCTGTGACACGAAGCACACCTTTCCCTTCTAAGTGCTACTTTTGTTTTCCCATTTCTCGTCACTGACTTCCAACTGAACCGAACTTCACAGTCAGCACTCTGATCCTCCTCACACAATAATGCACAGAATATTATGGTCTGTTAGTAACAGGACTGAGGAGATCATGTATGGGTTTTTAAGAGCGCTGCAGTCTCACATGAGTCACCCATCAAGCCGACATCTCCCTCCTTCTCTATCATGCTTGCGGCTTTATTGTCCAGTTCAGTCAATGCACACCACACCACTGTGTCTGCACCAGGACATTTATGTGACCCACAGTCATAGCCCGGCTGCACTGTCTTGTCATGACAATTGGAGTCTGTATGAAAACAACCAGCCCCAGTGTGCAGAGTCCAGAGCACAGTGGCATCGCTCCTCAAAAAAATCTCCAAGGAATTCCTTTTATTCTCACAGCAGGAGAAAGAAATAAACTGTCGGGAAACTGCAGAGCAACTGGTGCTTCTTCTCCCACATGAGCACGCCACTACAAAACTCAGTTACTTCAAGACAAAACATTAAGACTTCTTTATCAAACTAGCCAATCACAAGTAACTTGAAACATCTCCCCCTTAAACACACACACACACACACACACACACACACACACACACACACACACATTCACAGAGAGGTCATATTTTGAGTTTGAGATAAGCACTTAAGTGTAAACAATAGACAAGGTGATTGTGCAACTTGTCTGCTATGCAAAACCTTGAACTTAACAACTTAACTTCGCCAGTCATTGGACGCACTTGATAAGGGAGCTAATAGAGAGTCCGTGCGATGACTGACGCAGGTAACAGTTCAGTTTTTGACCCTTGCTCATCATTTCAATGTGAACAATGAGGCAATAAACCCTGTTTTACTGACGTGGGTACTGAAAAGTTATGTTGAACCTTGTCAGTAAAGCAGCAAGCAATCTTGTTTTGCTACAAGATCGGATATGACATCCCTACAAGGTTTTATTTAACTTAAAAATCTGAAATTGCACATTCACAGAGTTGAGAGAGAATAATTATATGTACATCATGCAGGTGCAAGGCTGTGAGTCTGGAGAGTGAAAATATAAAAATGTTTGTTGTAATAAGAGTGTATTTAAATCACCTCCTCTTCTCAGGCATCTAACAAATTTGACGCCAGTGTATCTCAGAGAGGCGACAGGGTGATTAGCTTCTCTGACATGCACTGACACTAGGTTACGCTGATCTCGGTTCCGGTTGCAGCTATCCTGGTTTAAGAGCTCTTTGTGTCTTTCCTGCATGCTAAGCCACATGGACATTTGATAAGATAAAGTACATTCTTTGTGGAGCAAGATACAGTGCCTCTTGCTTTCACTGTTTTTCCTGTTATCAGTAGAGTACATATTGTAGACTTAAATATAAAAACTACATGAGCCACACCAATAATTTCTTTGTGGAGGATCAAGGGAAGTGGTATTTTTAAGCCTCGTTTCCACCAAACAGTGCAGTGCAGTTCAGTTCAGTTCAGTACACATTAGAATGGTTATTTTTTTATTTTGTGAATGGTACCAGTAGAACCGTTCCTACAGTCCCCATTTTTCGTCACTCCTCTGTTAGGGTACCTGGCACGCTGATATGATAATAAAAGGTGGACATAGCAACACTGCAGTCCATGGATTGGTCAATAAAGAATCAAGACTCTTATTTAAGGGTGAGTGGACGATGTGAATCAATCACACAACTTTAAATTTCAATATGACTACTTTGACCATTCTGATCATTGTCGCTCTTAGATGACATACTGAAGCGATGATTGGATCTTCAAGCACTGAAAAATAGGAATTTCGATCTGATTACATGAACTGCAAATATTCTGTCTCCTGTCTAAGAAAAAACTTAAAGGAGAATTGTTTCAGTGTGCTCTGACAGCACTAAATCCCTGCTCTTGTCTGACAAGGACTCAATGCGCAAACCCACAATTTTTAAATATTATATCAAAGGAGACGCTCACTGCAGACTGTTCTTTTTTTGTTCTGAAAATGTCAGTTCTATTGATGATAAATGAGATGTAGAAGTTTCTCTAGTGAACGGAGCTGAGAGTTACAGTAGAAATGCTAAGATCTAGGGTCTAGTTACATATCTGTATGGTTACATACAGTACTAAAGATACTATACTTAAAGTTTTTGGTGGAAATGTTGCTTAAATGGGAATAAAATCAGATTCTACCAGCATGTGTCTTATGTTTGATGGGTGTTTGTACACTATTTTGGGCTGATCTTTAAATTCATATTTAAGATGTGGATGTGGAGTTTAAAATGTGCCACTGTTTTGCTTATGTTTTGTTTATTCCAGCGCTGAATATTTTATATAGCACCTAGAATGATTATGTGGTTAGAGGTTTTTTTTTTTGACAAGTCACTCTTCCTGTGTGACAGTGCTGAATCTGTCACATGCAGCTTTTCCTTCCTTTCATTATGCCCTCTTTCCTTGAATCTGTACATGAATTTATCTGCTTGTTCCTCATAATCAGTTTGTTTAGTGCCAATTCTCCTGATACGATGTACTGGCTGATGAGGAGGCTTGGAAAGATTGCCCATGTAAGACACAACAGTTGTCTGTTTCTTTTCTCAACAGACAAGTCATCAATGTCCTGCCCTCAAACTTTACAGTGTCCAAAAACCTGATTTGTTGCACATCATGACCCATGGTAAATTTCAAATGCTCGTAGCAGCGATTAAGATACTCATGAAACTGCAGTAAAGAAGTAGATGTAATCTTTTTCAGAACAGGCCACATATAGGGAACTGAAATTTGCTACACATGCTAGTCCTTTTGCATCGCCTGTATTAAGTGGCAGTTTTCTCAAACATGAAAACATTTTTAGACAGACCAATCTCAGCAAGTTCAATGAAACACTGGGTGCTTGGTAATGCCCAAAGTGGTCTTTGATCCAGAAATTAGAATTTGATCTGTTTTTAGCAGGGTGTTTTAGACCCAATTTCTGTTCATGTATTTGAGATTTCTTTTGTTCAGCCTCAAGCTAAATATATCAAATTTTAAACGCAGGTGAATGATGATTCATTTTTCATTAACTGAGATAGATGTCTGATGTATTTGTAGTAGGGCCTTTGCATTACTGTTTTTTTCTCTATGTAATTTTTCTATGTAATTCATTGACTGAGTGGTTTAGCTTATTAACCACACCTGCCACTATAGAGCTTGTCACCCTATTAGTGTGTATGTACTTGTATAAAGTTAAATGCTTGTGGATAATGTCTAGTTTGTGTAATCCCACAAATTATTTGATTCATTGTCAACTACTGTGACAGTTGATTCAAGGCTAGAGTAATTTTTTAAAGAAAAAAAGTTAAATTTCTCTGATTGCAGCATCTTAAATGTGAATATTTTATGGTTTCTTTACTCTTTTATGACGGTAAACTGAATATCTTTGAGCTGTGGATAACATTTGACATTTGAGGACGTCACCTCGGGCTTTGAGAAAACACTGATCGACATTTTTCATAATTTTCTGACATTTTATTGACAAAACAACAAATCGATTATTTGAAAAAATTAATTGATTAATCACCAATAAAAATAATCATTAGTTACAGCCCTATATTAAACACAGGGACAAGGGTCGTAAATGGTATACTTGATTTTTACAGTCTTTTGACTCACCTGAAAAGTCAGCTGATTATTATGTAATTAAGATTTTATATAAATATATAGAAAAATATGATAAATAAAATATTCATAACACATGCTCTTAAATCTTTCTGGAATTAGTTTCATTACAACTTAACAAGAAACACTTACTGTGCATTCCTGGACAATTAGGATTTCAGATTTATACTGGGGTAACAGCTTTTCCACTTCTTATTATTTATTCATGTTAACCTTTTCAACTATTATGAGCATACTTAAAAAAGCAGTGACAGAGGCATGTATCTACTGTGTTTATAAATGGAGATAAGAAGCTTTTCTTTCTAAAAACGCAAACAGTATATACATTAGAAGTGCATTAAACAGCTGACAATACTGGATTGGTGCAGGTATAAATAAGAAATGAGTCGTGAGGTCGAAGCAGCTGATCTGCTCTAAGGCATGCTGCAATCACAAAAGACTTACAAAAAGATAAATATAATCATGCAGATACTAAAAGTCTGGAGACAAATCCATGCCAGTTCATTTCCAATGCAAAACTCGATGCAAATTTACTTCTCTCATTCAAATCAACCAGAGAAATAGTTACCTCATCCATCACAGCTCTCTGGCTACCTCTCTGTGCTCTCGAGTGCCAAACAGAGTAAAGGTCCTGCTGACTAAATGACAATCATTTTGTTGAAAGATAGGAGGAAGTTGAGTGGCTGGCCTGCAGTGACTGAGCACTGTGGTAGTCAGCACTTCGCTCACGTGACTGTGGCGTGTTGAAAAGACAGCAAAAGAAAGGAAAAATCACACATACCCTTCCTTGTCAGCTCAGAGCAGGCTGTTGTTACCAGCCCATCTGCCTCACATGTACTGGTTTGATTAAGGCGCTGTGAGCTCTAAGCCATCGCCAGAGAGGCTGCACTGAGGATCTGTTTCAGACACAAGTGTGTTCCTGCAATCCTCTATCAGATGTCAAGTGCTTCTCTGAGCTGCAGGAGTACAAAGGCCAAGTCGAATGCACAACTCAATCTGTCCACTTTACACTCCATTTACAGACATCACATTCTTTATAAGTATGAATTTGAGCTTATGAGCTAATATTATATGGCTAACATCCAGCTTAATATTGTCCTTGTGAATATATATATATGCATATTAAATTCTCCTGGAGGGTGGGAATGCATATTAAATAGTTCTCTGCACTGACAGCTGTATGTCTACTGTTCTTCACCATAGACCTGACAGCTGCTGTGCTGCTGTTATCGTGCTTTTTTTAAGTAACTGTTTATGAGATGCAATCTATTTTTGGACATCTACAGCACTGCGGAAACAAGGGATGAAATTTGTGGTGTCACAGATAAATCTGATTACTATTCCCTCTTCCGCACAGCATCAGGATTATAAACCTAATTCCTATTTCTGAAAGCTCTCTCGCAATCTCCATTTACAACCAGTGGAGTGAGAGTTATGATCTGGGCACACAGCGATGCATTGCCACTACATGTGCTCTACACATTGCATCCATTAAACCTGCACTGATACACATTGCTGTTATCACCTGCTGCAGATCAGAAATAACAAGTCGGGTTTCACTTTCAGGAAGCACAAATGCCCCTTCAGTGCAGAGACCTTCAGAGACCTAGTGTTCAGTCCCTCCTCTGGCACCACAGGTATCTCTGGTGGCCCAGTTTCTAGAGTCACCTGGGGCATCTCCTCTGTTTTGCCTCCCTCTCAGCTTTCCCCCAGCCTTGATAGGAAAATAATGATACCACTGTGAATGGACTTTCCTTTAAAAGAAAGCTAAACGCACCATTGAAGCATCTGATTACAGCTGGCAGATTACAGTAAGGCCTTGAATGAGGGACTGTAGCTTTCACACAGGGGCAAAGCATCTTCCCACAGCACTGCCTATACGTCACTTTCATTCAGTGCACATAAACCAGTGACATTTAACAGTCCTTGCCTCTGGGATTTTGGCATACTTTCCTGCATGCAGATCAAATGAATATTATACACAATGTTGTTGTCGCCTCACAGGCATAGATTTTGGGGGAGACAAACCCGACCTACCAGAGCTGAAAAATTAAGCCAAGACAGAAGTGCAAAAAAAAAACTGCAGTTCTTTGAAAGGCCACTTGAGTCTGGCTCCAGAAGCCAGTCAGTCTCCAAGGACACCCATGTCAAAATTCCCAGCTTTATAGCAGAAACAAACATGTTTACTGCCTGGCACAAAAACAGATTTAGTCTCTATAGCTTATATCCTTCTTCGTGACAACTGTATGGGGCTTAATTTTTATATAACTCACCCGTTTACATTTAATCAAGGTTTAAATGTCGGTGAAGATTCTCAGTCATCCAGGTCATGGTAATCTTAAGTGGTATATTGTAGGCAACTGGACTACTGGACTTTCAAGAAAAGCAAGCAAGTCCAGTTGCCTACGATATAGCACTTATGGTCAAGTTACGCATAAATAAGGGCGGGCCACTTTCAACGACAGGCCGTCTACCAATAGTGTCCTTGGCTTCTCAGTCAGATCCACCCCTTGATCCACCTCTTGCCAAAATATCGTCATCTCTGGCTCCAAAAAACCCAAGAGGGCAATGGCAAAATGCCAATGTCAAGTCCACAAACCAATGGGTGAAGTCATGGTGGCTAAGTCTAATATTTTCACACACAAGAACATGCTCCAATAAACCAAGAGGGCAACGGCCGAATTGCTAAACTCGTGGCTTCAGAATGTGAAGTCCACAAACAAATGGGTGACGTCAGAATAGCTACGTCAATCATTTTCACAAACAAGAACACGCTAACTATTGGATGACAAGGTATCAGAGTTCATATTTTTGAAGACAAGAACTTGTGCATTTGCCCCCCCACCCCACACCTATAAAAACATTCAAGTAGCAGAGTACTTTTACTGTGACAAAATTAAATGTTTCCACTATAAATTAATGCAGAAAAGGCAAAAAAAATTGATGCATAGAATTACGGCTGCCACGATTAGTCAACTAATCGACTATTAAAACAATCGGTGACTATTTTAGTAGTCGACTAATCGGTTTGTCATTTTTCATAGAAAAGTACTATAAAAGTAATCCAAAATACTCTTACTGCAGCTTCTTGAGTTCAGATATTGGCAGCTTTACTCACTCTCCCGTGACAGTGAACTAAAACCCTTTGGCGTGAGCATGAAACAAGACATTAGATGACGTAATTTTGGGGTTTGGGGCAAGACAGACCATTTTCAACATTTTAACACATTTTTCGATGAAATGATTAGTCGACTAATCGAATAAATAATCGACAGATTAGTCGACAATGAAAATAATCGTTAGTGGCAGCCCTACATAGAATTATTAAGTGTTTGATGCTCAAATGTTCCAAAAGAGGACCCCAAACCCCTCGTTACATAAATGTCGAAACATAACCAACACCCTTGTGTCTACTGGCCAATATGGATACAACAGTTCCATTGGAAAACACAGGATGTCACCCTACACCCAAGAATGGCTGACCTTATCAATTATTTCAAGGCTGCAGGAGTGCTTTATTACACTACTTGGCCTCATCATAACCTCACCAACACACTGGGAAGAAGCACGCCTTACTTCTTGACATCTTACTCAGCAGTTAAATGTCCCCTCATGTGAGGAGCTGGAGGCCTCAGCAGAGAGGAGGCGGGTGGATGGAATAGCAGGTGGGTGATATAGAAATGGCCCTCAATAGATAATGGTAAATGATTTAGATAAATATTCAACCTTCCTTTCATCCTGTCCAAATAAGTCACAGTGTGTTAATGTTTAGCTACAGTCTGCCTGCCTGCCTGCCAGAGGTGAGCAGCTTCACTCTGCTCTACCAATGGAAAAGGAGGTGGGTACGGTTTAAGTGGGTTTAGCCTCCAGTACCAACATCCCAGCCCACATGTTAATTACACCCTCACTACGGAGCAGGAAGCCGGCTGGACACGGCCGCACTGGCCCCTTGAAGGTCTGGAGGAAACTCGGTAACATCCTTGAACCAAGCAAAGCTCACACATCCATACAAACCCACAGTGATAATAAACAACCGCTACACCTGTCACTAACAGCTCGTCGGTTTGATGGGTAATAAATGACAAGGCATATTAACGATTACCGTTATTCAGCCGCCACCAATAACATGCATAATGGTTGCAGCTTATATTTTAACAGATTCACAGGCCCGCCGTAAACGTTACCTATTTAAACCCACCGTATGGAGCGTTAACGGTGGCAAATAAGCTAATGTTAACGTTACGCTCACACATAACGGGAAATGATATAACGTTACTGCCTCTCACAGCGAAGCGGCAACACACACAATCCCAAAACTAGCCGGCGTTTCATCTCCATTTTTCAACTGGACATTTCATACGTCGCCTTCACGTTATTCCCAGGTAACATTTTAACGGCTTCAAGCCAATTCAAGACACATTTCGTGAACAAGACACCCGCCACCATTCACAGTAACACTTTCCCCGCATCCCGTTATCTACATACCGCATAGGGCCGTTTCCGTTATCTCTCCCGGTGTAGCTGTGCTGTGCAATCAAAGCCTCTACTGTCTGTATCTTTGGCTGACAGACCGACAATAGCTAACCTACCGGTGTTACTAGCATTTGAGTCCAGAGGAGGGAGGTAGAGGAGGTGGGAATGAGAGGAAGGAGGGGGGAGCAGCCGGGGAGGCGATGCATTGGAGTAGGATGGGAAAAAAATAGAAAAGGGATTTAAAAGGGGTCCTCTAGTGGTATGTAGTAGAAGTACAGACATTTATTTTTTATTTGCAGCAAAGGTGTAGAAGGTGGGGGATGGGGCCGGCGTCATCGTGACGATTCATCTCAACCCCATGACCTTGAGCACTAAAATAGAAAAATGGCTACAGCTGAAATATTTGGGATGATGTGCAGCGTGCAGCCATGGAAGGGTCCACAACAAGCACTGACTCACTGCAGGGCTCTCAGCATGGAGAGTATGCAGCTGACACATGTCTTTACATAACAGTTTTACTAGAGATGAAAACAGTGGAAATATACACATACATTTAAAAAAAAAAAAAAAAAAAAAAAAATCTAGTGTCTTGATATGTCACTGATATATGCTGCAGCTAGGCTGGTTTCCAGGTGACCGAAGGCACACAAGGAAGAAATTTAATCAACCAGAAAAATGGCTCCTCTTGCACTTTCACTAAGTAGTCCAGACCAGCATCTCCCAGTGTTTGCTTTGCCTCTTAACCCTGCCCTGAACAGGTAATACTGACCTTTCTGCCATGAAATGCAAAAAAAAGAAGAAGAAAAATACTCATGGTAAGTCAAAATATTGAGATACTGAGTCAAAATAACAGTCAACATGTATATGCGGGTTTTTTAATTTCAAGGAAACCTGCTAAAAATAGGTAGTTGGCTCCTGTACAGGTAGTGGTGTAGTGGTAGTTGATGAGGTGGTAGATGGGTAGGTGACAGAGGACAAAGTGAGTATACTCTACTGTATATTCCAATGATTTTTTTGTCTGATAGGTGGGTATACTGGCTTTTATACTTGTGGTTAGTGTTGTGGCCTTACAGCAAGAGGGATCCCGGTTCAAATCCAAGCAGTTACAGAAAATGAATAAATAAATAAATGAATGAAGGTGGGTATACTGTAAACAGACAGAAAAAGAGGTGGGTATACCCTGGATACCTGTGTATACCCTTCACTAAACCACTGTATACAGGGCTCTCAATTAGACCAGAATGTCTTTGTGTTTTTGGTGTGTCACATTTGGTGTCACGAACACACTGGATAACACAGTGAGTAAACAGTGGAATGCAGTATGGAGCCCAGTGAAAATGTTAACAATGGTTACTTCTTCCTTATGTCTGTTTCCAAGGGCCTAGGTGTCAACATTTGGGGGGACTCATATGAAGAAGGGGTTTGGGGTCCTCTACCAGAAAATTTAGAGCATCAAACACTCCATTACCTACATTCTGGTGAATTTTATGCACCAATTTATGGTGTAAATGTCTTTGTCAAAATAAACATTAAATATTCAAGACTATTGCAGTCATTTGTTCCAGAAATGAATGCCGATTTTAACCTGTAACTGAGAGTTGGTGTGTGGGTTTTTTTGTACAGTGAGAAAGGAGCTTTCTTAAATTTCTTCTTAAAATTTCTTAAAAGGGGTTATTGTTAAAATCATCCCATCTCACCTAAAGAAATCCAGACTCGGCCTTGCAGTGACCAGACAGTGGAAACCCCTGTACATGTAGTACGATCCAAGCCAATTGTGTAATACATACTACCTTTGAGTAACCCTCAAACGAATTGATTCAACTGATGATGTTGCTGTAATTCACAATACTGAGGTATAAAGTCAATATCTGACACACTAAGTAAAAAAATAGATATTGTGTAAAAAAGTATGACCTTGTATCTCATCATTTTAACGTAACATGAGTAGTTTTATTTTCATCCTATATAGCTTAATACATTTTTATCTCTTCCTGGCAGAAATGGGCTTTCACAGGATTGTCTTGCATACTGACACAGTTTTTAAAAAGTAGAAAGTGGAAAAAAAAACAAGCCCGAGGCCATCATCTTTATGCAGTCCATCCATTTCACCTGTCCTCTGTGGGTCGTCTTAAAGGTGCTGCCAGCTGGCTATCATGATTGTGTTAAGATAGATTTTTTGTACTCCAGGACACTTGTTTAGACAGCGGAATGAGATGATGGGGGCACACTGTAAACAAACAGGTTACTCAAGTGTAAGTCAGCCATCTGCACCCAGCATGGGTTTATCTACTGCTGTGCGTCACAGAGAGAGGAGCTCTCTGCTTCCAGGCCCACCCTCCTCAATGACTCTGAGTACTTTCTCCTTCCTATACTGACGATGTCCTCAATCTCCTCTGCCAGGTCTCTCCTGCCACTCTCGATCATAGCTGCCACCAGTCGTGACGCCGCTCCTGGTCCTGCGTTCTTCTGTCCTCGGGCCCAGTGGAACAGCATGTCTAGCACCAAGGCTCCCAGATTGTCCCTGGCGAGGAGAGCAGAACGTATACAAGAAGATTTACATCGGCTACTGTAACTTACCAAAGGTTTAAAAGATAACAGATGTAAATATATATAGCTATAGCCATGAGCAGTGCTGTATGTTTTATTACCACCTTAGGATAAAATAATTTGCTAGATACTGTACCTTAACCTATGAAATGTACTAACACTCTATTAATAAGTGGTATTAGGATCTCAATGCAGTTGGAAGATAAACCATGTATAAATTATACAATTTTGGATATGCATGCCCTGTTTCCAAAGAACAAAAATCAACCATCAAATACACATATCATTAAAGGGGGCAACTAAATTTAATTTATTTCAAATAATAAGAAATATAGGTATATAAAGTTAACCTTGTAAGTAAAGATCTCAGGCTTCAGATTGTTCTGAATATATTTCCAATGTTTTTTTTACTTTGGCAACAAGGTCAAATCATGACAGATTCTTTATATAGTCATGCTGTAGTCGCTGCTGCAAGTGTTTACATTACATAGCCTATACTGTTTAATGAAACTACATGCTAATGTCAGGAAAATATGTGGTCTTGGCTGCCGTTGTTATTAATTTCTCCCTGTTTTCGGATCATATTCCTGCTGGAACATCTCCAGTTGTGTTTATAAGCTTTTCTTGGTGATTTCTAATGGGAGAATGTGCGGCTATACAGTCATTCCCCTGCTGCAAGTGCACTGCTACATGTAGCTACTAGGGGTGTAATGATCCATCTATTTGGATCAATATATCGATTTAGCAATCAACGATCCGATGTAGTTGATGCAAAATGAAAACATCGATCCATATTGACATCCATATGCTTTTATTTTGAAAGTCTGTATCATTTGTCAATCTGGCGGTAGGCAGAGCAGCCAGGCTGAAATTCAACTGAGCTGTACTGGCGGGAGATGCAGTAACTTAAAATCAGTGGTTAGTAATAAATATAATAACATTACATGTAATTTGTTAAACCATGAGTAGAGGGAAAAAGTCTGCTAGCCACTAGGCTAATTTATGCAATGTAAATATGCTTAGGCTAATGATGAGAAGCTGGCAAAAAACAATTGTTTTGTCTCTAAATCTTGACAATTATTATTGAGCTAAATTTGATACTTGTGTTAAATGATCTTCTTGTTGTATGGCAGTTTGGATAAGTTTGCTTTCAGGGCTTTAAGCAAGATAACCCTGAATATGATGGTTTGGCACCCTGATGATGATGGTTTGGGTTAAAATGAAAAGTTTTCTTCCAGAAAGGTCTTCTGTCAGAAAGCCCTGAGGGTTAACTTATCCATGTGCTGTTTTATGTCTGTTGGTGGAGTCAGTTACTGCACCTAAGCTGTTACAGAACATTAAACCGTGTACACATGATCCAGTAGAAAACCAAGATACAAGTATGACCTGAAAATGAGCATAATGGGTCCCCTTTAAAATGACATTTGAAAGAACTCCTATATAACAACCTGACACAGAAAACGATTTACGCAATAGTATGCATGATTTAACATAATGCGTTTTTCTTCCACCTCCAGGGTGCGTCACAAGAGGTTTGCTGAGCATGAGGAGTAGGGGGGAGGGACAGATGAGCATCAGTCTGTGTGTAATCTCCTGCAGTGTCCCAGATGGCTCAGTGATGGTTGACAGTGCAGATTAAAACAATCAAAATTCTCTACCATTTCTCTCCTACCGCGGTTTTCCTTCACTCACATTACATCTCACTCCATCTTGGTCCCGTAGAGGCTTTGGCTGTGCTAACACAGATGTGTGTGTGCACGCACTGGTTACGTCATTCCCTCATGTAAAGAGAGGTGCTTTAAACAGAGAATGTACATTTTTTGCTAAATCTCTCTGTCAGGTTTACACATTTTTTTATGACTTTTTTATCTTTAACAATTTAGATTAAACAGGTTAGGCTGGCATAATGTTGGAATTCTATAATATTCTTGTTTTCCAATTACAACTGAGTGCTGCTTTTATATAAATGTGAAACTAACCTCTTAAAGGGAGAGGTCAACTCAAAATCAAAAATCCATTTAACCTGTAGTGTACTAAAGTTAAATATTAAAAACCACAGAAGTATATTCTAGCTTGTAAAAACAATCACCAAATCAAAAAATATTGAGTTCAGTTAATGAACACGACACAGTTCATCATTCCTACCTGTACTTGAACTGGATGCGGTCCAGCTCCTGGTAGCTTAAGCCAAGATTGATTCCAATAACACGCCAGTCCTGTCCGATCTGCAGAGAAATGGACAGCAGGTTGGCCTCTGTCAGGTAGCCGCTCTCAGGGTCACCCAGGTTCAGAGGAGGATACTGGATCTCCTCCATGACGTAGCTATTGTCTGAGTTTAGAGCCTGTGATAAAACCAGATAGGGAATAAATATGTGTAGCATATCCCTCATGTTTTCACATTATATTTTAGGAAGCAGCTGACATTATTTTGTTGCTGTAGCTGGAAGAAATACGTATCTAGTTTATATGCTACATAACATTGTGTCTGGGAAAAACACTGTATACTTTTTTCTGATTTCAATATACAGATATTCTAATATCATAAATATGTACATATTAATTCATTATAAATTTCTATGTTATTATATGAAATAAGAAAAAAAACTATCACATCAACTGACAGGAAGTCTAAGTGGTAAAGTTGCAAGCCACTGGCTGTCAAGTCCTTTCCTCTTCCTCGCCACTTCCTCTGGTAGATCGCTGGGAATCTCCCCTCTATAAAAAGATACCTGTAGAGGGTTCAGAGATAAAAATAAACACAAACAAACATATTTTCAATATGTTTTCCATACAGACTGATTGATAAGACAAAATAACAACTACATTTCTAACCAGAACTGAGCTGGGTGAGTGTGGTAACTTGGTACAATTTACATTGAGTAACCATAAAAACAGAAACATCCATACAATGCAGTACAATAAATACTACATAATAATCATAACTTTACATAAAATGTTCATTTCATATTGGTTTTATTAGAGACCAATACTTAAATTGTTCGTGTTTTGATTCAATTCTTTTGTACATTTCTAGGTTGTACTTTTTGATTTGATGTATTATCCTAAAAGGTGTATTTTTTTTAAAACAGTCTATGGATGAGTTTGAATATGAGAAAAAAATCAATACAAGAACAACCCATAACACCCAAATGAACACCCTTACAATTTACTATGAAGTTGAATCAATATGTCTGACAGTTTCACAAAGGTAGCATTTATTATAGGTATGGCTCATATTGTATTACAGTGTACGGAGTTTCTGCTCTTGTCTTTACCCACTTAAAGGCTCATTCAGATTAGATTTATTTCTCTAGGGAAGGTGGGGTGTTTTAACATCTCATTATTACTTTGATCAGTGATTTCAATCCAATTTTGTTTGTGGGTAATAATTCTCCGCCACCCCAGTAATAACTACAGGACACAATTACATTCTGTATTTCTGCAAACTCACTGGTCTTTCAGTAATTTAAATCCTACAGGGAGCAACATCTTTGTATTATGAGTCGACATCTGATTTTTTTTCCATAGGATGAGCTGCTGGTCCTTCTCTGTTTTTTTCCTTTTTTCTAGGGATGCTCACGATCCCAATCCAAGTCATTTAATACTGAGTATCTGCTGATACCGAGTCCCAATCTACTTTACTAGGTAATACAGCTGGACATTGCACAATGTAAGGACATTGAAGTTTTTCAAATCAAATGTAAATGCTTGCCAACTGAATAGCCCTGCAATGTATTAAGAAAAAAATACCTGCATCAAAGCTGTTCTTTATTGTTTATTTATTACTAAATAAGTAAATAGGTATAAAATAACAAACCCTCTCTTTATTGTTTTGGCCTTGTTGCTCTCTCGAGGGAATTTCTCTGTCCCTTTAAGAGACTATCCTTCAGCATGTGTTGCCTTAGTGCAGCTTTTGTGCAAGTTACCTGAATGAACTGTGTTCCACTTGTCATCTGTGTCATAAACGTATGATATTCTCACACTGAGCTGAAATAAAACGAGGGCTCATAATTTTGTTTAAAAACGTTAATAAAATTCTCATTCTGAATTTTACTGTCAGTTATGGCATGTTGTGTTTCACAGCAGGCGGCTCTTACGCACATGGGAACTCAGTGGAGTGGAGGACAAAAGGACAACGGAGAGTTAAAGACGGCTGTACTCCGCATGTCTCTGCATGAAAGCTTTGTGAGTTAAAACACCAATGTGAGGTTTGGATCCTCTATATAATTCAATACAGCAAATCCCAATCATTTAAAAAATGCCTTGATTGGCCCTGATACCGATCTCTGAGATTGGATCAGGACATCCCTAGTTTTTTCTTATCAGCTCTAACTGCTTAGACTTTTATATGAAAATGTAAATCAGTAACTGTGTTTGCTAATCTGATGATGATGCTAACATCGTCATATAGGCCTTACTGGGTACCACTATGATAACAGAAAAATTTAAATGATTAAATGGGCTGTTGTCACTGCAGCTACAAGTTGTCACTGGTATCCTCTTTTTTTGCCTGTATTTGTTCAGTCGATTCAATTAAATTTAATGTCACAATCGTAGCATGGGTTAATGTCAGGGGCTTGAGTTATTAGCCGCTCAGTCCCAGGTCAGGTGTTACGGTTGTGTTAGGTGAGTAGCCCGGTAGCCCAGCTAACGTTTGCAATTAGCATTGTAAAATGTAGCCCGGCGAGCTGTGTTTAGCTATTTCCCTGCCAACTTCAATGATGATGGTACCTGTAATAAATGTAATATATTTGCTGAGATGGAGACGAGGCACAGTGACTAGAGGAGCTGGCAGAAGCGCTCCATAGCTGTTAAGTTATCAAGTAGCCGTAGTAGCTCTAGTGCAACTCCAGGAGCTAACGCTAACGTTCCTACTCTTCTCCGTGAGCTGGAGAAGAGTAGGAACGTTAGCGTGGCAGCTGACTAGTGCTAACGCTAACAGGAAAGCAGGGAAATAGCTAAACACAGCAGAGACTGAGAGTGAGTGAAAAACATCGCTAACTGCTAAACTAAGCCAAACTTAGTTGGCTGTTTAGGTTTTATTTCCTCGCCCCTGTGGCGAGTAAATCTGCCTGTAGTGAAACCGGGGCTAACCGGTGCTTCCTCCTCAGGCTCCACTTCACTTAGCTGCCAGTACAGCCAGTTAGCCTCCGCTAGCTTTAGCCAAGGCTCTCCGTTTGGATCCAACCGGAGCAACGAGCCCTGGTTTGTTATTCAGGTTAATGTGGGAAGAAGCAGCAGGTATATCAGGCAGCTGAGTGAAGTGGAGCCTGCGGAAGAAACACCGGGACCGTCTGGATGTAATAGTCTGTGGAGATGCTGCGGTGCTCGGCTGCACAGACGAGGCGAGTGGGGTGGGGGGTGGAGAGCAGAGGTAGAGGGAGGTGTGGCTCATGACACACTTTTGTTTTGGTCTACAGGCAGTGCACAACAGCAAACCTAGCGGTGAAACGATTTCGCTGTTTGCCCCTTTAAGCTGATATATGGCCATTTACTGCATTTGCAATGGAGAACATGTTATCCTCGGAAGGTGTAAGTCACTCTAAATAATATCAGTATGTCAAGATTTGACAGAGTTATGACTCCAAGAATGAATGGCCTGCAATTTCCCAGTGATTAAAATGTCACCTCCCCCTGTAATGTAAGCCATATTCAGATGGGGCTTTAGTGTAGAATCTATTGTGCGATGTGCAGATGAGTGATTTGAACAATTTGTTACTTATTGTTTGCTATAATGTAAATGAGATCATGCAGTATTTGCACCAGGTGTACCACCGTGTAATGTGGAAATTTAAGATTCATTAAGTGACTTTGTGCCCAGATAAATCAGCAGAGATCATTATTCCAGTCACTGCACCATCTTGTCTGTCTTACTTGTCCCCTCACTGGCACCTTCTGACCCTGAGCTGGACAGATGTACACCTCCTTCAGATTCTTCAGGCTGGAGTAAAACTCAAAACACAGTCTTCCCGCCACACAGTCTGGTCTCTCTGGAGAAAACAGGAAAGCATAAAATGTTTCAAGGACACTTCTTACAAATGGCAGTTTCAGGACAATCATTAACAGCAGCACATCGTTAGACCTCAGAAGGAAAGGAAGCAAGAGACAAAGTGTTTATTTAAGATACAGCCTCAAAGAGGACTTCAGACCTGTGCTGATATCCAAGCCTCTCTCAAAGCCGGCAAAGAACTGCTCTCCTTCCAGCATTTCACACAGGTCTGAAGGCTGAGGTCCATCATATTGCTCTGACAAAGACTGCACTCTGCTGTCCACCTGGATAGGAAGCATCCCAATCACTGTTTAGCATTTATTCGTAACTGTTATGATTTAATTCACACTGATTATGAAATTAGTGCCAAAGCTGAGGGAAGAAGCTGATATACACACTGTCTTTGGTGTAAGCAGATCTACTTGACTACACAGTCAGAGCATAGAGAGCAGAATTACACACCTTGTTAGCAGGTAAACACTGCAGCATAACTTGTGAAGGATCAGTCTTCCTCTGGAGGACGAGGAACTGAACTCTGAACTGTTTAAGCTTTTGATAGACTTTCCTGACCACCCCACTGACACAGCGCTGAGTCGTGTACCACAGCCAGTACCTGTGATGGTGCGCACAAAGCTATGTTAATACCATGTAAATTTAGAAATCAAGCAAACATTATGAGAATACACTACAGATACCTACCAGGAGAAATGTGTGATGTAGAAAATGGCATACAAATGGGTGACGTAGAGAGACACTTGCGATGTAATGTCAGTCCAGGTTTGGGCAGTGGGGTCTCCGTGTAGCAGATGCAAACAGGACATATCGACTGTATGGCCTGCAGCAGCGCCAGACATGTTAATATATGCTTATCGCTGATTCTGTTATAAACATGTCTGAGAGCAAGGACATGCTGTACCTGTGACTCCAGATGGCAGGGGGATCTGAACTTTGATAGGCTGCAGGAAATCTATGCTGGGAGTCTGAGAGAGGCAGAGGAGAGGGCTAACTGTGGTCTGAGGATCACCACACAGCGTCTGGACCTCTGACACGCACACCTGCAGCACCTGCAGGAAGAGAGACAAACTAAAGTCTTGCAAATCACAGATACCACAATGACACATTGATATCCATATGATGTAGTGTTACCTGTAAGGTTATGACCCGCGTCTGCACGGTGGAGTCTGGGGGGAAGTGGAGCCTAACTCCAGGGTCGGCGCTGGATACTAGGAAGGCGCCAGCTGGTGTGACAGAGCAACTGTCCTTTACTGGACGGGACACTGCCATAAACCAGGAGAACTGTCTCACCGAGCAGCAGGCCAGCTACAGGTACACCAACACTCATTAAAATTTTGTACTGCCAAGGAAAAAAGCTTAAAGGGATAGTGCATCCAAAAACCCTCCATCACACGCAGTCAGAGCTACAGGCTACAGTGAGGCTAAAAACAGAGTTCATATGACGTTTTTCGAAACAAGTTTTTATGTCAGGGCTGCAGCACACTTGGATCACTACGGATGAGCAGTATGGAGATACTTTGTGGATTCAATTTTGTGGTCTCGGACGTTAGTCTGGGGCGCTGTCTGCCATTAGGTGTGCTAGCCGCTCCCCCCGCCGATCTCCGCAAGGGATGTGAGGACTCTAAAACTTCACCAGGGCCTCCATCGGCATATGGGTGAATAGATAATGGCTGAATTTTCATTTTTGGGTGCACTATCCCTTTAAAGGGACAGTTCACTCCAAAATCAGATATACATATTTTTCCTTTTACCTGTAGTGCTGTTCATCAGTCTAGATTGTTTTGGTGTGAGTTGACAAGTGTTGCTCCACTGACGAGAGGCTCCTGCTCAGGACAGTGTGACATGTAAACATTAATGGTGTCTTTCTTAGCTGAGCTGTAACATTAGCTTGCTCAGTGCAGCTAGGTGAGCTAGCAGTGAACGCACACTTCCTTCTACATGGTGATGCAGTTGGTGGATGTAGTTCAGTAGACAGAAAATAGTCTCTACATGAAACTGCTCACAACAAGGTCTGTGGATTATCTTGAGTAACCGGGTTATGATTTGTGGAAAGAGACATTGCTGTTGAGTTTTTTAAGTGTATTTTGGGGGGCTTTTAGCACCACAAGCTGAGTGCCATCTAGCTCCACTATATTCAAAAGAAGGCAGACATCTCTACAGCTGATATCTCCAACATTCAGCAACTCACAACAAAACAATCTCAATTGATAAACAGCACTACAGGTAAGAAAACATGTATTTTTAATTGTGGGGTGAACTGTCCCTTTAAGCACAACTGTAACAAATGCGGTTTTACACATTACCCTTGCTGGACGTCCACCAGGGTGGCTGCTGTGGCTCTCGCTACCCCTCCTCAGAACAGTGGGCAGAGTGCTCCATGACTGTCCGTCAAACCTCCGCACCACCACCTCCCTTCTTCTTGTGCGATGATATGACACACACACCTCCACAGGCTATACGGAGTTCAAAGTTGAAGCACATTTACGTCAGATAAGTGCAGGAAAGAGCACACTGTGACAAGATGGAACGAGAATAACCCGTGAACACTAACGACTATTTTCACAAGTCTTTTTTTTTTCACATAACTTAAATATTTTAAAATGTCTTCACATGCATAACTAACGAGGAATCGATTCCCACTAAAGTGATTCATGCGATCGCTTGATCTGGAAAAACAGATCATCACTTTTCCGAAAACAGATTTCATAATAATGGATCAAAATCTGTGCAGAGGAGGTCGAGATATCCTGACTTTTAATCCCAATGTGTCAAGCTCCACAAACATTGAATCTACAATTCCCATAATGCCACACTTTCCATTAGCTCCTCAATGCCTGGTGAATGCCCATGTCTCTTAAACTTCACACCTTCAGTGTGTAATGCAGGCTTTCTGTTATAGATTCTTCTCTAAGTCCAAACTGAGGTCACCCTGATGACATCACTATGACTTAATCAGGGTTATTTACAACATTATACAACTTTTTTTTTTTTTACAGTAACCCCAAAAATGATGAGTAAAATGATCTACACATGTAAAATCAGCATAGTGTCTCTATAACAGATGTGATAATAAGCAAATTATGTTCAATACCTTTAGAAATGTAATTCCATGAGGACGAAGTTCCAGTGGACGACTCAGCAACACGTCATGCTCCTCCAGCCACACCCACTTCCTCTCCGGCCTTTTCTCAACCCACTCCAGTCTTGTGGTCGTCGCCAGGCACCCCGGGGGGAACAGCAGCTCAGCCCCCCCTGGGAGAAACACATGACACCCAGCAGACGAAACACAGAAACTAAGGAGCAAAAAAGGAGCATGACATCTTTAATCTTAATCTGGTCAGAGACACCTTAACTGACAGTATTACTGCAGATCGAGAAAATGTTTCCATGTTGAGAGTGACACTGTACCTGTGCTGATTATATCCAAGGTGCAACTCTTGAATTTTTGTTTCTGCTCGATCTAGTTAGAAAACAGTGATGCAACAGAGTGAATATGTTGACAGTGAATGTAAACGCTGTTTCAATACAGGCGAAATTATTTAAAAACTAATCAACTTGAGTCTTATTCTCCTGTGCTCACCAGGTGTAGGAGGGAGAGGAGGAGGGGTTGGAGGATGTCCCAAAGGATTGTCACGCACATCTATTTTCAGCAGAGGCAGTTTGTTCAGACAATGTGGGATCACGCGGAGGTCGTTGCTGTAGATGACAAGCTCCCTGAGGGCGACAAGGGAGCCTGGGCAACAAAGGAAAAATCATTTGCACCTTTCTTTTTTTTTTACTGCTGCCTTCATGCTTGAGAATTCTTGTTTATTTTTTGAAACAGTCTTTCACTGACACTCCCACTCAGCCTTACACCCTTACCCATGCTCTCTGGTAGCTGCTTCAGCTTGTTGTGAGACAATTCCAGCTTCACAAGCTCCCCTAGACAACCAATTTCATCAGGCAGCTGCTGAAGGAGGTTGTGTGAAATATCCAGTGTCTGCAGCACTTTCATTTGACCCAGGCTCGGGGGAAGAGAGACCAGCTCGTTCCCCAGGAGGGAGAGGTAGGTGAGGGAGGACAGCTGGCCTATATCAGGAGGCAAAGCTGAGAGGTGGTTGTGACAGAGGAGCAAAGAGGACAGAGTGGGCAAGCTGAGAAGGCAGGATGGCAGACAGGAGAGCTGGTTGAAGGAGAGATCCAGGTGAACCAGATGAGAGAGGGAGGAAACAGATGTGGGCAAAGTGGTGAGGAGGCCAGGCAGCATGTCACCTTGCGAATCATAAAAACAGTGTCCTTGAAATAGAAAGAAAAGGGGGGAATCAGACAGAGAATTACACCCATATTACATTGCATTAAAACAGCATTTACTGTATCTATTTTAGGATGTTAGAACCAATTAAATAAGCCAGTGGTTCCCAACTGGTCCAGACATAGGGTCCAGATTTCTCCTGAGTCATTAATTCAAGGTCTACACAGTTTAATATATTCAGCGTATCACTTAAAAACAAAAGCTCTATGCTGGAAATTCAATGTTCTGTCACTTGCGGTCCATTCACAATGGACCTGCAACCCACTTTTGGATCACGACCCACCAGTTGGGAACCGTTGAATTAACCCATTTAACCATCTATTCTAAGCAGCAATTGATACCACATGAAATTAATCAGATAAGTACCCCGAACAGCCAGTGAACGCAGCTCTTTCAGATGGTGTAGGACATCCAGTGCACCATCCAGGGCTGCTTTATCCTCAGAGCCCAGTCTCAGGTACTGGAGCCCCCTCAGCTGCTCCGGGACGGACCCCCAAAGCAGAGGCAGTGCAGCTGCTCCTCCCTGGTACACATCCAGGGTCAGCCTTGTGTCAGTCAGCACAGCTGGGAGCTCCACAGAGGGAGGCAGAGGTGGAGTCAGAGACACAGCAGAGGAAGAAGATGAGGATGAGGAAAAATTGGCATGGTGATGGGTGGGGAAGTAAGAGGAGGAGAGGCTTGATATGGAGGGGGACACAGAGGGAGCATCCCTCTCTGGCTCAACAACTTCTGCTTGACTCTCAGACATCACACTGCTTGACATCGTCGGTCCAGCCTCCCTCTCTGACTGGTACACAAGCTCTCTGCACAGCCTCAGAGCCAACATGTCCGCGGAGGGGTCTGGTACTCCACCTGTGGATGTTATCAAAAGTGCCACTCCCACTTCTTCCCCTCCGACCTGCCTGGCATCACAGTCCGACCGGCTGCCTGCTCTCCATCCTCTTCATCAGGAGCTGCCTCTTCCTCGCTGCTTCTCTCCATTGAAGATACTGGTTATAACTACAGACAGTTAACTGGCTAAAAACTTCCTACTGGTGCAGCACTGGTCCGAGGGTGTCTCTCTGCATGGCGTATCTGTAATGTCACTCATTACACTATCACATATAGTCATTAAACGACTGGGATGAAACCACTGAGGCACATGTAACTGACATGTCACATGTCTCAGTGGTGTAACTGTTACAGTAATGTTAGCTGTTAGCTCGTCACATTACGTGAATGTTAGCTAAAGCTCACATATCTAATGTTCTCTGTGGCGACATTAATAACCCTTATGAACCGTTTCTCATATTACTCACGAGCTAATGTAGCGCCTTTTTACTAAATAATATGAATAATTCATCTCTGTGTCAAGTTGTTTCTCTCTCGAGCTCTCCGACTTATTTCACTTCCTTGTGTTCGACAATGTTTTTAAAGAAAAAGCCTGTCGTCACAGTCGCGCGTTCGTTTTACTGCACATTATCTACCGACGGTTGACAGGAGCATCTGCGTCGATATAAAATTAGGGAGCCCCGCCCCTCCAGTTGTTGTTGTGTTTAAAACGAGCGCCTTGATGCCTGCGCCGCCAAAGTTTCAACTCAGGGCGGGACAGGCTGACAACGTGTGCACTCGCTGTCGGTCCCTGCTCGGCCAGCGGGCGGCGCTGTGTAGCCTGATGTGTTGTGTGAATATATTAAACATGAACACATGACACATGGTTCAAATTCTAATAACTCTAATAATCTTAAATTAAAATGTTTAAAGCGTCTGATAAAAGCAGTTCTGGTAATAATGTTCGATATGCTTTCTTTGGTGATGCATGGATCCATTAATCATGAGATCATAAATATTGAGTTTTATAACCAGTAATTCATCCTACACAAAAATGATTTAAAAAAAAAAAAAAAAAAAAAAAAAAAAATCTAATAATAATAATAAATAAAAAATAAAAATAATGATAAAAGTAATAATAATAATTATAGAAAAAATACAGAAGCATTTTAAAAACTAATTGTGCAAATCCATTGGAATAATTCAATAATCAATATTTATCTATTAACTTTTTTTTTTAACCAGGCAAGTCATTATGAAAAAATGAAAAAAAAAATTTTTTTTACAGTGGCTGCCTGGCAAAAGATAAAGCTTCTTGGGGGGAAGGGGTAGGGACAAAAAGAAATGAAAAAATCTATTTTTTATTTTTATTTTATTTCTTTTTTTTTCTTTTGTCTCATGATTAATTGGAATTTAGGCAAGGTAAGTTTATTTATTGCACATTTCAGCAACAAGGCAATTCAAAGTGCTCTACATGAAATGTCAAAACCATAAAGACATATTGCAAAAATAAATAAATAAAAACATAAAAGAACATTTAAAAACAATTCATTAAAGAACTAGAGAATAGGAAATAAAAACTCAAAATATACCTAGCCAGGTATAAGAATAAAAGAAAAGTTACAGTGCAATTAAAATCAAAATCCATAAAAAAAATTGAATGATAAGATTTACAGTGCAGTGTAAGAAATTAATAACTATTTAATTTGATAAAAGGCAGAGGCAAATAGAAAAGTCCTCAACCTTGACTTAAAAGAACTCAGAGCAGGCTAAGATAAAACACATTTATCTGTTTTAAAAAATATATATTAGCTGTCGTAGACTGAATTTGCAAATTAAATTCAATTTTATTTTGTTTGGATTTTTTTTCACAGGGCTACACATCTTGTTTTTAATCTAATGACCCATCTATGGCCCATCAGTAGGTACAAACTGCACTGCATGTTGGCAAATAAATTGTGTCAAAAGTCACATTTACTTAGGTGGAAAAGAATTTGTTAGATTCAGATAAGCGGTGCCAAAGGGAGACAGTGGTTCACAAACCTCCCAGTGCGGCTGTCATCATCTGTTCAGACATATGCATTTTGAATCACTCTTCTTGGGGCTCAGCCAGAATGATTTGTCTTTTGGTGCATCCAAGGGACTCCTTGTCCATGTTCACAATGTGATCACAATGTCCCTGTTAAATAAATCGTAACTCCACAAATGTGTTAACTTTAACATAACATTTAAAAACAGGTGAGAATGGTTGACTGGTAGTAGTCACAGTCGATAGAGCAGGAATATTTGTTTAAGAAGAAGAACCTGAGCTGACGATGGTTTCACGATGGTTTCACAACAAGATATATTCTCGAAGGAATCATGCCCCAAACACAACTGGATCACTGCCCATCAAGATAAACTATTGGCAGCCTGATTCTACGAATAGCTTGTTCGAGGATGTTTTCCAGAAAAACATTTCATTGTTATTGTTGAACGTACTTCAAATGCAAGTGATCTGGGATTTCATTACTATTTCTTGGGACACCCTACTACCATTTTCTATTTTGTAAGGAGGACATTGCAAACAAAACAAGTTGTACATTCTTATTATTAGTACATGTTTCTCAAACCAAGGCCGTTATCATAACATACATTTGGGGGGGACACCCCATCCCCCAAATAACAGATTAAAAAAATATAAATTTACTCTGTTGCAACAGGCAAACAAGCACTGCTGTCTGAAATAATCATTAGTGCAATCACAGTTATCCATCCATCCATTCTCATCTGCTTATCCGGGGCCAGATCGCGGAGGCAACAGGCCAAGCAAAGCACCCCAGACATCTCTCTCCCCAGCAATGCTTTCCAGCTCCTCCTGGGGGACCCCAAGGGTTTCCAGGCCAGATGAGACTCCTACCAGTGGGATGTGCCCCGAAACACCTCTAATGGGAGGTGCCCAGGAGGCATCCTGATCGGATGCCCGAACCACCTCAACTGACCCCTTTCGACACAAAGGAGATGGGTTCTACTCCGAAATCCCTCGGGATGTCCAAGCTCCTTACCCTATCTCTAAGGCTGAACCCAACCACCCCAAAAAGGAAACTTATTTTGGCCACTTGTATCCACAATCTCATTCGGTCAGAAATACTTGAAGTCCATCGCTTGAGGCAGTAACTCTCCCGAAACTGTAGGGGGTAATCCACCAGTTTCTGCCAGAGAATCATGGCCTCAGATTTGGAGGTGATGACTCTCATCCCAACCGCTTCATACCCGGCTGCAAACCGCCCCGGTGCATGCAGGAGGTCACGGTGTGATGAAGCCGACAGAACCACATCATCTGCGAAAAGTAGAGATGCAGTTCTGAGGTCCCCAAACCAGACTTCTTCCCCCTGGCTACGGCTCAAGATCCTGGCCATGAATATCACAAACAGGATCGCTAACAAGGGGCAACCCTGGTGGAGGCCAACACCCACCGAGAATGTGTTTGACTTTACGCTGAGTATGTGGATGCAACTCTCACTTTGGTCATACAGGGACCGGATGGCTGCACTACCCCCCACAAGACTCCAATGAATAAACTTAAGGGACTGCCATTATTATCACTATTGGTTCCACAGTTGTGCATGTGGTGTTACTGTACCCCAGAGGAAGCCATTACTCAGCTGCTGTGGGTAGGTATAATCAATATATCTGTACTGTTTCTCTGTTTCATTGCATTCAAATGTATTAAAAAGTGGAAAACTAGGATGTAATATGAGTGTTATGTAGGCTATATCACTGTCCATTGTCAATATTATAAAGTGTTAGTATCATAGTATAGTTTGTCATAAAAAAGTGTGAGTGTACATTTTTCCTGCGTGCTGGGCTTCAGTCATATTCTGGCTGCCTAAAATGGCACTAAGTCATCAAAACTTTCAAAACCCCTGATCGAAGATGTTTGTCTCAAAATACTTTAAAAGGGTTGCTGTTTAGCTTCTAAAAATGTCTCCTGAAGGAAATTCCCCCCAAAACCCCCTGGAGGGTTGGATTGCAGAGAGTGGCTTGAACATGGCCCCCCATTGATAAATGGGTGATTATGGCCTTGTCTCAAACCTGAGATGAAGTCACTGCGGGTCCTTTCTTGAAAAAAAAAAAACATCGGAAGTGTTTCTTGTATTGCAAAATAATCACAAATAAACAAGACCAAACAACCGTAAGTGCGCACTGTCAAAGGTTTGCTTTAATGATCGAAACAATAGGCTCATGCATAGTCCCAAATCAATACACACTGTCCCTCATGATAACAACTATTACAAAAGAAAGAACCGATATGACCCAGTTGATATGAACAGACAAAAAAATACGAAGACATTGAGGACGATACATTTAGAGAGGACAAAACAAAACGCGTTGTTCCGCCTGGGGACAAACACTTGACAGATGTCACTGCGAACTGAGTGCCCGCTCGTTGACTTCACGTGTCACCAGCGGTGTGGATTGTGATTGGTCACTTTCGCAACTATTTCAACTGTGATTGGTTGCTGTGCACTGCGGCGTCGATTATGATTGGACAACTCGGTTAACTCCTCCCAGTAAACACGGACCGAGTGAGTGAAACAACAACAGCTCCCCGTGTCTCACCATACACGTTACCACCTATTTAACAGCTCAGGTTCGGGGTTAATGACACATTTACTGCCTGGGTTGAACTGCAGCATGAGGTAGTTTGTACTTTCAGATAATATAATTTTAACGACGTCACCTACATTGACAAAAGTGACTTTTACCGTTAGCTAGACGGCTAAAAACAGTGAGCAGACAAACTCCATTTACCTGAAGACAGCATGTAAAGAGCCACCGGTAACTAATGTGAACGTTCAGCTTTAATACCAGGCTTTTAGTTACTTTGTAGTTTACATATCTGCGTGTGGACTTTGTCCCGCCGCTCGCCAGCGACTCACTTGACAGCTGCGGACGGACACCGGCATGTTTCCTCTCGACTCCCCGTGGAACATCTCGTTCGCGGGCTGCGGCTTCCTCGGTATCTACCACGTCGGTGTGGCCAGCTGTCTGCTGGAGCAGGCGCCTTTCCTGGTGCAACATGCCAGGCACATATATGGAGCATCAGCTGGAGCCCTCACTGCCACTGCACTGGTCACTGGAGTCTGCCTGGGTAGGTGTCTTAAAAGTATTTCCAGGAGATGGAAAGAATACTGTTAAAATAGACAGTGCTGCTTTAGTTGCCTATTAAGTAGCCTACAAATATAGCTTTTTGATGATATGTCAGAACTGTTGTAGCAGAGTTACAGTTTTGACATATCATCAAAAAGCTAACGTTACAACAGTTTTGACTGAAATGACGCATTACCACCAAATTGTAAAGTATTATTACTACTCATTTTGCAGATTCACCTCCTTAAAGGTGATAAGGTTACAGATTGTAGCTACTATAGTAATGGATCAGGGGCGGAGAAACTCAAATGTCATGATATTTTGACCAAATACCTCAATATCAATATTGCAACCATAAAAGTGAGGTTGGTTATGGGTGCTTTTACAAAATTGTAACACAGAGATTTTTGATAAACAAAAAAATCAGCAGTAATGTGGATGTAATGACTAAGTGGGTGAAAGCAAACAATAGAACAGCTAGAACAGTCTGGTAAGTTAAGAAACTTACATCAGTTTACTGTGATGCAGCCTTTCAAATCAAGAAAAGACAACAGTTATGATACTACGATATCCAAAGTTAAGATGACATCTAGTCTGATTAATGGATTATTACTTTTATTTCATTACCATATAGGCAACAGTTTAATGTTGTAGCTTGAGGAGGTGAAGCTATTTTTCGTGGAGCTAACATTACTATTGAGTAGTTTAATATTTAACAGTGTCACGTTTTATTTTGTTTATTTGCAAAGCAACAAGTAGCTGCAGCTGTCAGATAAAAGTAGTTTTGCAAATGAACTATATTTTCATCCAAATTGTAGCAGAGTAAAAGGATAAAACTGCATAAGACGTAGGTGAAATACTCATATTTAAAGCACCTCAAAACTTAGTTCCTTTCCACATGAAGCATTATCAATGGACCAATATGGTATTCTGAATATAACCATGTCAGAATGAATATGCCATACCAACTAAGTCCTTTCTGGTTCAATGGCACTTTTCAAAATGATAAATATTGTTTCCTATAAAGACTCACTTTGAAAGATTGTCTTACAATGATGGAAATGTTGAAGGGAAACATCTCCCTGATTGTTTTGTAAAAGAATAACTGTCGGCTTTTCTATTATTTTGGCTTTTCCCATTAATGTTGAGTACAATGTCTAATAAAAAATGTACTTAATTTGCTTAGATGAAGCTGTAATTCCTGACTTTATAATGTAGACAAAGCATAAATAACTTAATCAATCCCAAAACCTCCTACAGGATGAACAAAGTGCTATCTTATCTGTATCAGTTTACAGTTACAATATCTTTATGTCTTTACAGGAGAGGCTGGTGCAAGTATCATCGATGTTGCCAAAGAGGCGAGGAAGCGATTCCTCGGACCCATGCATCCTTCCTTTAACCTGGTGAAGATTGTGCGTCACATGCTGCGGCGCACTCTCCCGGCTGATAGTCACCATCGGGCCTGCGGGCGGTTGGGAATCTCTCTGACCCGAGTGTCAGATGGAGAAAACGTCCTGGTATTGCACTACAACAACAAGGAGGAGGTGGTGCAGGTGGGGAACGAGTTGGTGAACATTTCTCTCAATGTTTTGCTGTAAAGTTGGTTGATATTGATGGAATCAGATGTCAGGATACAGTGGATTTTTCAGGAATGTATTTATTGTTTTGCAGTAATATTGTACGGTACATACAAAAGTTGATTTAATATTTCAACACTGATAATGTGACGGTGTTTTGGGGCCATTTACACAAAGCCACATTTTGAGAAATTATCAGTAATTTGGTTATGATTGTTTATTTTAGAGCTGAATTCATTAGCAAATTGACTGATTAAGTCAGTTATCAAGAGAAAATGCCAAATGCTCTGTTTTCAACTTCTGAAATGTGAGGATTTGCTAATTTTCTCAGTTTTATATCATTTTAAATTGAATGTCTTTGTGTTTTGGACTGTTAGTCGCCACCTTGGGCTCTGGAAAATTATGACATTTTAACTATTTACTCACATTCCTTAGACAAAACAATTCATCAATCAATCAAAAAATAATCTGCAGATTAATCGATAGTTAAAATAGTTGTGAATTGCAGCCTTAATGGTAGGCAGTGATTGTTTGTTTGACTCAGCTACAGTAATGTAATATAATTTAACTGTAATGCATTCTTAAGACCAGAAGAAGACAGCATTTACTGTAAGTTGTATCATGGCATTGTGAAAACTTGTAATATATATTTTTACACATTAATACCAATGTCATATCACTATATCATTCAGCTGTAATTTCACCTCCAACAGTTTGTCAAAAATGTTTTTCTTATGTGATTTCTTTGGTGAACTAGGCATGTGTCTGCAGTGCCTACATCCCAGTGTATTGCGGCATTATTCCTCCTACACTGCAAGGAGTGGTGAGTAGATTCAATATTATTTAGCCCGTGTTCTCTGTCCTTGTGCTGTCCATATCCTGTATTTGTTCTAATGAAAAGAAATCACCTTAATTACTTTCATGGATTTCAAATTAAGAACTGCACATTAGTTTTTGCTGTTGCAGAGGTGTAATGACCAGTGTTGTCTACCATGCAGCCTGTGCTGTATTTCCTCTTATTGTGTTTTGTTGTTGTTAAATTTAGCACCTTTTTTCTTCTGTAAGTGCCCCCGTCGGTGCCCTCCCTTCCTCAAGAATGTGTTTGCCCTGAATGGCATGTGTGTGGAAACAACAATTATAAAATTCCTCAGGAGTTAGTGTTTGTCAGCGATCTCTGAACTAAAAGGGGAAAGCAGAACTTGTATTTTTTTTCTGTTGGACATGTTTCTAGTGCAAAGGTTTTCTGTGCAATATCATTGCGCAATACCAGCGCTCCCACCCTCCCTCTGTGGCCTTTGTGATGGGTTTTAAGAGCTTACATGTGCCTGTGTGTGTATGTGTGTATGTGTGTGCATGCAGGGCCAAAATGTGAGAGTGGCAGAGCCAGATGTGACCGCAGTGACTCAGGCTTTAAAGGGACAGTTCAACCCAAAATCAGAAAAACATATTTTTCCTCTGACCTGTTGTGCTGTTCATCAGTGTAGATTGTTTTAGTATGAACTGCCAAGTGTTGGAGATTTCAGCCATAGAGATGTCTGCCTTCTCTCCAATATAAAGGAACTAGATGGCACTCAGTTTGTGCTGCTCAAAGAGACATCTCTACGGCCGATATCTCCAACACTCGGCAACTCACACTAAAACAATCTTTATTGATAAATAGCACTACAGGTGAGAGGGAAAATATGCATTTTCAATTTTAGGGTGAACTGTCCCCTCAAGGGTTTTTTGTCCTCTCCAGCTTGTTGTGGCTCCTGTCATGCCTCCCACCTCCAAGTTTAAAGATCCCCCAGCTTTCACAAAAACAAACAATAGTCAGTAATGATGTCACTACTACCATATCACATGGGATGATCACTCTGTGGCCAAATAACACTGTGCCATCAGATGACAAACTTTTTGAAGAAATTGTGCAATTCGTGATCTGTTTCTCTTTTTTCTGATGCTGATATTTACTGTGTATCATTCAGCGATATGTCGACGGAGGAATCTCTGACAACCTGCCTCAGTATGAGCTGAAAAACACCATCACCGTGTCCCCGTTCTCCGGAGAGAGCGACATCTGCCCCCGAGACACTTCCACAAACATACACGAGCTGCGATTCACCAACACGAGCATCCAGTTCACTCTCACTAACCTCTACAGAGTCTCCAGGGCACTCTTCCCTCCAGACCCAATGGTAGGTCACCTGATTACAGCCTCGCTGATCCATAAACACACACACCTACAGATAAAGGGATTGAACGGGAGTGAACTCAATGGACTTGTTGTATGTGTTTGTTCTGAGTGCAGGTTATGAAGGCCATGTGTAAACAGGGATATAAAGATGCTCTGCAGTTTTTAAAGAGGAATGGTAAGGAATGGTGATTTATCTTTATTTCAGCCTGTCACCTACACATCATGTTCTGTTTAAAAGAACTGGGTCAGTAAAACAAGCCTATTTGATATTTGCCCTCTGGCCTGAACATATTCGTATGCAGAAACAGTATCATGCTGATATGATATCAGCTTCCTGTGGCCACATGTCACCAAATCAATAGACTGCTTGTGACTGAACTATTGTTAATCCTTATAGTTGCTTAGTTGTTTATGTTTTCTGACAGTTTGTAAGCACATAATCAGCACTGCATTACAGAAATCATTAAAAAATATGCTGATTATTCTAATCTAGTTTAATAATTTAACTAACTGAAAAATTACCTCTGCATTGATGACGTTTTGCTTCTGTTTTCAGGATTGCTTAACTTCAACGGACCTCTCAGACACAGACCCCTGCCTTCTAGTGGGGAAGAAAATAGGTATTATCATGACGAGGAGGAGGAGGAGGAGGACAATAAAGGTGGTGAAGAGGAGGAACAGCTACAAGTGGAAGAGGCAGCAGTGATGGTTCCATGCAGTTCCATAACAGATGAGCATATCATTGAGCACCTTCCACCCACCCTGCACAAAGGTAACATATCAGGAAAGTATGAATGAAAGTTATGGTCTCATCTATTGTCACTTTCCTGGGAAAATCAGGTGTCTTTAAAATGTCAAGAAAAACAGCCCTGCTTTGGCTTTCACATAATCCAGTGGGTTTTGATGAGTATTTATCTTTAGAGCAGGTAGATAATACTCATGTTTAATAATAAGGCCATTAATAAAGTATAAAAAAGTGGTAGGATTTGATAAGTATTTACTTCTTTCTACTCCTCTAAGTGTCTTGCTTGAGTTAGATAATTCATCGTAGTTTAACACCATATCTGCATGTTCACACATTTGCAAAGAACTGCAGGTAAAACAACCGATTTATTTAAAAGTTGTCAGTGTATTAAAATGCAAAGATAACGTTACCAAATCAGTGGCTGCCTGGACGGTAGGGATTTGATAAACACATGCAGAAATTTGGAAATGGACAATGGTCAGTTCCAGTATAAAGTATGGTCCTTTGAGTTAATGCATTCAATTTACAGTAGCTGTAATCAGAACAGCACGATCACACATATGGGTGTTTTGTGGGCGACTTTCCATTGGTTAACAGTTCCCTTTCAAACATGGATTGGACAAGAGCACCTTGTATATTAGTGAAGGAGAAATGCTGTCTTTGCTTACAAGAAAGACCGTTATGTTCACCGTACTGACATTTTTATTTCAATATACACATTTTAACACACAGCACGTTTCCTGTTTTGCTCATAACTAGTGCTACATAAAGCAGGTTAATCCTGTGAATAGTCTGTGGTTACCGTTGTGGTTCTCTTTGCCTCCCTCTGCAGCTCTAGTGGAGGCCTGCATGGAGAGGAGGAGCCTGAGGCGGTCGCTAAGCAACCTCCTTCCTGTCAGGATGGCCTCAGCCATGATGCTCCCCTACACGCTCCCCGTGGAGTCTGCTATGTCCTTGACTCTCAGGTACTGTAGGACTTAATTACATCTGATCCCATTCCCTCATTAATTGATGCACACTCAGAGTAATACTACAGCACACCACAGAACTACTACTGTGTGTCTACTGGGGTCTTACGTGTGTGTCATTTTATATTTTGTAACAGTAACACTGTTAAACATTAAAATTAAGGACCAGCCCTCTGTTGTGCCAATCGATTAACACTGACATATCTTGTGTGTAGGCTTCTGGAGTGGCTGCCAGATGTGCAAGAAGATGTGGGATGGATTCGGGAGCAGTTACTAAAAATCGCGCAGCATGTTCTTAACCAGGCCTCCAAAAGCATTTCCCAGCATGTATCTGCCAGGTAGGTGACTTTACAGCAGAGATAAACCTGTTTACGGCCTGGCACATGGTTTTGGTGCCATAGCTAATTTTCCTCAGTGGTTCCCTCAGTCAGTAGTTTTAATGTTTGGGCTGATTGGTGTGTTATCACCTGTACGATTGAAGCAAGCAGACACAGAGCAACATTATCATTCATTTGGAGACTCATTTCTGTCCACCCGTTGAATGTCAGTCCAATTTAAACTCTTTTTTTTGGCTCTGTTTTTGGTGTCTACCAACTCCAGAGCAAAACAGCTGTGGCAGGTGATACCAAAAACCTTAAGTTAAGATTTTCCTTAAAGTCTGAGTTAAGATTTCCTTTAAATAAAAGCAGCTGCACAAAACATCCTTAATTCTTCTCCTTCTCTCTTTCCTTAAAGTGTTCACTTAAGCATTAAGATTTTCTCCTTCTCTTAGTCTTACGCTTAGCTTGTTAAACTAAAGCTAGTTAAACCTTTGTGCAAAAGAGCTTAGCAACCAAAGTTCGGAAAAAAAAACTTACAGTACCTCTTACTCTATCTTAATCTTAATCTTAAAACTTTGTGAGGAAGTGTCCAGTAGATTATAGTAGTTTTCTCTGTTCATTATGTACATGTGTTATATGCTCTTTATGTTAAATTTGGAACTATTAAATATTGCGCTCCTTACATGCAGGTAGACTTATAATTAAGTTTGGTGGAGTGTTGAATATAAGATGTGAGGTGCCACTAGTGTTGTCAATGTTCAGTTGTCCTGCGTTCTTTTTCAGACATTAAAGTTACGCAGAGAAGCCGTCCCTGTGCTCTTGCTTCACCCACAGCCCTTTGATAGTTAATTCTGTAACTAGTAAGTTTATGGTAAGACAGTAGAGAGAAACCTGCCTTACATCATTAGATTTTATTGCATTATCCTCCCACATTTATTGTTTTCTGTTTGCTGTTATTTGTGGATCATTAACAGATATCACTAGCACTTGTGCCAGCAAACAATCTCCATCAAAATTGCATAACTTTGAGGTTGTAATTTGTAATGCTGTAGATAACTCTTTAAAGGGATTCTGTGCAACACCCTTAAGTAAGTCCCTCAGCTAGGAGGAAATTAGTCTTAAGTGTAATAATTTAGTAGAAAACTTAAGGTGTTTTATGCAACCGGCCACTGGTTCTTAGGCTCCTTAAGGCTCCATTGTGTTCATCTAGTTGCTATCTTTGTCTGTGTGGCTTTTTGATGCTGAGCAGGTAGTGTAGGAGTGGGTTTCACTGAAACAGCTGCCTGCTGTGGCTGAAAACAACACTATGAGAGTGAATCAAAACAGTAGAGTGTGGGCGGACAGCTGAACAATGAGCTCAAACTAACCATAAAGCTTTTGAAAGCCGAGGGGAGCTGCAGATTCTCATCATCACTTGATACATATAGTTCAATCAGGAGAGACATAAGAAAGAAGTAAAGATAATATTTAATACAGAATATGAGTGTGCAGATTAACAGATGATTTGTGCTGAGTAAGATTTAACTTTGGCGCTTAGGCACCAGAGTGAGATATTTTGTGATCAAGAGACATCTGAGTGGCAGTAAAATAAATTCCCCCCATGCAGTCCAGACACTGGTGGTGGTGGTGGCTGATGACTCTGAGGCTGCTGACTGCCGAAGTGTATGAGGCTGATGAATCTGTAAAGACTAGATGGTGATGAAGAGGTGGAGGGCGCATGACAGCAGCAAGAAAGAACAACGGCAGAAAAGAACCATATTTAGAATGAGGAGCAGTGAGATGATAGGCTGACAGAGGTGTGTCGTAGTGCTATTGGTTGATTGTGTATTAGCTGATGACTCAATTGACCTACCCAAAAAATGACATCTAGAGACAGTGAGTGAGCATATGTACAAGGAGTGAATGGCAGGGTGAGAAAGAACTCATCTTTAACACTTCTTATTCCAGGCTTTCCTGGCAGCTGGAGCTCCACCACTCCCAGTCCCTCCCATCCCGGCTCAGTTCCGTCAACCTCTTTCCCAGCTGGGTGAACGGAGGCAGCTCTTCGGTCCTGGATGCCTTCATGCGTCTCGACCATTACAAGAGGCAGCTGCTGTCTGGAGTGCTGTGTATCAACATGGACCTGCAAAGCTCCTTCAACACTGGACCGATGTTGGCAGATCAGAGCCTTCCCGCCCTCCCCTTCGATGAAGGCCTCGTAATGAACATAGATTCTGCTGATATTCCACCTGCTGCCAACTCTGAGGAAAGCATCAGCGGCTCATAAGAGCTCCTGGAGGGTTTCTGGTGAAGATGAAGTGGCACTGAGGTTCAGACGCAGTAACTCTAGGTCCAAAACATTTGAACAGTATTTGCATCAGATTGTAACATCTGTTTACACGCAGATACTTTTAAGACTTGTAAGACTTTTAAGATTTGTAATCTAATCAGCCCCTTTGTGTAGTGTTTGAAAATGGTAATAATTTACCATGTTAATATTTAATGTATTAAATACGTTCATGACACTAAAAAGAGTCTTTAGCTACAGTATAATTTGGCAAACCTGTAGACACAGTGTATCTGTTGCGTCTACAGAAGTGCATTTAAACTTAGCACATGTGCTCAAACATGTACAAGCTTGAATTACAGGACGTTACTAACAAAAATGCTCACTAGAAATAGCATTGTTAAAATAAGAGACTGTTTATGCTTTAGTGGAATGTGGACAGACCAGTAGTTAAACACAGTGTTCCTCCTGCATCCGGTTATGAGCTCCAAGTCGCCTCTGACCAATAGTAGATGCATCGATCTGTTTGTTACACGTAGTTACTCCATGATGCAAGTATCAATGCAGTATTGTGAAAAAAACATTGCCTTTGGTTTGTGTGAATGTCCTTGTTTTATGTCTTTGTAATTATTTATATGAAAATGTATAACACTTCTCTGCTCTGTTTTACCAATCATGAAAACTTGATTTACTTACATGTAAATTACAGATTTTTAAGATTTAGTTTAAATCTATGTTGTATTTCTACTTCAAAATCTTTTGATTTTATATTACAAATTTTACATTTTGCACATACAGGAAATCAAAAATGTATTTTTTTTAATTAATCAAAGAATCAATCTAAATTGCACTTTTTCATTTAAAACCACTTGACTGAATACTTTTCTTGTACTGTGTACAACAAGAAATTCTGTTGTGCCTTAAACTTTAATGAAATAATTGCCAAGTGAATTAAACATTGTCAGAATGTTGCAAGGAATACTATTTATGTGATCATTAAATAAACTGGTGTTGTTTGACATTGACTTCTCCCCATGAGTGTTTTGTCATTGCTGTGAATACTCAGAGTTCAGTTGAACAACAGTGATCCTCACATTACCCAGAAAAGCTGTGACTTACAGTGAAAAGCATACACAGAGCAGGGAACAGTACACATGCAGTAACAGTAACCAAACAGTGAATCAGGCACCTGACATCTTGGGACGCGTCCAGGTAATACCAGCAACATGACAAATAATCACAGCCGAGTATAAAGCACAGCAATATGCAGCTCTTTTATGCACTGCACGACACAGTCTAAAGGGAAAAGGGAAACAGAAAGTGTGTAATCTGAAAATTGGCAAGACAGGTTAATTTTTTTTAATTAGTCCCCGGTTCATTTTGCCATTATGACCCAAAATTGAATTTTATGCTATATTATTTCATTAATTAAATCCTCCTTAGAAAAATTAGGAGCTGTGATGACAAAATCCACTAATGTAATAATAACAGCAGTTATTTTGATATTGTGAATATAGTAAAATATGTTGGAAAGGCGTATAAATAAAAGATGAGATAAGATTTGCCTTTATTGACTCAAAGACCCAGAGGGCAAAGCCAGTAGTTGCAGCAGCACAAGCATAGAAATGAACATGAATACATACTTTTTTGTATTATAATAAGGTTCAAGGTTCAGTTTATTGTCATTATCACATTAAAAACATGAGGGACATTTAAGATAGACCTATAATAAATGATGAAATAACCTAAAAGCCTATAATAAGACATACAACACATTTTTTAAAGCAGTAGTTTAAAGTGCGTTGAGGTGCATACATTTTGACCTCAACTAATGAATCAAGATACATGATATAGTAATAAATGCTGCTAATAAAATAAAAATGATTAACCACAGACAGTTAACGGTGGCCGTACCGTACTGTCAGGAGTAGAGGCGCATATCGGGAATCCCCTCATCCTGCTCACACATCATAACTAACTCATCATCACACACCGCCTTATCAGCTGTAGTCTGTTGCGCAAGCTGTTTAACCGGGTGTCCTTGAAAAACTCGGGGGATCTTGGCATCAAACGAGTCAGCTACAAAGACTAAATATTTGTTGAACTAGATTTTTAGATTACACTGACTTTTACCTTTCACGCTCGACATGCTCCACTATTATTGTTGCGTAGTTAGTCTACGTGACTGCGACTTCAAGTGGTGTCGGAAATACGGGAACTGAGGAGCGACTCTGATATATATTCACTCAAATAGTATTTTAGGGAAATTATTTTTAGTTTGACACTGAAAGAATGCAGTCTGTGATTTATTGTAAAACACACGTATCTGAAAGTTATGTAGACCTTTATGTATATAGCCTATCTGTAAATTATAGCTATTATTTTACTTTTAGTTGTCACTAATTCTGTGACGCTCTAAGTAAAATGCTTTTTTGTGATTCACACCCAGACTCACTGTAAGTCCATAATAAACTGGTGTCAGTAGAGAATTTACGCTGAATCATACATGACAAATGATGAGTGTATGTATGTGTCTGTGTTTTCATGCTGGTTTTGTTTTTTCAAGTGTCTTCACAATCAACCGTTACTCCATCAATCACTTTATTAGTCTCCAAATATTACACAACACTACACTAAACACAAAGCACATGACCACATTATGTAAATACAAACTAAAATGAAAGAAAAAACAGTGCACACAAGTTAAAACAACTTGAGTAAAACTAAATTGAAATATATAAATTTAACAACCCCTCAGTTATTCATTTTTTGAATCGTTTTTATTAATCATTGATTGTGGTTATTTATCTGCACTTTAACTTGTGTAGACTTATCTTTCTTATTGTCTTTAAATTATCCATCATTGTCTTTTAAGCCATTATCTAGCATATAAGAAAATGACACTTGTAATATCTCATTTAATATTTTAGACTGTTGTGGAAAAGAAAAGAAAGAAAAGAAAAGACACTGTAAATGCAGTGTTGTGATGAAAATACACAGTCCCTCCCACTGCATTAGAGATTTCCGAGTACCCCGTGAAGGCAGCACAGGACTGCCACTCAGTCAGAAGTTCGCAGTGAAGTTCACAGCTCCGGTTCCCGGTTGTCTCCAGCAGAGGGGGCACAGCCCGGGGCAGGCTCAATCCAAACCAGCCACTCCGCTCCTCTCCTCGTACCATGAGCTGAATCTGTCCGGACAGACCAGGGAAGATGGCGGCCACTGACCATTCCCGGTCCGAAGCTGCCAAACAGCGACGGCAGGATCAGCTGCAGCGATGGCTGGGCTCGGAGACGGATCGGACGGGATCCGAGGCCCGGGAAACTTCGAGCGGTTCCGGGACGCGGCGGGCGAAAGTCCGGTTCGCCCAAGGAGCCGTGTTTATGGCCGCCTGCTCCGCCGGGGACCGGGAGGAGGTGGCAGCGCTGCTCCGGCAGGGAGCTGACATCAACCACGCCAACATAGACGGACTGACAGCGCTTCATCAGGTAGTTACTCCTTCACCGTTAATTATAAAGTGCGTTGACTTGATGCTAACTGGCGCTCAGCGGTTATCCGTTAATTATGCTTTACAGCGAAGAAGCTCTGACTTCACTCATCACGGAGTTAAGTTAGAGGCGGTAAACTAAACATTTCCTTCACTTTTAACAAAGCTGTAAGTATAAATTAGCTTAAACTCGTCACTTTACCACGTGTAGGTTTGTTTTAAAGTCGCAGCAGCAGCATATGTGGCCTGTGTGTTAGTTTATTAGCATGTTGGGAGGCTGGGCCATCCTCTGCTGCGCTCACTGAGTTATAGGCTTCTTTTTCTGGCATACTATGTTGATATATGGGGATAGCTGTAAAAACCGGTCGCCTCACAGTCTGTGGGATCATTTTAGACATTAAAAGGCACTGACTCACACAGTCCCTGGTGGAGTCAGTAAAATACTAGGTCTTTTTCATCATCTGATCAACAGGTCTGAGGGAGAAAAGCAAACTAAAAGCATGTCAGCTCCCACTATCAGCAGATCATCTAAGGTAGAATCAAAGAGGATTATACATTCAGTTTTTGAGCATTGTTGCTTCTGCATGTCCCAAATTGGCTGCACTTCTTCTGAGCATGTTCTAGTCTTAATGCAGCTCAGCCTCAAGGTCCCTCCTCCCCTTGACTTCAGTCATAACACAGTGGAGCAGCCTGGACAACATCACTGTCACACAAGCCCTCAGTGATGCAGTTTTTCCTCTGCTTTTATGATGCCGCGTGTCATAAACACATTGCCTGCCTCTCTGCATACACTGAACTCGCAGTCACACGGACTCAACTTTGATATCTCAGGCGAGCTTGTCAACATAAGAGATGTTGTGCTTTTAATTTTCCTGCCCACTGGAGCTGAATTATGGTTCAGCTGTGTGCTGGCGGTGATGTCATGCTCCGAGATGATTGGTGCTTTCCCCCTAATTTGAGCCAATTGTGTGTTTTTGATAAAGTTGCCTTCCCATGACCGGCTCTGAGCGCGTTCCTGCCACGATGTTGGATGAACGTGCCCTCTTTTGGGTCGATCCACATGTCGGACCGTCACCCAGTGTGGTCCCTCTCCTGCCCTCCATCCCTTTCTCCCCTGTTGCTCATCGGCTGCCTGGCAACCAGAATTAAATATAGGCCCACACTCTCCAAACTTTCCATCCTCTCCATCCAAAGCCTTTCTGTCTTCTCCACTGTGCTCCCTCTCTCTCCTTTGCCCCCTCCTCCTCCTCCTCCTCCTCCTCTTCACTCTGCCTCTCTTTCTCCTTCCCCTTGCCAATTCCCCATGGTGGGGACTTTAGGGATTTCGGATGAAGAAATGGAAAACATTCCTCAAACAGCACAAGCTGCTGTTGTCAAAGGCGATTTCCACAATGAGTCACTTGATGACCCAGTGAAGGAGTCTGCTGGGAGGCAGTGTGTATGTGCACCCTCGTAACGCAGAGGGCGCGAGAAGTGCCCTCTGTTCATTCATTCGGCTTGGAGCACCCACTTGTTCAGAGGGATCCCCCTCTGCTGCCAGTGAACGCTGCTTTTGACTCCCAAACTCCTGGCTCTGCTTTGTCGAACAAGCCTCATCTCCGGCTCTTAAGGCAACCACGTCTTTTTTTTCTCCACCCTATTACCTGACTAATTATCTCATATTATGAAGAAGGGTGGAGACTCGTAGCAGCTTTGTGATTAGTTGATTTAGCCCAAAAGCAAAGCCTCTTAGGTGGCTTAAGATGGACAAGGTCCTGTGTGACTACAGACACTTGCTTCTGCGACGTCTTGCAGAGTAACTGATGATAATGAACGGCTTGAAGTGCTGTCACATTAGGGGGTGCAGTGTTGTTCTGAGCCGATGTCATCTCATCAGCTCTTAGTGATGAAATTAGTATCACAGTGGGAAAAAAAAGTACATAAAGGTTGGCCCAATCAAAATGAATGAAAGTTATGTCACTGCCCTTATTTTTTCTACACCAATCACTAATATATTTGTTATTAACACTCATTTCAGGCTGATTTACGTTGCAAAATCTTCACAAGTATTTTTAGCTACGTTAGCGGCATGACTCGAGGGGTGGCAGTGTCGGTCTGTCAGTGCACCACTTTGGTCCAGACTGAAATATCTCAACAAGCATTTGATGGATTACCATGATATTTTGTATAGACATTTATGGTTGTAAGAGGATAATCCTACTGACTTTGATATTTTCAGTTTTGAATGAGATGTCTCAGCTGTTGGATGCATTGTTGAATATGGCACTGATATTCAAAGCCCCCTCAGGATGAATTGAAATGACTTTGGTGATCCCTCAGTGTTTCATGTACTGCCGCCTGCAGGTCAGAATTTCACTCAGTCCTGTACTTTGATTTATGACCAAATACCTGCAAAACTAATGCCAAATTGAAAATGGCTGCTCTCCGCTCACAAATCATGTTTTTATTGTCTGTACCGAGGGTACGGACAGAGTTTGGCAAACGAGCATTTGTGTATGCAGCTCTTTATATGTGGAATCTTCTGCAGAAGGACTTCAAGTTGATGTCATTGGTTCCTCTCGGCTTTTTCAAATCGCTGTTGCAGGATTTTTGTACACAGTTTTCTATATGACAGTGTCACGGTGTGTCTTACCTGGTCTTTGTAATCATGTGTAGTTGCTGTTTTTTGCATTTATATGGTTAATTTCTGACATACTTTGGGGTTTTCTTTATAGTAATCGTATTTTGTGTTTTATATTGCTTGTTTTAGAGCTTTAAATTGTTCTATGTTGTCTGTCTGTAACTTATGTTGCGGCCTGTCTTGGCCAGGACACTCTTGAAAAAGAGATTTTAAATCTTGAGAGGTTTTTCTGGTTAAATAAAGGTGAACTAAATAATAAATTAAACATTCCTATCAGTTTCAGCTGGACTTGTGTTAAGTGCCAACCGCACTATGCTATCATGGTAAACAACATGGTGAATATTTTAGCTGCTTAACATCAGCATTTTCAGTGGAAACATGTTGGCATGTTAGCATTTAGCGTACCCTAACACTAACCAATCTAACTCACCTTGCCTAAACCTAACCAGCCCAACCAGGAAGAGTAGAGTGGGACATTCCTTCGCTATCCTAGGAAATGCAAATGAACATACCTAACAGCCTCACAGAGCTGCAAACATGGCTGTGGATTCCCAGTCTTATTCCCAGCCCTTATTTTCTTAAATACATAAAGAAATACCTCATCAATTACTCAACCAACAAAAAAATAATTTCATCTGTTGACTATTTTAGCAATACATAAATTGTCATAGTACTTTATCAAAAAGAAGCACCTCATATGTTTCAGTTTCCAGCTTCACAAATGTGAGGATTTGCTGCTTTTGGCTGTTTTTGTGTAACTTCTGGTTTTCAGACATAACAAGCAATATGAGGATATTCCCTCGGGCCCTGGGGATTGTTTATGGGCACTCCATGTTAGTTTCTGCAGTAATCAGTAATTACTTTGAGGTATTCCTTATTACAACCAGAGACCGAAGATTATCTCAATTTAGGCTGCTCATTATCTTTTTCAGCAGTAGTTTCTAACGTACACTGCAAAAAAGATCTTTTCAAGTCATTTTTGTCAATAACAGAATCACAAAACTTTTATTTTATTTTACTTAAACTAACAAAGTTGGAACGTTATTGTGTTCTTTTCCTAGTACATATTAGCTTCCTTTGATACTGGTGCAGAGATCTGCTTCATTCTGTCATGTTTTAAGGCCACACTTATTTCTATAAAATTCTTGAAATATGTTTGTATTTAAAACAGTCTGATATCATCTTACCCCACTGGCTATTTTATGACTTCTTTTTTAAAGGAATGAATTTAATAACCTTAGATTTTTTTGCAGTATAAAAGCTGTTGTCTTGAAAAAGAGGCATTCACAGATCCTACCCTCTGACTTGTTTTTCTCATAAACATTAAAGCAACATATCATAACATAATCTCATGAGATCCTCATGGGATTCGTCTCGGGACTTGTCTCGGATCACATTGGGATCTCAGCTAGACTTCGCTTCAGGAAAAGCAGCTAAATAGATTGGCTGTTTGACTCACGCCACAAAATGACTGTTTTGGAAAGTACTTGAGGGCCTTTAGCGGCCCACTTAACAGAAAGTCATTACAAGTAGACACAGTAGTCATTGTTTGAGCCCCAGTGCTTTAGATGAGTTTAATAGATTTTGGAAGTGTCTTTAGTATTGACTTTCACAACAAACCAAAACGAAGTGGGTCAAAGATCGTCTGTACTGTACTGAAACTGTAGTCTGACTGACGTGTGCTGTTTTTTTTTTAATGGGCGTAGTGGGGATTCTCATAACAAACGACCAACAATAAACACTTGTATAGCAATCCATCCATGTGGCTGTGTGTCCTCTGGCAGGCCTGCATTGATGAAAATGCTGAGATGGTGCAGTTTCTGGTGGAGAGCGGGAGTGACGTCAACAGAGGGGACAACGAGGGCTGGACTCCTCTGCACGCTGCAGCTTCCTGCGGCTTCATCCAGATTGCTAAGTGAGTGCTGATCATCAACACACTGACGCATCACTGCTGTTATAACTCAGATACCCTAAAGTCCTAGGATGACATTGAAGCTGAGTCACTGTTTAAATGCTATGGTAGTGAATAATATGTATATTACAGTTGAATAAACACTGTCAGTGTTTATATATTTATTATACAATTAAGAAATATGTGTCATCATATTCTGGTTTAACTGTTTAATTCTCAACTCAACACTGTATGTTTACATTTTGAAGATACCTGATAGAGCACGGTGCTCACGTTGGAGCAGTGAACAGTGAAGGAGAGCTTCCTCTGGACGTGGCCACAGAGGACGCCATGGAGAGACTTCTTAAAGGGGAAATCAAAAAACAAGGTGAGGAATCGCTCACATTGACAACCCCATTCCACCTTAAAGTCTCATGCTGCATCTTGTCTTTCCTGTTGGGACATGGCTGTGCACATGATTTAAGATAATCTCAAATACATGATTATTACAAATTGTAACCATCTATGTTATCATTAGAATTAATAGTTTTATTCAATCATTTTTCAAGCAAAAACATTTGCCAGACATTCACTGGTTCTTGCTCCACAGACGTGAGGATTTGTTTTTTCTGTTTTTAATCATTGTAAACTGAATATCTTTAGGTCTTGGAGTGTTAGGACATTATCATGGGCATTTTTTTTTGCACCTTTTACATGTAGTAATTAACTTTTATTTTAAAAAAAAAAATAGATAAATTATCTTTGTTGCTTTATTTTTCCCATCAAGATCTAGTTTCTTTTCTACACTTAACTTTATTTAACTGTATTATCTTTGATGCATTCAGTTAAAGGAATACTTCACCCACAAAATGGTTATTTGCATATCAGATACTCACCCCGTGTAATGTTGATTTGGTGAAGAAAACTTTGTTTTTCTCGCAATCCTCCACGCTGAATGAAAGATTAAAGAGCAGAGAAAATACTTAATGAATTAAAGTAAAGGGGGCCATGTCTAACAAAAGCAAAACTATATCAAAACATCCGTTTAAAAGCTCTCTCACAACTCATGCATTATTATCCAAGTCTCATTTATCCAGTCATATGCTCAGTGCTTCCCAAACACCTGCATTTTAGGTAGGTGGGTAGGTGGGTGGATGGATGGATGGATGGATGGACGGACGGACGGACGGATAGATAGATAGATAGATAGATAGAAGGTCCATTTGAACTCTACTCAGCAGAGTTCAAATGCACGTGTTTAACCGAGTGCGCTTCTTGTATGTGAAAAATGCATGTGTTTGGGAAGCACTAAGTGAATGACTGGATAAATGAGACTTGAATTATTCTGCACTGGATGTTCTTGATGTAGTTTTACTGTTGTTATATGTGGTCCCCTTTCACACAGATTCATCAAGAATTTTTGTGGTTTTTGGATTCTTCGTTCACCATGAGGAGAAGAGAACATTTTCTATATGAATTCAATGTTACTTGAGGAGCATAATACAAATGATCGCGTAATTGGTGAAGTATTCCCTTAAATTGTGATAGCTTTTTACTGCCTTTTTGTCAGGGCCCCATGAGTTGCACTCCAAGTACTTACTCTTATTATTCATAGAACATTTATTTTGCTATATTCTGGTATTTCCAACTAACATTTGTCCTGCTTACAGCTACAACATACCATTCTATCAGAAATATACCCCATTAATAAGTTGTTATTGTTGCTATTAGGCCAGTATTTTAGGCCTTTTCATTGTAGAACCAAAAGTTTCAGTATGTTAAATAATGGTGCCAAATTAACTGAGAACTTTCTGCTTCACTGATGGGTACAGGCTTTCTTTTGGAAAAACTCTTTCAAACACTTACAGTATGTGTGTACATGAAGTATCAGATAATAATTTTCAAACTGCAGCTTGAAGGCTGCTGATGTTTGAAACAATGTGAGCACAGTGTGGATGATTAGGTGCTTTTAGGTACTTTACTCCATATTCCATGTGGTTTGAATGAGTGGTTTTCTACAGCTTTGGCACCCATAAAATTTTCAATGAGTGGAATAAATTAGGAACTCAAACAGAGCTCAGGCTACTTGGGGTGAAAAAAGCTCTAAAATTATTCTCATAAACGTGCAGCCCCAAAAACCTGCTTTACATTGTTGTCCTGTTTTTTACAAGCGGTCACGTTTAGAACACGCGTCTCGCTCAGAGGACGCAAAAATAGGCAAAGAAATGAGGGCAGAGTCGCTGTGTACCAAATGTTCTGTGACCTTCATAGTACTGGAGTGTGCCGAGCCTCCAGGCTTACATCTTGATCACTGACAAATACAGACATCGCTGCAATCCATCATGCAACTGAAGTCACAGATGATAAATAGCCTACAAGATAAATGAATATGAAATTGGGTATTTTGTCTTTTGTCTGCAGCTTATTGTGTGTGTTATAGATAAAACTGACAAGTGATTATTCGACTTTAAAAGATCTAAAATCTGATGTCTGTGTGTGTGTCTGCTTTGTCATTCGCCACTGTATGTTCACGTGTGCATCACAGCCATAGACGTGGACAAGGCCAGAAAGGAGGAGGAGAGGATCATGCTTCAGGACGCCATGGCGGTGCTGGCAGGAGGTGGCACCCTCACACCTCACCCAAACACCAAGGCGACCGCTCTGCATGTTGCTGCTGCCAAAGGCTACATTGAAGTTTTGAAGTGAGAATCGGTCTCCACACATGAGGGGGATGACAGCTTGTTAGCTTTGTCTTAATTTGGTATCACACAAAGTCAAACAGCTTTTATTCATAGCGTCTCCTCTTAAGTACTCCTCATCTTCTCCCCCACTTATTTGTGTTCCTCCCTTTTCACTCCCCTCCTCAGGGTGCTGTTACAGTGCGGGGTGGACGTGGACAGCAGGGACATCGATGGGTGGACGCCCCTGCACGCAGGAGCTCACTGGGGGCAGGAGGAGGCCTGCTCCCTGCTAGCTGACCACATGTGCGATATGGGTGCTGTCAACAATGTGGTGAGTGCGAGACAAACAACCTCTCCTCTGCATGAGCTATTATATAAGTTGAAGCCTTTATTTGTGCGTTGACTGATGATGCACTCTTGATGTCCTTGTAGGGCCAAACACCTCTAGATGTTGCAGATGAGAACCTCGTGGACACTCTGGAGGAGCTGCAGAAGAAGCAGAACGCCGTGAGTCCGCCTCCACATAGGCTCCACAACTATCTCACTCAGTTAGATAAACCTGATATGATTGATAGTGTTACAGCAGCGAATGTTCTCCATGTTTATGTGTGTTTATATTCCTCTTCAGTTACGCAGCGAGAAAGAGAAACAGACTCCTGTTATTGAGACCAGCCCGCCAATCTCCATGGTACCAGTTCGCACACGCAGGTCAGTGCCAGTGTGTTGGTGTGCGGGCATGTGTTTGTGTGTGTGTATGTGGGCACACGCTACGCTGTTCCTCAGCTGAATCCCAGTAATCCCAGTTCCAGTAGTTTGCATGCAGGTATGATAAACCTCCCAGCATTTTTCTTTTTTTTTTTTTCTTTTCTTTTTTTTAACCTTGTTGCTTCTATCCACTGATATGACACTGGATAGATGTAGCAGGCAGCGACAGTCTGTGTCCCAGTTTCATACTGAATACTGTTTTATAGTGAGAACACATTGGAGAAATGGAAAAATATAAACACTCTAAAATTCATCAAATTCAGCCTGGTTTTAATGGATACTTTTGTCCTACATTGCAACAGAGAGGGAGAATGGTAATCAGTCCTGGCATACTTTCACAAAAACTAATTTAAGTAAAATAAAAAAATTAACATTGCATAAATAAAGAAAAATATTGAATAATATGTCTTTTAAAGGAGCATTTTTGGGGGGATTTGCAGTATTGATCAAATCCTTCATCATGATAATTTTATATCACTCTATTGATATTAATCATAATATCATAAATGACAAGACAGTAATGTCTGTTTTTGGCTAATCTAGCTAATTATATAACTGGCAACTCAACATACCGCTGAGTTTTCACATTGTGAACTTTAAAGGTCGACTTCATCTGCGTTCTTTTCTGCGTTTTTCAAATAGAAACGCCCCCAGCTGTTAGCAAAAAGCGGTGACGTGCATTACAACGCTGACGCCCTCCCTGTCCTCATCCCTCACACACACAGTTCACTGACAATATGACTTACTCTGACTGTATCATGTGTATTTGGAGGTGGAAGCTGGTGCTAATTGGTTATTATTAAACTTTTATTTAACCAGGTAGAGACATTGAGATTCAGTATAATATAATGCTACATGTATACTTTATATTTCAACTAATATTTAATTATACTATTCTTGTATTTTAACATGTTTATAGATGATAACAATAACAATAAAAATAATAATAATAATAATAATAATAAAAAACTTAATTTATACTGTGAGGTAAAAATTGAAAGTAAAAGGGTAAAAAGAAGGATTGTCAGACCTGTATCAGTCAGTCAGAGCTAGTTAAAGGCTAAAGTGAGCAGATGCATTTTTAGCCTTCTTTCAAAGATAATTAGCGAGCTGGCTTCCCTGATATCTATAGGTCGTGTGTTCCATAGCTTTGGGGCGTAATTGACAAAGATTGCGTTCCAGATCTTCCGGCTGTTGCTGGGAACCTCAAATGAACCAGCAGCAGATGATCGCAGCGTTCCTGGAGGCAAATAGTTAACAAGGGAGTTAGCATTGTAGCTCGGTACCAGCCCATGTAGGGCTTTGTGTACAAGGCGATCCATAGTAGAGCCATAGTCAGTGTATTACCTACAGTAAATGGCAGTCGGCTTGCTCCAAGTCATGAGAAGCAGACAGGAGTACCGCCATAGAAGCCAAGTAATGTACTGCTGTGGACGCCACATTAGTTTGGTTGTGAAAGTCACCCAGCAACTCGTTTTTTTTCTGTTAAAAGAGTCTGGTGGCTGTTGATGGGAGCAGCAACAAAACATATTATAGCAACCTTTAAAAAATCTGTGAGTTTCAAGGGTATGCTATATTTGGTTTATTCATTACCTTGCTGTCAGACAGGCCTTTCTCATGGGGAAGTGAACTGAAACTGAAACTTGTCTATGCCCTCTCCAAAGCCAGACTCCATTAACAGAACACAGTCATTTTACCTTGCAGGACACAGTAGTTCCTGGTCTACTGCTGCCTCGATTAGTTAGTTCAGCTCCGAAAGACACACAATAACACCAACAAACGTGTCGTTTACAGCATTACATTGCTTAGCTTCCCAGCTGGTACTCCTGTCTGCTTCTGCTTCCAAATTAGGAGCGTAAGATTGGTAACACACAGTTTTTAAAGAAGGCTTGGCTCAGTCCTTGAAGAGGCGCATCAGGGGGGCTCAGCGGTTTTTATGTAGCAACATCATCATCATGCAGAAACCTATATATGTCAGTTCATGTGGGAAAACGTTTTTAGAAGGGCTTGGGAAAAAAGCACTTTGCCGCTAAAACAAAGGTTCACCACTGGGAAGCTATAGAATGAAGACAGAATGATATAACCTCACCCCATCACCACCACCACCACAAAAAAATGGAACTGCCCTTTTAGAACAATATAGGTGAATTTCTCGCTCATTAAAAGCCAAAATAGTTCAAAATTTAAACAGTACAAAGCATATACTTACTGTAGTATACTGTATGTGGTTGGGACACACATTTGTGGGTTTGTGTGACGTTTGCATCATCACATATTGAGGAGAGATTATCAAAAATAAGTGATCAATTAAAACGCTCTAGATTGAAGTTTCATATCACTAAATGGTGATCTAGAGATAAGACAGCAGTGCCACACACGACATCACAGAAAGTGACCCACTTTTCCACCCACTGAAGTGTTGATCGGCGCATGCTCGCTCTAATTGGCTGCACGTGGAATGATTGCCCTCACTGATCAGCTCCCTGCATGCCACCTGTTGTTCCACCCCACCTTGGCCCCGCCCCTGCAGGACTTCTATCTCTCGTATGAGCAGTAAGGAGAAGATCTGCCTCCACGAGCGGGAGAAGCACCCACCCCCTGCCCTGCAGAGCAGCCCGGCCGAGGACGAGGAGGAGGAAGGAGGCCAGACGGGACAGAACCAGCCTCAGGGCCAGGGGAAGGCCTCCAGCAGCTCCAGCTCAGAGGAGGAGAGCGAATCGGAGAGTGACGCTGAGTCGGGTGAGAGAAGCTGCTAATGTCTGAAGGGATTCTGAGTTGTGATTAGTAATAATACCTGACATAGGAACTGAATTAAAGAGCTGACATGTTTTATCAGATGGGTTTTATCACTGACTTTTTTATGATTCTCTCAGTGAGTTATTCATTTCTGACCTTTGCACGGTTGCAGAGAAAGCGAAAAACCGAGAGATCATAAACAACTTGAACAACAAACGCAACGCCACCAGCCTGCCTCCTACCTCCATGTCAACGAGTACTGCTGCAAGCCAAGTCAAAAAGGTAATATTTAGAGATGTTATATAGAGAATCGAATGTGTGTTTCAGCTGTATGACAACAATACAGCAGATGACCTCTGTTTGCTCCATAGCAGGACCCAGGCAAGCCCCCGGCCACAGAGGCCCCGGGCTCCTGGAGAACATCTCTGAGGAAAGCGGGCAGCTCGGTGACTCTGGGTTCAGCTGGACTTTCTGACTCCACCCAGGACCCCAGCAGACCTCCAGAGACTGTCCTGGGCATGACTCGCTCTGCCTCCAGTCCCCGCCTCAGCTCTGAGGCCGACACCAAGGTGCACACCACGGGTGCTCACATGATTCAAGGATTCATACGCCCATTAAACCAGTTATTTTTTCATAACATGACTTCAAATAAAGGCTTCTTTCACAGCTTCCATTTGCTGAATCATAGTATTAAAAAAAACTGATGAACTGCTCTCACCCTTTGTTCTCAGGAGCCGAGGCTCGCTCGGGTACCGCCCATCCCAACACGGAGACTCTTCAGTATTCCAGACAGCAGCCCTGACAACTCCAACAGGTGGGCCGCTGCTCTCATATGTGTCTGTGCTTGTGAAACCAGAATCTGTTTTTCTGAGTCACTGCATATGTGCCCTTGTCACCCTGTCTCTCCCTCAGTTGGCTAAGTCGTAGCTCCTCTTACACCCGGCGCCTTCATAGTCAATCAGGGAATGATCTCACTAGTTCCACCCCCTCTTTGCTTCACAGGTCAGTCACGCTGCTCACTGCCCGACTTGTATTTGTTTGCTCTCCTGTTGGTGTGTGATTTTTGTTTTTGCTGTGTCACAGCTTATTACAATCCCCCAGCAGTGAATACTAATTTGTGTGTATGTGAGTGTGTGAGACTGTGAAAGATGCCTTTGTGTTTCCAATGGGCTTTGTGTTGTCTCTAGCTCATCTTATGGAAAGAGACTGGATGACCCCACCGTGACCTCAGCTAGCACAGGAACAAGCTCTGCTCCATTCAGCCGCCTTAATAGTGTCTTGGCCCAGAGGTATTTCATTTTTATACAAATTAATTTTCCTCACTCGTCTGAAAGAAAGATCTGATAGTCACCGTTTATCTTTGTCCATAAGACTGCCTCAGGAACAGACAGAAAAGAAGGATCAGTTTGCCTTTACCACCTCCAACTCTCGGAGCACAACCACAGGCGAACAGGAGGCCAAGCAGAGGCGCAAGTGAGTCAAGGCTATTGTGTGTGTGTGGGTGGCAAAGGGCTTATATCTGTTAATTGTGGGCCTGGTGCTGTTGAACCTAAAAGTGTGTGACATGTGTAGATCATATCTGACGCCAGTGCGGGATGAGGAGGCAGAGGCACAGAGGAAGGCTCGCTCCAGACACGCACGGCAGTCCCGCCGCTCCACTCAGGTACAGACATCACCTGTATAGGTGTTCACAGAAATACTGTGTGTCAATCTGGTACACACGTTTTCTCTTTCTCACATCTAGGGGGTGACGCTAACAGATCTGCAGGAGGCAGAGAAGACGATGAAAACGGACAACAAAGGGAGAGAAAAGAAGGAGGAGGAAGAGAAGGAAAAAGAGAAGGAGAAAGAGAAGGAGGCAAAAGCGAAGAAGGGAGAGGAGGGGGTGAGAGCCATATATCAGAGTTATAGGCCTATGTTGGCTGCTCTTATATAATGTCATGTGACATCACAGAGTGCGGGGGATGCTGTGTTTACAGGAAGTGAGCTGGAGGTCTCGTATTGCCAGCCTGCAGAAGTCTGACCTGCTGGGCCTCACACAGCCCGCTGGCACTCCACGCCCTCAGACATCTGACAGGAGAGGTTCGCATCACCACTTCCCTTTTGTCACAAATAGGAAAGCTTGACAATGCAGCGATGTTTGTTGAAACATTTGATTTGCTCTTAAACCACTGCTGTCTGGCTTTGTTCCAGATGTTGAGGCCAGCACGGGGGAGAGCGAGACAGAGAGATGGGCCAGGGAGCGCAGAGAGAGGAGACAAGCTCGAGCCAAAAGGAAGGCACAGAGAACCGGGGAGGTAAGCGCCGCAAAAATCTTTTTATCTGGAAAACTGATGCAGGAATGGAAAAAAACAAAGGCAGTCATGTTGTAACTTTAGTATTACATAAGAACATGCATTGTCTTTGCTTTCTGCAGAGTGATGACAATGATCCCAGTGGAGAGGAAGAGTTCTCAGGCAGTGGGCTGGATCCACAGGTGTGTGTGTGTCTTTATTTGTGGTATGACTGACTGACAGTAACCTTAGACACCAGAAATAACTTGTTTGCTTGTCCTTTCTGTTTACAGACAAACCAAAACTTAAGTTCCAGGTATGTATTCAGCCTTTGATCTGTTTGATTTCTCCTTCTTTCTTCACTCTGTCAGCACAGTCTCAGTGATAGCAGTGTCTCTGACCTCTAACCTCTGCTCGTCTGCTCAGGTCCTTTAACGACTACACCCAGGGAGGAGACTCTGACGCCAAGGATTTTAAGAAGGTCAGACAGACTGAAGTGATTTTGAGGTCAGAAACTATGTTTTTCTTGCTTGTCCCAGTTATTTACCGCTCTGTGTGTCTGTCTTTGTGTGTGTCAGTTGTTTGAGGAGGTCTCCAGAGAAAACAGTCAGCTCCAGTCTCAGCTGCAGGACACCCAGAGGATTATCAGTCAGACCAGGTTGGACCTGGAAAAGGCCACACAGGTGACAACACACTGACGAAGTTAAACACAAACTGTTATTGTTAAATTCCTCGAACAAAGACAAAAGGAAACAGTTTGAAGTGGTAAAACCGGTAATCAACAGGTCCTGTAATTGTGAGCAGTACTGACATCTTTTTTCCTTTGAATTCCTGATTCTGTGCCAGGTGGTGGGTATCACCTGTCCTGCTGTCGACTGAAACCTTACTGTATTTATTCCATCTACTTCTGAAGATGGAAACAAAACAGAACATCTCTTTGTCTGTGTTTTGTGGATCAAGATTTTGATCTCAGTTCAGTCTGTATTGTGTGACATGAAAGCACAAAATGTGGATTTTTAAAAGAAGAAATAATTCAGTCATCCTCTTACAAACGAAAAGTTGGATTCATTAGCAATGCAATGTACACTTTGTCTCATCAGTACATTCAGGGCTTCTGCCTCTACAGCCTCACTCGTGCTGTGTCTTAAATCAGATACTTGTTCGCACTGAGAAGTATTGTAGTATTGTATTGAACTATCAGCACCCAGATGGTGCATTCATGAGTCATGACAGTCAAAACATTTAGTGTGGAATGTAGGACACTTCTCAGTGGGCCATGAGTTTGTTTATTGGGTTGTAGTAATAATGTGGTACCACAAACAATAATACAAATGCTAGCTTTAGCTTGCTAGCTAACAAACAGTGGAACATTTAATCATCAGGCGTTGACATAACATAGGTTGTAGTGGAAGCTTTACACCCAGGATCATGGTTATGCTTGGTGTATTTGCATGTTAAATTGTCCATGCCGTAAAAGCTTGTTTATGTTTAATACAGTAAATAAATACATAAGAATTCAAGTGAGCAAACAAGCAAATGTATCAAATGGACATCCATATCAAGATGTTACAGGTTGTAGCTTTGATATTAATGATGTATTTTTGCACCCAGGCCTTGTAGTGATCATATAAACCTGCTGTTGTGATGATGATGTTAATGTGTTTGATCTGTTGTATCCAACAGAGACAGGAGCGCTTCAGTGACTGTTCAGCCCTGCTGGAGCTGGAGAGAAAGGTAATGCATCCCTGCCGATGGCGTTAACCGTTGTTGTTTTTGTAGCTTCGACTGCCTCACTACTGCCACCATTGCTTTCTATTGACACTCTCTCCTCTCTTCTCTCCACTTGAACCACTTTCTCACCTGTTTTCGCTCACCCTCTGTGGTCTTTCCTGTTACTCTACATCACCACCTCCTCTCCGCCCCTCACTCCCTCACGTTTTCCCGGCGTCAGGACCGGAGGATGTTGGAGCGGCGAATGGCAGAGCTGGAGGAGGAGCTAAAGGTGAGGACATGAGTCTTGTCATGGCCACAGACACTTTGCATGCTTCTGCTTGATTAGCTTGGCTTTAGCTTGTGCAGGCAGCGGTGTTGTGAAGGTACACTGAAGAGTTGTTTTACACAGTACACCTTTTCACAACAGTTTTTCGGGGGGTGGTCATTGTTTTCTGCTACATGTGATTAATGTGGTCTTTGGTTTTTCTCATAATGGATGTTTCTTTTGGACTACCTAACAACTACCTCAAACCCATCTGATCTCTGCGCTCTCATAACTGTCTGATGTCTCCAGCAATACTGAACGATAGGTATTAAAGTCCTTTTCTTTAAACATCCTGTTTGTGACACTCAGAGCATTAACATAGCAGCAAACCACTATTTGCTATGTAAAGATTTGGTGGAGTGATGGCATCTTGAGCAGAGAATGAAGTTATGCTCCTTCTGCGAGTGTTGTAATCTGAGCTTCTCTGTGGTGTGTTGCGGAAATTCAGTCCAGCCTCACGTGTATCTTAGTGCATGTCTGTATCCAGCTGACATCTTATCACAGCCACTTTGCACTGTGCTCATACGGCAGTTACCACTGATATCAGAACAGCGCGGAAGCGTAGCACACACCCTCCACTTCCCCCGGTTAACACAATTAGCTCTGTCAGCACTGTTGCAGTTGTTTAGCACTGGTTATGGAGTCAGCATCGTTAGCTGCTAGCTGCTGGCTCAGCTGCCTCCATGTTGAGAGTTGTGTCCGGACAACTCATACAGTGACTTCACTTTTCTTGTGCTGCTTTCAGACACCTTTCACAAGTTTAAACCTTTGAGCCCTGAGCTAATCGGTGCAATACATTTTTAAATCATAGGGAAAAAGACAGTGAGAAACTTGGTAAAAAATGTTCCACAAATAACAACAAAAAACTTAATCACTTTTTCCACATAATTTCCTTGTTTGTTTTTACCTTTTTTTTTCCCAGACTGATTTTCTTATTCTGAATTTTCTGTTTACTTATTTCTTGCTATTTTTTTGTCATTTCTTCATTTGTTGCTTGTTGCCTTCTTCGTGTGTTTTCGAAATAAATTTAGCCACTTTGCTCAGGTTTCAAAGGGTTAAAGGTTATAGTTCAAGATTTTGATGAAATATGCTGATTCAGTATCTTTATGAGAATTAGATGAGAAGATTGACACCACTCTCATGGCTTTATGGTGATTATAAAACTACTGACAGTTTTACATACCCTCTTTTAAAGCGGATTGAAAATCATTTCTTTGCTGTTATTTCTAGTTTTTTCTGCCTCTTTACTTTTTTAGCTCCTTCTGTAGGCCTCTGACACTGTAGTGTGTCCCGCAGAGGATTTAAACATGACTTATTTGCATTGCACTAAAGCAAAAACAGCAAATGCTTAATATCTTTATGGTTTACAAAAACCTAGCAACTTTAAAAGCGACCCCTGTCCTCTTAACTGTGTTTAATATGAGTTAGGTGTCCTGCTTCCTTTACATTTTGTGGCATCAGCTTTGTTAGAGAAATTTATAGCATTGATATGAATAAATTGTCAAACTATCTGCTGTGAAAACTGCCTGTAACATGTGATTTTAAAGGTACACTGTGCAGGATTGTTGGTTACTGATTGTAAACATGCTCGCTAGTGAAAGTGAAAGTAAAAGCCAGGGCCAAATTTACTCTCCTTTGGCTCTTGGCCTTTGCGGGGTTTTTTTCTCTACAATTTGTCTCTTGGATGCCTGCTGCGTACAGTCTGGCAGCTGGTCACTACCTTTATGTAAAGTCCTGACATCACCTGAGCACTGTGGCGGTACACGCCCACAAATATCCTAAACACAGAAAACAAGAACAAAATAGGAAAATACAGGCAGAGGGCAGATTCTCACCGCCACACACTGAGAGTGGGTCATAAGTGAGGATTGAGAGGGATTACTTCTGCGTGAAGCTATAAAATGTAATCAAGGAAAATCCTGCATAGTATACCTTTAAAGTCCAGTATCTTATAATCCAGTTACATAAAAGTGAGCAATAAAGTCATTAAGCCATTAATATATTGTTTTAATGTGAATTAAATTTCTACCACCAGGTTCTGGTCGACTTGAGAACAGACAACCAGCGTCTTAAAGATGAAAATGGAGCACTGATCCGTGTCATCAGCAAACTCTCCAAATAGACAGAGAGAGACACGAAGAGCAGGGAACCCCCCTCCTCCTTCCATCCAACCATCCATCCATCCATCCCTCCCTCTCTCCCTCCCTCCCTCCCTGCGTCCACACATTCCTCCCAGTGCCAAAGAGAGTGAGAGAGAGAGGGGGAGAGAAGCAGCAGAATGTCCTACGTACATGAACACCACAGCTTGAGTTGGATTGTGATGCCTCTCCGTGAACAGCTGGAGAGGCTTTTGTGTGCCTTACTGCCGGTTTGTCACAGGAAGACCAATGGCACGAAGGCCTGTGGCTTTGGTCAGAGGCTACCACAGTTGCAACATGAGACTCGACTACAGCCAGAATGCCCACGGCTGGTGCAACACACGAAACATCTTCTACGACTGTGCATCAGGGGAACACTAACATGCACACACATTCCTATGCGTGCATCACATACTTCCTCCATGCACATTCCACGAGCGCACAAGGCAGCTTGGGCCTTAAAGCTCCCACTTAGTATTTATTATTATTAATTTTTTTTTGTGGACACACTCACGTCACACATTCACGAATTTACCCCGCTCACAGTCAAATCTAACGTGTTGTCAAGAAGTGAAGGTTTTGGTGTAGTTCTTTGAAAAATAAAAACAGCTCTGGCTCTGTCTTTACATTCAGCACCGTCCTGACGACAGGGGGGGAAGTCCACGAAGCTCTGTTGGGTTGTTTTGTTTCCACATGCAAGTGTTTGAACCCACCTACCTCTCCACCTATGCACTTCCCCACATGCATTTTTATTTTTGTGACCACAGACACACTCCATGCTCTTAAAAAAAAACGACCCGGTCAGTTGACCACAGCACTTTACTCTCTGCAAAGCAATAAAAGATGAGCGAGGCTTTGCCCGTCCTCCAGACAGACAAACTTATTTCTGAGCAGCGCCCTCTCACTTAGTAAGTAGAAGGCGAAGTCATAGCTGAAGTTCAAAGGTCATTGCACAGTTATTAAGAAAATAAAATTCTGTCGAAGCCTATCATGCTATGGATGGTTTAATTATTGCCATCGATAAAGATATTATTTTCATAGTTTTTCATCAATTCCTCTCTTACAAGGGAGCATGGTTATGTATATTATATGTGTATAAATATTAGTCTTGAATAATCCCCCCCTTTGAAGTAAAATTCCATGTAGCCTTTCTTCACACGTTGGTTTTCTAATATATTGAATGGATGTCTGCACCCTAATAAAAAAAAGTGTTTGTAGGTTTGTAGCAACTGCCTGGTTATTACGCACACTGAGAATTTCTATCCACAAACGAAGCGATTAAAGTAAAATATTAAAATAGTGTGTACTCCTGGTTAGAATTCTTTGAGTTTTCATTGTTCATGAGGTTTTTACCAGGAGCCGAATTATCTGCAGAGGTCTCTTCCTCTAAAAAAAAGAACAGACCAGGTGATTTAAACCAGTAAAAACACCAAATAAAGTGGTTTCACAATACAAATCAGTGTTTCTTTAAGGCTATTTTGCTCGTCAGAGACAGGCCACTAGCCCAGCGCCAGCTAATTTGTACTCACCTTTGCTTCTCTGGTAACTTAAGATCCAGACATTCAGGAGGTTTTTACCAGGAGCCGAATTATCCGCAGAGGTCTGTTCCTTTTGAAAGCACATAGACCAGGTGATTTAAGCCAGCTGAAACGCCAAATAAAGTAGTTTCACACTACAATTCAGTGTTTTTTCAAGGCTATTTCGTATGATGGAGATAGTCCAGTAGTCCAGCACCAGCTAATGTATGCTCGCCTCTTTTTCTCTGGTGACTTAAGATCTAGACATTCAGGAGGTTTCTACTGGGAGCTGAATTATCCGTAGAGGTTTCTACCTCTTTGAAACAAACGGACCAGGTGATTTAAACCAGTAAAAAAACTAAATAAAGCAGCTTCGTGCTACAAATCTTCTGACAAGGCTTTTCGCAGAGAGGCTGATAACTATGGTGGCCAGCGCAAAAACATGAATGATCCTGTGATATAAACAGCTCTTTCTAAGGGAATGAAAACACAATGGTTCTCTACAGAAAACATCCTTATTATATAGTATTGCATTTGTGTCAATACATCCCTCTTAGTCCCACACTGTGGACCTTTAATATACCCTTCGACATGGATCCTTTGCGACCACAACACTGAATCCTCTTTGGATTCCTGGCTTCTTAGTAACGTGTTGTGACTGACAGAGTCATCAGTTTGTGGTCACCTGTTTGTTTGTTTGCATTTTTGCTGCCTCATCCACACAACACTTGTATCCCTGTGTACAGTTGCTCTGTTTTCTGGTAGCCAGATGTCCTTCATCACTGGGGAGAAAAAAACCCAGAGCAGCTGCAACACAGTGAGCATAACAGAGGAAACAGGGCAACACAGATGTATTTACAGTATGTTTGGACTGTTATATTAATCTACTGCTGCTCCCAGGTGGACTGTACATCATGACTGAAATGAGCGTCGTTACATGTGCTGCACGAGTGCTCAGTAGCAACTGAGTGAAAAGCTGTGAGGAGAGCCTTGTTGTCTTTTTGAGCTCCCGTCCGTTTGCACTCAAGAGCAGTTAACACCAGTCATCCATCTGTCTCATCAGAGCAGAAAGATGGACCACTGTCCTGCAGGGTAGAAGCACTGACAACAAGCTGAGCTCCTAATAAGGAAGGGCAGGCTGGCCGAGGCTCTCTCTCTGTAAATATCCCTCAGGTCTGAGAAAGACAGAGGAAGGGAGCTGGGGAGGAAGAGGGAAGCGGATGGATTGCAGCCTTATATGGACAAAGCACTGCTTTTCCCAGGGTTTGTGGCTCTGACCCCCGGCATGACGCCAGATGCCTCACAAACAGCTCCTCAGCTCCACCAAGTGGTGCCTCTAATGAAATGCTACAGTCAGGCTGAAGAGTTACATGTCTGTACAAACCTCTGTAAAACAATACTCCTGTGATCAGGGCTACCCAACGGTGGATTACCCTTAATTGGAAATGTGCTGGCAGTGTGCTCTGTAGCAGGGATCCTCAACATTTCTCATGTCAAAGGCCCCTTAATTGATACAGATTAGGACCATTTGATACGATTTCTCTTCAGGGACCTCCATCTGAGAAGACTCTGGTTGTCAGATATGATTAAAACCAGAATTCTGTAGTTGTCATCTACAGTTAAGGAGATAACTGTGGGGGAAGTGAAACCTATAATAAGAATAGTCGACGCTAACTCACAGCGGGCTCACTTCTACAGTGAATGAGTGAAAATAAACTATTCTCTGTTTGTCTGGGGACCCCTGAGACTCCCTCAAGGACCCGTGGTGGTCTCCCTGGATGAGAACCACTGCTCCATAGCACAACAAAAAATGACGCAGTATCAGCTTTAATGTGGCTTTTCTATTTTTACCTGATCTTTGGCCCCTGTCTTGCAAAAAAGGATTCGTGTCAAAATTTGGTTTTATCAGTTGATATTACACTTATAAGGTTCCCTTTTTTAGGAATACTCCAGTAATTTAGTGTTGCATTGCCGTATCCTACAATTCCCTACTAAATAGAGTCTGTCATTACACCTTCCTTGCCTGTCCAGTGCCCTCATCTTTCAAACTCCACACTGCCATTTTGTGTTGTAGGCCACCGTGAAAAAGACTTTAGAGAACCCATGCAGAAACGCAGAGCGACATTATACAGTTGTTTTACAGGTTCAGTATTTATGGCCATGATGATAAAACTGATCTTAATGTGTAAAACTGGTAGAATGTCACTTTAAGGGGAGACACAGGTGAATAGGGTTAAACATTTCACTGACAGATATCATCAAACTTCCCCAGTTGATTACTTACATTGAGACAAATATTTTTTGTTAGTACAAGTTTTCTGAAATTATATTTTTAAATATACAAATGAGGCATTGTCTACTTAAATATGTACTAATCTGCATACATGTATCGCACAAAAATCTGAAGATTTGATGAAGGCAGTTTCAAAACTCTTGTTCCACTTTGTCGTCATACTAGAGTGAGGGATTTTGGATATCTCTTTCATCAGTCCCTAAATAGGAAAATACTGTCAAAAGCCATACAAACTAAATACATAAATAAATTGCCATGTTTTTGTGGATAAAATGTTCTATAAATCAGGTTTATGGTTGCAACGGTATGATATTTCTCAGAAAATATCGCTGTTTAATGGTATCACTGTATTATGAAATTCATGGTATTATCAGTCTGAATGACCTTTAAAGGAATGAAAACTAAAGGCTTATTGTTGGCAGAACGCACGTTTTATTACTGTAATTGAAACTTAAAACCATTTTGTTAATGAAAGTGTGTGTAAAATGTTCTCCCCTTACAAAATAACTAAAATAAAGGGGAGATTCAAGGTCAAGTTGCTTTTCTATTTTTTTATATCGTAAGTGAGCAAATGTACAGGGTATGATAATCATCAACATTTATATCACAGTATCACTCAGTCAAACAGAATAAAACACAAAGTGCTTCACACAGTATAAACAATAATGGTAATGACTGTAATGGTAAAGACTGAAGTTATAACAGCACAAAAATGGGAACTGAGGAAACACTATTTAAATCAGTTAATAATAAGTACATTAATAAGTAAATGTATATATACATATATATATATGTATATATACATTTACCTTGAAACCAGTATATTACTGCAACCTTAATCAGGCTATACATGATGTATCTTCAAACCTATAATATCAACATAAAACTAACCCCAGTTCGGGGCGGCTGAGGCTCAGAGGTACAGCAGGTTGTCCACCTCCAGTCTGCAAGATCCTGAACCCCAAATTGCTCCTGATGGCAGTTCCACTGGTGTGGTAGTGTGTTAAAAACTGAGTAGCAGGTGGCACCTTGTATGGTAGCCTCGGCCACCAGTGTATTAATGTGTGAATGGGTGAATGTGACTCTTTGAGTGGTCAAATGACTAGAAAGGTGCTATACAAGTGCAGGTCCATTTACCATTTTCCATTAAATATATAAATGAGGCATTTATCTTATCTTAAATATTATCTTAAATATTGCACACATTTGCACACATTTCCAGAACAGAAATCTGAACTAAAATAAACACCTGAATGTATATTTTGGATGTTTTCTTTCCACTAGTCCTAGAGAAGACATGTGAGGGAGGCAAAATCGCCTTGTAGTCATTATCAGCTGTAGTTTCTCCCTTCAACACTTAAATGTAATCATGCTGTCACAGACAGACACCTTGGCCAGATAGTGTTCAGCCGATACAGCAATTGGCTTTTGAGGCTCGGTGAGACGGTGTGTGTTGCAGGGACCCTCGACAGGGGCCTTATGACAGTTTCACCTTAGTTCATGTAGGACCCAGGGTCCCACATCTCCTACTAGGGCATTACCACAGCTTTTACCACATTTTAAAAAAAGTGTTTCGTGGACATTTTATGCCTTTACTGGCTGCAAAGGGATTACACTGCAGTTTATGGTTGAAATGTTAAATTAAATTCAGAATAAGCTCTTCTATAGAAACGTGTTTTAAGAAGAGATTTAAACGCAGCCTTCTTTCCTCAAGATGGTCCAGAGTCTCTGGGCCCTGACTGCAAATGTCTTGTCCCAAATTTCTGTGTGGATTGTTGAAGTTTCATTTGACTAAAACAAGAGCGAACAGCAAAAAGGCAAACAGGGAGCTGAGAGCGACTGGTGAGCAGAGCGGAGATGACATGATTTAGTTTGGAGAGAGTGACGTGATACTTCTTGGAAGAGATAGGATGAAAATGTAAACACTCTCGCTGTGACCTGCCGAGTATTTTTACAGTCTCAGCCAAGTGGTGCTGATGTTTTAATTGGGAATATGTACACATAAGGTGGCGGCCATTACAGCCTGTAACAAGACTGTTTGTAAGAAAGCCTGTAACAAACTGTTCCAACTAAAGAGTATGTAAATACTATGAGGACCTGTTTCTTGAAGCTGAGACTTATACATTAATGCACTTTAATGACATTTCACTGACATCTAATATGTTCAGTTACTGATCTACAGCTACTTTGCTTTATCCTCCATATGAAGTCCATGCCATGTTTTCCAGCTGACCCAGAGACATGTCCAGGTTTTCTCTGCAGCAGCAGGCTACATGACCTCCTCCTGCAGTAGTGATACTCGACACTAACTTGGTTCCATTTTATCAACAACTTTTGAGTTATATGGCTCCAACAGGCATGAACTGTGAAAGGAATTACATCCTGTGAGCTGTTTTTTGTAGGTTTAACTGTTCAGGACAAGCAGTTTGGGAAACTTTTGCACTTCACTTTCATCTACACTTTAATCGTCAAGCATTCCTCTTTGTTGCAGAAACAGATGCTTCTTCCTGTTCACGTGAGAGTAAAACATTCCCTCTGTAGTAGTATTTTGAAAGGAGTTATGCTGGATGTTTGTGCAGCTGACTGCAGCAACTAACTTTTCCGGAGGAGTTTAGCCTGATCTCTGAGATTTTATGTTGTTTATTTATTTATTTATTTATTTATTTTTGCCATTGAATGAATCCAGACATGATTTATTACTGAGTTTGTGTCTATTTTTGGGTGAGTGGCTTGAATTTAAACTTTGTGTTCACCTATGCGCTTGATGGATGACACATCTTGTGACACCAAAGTGCCAAAGTACACAATCTACAAATAGCCTTCACCGGCAGGAACCTGTGAAATGTGTGTGTGTGTGTGTGTGTGTGTGTGTGTGTGTGTGTGTGTGTGTGTGTGTGTGTGTGTGTGTGCACGCACGGTAAAAGTTTCCAGGAATGATCTAATGTCTCATGCAACTTGAGGTATTTTTGTTTTGCCCTGTTATAAAGTAGGGAGTTTACGTACAAATAGAGAACTGATGTCAGAATATGGGTGTTTTCAAAGTATGCTAACTTGTAGTAAATAAAATTATTGATTATTGTTGAAGAGTTGGGATCTTCTTCTCAACAAACCCTGACTGAATTTGGGAAACCAGACCACCTCGTCGCCATGTCCTGTGATGAAGACCCCTACATCTTCTCCACTGACACTCTACCCAGCGACCGCCGCTTCCTCCCTCCACTTGCCAATGGCCTTCTGGGATGGAGGGTGTACAACAGAATCATGCACATGGGTGGTGTGTATAATGGGGAGGGTGGACGTTGTCACCGGGCAGATGTCCCCTGTCCTCACGCTGTGACGGTTGAGATGGACGAAGCAGACCAGCACACCTACAGCCTGGACACTCACACAGGTAGAGTCTCTTCGACCGTCTGGTATCAGGAAACAGTGTTGTGACGAGTTATTAGTGGTAATCGTCTCATCTTCCCCTCCAGGCATCTTTACCCACACTCTGAGCTCAGCCAGTGTCACTGTGTCACAGTCTCTGTACTCACACCGACACTACCCCAACCTGATGGTGATGGAGATAATGTTGGTGCGTCAGGTTACTTCAGAGGAGCCAATCACTGTCAGGCTGGACAGTTCATTCACGCCTGAGAGCAAAGATATTGTTTTCCAGGCTGGTCCTGATTACAAAGGGGGAAGGTATGGTCAACAGAAACACGTTAAATCTTATTTTTATGCTTCCACGTGGACGACTGCTGTGGCTGGATACATTATGTGTTTGGATTGTCTGTCGGTCCACTTGAACTCAACAATGAACTGATATGAAATTTGTGGTCATATGTCAAAGGTCACTGTGATCTTTCTGCCTCATTCTTGTGAATGCAATATCTCAAGAACATCTTGAGAGATTTTTTTTTTTCAAGTTTGGCACAAATGTCAATTTGGACTCAAGGATTAACTGATTAGATTTTGCTGGTCAAAGGTCAAGCTCATTGTGACCTTGCACCCATCTTATTCTTGTGAATGCGATATCTCAAGAACACCTCGGGGGAAAATTATTCAAATTTGGCAGAACATCCACTTTGAGTCAAGGACAAACTGATTAGAAATTAGTGGTCAAAGGTCCAGGTCATTGTCCATCTCATTCTTGTCAACGCCATAGCTAAAGAAGGCCTTGAGGGAATTTCTTCAAATTTAGTTCATATGTTTACTTTGAGTCAAGGATGAACTGATTAGAAATTGGTGGTCAAAGGTCAAGGTCACTGTGATCTTGTGTCCATTTCATTTTCGTGAATGCGTTAGCTGAAGAGAGAGTTGAGGGAATTTCTTCGAATTGGGCACAAACATTTGCTTGGACTCAAATTCAACAGTAAGCTGATTAGAATTTGTTTTTAAAAGGTCAAGGTCACTGCAACCTTGCGTTTGTCTCATTCTTGTGAACCTGAAATCTCAAAAAACCCTTGAGATAGTTTCATCAAATCTGGGACAAACATTTACTTAGACTTGAATGATTACAATTTGGTGGTCAAAGGTCAAGGTCACCGTGACCTTGTATTTGTCTCATTCTTGTGAACATGATATCTCAAGAATACCTTCAGGGAATACCTCCAGATTTTGCACAAATGTCCACTTGGATTTAAGACTGGAATTATTAGAATTTGATGGTCAAAGATCAAAGGCCAAGGTCAGTGTAACCTAACAAAACATGTTAAGGTAAATCCAGTTTACTATATATTACAAATATGATGTCTCACACAGTTTCCATCCCTCTCTTTCTCAGTCACATCCAAGGACAGGTGACCACTGCTGAGTTTCCAGGAGGTTTGTGTCCCACAGTTCACCTTATCTGGACCCCCGTACCCTCCACTCTGACACTGCTTCCAGAGCAAAGCCAGGCTCGCTGGGGCTTCATCCTGATTGCGGCCAACAGTTTGGAAAGTGCCGAGGCCAGCTTTGATGAGGGCCTTAATCTGATGATGAGTGGTAACCTGCGACCTTCTCATGAGAAGGCCTGGAAAGAACTTTGGCTGCAGAGCAAGGTGGAGGTGCAGGGGTTAGAGAACCTCGGCAAGGCTGTGATTGGCTGCATGTTTTACCTCCTTAGTGCCTTCCCCTCCATACATGACACCTCCAGCTCCTTTGGTGGAGTCAGTCCAGGCGGGCTGTCTAATGGTGGAGATGGTCAGGACTACTGGGGCCATGTTTTCTGGGACCAGGTAAACAGTGAAAGTTGATGACCGGCTATGTTATTTACATGCTGTTTGTTTGGGTTTGTATAGTGTATCACACAATGACCCTGCCTTCCTGTGACAGGACATCTGGATGTACCCTGGCATAGCCCTTTTCTATCCCAAGCTAGCCCGAGCTGTGCTGGAGTACAGGGTGGGGACTATAGATGGTGCAAAAGACAACGCCCAAAAGCAGGGCTTCAAGGTACGATCATCAGCAGGTTAATCAGGTCTCAAATCATAGCTCCTAGGGATGAGTGAGTACATGATTATCTCTATCTGTGTCTGTATCTGTTTAACCAACAAAATTATCTGTATCTATACCTGTACTTGCAATGGGCAGGGTTTAGGTCAGACATGGGAAGGGGTGAAATTGAAAGTGGGTGTGGCCTAATCTGAAGTTGTTAAGCGTGACATTGATATGGGTTGATAAGAAGTTGTTGTATTTGTTGTTTACTAGAAAACTATTTTCAGAGCAAACTCAGAAAGAAGCTTGAGATAATTTCTTATCACATAAGAGATTAAACCCAGCTACCCAAATAAGTATTTCCCAATAACCACGAAGCTGAATCTGAAGAACAGACGTTACCTTCACAGGGACTGAAGTTCGCCTGGGAGAGCGCTGTGTCAGGTAGGGAGGTGTGTGGAGTGGACATTTATGGACAACAAGAGATTCACATAAACGGAGACGTCACCCTGGCCTTCCAAACCTACCTCTACCTCACTGAGGTACGCTCGTTTATCCTCACTCATCACCACTGTGTATCACCCTGTGAAATGGTGTTAACTGGGCTCTTTGTTGCAGGATCTGACCATGTTCACAGACGGCCGGGGCAGGGAGGTGATATACGGTGTGGCTGATTACTGGGTCTCCAGAGCATCCTGGAACCCAGAAGACCAGAAGTATCATATCTTAGGTAAAGCCCACTATTAGGAAGATGGTTATTATACTGAATTTATTCATGTTTATCAGGCTAATACTTCCATAAAAGCTAAATTAAAGACATCTCAAAAACTCATTTCACCACAAAACTACATCTGTAATGAATAACTAACTCTCAGTGTTATTGAAGTTTTGAATGTTAATTGTAAAATGTAATGAAACATTTCCCATCTATGTCATTTAGGTGTCATGCCACCTGATGAGTACTATTACAATGTCAACAACTCTGTGTACACAAACACAGTGGCCAAATCCAGGTACTCGTATTTGAATAATTCCCTGCAGTGCATATTAATTTGTGATTCCCAGATAATGCAAAAAAGTCTCTCATTTGTTAGTCTCCAGTTCGCTGTAGAATTGGCTGAAAGCCTCCAATATCCTGCGCCAAAGGAATGGAAGGAAGTGGCAGATAGCCTCAAAATACCCTTTGACCAAGAATCCCAGTACCATCCTGAGTACGACGGCTACATCAAAGGTTATTTATTATTTTTCTGACTCTGACCTGCATGAGAAGATCATGTGTGGTGTAACATGATGTCAGAATGTCTTGTTGACCTCTCACAGGTAATCCAGTAAAGCAGGCAGACACAGTGATGTTGAGCTATCCTCTCGGATTGCAAATGTCCCCAGAGGTCAGGAGGAATGACCTTGAAGCGTATGAGCCAGTAACAGACCCTCATGGTCCGGCCATGACATGGGTAATACACAGCATGCTCTATGTGACTCTAAATTAAACCGGTCAGTGGTGGAGGAAGTGTTCACATCCTTCACTGAAGTGAAAATGGCAATACCACAAAGTTAAAAATATGATACAAGTAAAAGTCATGCCTTCTTTGCAATGTTACGTCTTAATTAATTAGTCTGCGTATGTACTAACGCCTTACTTTCCGTTGAAAGAGTATGTTTGCGATCGGCTGGCTGGAGCTGGGAGAGGCTGAGAAAGCTCAAATTTTACTCGAGAAGTGCTTCAACAACATCCAAGGACCATTCCAGGTGTTGTTTTGACTCACACAGCCACACAATCCTAATAAATGCCTCTTTGCTGGGAATCCTTTAATGTGTGATTACCTCTCGTCACAGGTATGGAGTGAATCATCAGATGGCACTGGTGCGGTTAACTTTCTCACAGGGATGGGAGGATTCCTGCAAGCTGTGTTGTTTGGTTACACTGGCTTCAGGTCAGTTAATGGTGAAAAACACCTCAATATGTGCACAGCATGTAGGCAGTGAAATAAAGGTGATAGACTTGGTGTTTTTTTTCTAGAGTTCAGAAGGAATGTCTGGACTTTTCTCCGCTTCTTCCCAACGACATTTCTGAGCTCTGCATCCGTGGTGTGAACTACCTGGGCAGTCAGATGGACTGGCTGTTCAGGAAAGATGAAGTTTGTATCATACTCAGGGAAAAGGCAGACAGTGCTGGCAATACCTCAGATCTGCAGGTTGTCCTGAAGGCATCAGGGACGAAAATCCCTCTCACACCAGGTAACAGAAGCAAAGACAGCAAAGAAGCTCATTTAGGTTTAAGTTTGTACATAAATAACAAAGAACACACTTAACCCCCCTAACTAAAGCTTGAAAAAAGACAAGTACATTTTTTTTATAATTACACTAAACATAATACATTCAGAAAATACTTGAAGGTCCAGTGTGGCATATTTAGGGGATTTAGTTACATCTAGTGGTGAGGATTACATGAGTAAAAACACTAAATTAAACAGTTTCACGTTCAAAAATCAGTGACTTTCCAACACTGCTCGTTGGCGAGCGCCTGCTAACTATGGTGGCTGATGCAACAACGCAAATGCAAATGTCTCATTGATGATGACGACAGATTTTGATATCACGTGTCTTGGCTCAAGGAAAGTTTTACAATATAAAACCCTCGTGGATCAAAACTTCATAATAGCAACAGTCATAATTGACCTTGTTTCAGGTGTCCCGTCAACAGTTTTACGGACGTCTTTTTTACAGTGGTGGTTTATGAGGAAAATGCTTTGGGGCGTGGGGGTGATTTTTTTTCACTGCAGTACCAGGAGTGGCTACTAGGAAAAAATTGTCTGCAAGACTGAGCTGCTTTCCTGGGAGCCTGAAATGTCCCTATCTAGAGCCAGTGTTTGGTTTGTCTACTCTGGGCTACTTTACAAACATCAATCAATCAATCAATCAATCAATCAATCAATTTTATTTATAAAGCCCAATATCACAAATCACAGTTTGCCTCACAGGGCTTTACAGCATACGACATCCCTCTGTCCTTAGGACCCTCACAGCAGATAAGGAAAAACTCCCCCAGAAAAACCTTTTAACGGGGAAAAAAACAGTAGAAACCTCAGGAAGAGCAACTGAGGAGGGATCCCTCTTCCAGGACGGAAGAAGGTGCCCGGTGTATTATAGGGGGTCCTCCAGCAGACTAGGCCTAAGTCAGCCTAACTAGGGGCTGGTACAAGGCAAGCCTGAGCCAGCCTAACTATAAGCTTTTTCAATGAAACATGGCGGTGCAATGTGACGATCTCCGTAGACAAAGATCCACTCCCTCTGTGGATAATATAAACAGCTCATACTAAGGTCACAAAAGCACAACGGGTCTTATTTTAATGTAATTATGCACTAAAGAAAACATACTTATTATATTATATTCAATTTCTGGGACTATATTCTTTTAAATCCCGCACTCTTAACCTTTAATATCAAAATGATTAGCCTAATAAAAAATTAAGTACTACAATGAGCTTGTGAAATATTTTACAACTCCAGAAATGGCACCATCTGTCTTATGCGGGAAGAAAATAATGGCGAGCTCTCACACTCCCTCCATTCAATAAAAACTGGCTATTCAGACAGCAAAGTGGTAAAACACAGACAGACCTTTTTAATACAGTATAATGGGCTATTATGACTCCCACAAACCAGAGAAAACTGGAGGCTCTGGGGGAAACCATTTGTGAGAGTGAATCTGGGGACTGTGATGACAGTTGTTGCACACTGGAGGATATGGAGCTGCTGGATTGTAGAACGAACTGATACCCAGACGAGATATCAATAGTTTGATTAAAGGATGCCAAGATTAATAATTACCTGTTACTGGACACTTACTCTGCAAGCCTGTTTGAATTCATGTGCATGTTTTTTTTCCCGTGAATTTTCATATCTCACATTTCTTAATAAAGGCACTGATAGAGTAACAGATTATTATTAATTCACTTGTATCTAAATATATTTTCAGGGAATCCGGTAACTTTTCCCCGAGAGCCCGGATATGTTTGTAAAGTGGCTTCCATGTTTTCCTGTTGGCCTCTGTGAAGCAGCGACAATGACCTTCCTAATCATTACATTTACCCACAATTAATAACATGTATCACAGTTATTTTATACCTAAGCCAGTGTTATGTTGTACTGTAACCTGCTGCTCAGCAATCACTCACAAAATGTAGGATATTCTTATAGTATTTGTACTGTAATGCCATGTAACAAAACCAGTAACCAATCGTATGGTAATGAAATACATTCAAATAAAAGTCTTAACAGTTTTTGCAAAGCTGAAGTTTCCCTTTTGTTTTCCATCTCTTGTGATAAACAATACAGTTATAAAGTGTTTACTTCGCCACCACATTTTAGATATCTTGGAGCTTTGTTTACCAGAAGGCGGCAGCATTAGTGTTGTGACGTTCACAAACGAACCGATTCTATTGAACGGCTCGTTAACATGAACGATGGGAACCGAGTCGCAGCTGGGAACCGTTTTTTTTTTTTTTTTTTTTTTTTTAATATCACTGTGTGCTCCTCCCCTGAGCAAAATTCATTGTAGCCTGCTTTGTTTTTTAATGTTTATTTGTAAGTGTTCAGGTCACGGTGTTGCATGAATAACAAGTCATGGTAGCTTTACACACATACAAACAATTTGTACAACGGGTAAATCCAAAATAGTGATGTCACTGTCAAAGCAGAGTGATATGGTGCAACCTTGTGGAATATTTACAATGAATCCAGATCAGACTTTAAAATCTAGTCCACACATGGCAAATGAGGTTATAATCAATATTTCAGAATAATTCAAACTCAGATATTGGTGGGATATCTAATTTTGTATTATTTTGTTCCAAATCTCACCCCATCGTACCTCCCGGTGATTATTTCCAAGATAAAATGAGTTACCACCAGGCTGGCTTCTTAAAACTTAATAAATATAAAAATCAGTCAAATGAGCCAGTCTCTTTGAAAGGAACGGCTCACCAAGATCCGGCTCCCCTCAAAGAGCCATAAATCCCATCTCTAGGAAGCAGCAGCAGTCCTACAGTGTGCAGGAGAGGATGTGACAAAGGACAGAAGGAGCTCATCACATTATCCTCACTCATGTTAAAAACAGTGTGCGCCTCTCAGAGCGGCCCACCCTGGCTTTACTTTGGGATTTTTAAAAGTACATTTGTGCTTGTTTTCTGGCTCAGTGATCAAAACAACAGGCTGTAAAAAGCCACTGTCAGACATGTGTGAGTGCGGTGGGCGGGGCGGAGCGAGTGTCCTGCCAAGTATCAATAGGTTGATTTAAATCTGTGCAACGCTGCGACTCCGCCCTGAACTTCCGTTAGGTTTGCTCGATTTGAAGCCGTATTTCGACGGTTCCTCCTCCCCGCGCCGTTACTCTCTATTGTTCCGAAGGGCGGGGCCGCCCGTGCGGGAAATCTGAAACAACAAATCGAACATGCCCACGCAAACGTCACTGAGCTTCGAGTCGTGATTGGCTGGCGAAGTTTTGAACAAGTTAAACGGTTTCAGCGGGCCGGTGGGAGGATGGTGGCAGTTACCGTCCGGGATGTTCAGTGTGTTCATGTTTAACACATGATCTGTAAAGCAAAGTGGCAATATTTTATCACTTTACTTCTCTCGTCAGTATGCGATTGATTTAGCTTTTTTCTTTTTAAATTAGCGGAGCAACGAGTATCGGGTTCATTTTTCAGAGACTCGGACATCAAAGGTAACGTTTTTTATTTTTGACGAAGACAATGTTAGCTAGCTCGGCTAACATCGTAACGTTAGCCTTTTAAACATTGCAGAGCAGTTATGAGTAATAGCATTGTCGCCACTTTAGTTAAATTAACACAACGTATGTTACTGTAACTGTTACCACAGTATTAGGTCAGCACATGACATTATTTGGCTGTTTGGTGTTGCATGCTCTTTGGTTGCAGTTTCGTGTTAGCTAAGCTAACATGTTACCTGGGAAACGTTAGCTAATTCTGTTCATGGCATAAACCGCTTGGGTGTCTGTCAGATTGACTGATTTTAACGTGCTCAGTATTTGTAAGAAGATAGTTAGTGCTGCTGTAATATGAAAACTAATAATGAAATGTTGCTGTCGACCATATTGTTGTTAAATATCTGTAGTCCAGCTCGTACCGTCCGTCCGCGAAAATAGAGGACATGGCGCATGCATCGATTACAGTTACAAAGACAAAATGGATCTGACAGTGTGCAAAACCAAAAAACTAACAAAATCATAACAGCCAAAAAATATGTAGACTTCAACTATTAAAATCGATTTGCAGAAATTAGTTGTGTATGTGGGGTTTATTTTATTTGTGATTATAAGAGGACTTTATCAAATCCAACTTTGCAAAGTCAAAATGTTGTAAAACGTTTATAGGCAGCATGTTACCCAGTACTGGCTATGAGCTGAGAAGCTGCTCAGTAAGGGTATTTATTTGTGTGACTGATGGCAAAGGATGGTTGACTTTGTAACACTGTTAACCCATTAAAGGGAGCTATATATATATATATGTGTGTGTGTGTGTGCCACTTTTTGTAGCCTACATCAAGATGATTGACCAAACAGACAGTGTAATATCACATTGAAATATTTACATTGTATTTATATGGAAGATGAAACTTTTACCTTTTGTAAAGCATCAATAGTAAACATGTTTTGGTGTCAAACCCCTTGAGATGTATCATCTCGTTTTCAAGGGGGTCCAAAACACTTACAACTGGGAAAATGGACAATACAATGTACAATAATGTGGAACAGGTTTCCTGTTACAAAACAAACAACAAAAGAACAAACAGAGACCTAGATAACAAAACAGAGACAACAACAACATACATATATACAAAAAGGACGTAATTTACAACCTTAGACTAGACACAATCAAACAAAAGATCAATCTACAGATAAAAGGAACAACAAGGAACAGTGACATCATTACAAAAAACACTGGGAATTTGCCTTAAGATGCAAAAACAAGACATTTTTGAATAAACTAGATGATGATAGAGAACGAATATTTAAGGGTAACTTATTCCAATCAGAAGGAGCCCATGTCAAATTGCAAATGGCTTTTTTTTTTGGCTAGATTTTTCCAGGTTGCTGTTTTTTTTATACAAGTGAGTTCAAATAGTCATGCTGAAAGAAATATAATGATTGTTTAACCACACCTAAAAAAAACTTAAGGTGATGTTTGAGTTTATATATTTTTACTTTCTTAAGTCTGTTCCAACTTGGCCTGATTTAACAATGCAATCTTTCCCTCAGGCCGTCAACATGAACTCCGTACTAACATCTGTACGATCCCTCATGCAAATGTTTGATGGCAAAGTCCAAGAATTCAAGAGCGACATTGATAATGTCCACATGGTTTGGCTTGAGGAGATCCAACAAGAGGCCAACCGCATGTTCTCAAGGTAGTTTGCAGTAATGTAATAAAAACCCACTGAATAAAATTTATGTTTTGTTATTTTGATTCACAAGTTTCCATCTGCAAAAGTCTGGTCTTCTCTAGAATCTCCAATAAGGTTTTTACAAGTGAAGCTATTTCTTATTATTTCAGAGATTTCAATGCTGAACCAGAATTAATGCCAAAAACACCATCACAGAAGAAGAATAGTCGCAGGAAGCGTGTATCTGTTGGGCATCAGGAAGAAAATCAAGCCAGACGAAGGTTTGTTGCTTTCGTTTTAGTAAAAAAAAAATAAATCTAAAATTCTAACTGTGACATAATTTTAAACATGTTGCATCTCTAACTCTTTTTAATTTCTTCATCAGATTTTCAAAGGGAAAGCGCAGTAACCTTCGTGGCTCCTCTGTCAAATCACTGAACTTCATTGCTGAAGAAGAGGCCATTCCCGAGGCTTCCTCCTCTGAAGCAAACACCACTACACAGCCTAAACGCACCACCCGCAGAAACAAACAAACAAAGTCAGAGGAGGCAGAGGATGTTAGCAAGTCACAAGACAGCTGTGAAACCCAGGAGGTGCAGAACAAGAAGCCGCAGCTGGTAGAGGAGAAAAAAGAGATGGACCAAAGCAACAAGGTGATCAATGCAGAAGACGAGCCAGACCATATCTTTACCACCGCCCAGTCCCCACCTAAGATACCCTCACCCGAGGTTATTGTCAGCATCTCTGCATCAGACCGCTTGTCTGCTGAGTCTGCTAAACAGCTGCAGCCTTCTCCTGGCCGTACAGCTGCTAAGATTGCAATAGCTGGCACAACTCGAAGCTCGCGACGGAGCTCTGTGCGATGCTCCCTCAAGCTACGTCACTCGCTGGCCGGTCTGCGCCACAGTATGACACAGGAGTCTGTTCGACGGGCCTCACGCCGTTCCATGCTCAAGAGGAAGGCAACTCGCACGGGCAACTCCACGTGTAGCAGCAATGTTGATGGTGAGAAATGACAGATATTTGGTTCACAGTGACATAAAATGCAAATTATTAGAAGTTCTTTGGCGTTAATCTGTATATTGTATTTGCCTATTTTTTTTGTTGTTTGTAGAGGATTCTTGCGTGGACTCTGCAGAGGAAGAGGATAGAGAGCTGTGAGTAATATTTTTCTTTGAAAGGGTGAAAATATTGATGCCTTAATGTAGAAAAAAATCAAGTGTTTGAATCTAGAATTTAAACTATTGACAATGACTGGTTAATTACCCGTAGTCGCATGTGACCGGACATGAAGTTAGTGCTCTTTATTTATTTTGAAGTGTTTCTTACCCATATTCATGTGTTCACTGCCGTAGTGTGTCTGAGGCTGTAAGTGCAGACTCTGAGGAGAATGCTGCTGCTGAAGAAACTCCAGAGGTATGAAAATGTCTTTGCCTTTTAAAAATGTCAAAACTGATATTGAATGTATCCCTTGGTCATTGATCAGCTGATGCTTTTGTTTTACATTATTTGTATCAAACAAATGTAGATCCAGGTTAACCAGCGTGCACAGCCGTCTGTTGGACGCATTACTCGATCTGTGGCTGCAAACGCTATGAGCACTCCTAGCAAGAAATCGGGTACGGGAACTTGGCCTTATATAAATTGGTTCTTGTGTAATTTATTTTTTGTTGCTAATTCTGGTTAGATATAAACCTGAGTTGGTATCTAATGGTGTTTTACCAAACTTATATGTGCAAAATACATGTTTGTGTTTCAGTTGCCGAGAAGCAACAGACAACCCCCAAGTCAGGCCGCAGGTGAGTGCTGTGTGTGTGACTGCGCTGTTTGATGTGTAAAGGAGCTCTATACCGCATTCAGTGCATGGTAGTGTGTCTTAGTCTCATGTAGAGCTTCTTTAAGGGACATATCAGCTTGTTCAGGCTACTAAACAGATTTCGAATTGTGTTTTAAAATGCATATGTCTGTGTTTCCAGGTCACGCCAAAGTACCAAACGCAAAGCACCAGATACTGTAGAGGACAGTCCCTCAAAGAGGCACTCACCTCCCAAGAAAAGTCAAAGTGTAAGATGAAAAGAATCTTGCTGAGTGTTAGGGTTAGGAAATTGAAAATACCTGGATATATGTATAAAAGATTGAGTGGGTCAAATAATAATCTTTTGAACCTTCTGTTGTTTTGAATACACAGGCAGTGAGACCCCACATGAGAACTTTCCTCCACACTGTGCAGAAGAATCAGATGCTAATGATGACTCCTAATTCTCTTGGCCGGACTGCTGTAATCAAATCCTTCATCAAACACACCACTCCTCTGAAGATTGATCCAAAGGTAAGTTAAACACCGACCTCTTTGCAAAGCAACATGGTCATGCAGTGGTATGCTCACACTGTGAAGCCCGACTGCATCACTTGCAGGCCGAAGTGGACCTAACAATAGAGTTTGGTAAAGAAAGGATCAAACTTGGATCGGATACACTCCACTGGCTTAAAACAGACATGTGGTGATACAGTAAATTAAAAATAAATTGTATGTTGACTTAAGTCTTCCCGGGAACTGAATTACAGTGTCAGTTGGGCGCATCCATAAAACCAGAATCTTTTGTATATTTTAGTACATGTTCAGTTAGTACATGTTCAGTGTCACAAATTGGACCGAGATTGTGACATTACAATGAGTGTGTCTTGACATTTTGAACATACTGTAGCTCACATTTTTGTTGAGCTATCAAATGATGTGGTCCTCTTATCTGGATGTTTTTATCTCCCCTCCCCAGTTGGGCGATGGTATAGTGGTAAGTGTAAAATGGAAGCACTGTATGTTGTTTGTGGGCATTTTATGGTGGCTAACATCCCGTTGTGCAAACTGATTGAGTGTCTCCTCATTTACCACACACCTTAGATAAGCCCCTTTCACACTTTTACATTTAAGCATAAATGGCATTCGTCTGTATCAGAGTTTAAATAAAGGCTCAGTCTGTTTGGTGGCTCAAGATTTAGAAAGATTTTAAGGGTGCTTTGATCAGGATTTTTTTGGGGCCAAGTACCAATCACTGGAGTATGGGCCCATTCCGTCTTGTGGAAAAAAATAACTAAAATTTCATTAAAAAAAAAAAAAAAAAAGATTTAGAATGAAAGCTAAACATGCACATCAAGTTAGAACAGTAAATTATACCACGGCAACACAAAATCATTTTTTCAGCTCGTCATTCTGTAAGTTTAAGTTGACTGAAAATTCTGGGCATTTTATTCTTATCTGAGTTAAAGAATATATTTATATTTTGAAACCATTTTAGGCTTTTTTTTGTTGTCATCAGATTATTTGATCCTTGATCTAGCCGAGCCTAAAGCAGTCGAACTGATTTCAAATAAGATTTTATCTTATCATGAGCTGATGAAAAACAGGTTGAATTTCACTTGGCCCTGCAGTTTCATGTTTGCACCCCTTGCATATAATCAATGCTTGCAACACCAACCAGCACACACAATACTCAGTCTTTCTCACACACTCATATTTGCTAACCCGATTGGCCAGTAATAGCTACCACTGATGAAACTAATTACAACGAATACTGGCAGATAACGATTGGTGTCCGATCAATCAGAGCACCCTTAAAAGGTTTCTGTGAAATTTGGCTTTAGTGAGAGCAGAAGCAGAAACATTCCCAAATAAATCACTCACAACAAAAGTTGAATACAATGTTGAGTCAGACTCTATGCTACAGACATGTATGTAAATGAGTAATTGAGCCCTGCATTTTTGCAGGGTCCATATTTTGTGAAAGGGGCTATTATGTTTTAACAATTCCCCAAACTGCACTAGTTAATGGTGTATCTTTTCCCATGGGTCACTCATATTCTTACTTGGCAGTCTTTTAGTCTAACAATCATTTAAATCACCTGAATTGGCTTTTGTAACCTCACTGTTGGTTGAATTTGAAACAGAATTCACCAGAGTTAGAAATTGAAGGAAAAATCCATCTGAACCAGAAGCCATGTCACGATCTGTCTGTGTGTCAGTGGATTCATTTGTTCACTGGGTGAAGAGACCGCGCTGATCAGTATTAACGTCATTGTCATTTTTTGGGGGGTCTGGGCTGTAGTTCAGAGTACATCTTTTGTTGTAATCAGATTGCATTCAGCCACACTTAATAGTGGACAGCTGTTTTAATATAAAGCGTGACTTCCTGTTTCTCTGCTTTGGGTCTGTTAAACTGCAGTTACATTAGATACCACTGAGATGACTGTAACCAGATAACGTGATGTAGCTTGTTCAAAGGTTTAGGCTTTAAAGATGGCTCTCTAAGTTTTTTTTTTTTTTTTTTTTTTAACAGTAATTTCCAGCAACATCTCTCCCTACTCTTAGTCTGTAGAAATTGTCCACACAGTAGTTTGGAGACTAATGTTCACAGCACAGGAATATATCTGCAATTAGGCCTTGTGAGCAAAACCTTAATTTAACTCTTTAGAACAATGGAAATGACACAAAGTCTGTCAGGGTGGATTTTTGCTTCATCCTTCGACTTCACTGGTATGGTGATCTTTCCACATGAATGAACTCCACCTGCTACTTTGGATCCCTTTGACATTTGACATGTATTACAGTGTGTTGGAAGTAGCTCATTTCATACAACACAAATGCTTGTTTTCTCTTTTCACAGACAAAAGAGCGTTACAAGCTGGAAGCACTTAAGAAGAAGCAGGAACAAGAGGAGGAGAGAATGAGAAAAATGGAGGAGGAGAAGAAAAGGAAACAGGATGAACTTAAAAGGTTAACATTCAGTCCCTTTACTCACTGACTGGACAATTTAGGAATTTCATTCCTCTTGTTTTTATTTATTTAACTTTTAAATGTTATGTTTTAGGAAGCGGGATGAGAGGCTGAGAAGAGTGTTTGAGGCCAAAGTAAAAGAAGAGCAGGGAGGAAGAAAAGAAAAAGAAGATTGAGCAAAAAATGGCTCAGATTGATGAGAAAAATGACAAGGTATGCAACAAATTTGATGACTCTGAAATGTATATTCATATCGAAACCGATTAAACCCTTTTGTCTAATCGTTGTGATTGTGCCTGTTTGTGTAGCGTATGGCAGAGGAGAAGGCCAAGAAGAAAACAGCCCTTAAACGTCAAGAGGAGCTGGAGCAGAAGAGGAAACTGGAAGAAGAGGCTAAAAAGAAGAAGCAGCTGCAAGCAGTGAGACAATGTTCTTTTTTTTTTCCATTTCTGTTGCTATAGTTGTGCTTAGTTCGTCACTGCAATGAATTGTGCTTCTGATTACAAACTACATGTAGCATAGAGCAAAATGCCCCTTTTAAATACAGGCATGCAGAACACTCTCCACTTCACTCTGATAAGACAAATCACATGGTGACCTTGGTGATTACTTTTGCCTCAAAGTTGTAACAAGCACAGCTGAGTTTTCCCTCTTTTGAATCCAGAGTACACATTTCTCATCTCTTCAACTTAATTTTCTCTCCCATTGCGTATTACAGGATTTTTTTATGTCATGTATGGTTTTTCTTTTAAACTTAAGGAGGAAGAGAAGCGGCAGCAGGAGTTACTGGCCAAGAAGAAGGCCGAGGAGGAGGAACAGCGAGCTCGTAAGCTGGCTGAAGCTCGCCGAGCGCTCGAGCTGAAGAGAGAGCAAGAGCGTGAGAGGGAGAGAGAGCTGGAGAGAGAACGGCTAGCTGCTGCTGAAAGGTTATCTCTCGTCTTTATTCCTCTTAACTAAAGTACTGTATTACTGTGATAGTAATAAACTAAGCAGTCTAATTATCTATTGAACATGGTTATTGTGTATTAAACAGCTAGCATTGGGGAAAACGGTGAGAAAAAGTTTTGTCTGTTTTTCAGAGAACGAGTGGAAAAAGAAAAAGCTCTTGCTCTGCAGCGGGAACTGGAGAGAGCAGCGAGAGAAAAGGAGAGGAGAGAACTGGAGGAGAAAAGAAGGGCGCTGGAGGAGAGGAGAAAACTGGTAAGGAAGTGAAATTTGAAACCAAAATGTCTTTTAACACATGCCTGAGCAGTGATTGTTTTAGCAGTTCATAAGAAATGTGCTTACTGTGTCCATGTTTACCTTCATGGAAAAACCTTGTTGATGAGCACTCCACTCATATTTTAAAGTTAACTCTGTGCTCAGGTTTTAATATTCTGGCTGCTCAGCTGTCTGGTTGTTCATGTGATTTTTTTTTTTTTTCCCCCACCAGGAGGAGCAGCAGAGGTTGGCTGCTGAGGAGAAAGCTGCAAAAGAGAGAGAAGCTGCTGCTGCTGCAGCTGCTGCTGCTAAAAAGGCTGCTGATACAAAGGTAAACCAGCAGGGGGAAGCTTTAGTTTTTGTACACCTGCACAATTCAACAGAAGAACAAGTTGACTGAAAATGTTGTATCAAATATTTCCCCAGTGTACATTTTGGAGCTAAATGTTCTTCTCTTTATTTTCTCCTCTGTACTGAAGGCTGCTGCTGCTCTGAATGTTACTGTGGATATTGAGGTAAGAATCTAAACATAGCCGCTCTGAAAATCAGACTTTGTTGTTGTAATTTATCAATCTGACACATTTTGGAACATTTTGGAATTCAACTTTTTTCCCAATGTTCCCCATCTGTGCTGCTTGTAAGGCATACAAAAAACTAAACTTGTTGCTAAGAGAAAAGATTAAAGTCAAAAAAGACTTGAAGAGAGCGCTGCTTGGAGCAGGAAATGTGGCGAGCCCACTTGCAGGCAAACGTTTTGTCGATATTGTTTGTGTAATTACTCTCACTGCCAGAAGGGGAGCCATAGGTTTCATGCTCCAGCTTTATGAAACATACGTAATGTTTATACTCAGTGTTGTGCACCAAAATACTTTGTGTACATCCATGAGGTCTAACACATTCAGTGCACTTCCTTTCTCATTAAACATTTTCTAAGCTGATTTTTTAAAAGTAGTTTCAGTCATTCCAACATCGTTTACATCCATGTTTACTAGCTTGCTGTCCTCTTCTTTGTCCCTGTTTTTGTTGGCACATTGCAGCCTATCCTGGCGCCTGTCAACTCTTAAATAGCATGACAGTAGTGTGAAAAAAAGCTTCATATTGCATCTAGAGATCTAAAATATCTAAGAACCTGTAAGCAGTGATGTTAAATGTATTTACCACTTTCCTTCTTATTCTTTGCAGCGCTCTGTGATGAGCACGCCTGTAGGAAAAGGTGGTGGCCTCAATGTGACTGTGGATGTTGAGGTAAATTAATTAATTTATTACACATATATTGAATTAGTTTCTTTCTTAAAGGATCCTAAATTGTCATCAGAGTGAAGCCTCATAATAGGTTTTATTCTCCTCTGCAGCAATCACCACAGTCATACTCCATCACTCCAAAGGGCGGCAACAAGCCCATTATGTCCAAAAGTGCTGAAGACTATGGGATGGACCAAAACAGTGATGACTCTACTGATGATGAGTCTGCCCCAAGGAAACCTATTCCGTCCTGGGCAGAAGGTAGGCATAATCTAAAATATCTCATTAATTATGATGATCAGACTCCATATATACCTGCTATCATGAGCATTTCTAAAAACCTTTAACAGGAACTGTGTCTAAGCAGAGTTTTAAAGACTTAGTTTCTGCTCTAGCATAACAACAACATTTCACATAACTTATGGAGCTAACACGAACTTAATTAGCCAGCTAGTTGATGGTTATCTGATAAAATCTTCCATCAACAGTTATTTCCAACTGCAAGTCAAAGGTTGTAAACTAGAAATGAGAAGCTGCTCTTGTCCACCTCTGTCTAAAAGTTCACCGTCATCACAGCTTCATGGCTGTGAGAGAATAGAGAGCTTGATGGGTGTAACAACAGTAACTGAGGGTGCTTAGCAAAGAGTCAATATAGTGTCCTATATACGTAATAAATGTTAGATGCCTGGTTAGTTTTTACCAGACCTGTTTGTGGTTCCAGTATCACAGTGTGAATCTCATGTTGTGTTGTCTCTTAAATTGTATATTGAATGTTTACCCTCACAGGTCACAATCTGCAGCAGATTATTATGAAGCAGTACTTCAACCCTCCTGATCTAGACTCTTTCTTCGGAACAATTGAACCACCAAAACTGGAAAACATCTTTTACAAGAGCAAGCCGCGCTACTTTAAACGCACCAGCTCCGCAGTATGGCACTCTCCTCCAATTGGAAGCAAGTAATATCTGTACGCTGATACAGATACACGTTGCTGTATAAAGTTTAATCTTTGTTTTAAAGTGTTTCCAATAAAGTAAGCGTTTTTTTTCCTGGATGTTTTTATGTGTTTAAGGGTTTAGTGGTAAACAGTTTAGAATGTTCTTACTAGTATGTAAAATATCATGGATTTAAGTGATACACAAGTGAAAATGATGCTTCACGCTGGACTTGGACTTGAAAATGGGTGTGTATTATAACCCAGTGGGATGTTTGAAAGTTTTTCAATCATTAAAAACTTTCATTTGTATGTCTATACGACTGTAAATTATAGTAGAATTCTTATGTTTCTTATGAATTTATTCAGGTGTATTAAAATGGTTGAAAAAAAAAAAAAATGTGTGCAGGTTTCAGCTTGGATTTGATAAGTGACACCTTAGAAAAATACATGCTCATGCAGCTGAACATTTCTGAGGCTTTAAAGGCCCTGCACACTTAAAGTATTTACTTATTTTAGCTGTCTGGACCTTTGCTCAGGTCACTGGACTCCATGCAGTAATGAGACTAATAAAACAAGTAATTTGTCCTGTGCACTAAGAGCCAAAAGCTGAAAAGTTTGTCTGAAAGATGTCAATCAAATACCATCTGTACACACCCACAGTCCGGAGCAGAGGTCTAATCAGTCCAAATAAGATCACCTGTATAGGTGTAGTACACATGTGCTGGGCCTTTAAATTAAACTAGACAGAAAGTAATTTATTTCAGCTAACTTGTGTTGATAAAGGTCCTTTTGATGACAAACTAGGATTTTTTTTTTTTAGCGGGCAGAACCCCTGGAAGTGAACATCTGGATTCAATGTGACAATTTATAATGTATTAGTATTTTTGTTTTTCTTGCTATGGTTTATGAAACGGCCCTATAAATGGTCTTTGTTGAAAGCCTTTATTAGGTAATTTAGTAGCATTGCATGTACATGAAGTCATGAAGATGGAAATTACACTTCATATGCTGCTATGATTTAAAGCTCTAGAATCAGGATGAAATGGACTCTGAAGTAAAAAATATTTCGTCAGCTGTATCTCAACATTTAGAAAATCTGGAAACTGCCTTTAGGTCATTTTCACCTGTTGTTTAAAATTTAACTTCCGGTTTAATTCAGTGTTAGATTCTCTACACTTCACACGTAGGGTCAGCTGCAATATCAAAGACGTATATTATATAATAGCATAGAAAGCTGTGTAAAGATGCATTTAAAAAGGTTTAAAAATCATATTTGTGTAATTAATTCCACTTTGTAAGGCACTATTAAATAACGTTAATTTTGTAACCACCCGATCCTTTAAACTGCGTTCATGTGTTCCTCGGATGGTCCCCTGTTCCCAGTTGGGAAATGTTTTTTCCAACTATGGTGTGTTCATGAACTAAATCCTTATGTGAAAAAAACCTGGCACTTCAAATTAGATTTGTTGTATTTTATTACTGCTCAGAGCGTTTAAACAAAACGTTGAGACCAGTTTTAAGCTCTACATTACAGTTATTTTGTCCCAGACTTGTCGCTGCACCCTTGCATCCCCTAAAATCTACTAAAAGATTGCTTTATCTGACAAATGCTAATGAATAACGTTTCTAAACTAATCTAGGTCAATGTATATGGACAGTGACTAATGGTTACAACTTAAGATCATTTGTGGCTATGATAAATGATGTAAATTTTAAAGAAGTTGAGGCTCGTTTTCTTCAAAACTCTGCAATAAAATAAATACAAAACACGAGCATTTAAATCTGTATGCCCCTCCCCTGAAGTAAGAAACATAAGTCCTACCCCAGTGCTTAAAAGATATTTGACATGCCTCCTTTTTGCACCACCCTCCCCCTTCACAAGAAGTGATGAACAGTCTCTCAATAAAAAGTTTATTACCATCAGCCAAACATTTACTTTCGTCCACCATATTTGTGCATATATGACGCCAACTTTGGAACTAATGCGACAAAAATTTTGCTGACTTTCAGAGTTACTGTCATGAAATTCTGAATGAAAAAAATATAAATGTTATAGTTTCCTTTGCTGTTGCTCCAGCTTGATGGGGCGTTCAGTGAATTTCCCCAGTTGGAATCTATTTTTTCCGATATTTCTGACAGCACCTGAATGCAGGGAGCACCTCACGCGCTCTTCACGTTATAACGGCGGCGCGTCTTTACCGTATTTACTGAGGCAGCAGGTAACTTTAGCCAGTCTGCTAACGTCTCCCGTCGGACATTAAGACTTTGCAACACAACCAGCTACTTTGGGGAAAAGTCAACCAACAAACCAGGTACGTTTACATACCAGACTCATGCACATCCTCCCGGTCAGCTTGTAAATTGTCACCTGTCGTGTTGTAGCTAACGTTAGCTAACAGCTAGTGTCTGAGATAAACCGATGGAGTTTTATTAGCTAACACTGCCTAGCAACGGTAACCAGGGATCCAGTTAACTCGTAGTTAGCTAGCTAGCTAGTTAGCTTGCTAGTAGCGTCAACCAGAGCTACTTTTCTCTTAAGTTAGTGTCAGCAATCATGTCAGCAAGACTTGTCATTTCTCAGCACAGCTTGACCTGAAATTTCCTCTCATAAACAAGAAAACAAGCCGCCTTAGTAGCTCCCAGTTACGTTCTATTATTAGCATTATCAGCATGGCTTTGTGAAGGATTTGTTAATAACTAACTAGCTGAACCGCAGATGAGGGTTAAGAGTGTTTATGTAGCACTTAAAACACGTTATGTAATTTTCTCAGCCATTGGTTATTGTCAAATGAAGGTCAGTTGTATCTGGATCAATATGAATGCAGCTAACGTTAGCGTTGCATCCTTAAAGGGGTCGATGCACCCAAATCACCGTCATGGTAGACATGGCAGTAAGTTTGTATCGGGCTATTTTATTTCTAAAAGAGTATGTTTGCAGTAAAAACTGTTCACAGTGTGGTGAACACCCCAGATAAGTTGTTGTATGTAAACTAAATACTTAGATTATTTTGAAATTCTCTGCACCTCCATTGTATCAGGGTCAAGGGAGAAATCTCAAGGACATCTCAAAACTTGGGCAATGAAATCCAATGCACTGCATGGATAGATGCATCTGAGGAAAATTAGGAAATAATGCCTCTTTACATATATGCTGACATCTCTTTGACTGGTGGAGAACAGTTTTTGTTAATTCATTGGTGTACATGTCTTTTGTTTTAAGTTGATATTTAGTGAGAAGCATAAAGAGTCAGGTGATGTTGACAGGAATGATGGCGAGGTATCATCAGCCAGTGTCAGCTGTGCATTTGCATTAGCTTGGTCCAAGTGCCTGTCTAGGTCAAGCATAATAAGAAAAGTTCTTGTTCTGCTTCATAATGTGCCCATCCAGTAATGTCATGGTGTGCATTTAACCTGCAGAAGAGTGTCCTGGACATATGTTCACTTGTTTATTCATTGGTATAATTCATACAGAAATGACTTCGCAAATCCGACAGAACTTCCACCAGGACTGTGAGGCTGCCATTAACAGACAGATAAACCTGGAGCTCTACGCCTCTTATGTTTATCTCTCCATGGTGAGAAATGCTTTCAAACAGCAATACAGTGTGCTTCTTTTCTGACATTGGTTTGTGTCTTATTAAGCTCAAAGACATAAAAAGGCATTTTCTTCTTTCTTTTTATTGCTTTTAGGCATACTACTTTGATAGGGACGATAAATTCCTACCAAACTTTGCGAAGTTCTTTAACGCACAGTCCAAAGAGGAGCGCGAGCACGCAGAGAAGCTGATGAGTCTGCAGAACCAAAGGGGAGGCAAAATTTTTCTGCAGGACATCAGGGTATGTACTGATACATCTTCTATTGAATTGAAGTGTGTTACCAGCGTCCTTTGCTTTTTCTGTTTGATTGAACAAAGACCAGTTTTTTGTGTAGATTCACAAAGGAAATGCTTTTCATTTTTGTAAAATAAGTTTAACACCAGTGATGCATTATTGATGTCCATCCTAGAAACCTGATAGAGATGAGTGGGGAACCGGCCTGGAGGCTTTGGAGTGCTCCTTGCAGCTGGAGAAAAGTGTAAACCAATCCCTGCTGGACCTGCAGAAAATGGCGACCGAACACAATGATCCTCACGTAAGCAGCAGACGAATGTACACAGTATTTGGCTGCATCACAGCTGCTGTAGATGATTCACTGCTGTTTTAGTCAGTGCTAGAGTTCCTCACTTTAATGGCATTTAATTTAAAATTTATTTTAATGATGCATTTAATTTATTTCTGACTCTGTCCACATGCACAGCAAAGCTATGCTATACACATTCAGCTTCAAAGAACACACAGCATTTGAACATTCTGAGGCTCTGACAGTCTAATAACACAAAACATTCTGCTCTTTTTTTTCCCACAGTTGTGCGACTTCATAGAAACACATTATCTGGATGAGCAGGTCAAATCTATCAAACAGCTCGCTGACTGGGTATCCAACTTGCGCAGCATGGGAGCCCCTCAGAACAACATGGCTGAGTACCTCTTTGACAAACACACCATGGCTGACGAGGGCAGTTAAACAACACTGTGACACTAATGATCATCCTGGTCATCACTGCATGCCCGCCTGCCCGCCTGCCCCTGTCCTCAACATGTCATACAGATAACACTGCTTTATTTATGTTTGTTAGTTGTCAGTCAACTGCAAATTTTGCACAAAGCATCAATGGCTCTCAAAAGTGGACTGCTGCAGACCTCACCTCACATCACATATTGGATAACAGTGGATCTTTACAGAAATAAAGACTGAGAAAACCTTTAATTTATGCCAGTTATGTGTTCAAACCTCCTGATGTTTCACTGACAGTTTCAGTGTTTTTGGTGTTTACAAGTGTGGCTAAAACACTACAATTTAATGTCTGAACTTTGAAATACATCTTTTAAAATACTTGCTTCTCTATAAACAGTAAGTGTAAGGAGGCTTGACTGTGCCAGTGTCAAATTTAAAGGTCTAGTGTGTATGATTTAGGGGCATCCAGCAGTGAGACTGCAGATTGCAACCAGCTGAAACTTTTCCCTTGTTCCAAGCATGTAGGAATAACACAGTGGCCAACGTGAAAACTTGAATGGCCCTATCTAGAGCCAGTTTGTTTGTTCTGGGTTACTGTAGAAACAAGATGGCGGACTCCGTAGAAGATATAAAAGGCTCATTCTAAGGTCATGAAAACACGGTGATTCCTCGTTTCAGCTATTTAAATGCTAATGAAATATAGTTGTGAATATTAGATTTTATTTCTGCCAATATATCCCCCTAAATCCTACACACTGGACCTTTAAAGTCTTTTGTAATAAAATAGCAATGACTTAGTAATCAAATCAGTCCATATATCTTTATATATTATGATTATTTTTTTTAATTTTTACTTAATTCCCTTTCGTATGAGTCTCATGATACTGAATTCTACATCCTTCAGGTATAATCCGCATGTGTCTCCTGATTTAGTATTTGTATCTTTGCTTTTTTTAATCCAGGCTTAAATCTAATGATACCTCATTCGGATAACCTTCTATCATTTTTGTACAATATATTGTTCCTGCAAAGATTGTAACTGAGGATAGTTAAACGGACAAGAGACCTCAAACCTGGAAATCGACACTGGCCGTAGTTTAAGTGTCTGTCCTTGACAGCTGCTGCTGATTCCTCTTTTTTTAGTCTTGAAAGAGAAGTATCTTTGACTTAGTTTGTAAATGAAATAAAACTTAAAAGAGTAAAGCAAGTGACGAATTGGTAGACACGTTAGTAAATGGATTAGTCCACCTTTTAATGACAAAAACAAATATTGATAACAAACTACTCGCTTTGAAATTAGAATAACACACTTAACCTTCCGTGATTTTACTGAGCGTTTCCTTTTAAATGCATCAGCTTTGAGTTGCATCTCTCACATTTACAGGTTCGCTGCATATGGCGACTGTAATGCCTTCAAAATAATGTTATCTAAATGCACTGATGTGGATAAACAGGTGAAATCCATGAAATGTTACCTGAACTATTTGTTAGGGGGACAGGCTGATTCTCTGTAGTTGCTTTACATAATGAGATCTATGAAGATTTGTTGTTGTGAATTGAACTTTAAGTGCACAGACAGCTTCCTTGTATAATAAAAAATGCTAAATAATTTCACGTTTCCATTTTTTATTAAAAAACAAACATATGACACTTGACATTTATCATAGAGTACACTGATGGTAACAACTCTAAAAAGACTAGTTTCTTCATTTTGGCTTCTTGTTGAGTTCCTGAAGAAACTGGGAAGTGTTTCTTATTTTTCCTCCACATGTTGATGGTTAAATCTCATAAGGTGCTTTTTCCGTCACAAGTAGGTTAATTGTTCGATAAGAGTTTAACAGGAAAAAGGAGATTAACTCAGTGTTTGTGACAAATACTTCTCAGCTGTGTGTAGGGCTCCAGATGTCTGTAATGTAACATGGATCACTTCCTGTTTGTGTGAAATGTTTTGAATGCCACATGTGATATAAAGACTGTCACACCTTGTTTTCGCAGTCCTGCTCCCTCCCTCCTGCCGCCTTGTTAACCCCGCCGTCCACCAGAACCCCCAGCAGGTCCCCCTCAGCCAATGAGATTCCTGAATCATTGGGAGTTTTGCTGATTGGTTTCTTGCTGCGATGCTGCTGAAGTGGAAACTGCGTTCATGTTATTGCTCAGACCGCCGTTGGTGCCTCCGTTACTCGCCCTCATGTTGGCACTGAAGTTCCCATGGTTACTAAAATTAGTATGACTTGTACCGTTGCAGAGACTTCCTGTTGTGCCAGCGCTGTTGGTGCTTGTTGCATTAATGCTGCTAGAGCTGCTGTTGGGATTACTGGGATTTGCTGCTGCTGTGCGAGATGGGGAAGTGAACGAGAACACCCTTTCTCCTCCGCTTCCTGCCGCCCGAGCACTTGGGGGTCCGGGCTGGCTGTCAACTGGGGGGTGGGCTTCCAGAGTAAGGCGGGGAGGTAGAGGGCGGCGGGACAGAAGGCCCTGTCCAGGTCTGAGTTTCGATATTGGGCAGAGTTCAGGTGGAGGGTCCGGGAAGGAGAAGGTTGGGGTACTCGGCACGTCACTTCCTTCACTCAGCCACGGGAAAGCAGAGGATGGCGGTGGAGGGACGTGGTTGGGGGTGTCAGGAGGCAGCAGCTGTGAGCCCAGCATTGGGTGAGCGAGGGAACTGCAGCTACGGTCCCATTCATTTTGAGCTCTTCGGGCAGGTCGAGGGCGGGGCACCGCAGGGGGGACACAGTGGATGGGTGTTTGTGGGCAGCTGTAGAAACCTGGTCTCTCATACATGGGCATGGTGGAGAAGGCATAGTCAGGATCTCGCTCGTGGTTCAAATGCTGGCGGCCTTGACTTGGAGTTGAGGGCGCCTCTGGGTGCAGGTAAAGAGGGAAGCGGCTTAGTGGAGCTCCGGGGCGGCGGCGCAGCAGAGGGACACGGGAGGAGCGGGGAAAGTTAGGGGACTGGACACCGAGGAGACGGCCCAGCCCTCCAAGCAGCGGGGTAGAGTAGTTAGCCTCCTCGTTTTCTTTGATTTGCTCCAGATTGGACTGAAACTCCATCTCCTCCTTAGGAACACTAGTGTAGATTAAACAGATGGTCATATGATGGTTAGGGGAGTATTTCTCCCTATTTAAAACTGTCCTCCAGAAAATAAAAACAATACCGAACCTGATATCCAGGGCTGAGCCCATGAAGGAAGGTTTGCGGTGTTCAGCACTGGCAGCAGTGTAGGGAGGCTGAGGTTCGGACTCATTCCAGTACATATCCCTCTCAACCAGCGGCAGGCTGTCGTACATCTCATCCACTGACAACAAGGACACCTGGGAGGCAACAGAAACCTCAGCACGTAGAACAAGACAGCCTCTAGCAAATAGTTTGAATCCAAACCTGTAAATTGCGATCGACGAGCCAGTTGGTTTCAAAGTCATCATCATCTTCACCAAAAGGATTTATGAGTTGCTCCGCCACCTGAGACCACAAGCAGAAAAGTACACAATACAGTTCAGATACTGACAAATCAGTAACACGTCTTTTGCAGCATCATTGTGATTTGCTCTTCACCTTCAGCCAACCAACGTAGAAGAAAAACTGCAGCATGGTGAAAACAGGCAGGTAGAAGTCCACATCGTGTCCAGGATAACCCTGAGTTGGATCCAAAAACTGACGACCAATCAGACAAGCCAGGAAGAAGCTGTAGACCGCCACTGTCGCCACCTGGTTGAAATAGATTTGTCAGGTGTGTTTCACAACTACCTCAGAGAAGAAAGTTTTGTGTGTGTGTGTGCGTTTCAATTTGATCAAACTGACTTGGTCATTTTAAAATACATGATAGTTAGCGATGTGTTTTTTTCGATACCTAATCATTTATCACTTAAAGCTGTGATGCTACAGCAACCTGAATCTAGCCAGCACAAAACCAAAGCCCCAGCAAACTCTCTGTGGCTGGAGGGCTGCAGACTGTGGCGGGGAGGCAGGTGTTTCAAATTCTGCTGTTTTTTTCCCCCCAGATTTCTGCTTACCCCAGCTTCAATGAAAACTATTCAATCTATTTGTTCTGCCACCAAGGTACAGCACAGTATTATGGCAACCTGAGTGTAGACAAGTGGCAGGCTGATCCAGTCGTAACCATACAGCTTCATACACTTCGCCCGTAAAGTATTCAACTCCTGAACAGGGACAAAAAGCAGGACAGGCAAAAAAGCCATTTAGAAAATGTTTCAGGGCTAAAATTGCCACAAAGATGTTCAGATTGTTTGGCATGCAGATGGGTGCACATGAAGACCTACGGTGAGAATGGCTGTGAGTGCTACGTCGTTGTTGATGCGACCTTCAGTCCGAGCCCTCAGAGCCAGGCTGACGAACCACATGCAGGGAACCCAGAACTTGTTGTGAGGAGAGCGCAGGTCCTCCAGATGCCTCAGCTCCTCTGACGTCATCAAACCTGAGAGGCACAAACAGCACAGAAATGAAGGTACGACACAAATAGATAAAGCACATTTAAGATTTTTGTTTGTATGTGTTTAGTTCTCAGCTGTTGTATCACCAAGTAGTGATGTGCAAACCTCAGATGGAAATACACTGAGTCTGAACCTGTGTCATGCTGGGCCACTTCACACAGTTTCTTCAGGACTTTCAAACAGTGCAAACAGAGCCAGCAGCTTTAATGCTGTGTGTGAAAAGACTGGCAGCACCAACCAACCACATTAAGTTTGGGTCTTTTCATCACCACGTCGTACCTGCCTGCACCACATGCTCCATGGTGGGAAACCTCTTGTAGACGGCTGTGCTGACGGAGCGATAGATGAGCACACCAGAGAGGTTGGCGTACCGCATCAGAGTTCGTCGGGTCAGCCTGGAAGCCTCGTCAGCTCCACGAACATGACCACCTACTAATGCTGCCAAGCGATCCGGCCAGGGGACATTTTCAAACTGGCCCCACCAACGAGACACGACCAAGGTGACGTAGAAACCTGACAAAAAACAAACAAATAAACACAAAAAAAGAATTGGATCCTAACCTCCTGTGTTAGTTTTGGATTAGCCATGAAATCTAAAAGTTGTAAAAAAAAAAAATCTGCTTCATCTCACCCAGTACAAAGGACACAGGGATGAGTTCGGCATAGCGGTCACAGTATATCGACAGCTTCTCGAACAGCCTCTTCTGGTCATCATTTAACACAAACCTGGTGGAGGAAATATCTGTTACCTCCTACATTACAACTAAAACACAGGCAGGTGAGCAGGTGAGCCCTATGACTCTTTCTGGTCCAGAGCAGGTTTTGGTAGACATGGCAGCTTATTGCTCCAACTGTGACAGAAAAATATTTTATGTAATAACATATTTTTCATGTTATTATGACATTGAATTAATGAATTCTAATGTTATGACATTATCTTGATTTGAATTGATTATTTACTTCAAACATGCAAAAAAGACATGAAATAGAAACAAGAAGACAAAGAAAGTAATATTTACAAAGCAATTGTCAATGCATAGCTACTTTGATTTACACATCTGAAAATGATGGATCTTCTTATATAACAAGACTTTTCTTTTTCTGTTTGTTATGGCATGGTGAAACAACTTAAATAACAGTGGGAAACAAAATGCAGCGTGTCCTGTGTTGTTGGTAGTTACTAGGCTCTGAGGAAAAAGGAAAGCAATCATTGTCTTTGCGACAATGGCGTAAACAATAATACCACTTGGAAACACTAGTGGGGAAAAAGTTGTCTGTCTCCACTTAAGAATGTTTAGGGGAAAAAACAACTATCAGAAAATAGCCTTTATTGTTATCAGATTTTTAAAAACTCTAATATCTGTTTCAGCTTTAAAAAAATACTGTATTTGTCAGGCTATAGTCATTCTGTCTGCAGAAAGGACATCGAAAAGACATCAGAGATAACAATTAGAGTTGACTGTGTTTTCTGTGAGAGAGTAGCCTACCTATAAACAATGCTGAAGAAGTAGTAGAGAAAAGTGAAGATGATGAGCTCTCTGTAGAGCAGTTTATAGATGCTGCCCTTCCATCGCAGAAGCAGGTGAAAGAAGGTCCCCAGACCTGCATCAGCAACCCTGCGAGAGTACGTTACTGTCATCGCTGCTTGCTGGCCAACTTGCTGGCTGACTGTGGCGTGACATGAAGGAAACCAGTGTGGCGGTGTTGTCTGTGCTTCGTCTGAGCTCAAAGTCAGCGATCAACCTGGATCTCATAGGGCCAGTGTGGTCAGAAATCTAATGTCAACGTAAAAACAAAACAGCAGGGTTAGTGCTTACTCTACAATGCATCTGTTTGGATTCACTAAATCAACTGGAATAGATTTTCCATCTCCTACATGCCTAAATAGTCATTTAAAATAACATTTTATCTCATAATATAAATCTAAAATACACCTCTACATCTAAAGAGATATTTGTAGGGCTAAAACAGGCAACACAATATTCGAGGGTCCAAAAAGGTCAACTTTATCCACTCAAACACACAGCTGTGAGGTTGTTTTTACTCACCACACAATATGAAAGCGCTTGGCCATCGTACTCACTGTGGCCCGAGATGTGTGGCGGCAGCGTCCGCTGGAATGATGTTGGAGAAAGGGAAGCAGGAAAGAAAAGGAGAGCAAGGGACTCCTACACCTCCGGTCACTTGATGTGTTAATCTGTTCCAGCAACAAAGCTGCATTGTGAGGCCGGGTCCTGTTAATCTGAACAAATCTGGGGACTACAGAGCGCCCACACTGCCACAAATAGGTTGGTTAAAGTCATGAGCGCTGACTGGTTGGGTTCAGATTTTGGACATATGCCTCTGTGAAACCATTTTCTTCAAAGTTTAACACATAGCTATTTCTCTCTGCCTTCTATTGAACACACACCTTTCAACATATTTCTTGATTTCAGTAAACACCTTGAGGGAAGACTGATTATTTTCTATTTGAAGCATCAGTCAGTATTGATTCATGGATCAGGTGAGACTGTGTCGTCCTCCCTCTGCTGGAAGAAATGTGTACAGCTGGGCTCTAACTGGCCAGAAGGTGTTAGTGATTAACCCTTCCTGTCTAACCAGGAGACCAACAGCAGGGCGAAGTGCGGACAGAGTTCAATCTTGAGATTATCAAAGCACCATTTCAGCTGTTTTTACTGATTTCTGATGCTCTGACAATAACTGGGGATCAGTTTTGAACACTTTGGTGAGTACTTTCTGTGTATTTCTCTGTCCTTAAATCATCCTGGATTAAGTCTCTCGCACTCCACATGTGTGTGTAATACTTGCATGATCCTTAACTGAGGTCGAAGTTGTGTTTACACTGGATATCTCACAAAGGAACAAATTCCTTTAGCATGACAACCTGCAAGTAACAGTCTGAGCTCCTCTGGCTCTGCAGTGCTCAGAGAGGGAAGACGTCTGTAAATTATTCAAACACTGTAGAGGTCATGGCTTGTCCACTGGCTACTGCAAAGCTTTGACTCCTTTAATCAAATGTGATTTTAAATTGTAGTATGTAACTCTTTCTTTTCTCCCTTGTAGGTGCGTGACACCCACAGGCATCAGGGCCATTAAATAAAAGCATTTAACAAACTGGATGTAACAGTGCAGATGCCTAGTTCCTGTTGAGTCTCTGCACTGCCTGAGAGAGAGACATGGATGCGTTTGAGGGGATTCACAGCGTCCAGATTTCCTCCTCTCCACCATCTTCAGCATCAGCCAGCCCAGGATATGAAGTCCTCAAAGCAGGGAGATCTGGAATAGCAGTATATTCCTCTGCTGTGTTTTTTGGGAAGCCTGATGTCCTGGGACAGCCAGCTGTCAGACACAAGTGCAGCAGGGAACCTGAGGAGGAGGGCTGTGTTGTTGGACGGTGAGTGTCAGAAAAGTTTGATCAAAGGTGATTCTACGGACGTTTCCCAAAGTGTAGCGTTGGATGATTTCACTCCATAAATGCTGTCACAATGGCAGTATTTAAAGGATACAAATGCTTCACTCTCCAGGATATTGGTGTCCCCATCACCTACAGAAGAGACAGTTAATGCTGCACAGTTATCAAACAACAAAACTCTTCTCATATCCGCTTCGATTAAACACAATGTCAATCTCAACTTATACCCATCATGAAGTTTGAGCCCTTTAGGTGATGTGTGTGACCATCACTGTAAAGTAGCAGTCAGGTGGTCAAGTCAAACAACTACATATGCAAACTAGCAAACAGACGTCTACATTTAGTCACTAGTCTTAACCACTCCAACAATACATGCTATAATATGAGGCTTGTTTTGCATGTAAAGTCTAATTCTGTATCACAGCTAGCAGACAAATGTAGTGAGGAGAATCCATGCTGCACATTCACAGACGGCGCACACACTCAGTCTGGGGGCCGACTGCAGGGTCAGATTAGGACATGTTTTGATTTTATTTTTGCCTTTATTAGAGGGTGCAGTAGAGAGCTGACAGGAAATGAGGGAAGGGAGAGAAATGAAGGATGATATGAAACAAAAGTCCCTTGCTGAAGTCAGAACTGAAGGGACGTTGAGATTATGCAGTCAGTCTTAAACCCCTCAGTCACCAGCAAGCTGCAAACTTCCTTAGGTGTTTGATGTATATTTGTAGAGTGCGGGGGCAGCTGGATTACCATGGGAGGGGAATTTGCATTGAGACCCTTTGTGTGTTAAGCAGAGAGCACGGTGAGGAAGGTGTATAGTTATTGCTGTCTGATGGCATATACAGTGTTACGGTCAGGGAGGTCTGTACACTCGCCATACCTCAGACAGTTTTGGGACGCTTGAAATAAGAGTACAGCCCAATTTTGAAAGGTCCAGTGTGGAGGATTTGGGGGGATATATTGGCAGAAATGGAATATATTTTAATTTGTATGTTTTCATTTTGCATAATCACCATGATCCAACAGAAGCCCAGAACAGACAAACTTGATTGGCCATTTGCATTTTCACATCAGCCATCATAGTTGCAACAAATGTAACAGAAATGTGAAACTGCTTTATTCAATGTTTTTACCAGTTTTAATCACCAGGTCTGTTTGTTTTGGAGAGGAAGAGACCTCTGTGGATAATTCGGCTCCTGGTAAAAACCTCCTGAACTAAGAACACTAAGGGAATTCAAACTAGGAGAAGTTTCGGCTGGTTGTAATTTGTATGTAATCCTCACCGCTACATGTCACTAAATCCCCCAAAATCTTACACACTGCTCCTTTAGATTAAAATTATTTTTTAAGTGTCTCATATATTTTATGTTTTAAAGAATTCAACCAGCTGTAAAACAATTATGTCATAGTTTGGTGGACAAAGAGTATAGAGTGTTTAGACATCTTATTTTATGGTAAATGGATAAATCTTTGCTTATATTTGATTACTGTTAAATTTGCATCCACACAACATGCTTTATTTAGCTTTGATTATTTCATGCATGATAGGACTACAGCTTTTGATTTTGACATGCATTGTCATGGAATTAGCTTGAAAAGAAATACATTTATGTGATGGCTAATACTCTGCAAGGCCGGGCTACCAGTTGCGCAAAAGTGTAAACTAAGATTAGACTTCAATGTGTGTTATTTGGCTTGTGCTTCAATTGAAACTTTTATCAACTGACATGATAAGAGACTGAAGGTTGGTCCTGCTTTATTACTCTATCTAGTAGGGCTGTGCAATGTTAAAAAAAATATCAAACTGCAATTATTCCGACAGATATTTTGATTGCGGTATGAGTTGTGATACAGGTGGTAATTTTTGCATTTCATTTTTACTAAAAAAAAATATTGAAATGATGATGATGTGATTTTTACTGGGGACTGTACCAAAAAAGGATGTCCCAAAATTGCAGGTCCTACGATTTGGATATTGCACTTAGTCATGTTGCGATTTCAATAACTGTTCGATTAATAGTGCAGCCCTACTATGAACACCTGTCGTGAGAATGTTACCTCTCTCAGTGACAGCTTACAGGCTACGAGACGTTGTTGGGAACATGCTGGCTAATTAACATTAATTTTTGCTTGGCTCATTGTTAGCTGGTAACTAGCTTATAGCGGTCTGGACCACCCTGCAGAAGGATGGATGGCGAGGCGTTCTCCAACAATGGCTTTATTGCAGTCTTTGTCGCAAAACAACAAACATGGCCCTCTCATGAAGTCTAACAATAACCCCGAGCTTATCTAGACACTTGATTCTGCTGACTTTCATCACAATTTGCTGCATGCGTCTTCACCATGACATCCCGAGAGAGCTGCTTCCCTCCGCACACACACACACAATGCAGCACACACCCTAACAGGTTACCCACAAGGCCACCACCCTTCAGGGGATGAAAGGTGAGCTGGTAACAGGAGTGTCCCCCTGTACATTTTAAGACCTTAATTATTTCAGTATTGTGTATATATATTGCACACAATGAATATGTCTAATCAATCTAATAGAGCAAAAAAGTAAAGAAAACCTGTACACGTTGCACAGAGAGTAGGAGACACGGAGGCTTCATTGGGGTCCAGCACCCCATTATTGCCCTGGGCCTCACTGCAGGAAAACCAGGCCATGACTCTCCACCTTTAAGTTCACTGAGCAATGTTTGAGCTCCAAATCCCAAGTTTTCTGTAGAGGTAGCTGTTAAAGATCCACTCATAGATAAACAGCTAACCACATGAGGTGTCAGTGTGACTGTGCATGATGTTGGCTCGAGTGAGGCGGTGAGCTGCTCTGCTGGCTCCACACCGGGTTTGTCGGTCAGGGCGTTGGGAGTGGATGCGCTGTCATGTGACCGGTGAGGAGAAAGAGTCAGAAACGGAGCAGGGACACTCGTTTTTCTTGCCTGGAAACAACGACACGGGGATCAGAAGAAAAACAGTGAAGGATATGGCTGGAAAAGTGATATTAAAGTCGGCGCTACACTTTTAAATCGTTGTTTTGTCACCGTCAGACCGCCGCTGCTGCTGCTGCTGCTGCTGTGTGCTGTCTACGTCAGCGTCCGCATTCCTCCGCTGATTTAAAACGGCTGAGATTAGTTTAACTGAAACCAGCTAACATTAGCTCGGATAGTCCTGTAAATGTTGATTTAACTACAACTGGAGGACACTGGAGGGGAGACGCTGACCGACACGCACACACACACACACACACAGGTAGGGAGGTTTGCTGCTGTCCTGGACACTGTCAGGGTAAGGGCGGATACTGAGGGGAAACCTCTCCGTATTAAAAAGTTGGAGATGTTAGCTAACAGCTAGCTAGCTAAAAGTACGGTTAATGTTTGTGGGTGAGGTTAGCTTTGAGTTTTGAGCATGGACTCTGTGGGAAAAGGACACAACATGTAATCTCCATGAACTGGTGGGACTGTAATGCTGTAGTAGAGGGTGTAAAGCTGTGGTCCGTGGTCCCTCGGAGGTCTGTTGTCTGTGCTAACTCAGGTGGTTTCACTGACCAAAGATAGCTGTACCTCAGTGAGACATTCATTCTTCATTAGAGGTTATTTTAATGTTGTCAGTCACAAAACTGAAGTGGGAACTAATGCTTTAAACATTTAGATTAAATGTTAAACATATTACACATCCTAATCCTTTAGACATAAGACATGAGTTTATTAGGTATATCTTGCTAAAAGTAATGCAAACTTGTAATTAACTTTTGCACATTCCCATTAATATTTTGCATGTACTGCACAAGATTGTACAGCTCTCTGATTTTTAAAGTTATATTGCACACTTTTGTTTAAGTATCTTTTTCATATTTCTCTAGTAATATTTATTTTTCTGTATTTATGTTCTTTATGTTTGTGGTACTTTGCCTTTATCTGCATGTCCTCTTTTTTTTTTTTTTTTTAAGTAGATTTTATAGTAGTATTTAGCACTAACAATACACAAACCGGGGCATAATAAATACAGGACAGACGGAAAAGAAAAACAGAAAAAGACAACGTCAAAAACAAAAAATAAATAAATAAAAATAATAGTAATAATAATAATGATGATTAAAATCACAAGATAAATTCAGTTCAATTTTATTTTATTTATCACAATTTGCCTCAGAGGGCTTTACAGCATACAACAATCCTCTGTCCTTTGAACCCTCACAGCGGATAAGGAAAAACTCCCCCAAAACACACTGCCAGCTAGAGAAAAAACGGTACAATTGTGCACCACTTTGTAATGTGTCCACATGAAGGTTGAGGCAGAGAGCTGGGATCATGGGGTAAAGACCATGAGTGTTCAGGGAAGGTCCAACAGAAATGCAGTGTCCTGGTAAATCGAAGCACAGTGTGCAGTCCAAGGAAGCAGTCCTATGTGATGAGTCAGCTTGACTCCTCATCCTTTTGATGTGTTCAATAAAAGGTTCCCAAATTTTAGAACATGTGATGAGGGAGTTCGGCAGAGTGTAGGGAGTTTCTTCAAGATGTAGACAAGAAACTGTCATTTAGCCATTTTGTAAAGCAATGAGGGGAGGCAAATTTCTTTCTTTCTTTCTTTCTTCTTCTTTTTGCAATGACTATACCAAAAGTGAGACTTATCTTTATGTCCTCTTGATATGTTTATGCAACAAACACTAAAGCTGCAGTTGTCAACTTTTAAATTAATTGCCAACTAATTTGATTAGCAATTAGTTTGAGTGGTGACCAGCTACTTAAATGTATACTATTTTCTGGTTTCTTTATTCCTCTATGACTGTAAACTGAATATATTTTTGGGTTGTGGACAAAACAAGATGTTTGAGAATATTGTTTTGGGTTTTGGGAAACACTGATTGACATTTTTCACCATATCTTGATGTTTTATAGACCGAACAACTAATAAGTTATCAACAGAATAATCGACTACGGGAATAATCGAGTACGATAACCGTCTCAGAAAGATACCACGGTTTCATGGAATTTCATAGAATGGAATTTTTCATGTTTTTTTTTGTTGAAACATCGACTATAAATGGGGTAGACAAAACAATATAACACAGAAACTACAGCCTCTCCAAAACTGTATCTGACCTTAATGGTGGGACTTATTATTGCCACATATAACAAACAAACAACTAAATGTATTTTAGTATTGGATATTTTATGATGATCATGTCTGTTTTTACCCATATCACCTAGTCTTACATGAAAATGTTGATGTAGTGGTTTTTATGCTCTTCACTTGTTGCCCAAACTAAAATTAACTAATTTTATTTGTAAGCGACAGTGTACAGTATTTATTGTATAAGTTGTAATTTCATCATTTTGTGCTGAAGTTATCTGAAAAGCTGATAAACATCTGCAGTCACAACAGGACAGGCAAACTATGGGGTCATCCATCATTTCATTGACCCAATATCCTAAAGCGTCTTTATAACATAAGATAACAACCCAATTTAAGGAGCAGGCACAAAATCTTGTTTTTCCCTCACTAACAATACTGATTATATTCCTGCTTGTGTGAAGGTTGGTAGATCTGGATCCAGAGCCAAAGTCCAGAGTGGAGGGAGGAGGCCAGGCTGGGCCCACGTCAGGCAGAGACCATGGCGACCTCTCCCGGCTTCGTAGCTCCTCGCTGGAGATCAGAGAGAAAGAAATCCGAGAGAAGGGCTCGGAGATCCTCAGGGAACAGCTGGATGCTGCAAAGAGGGTGTTGTAACCTACTTAATGCTAACACACACAGACACACAAAGCATTGTGTGACCTGGAAAAAAAAGAGTTGACAATGCAAATGTCCTTCCTTGTTGAATGTGATTGTGACCTCTTCTCCTACACATTTCAGGAACTGAAACTGAAGGACAAAGAGTGTGAGCGTCTGTCGCAGGTCAGGAATCAGCTCGAGCAGGAGCTGGAGGAGCTCACTGCCAGTCTGTTTGAGGTACGCACTGATCATTGCTCTCTGCTGACGCCACTGTCATTGACACTTTTGACCTTGATGATGAGCGAAGTGATGCATTATGAATCTTAAATTTCACAATTTACTGAGAGAGAAAATATTTACTGTTTGACACTGCAATATTTCAGCTTTCCCACTGTAGGGAAACAACATACTTGCTACACATAATAGCTTTAATATGCACATATCAACATTTTACGATGTTATCAGTGGATCAAATCAGATCAAATGACTGTGTGTAATGTGAAAGGAGTTGCTCAAGTGATGAACCCACAGAGAATTTGTGCTCCTCTCAGCTCTACAGAGAGTTTTGGCCTCCTGTAGCTCATATTTTTGGTTTTCTGGCGCCAGAGTTGCAATTATTGTTTTTATTGCCACTTAATCGATCAATAAAACATCAGAAAATAGTGAAAATATTCATCTTGGCTTTTCAGATGTCTGTTGTCTAATGGTCAAAGGGCCCTGACACACTAAGCCAACGGCTGGCTGTTGGTCAATGTCGGGGCGTCGCTAAGTGTCTGTCACCCTGGTTTTTACGGTGTGTCCTGGACCGTTGGCCCTAATTCGTCCTTGTCAGCTTTTTTTTGGCTGATTCAGCATGATGCCTTTCAGTGAATGAAATCACTCTGATCTGCAGTTCAGCTCAGTGCACATGAAGAGAAACGGAAGTGATGAAAGCAAACAAAGTCAAGAGGGCGTGAGATCATAACAAACTTGTTATATTAGGAAAGATGATAGTTTTAGCCCTCGTAGTTCATAACTGTTTGTGTTATTGTTCGCTGGCCACAGAAAATGTAATTTTTTCTTTCAACATCGCGTTTATTGTTAACGTGCTAAGTGGATAACTAGCATCTAGCAGGTGCAGAACATATGTACTATTTTGCCGTTGGCTTTAGTCTTTGCGGTGTGTTCATGTGCAACTTTCTGGCCTAGATCCAAGTGACATGAGGAGATGTGACAGTCTGCCTACATTGCCACTAGTTCCTTGATGTCTGTTTGGTGTGTCTGGGCCTCACAACCCAGATATCGTCAATTTACAATGATATGATATTGAAAAAGCACCACATCCTTACTTCTGGAAATCTGGAACTAGTTAATGTTTGTTTTATTTGATTTGTTTGCACATTACAAAATATCTATTGTAACATATACATATATATATGTACACAAAGACATTCACTCATATACAAGCACACTTTTACCAGCACATACCCAGATATGTGACGTTAAAGCAAACACAGGCTTGTTCTATGTTGTTGTGATATTGTGGATGTTGTTTGTTAGCTTGTTTTGTGTCACAAATCACTTATTACTGCTTTAACCTTTTAACAGATTTACCCTTCACCTCAAAACCATATTTAGATGGACAACAGACCTTTTGTTAATGTGTCAATCTTCATCACAACAGGAAGCTCACAAGATGGTGCATGAAGCCAATGTCAAACAAGCAGCTGCGGAGAAACAACTGAAGGAGGCTCAGGGAAAGGTGTGTGTTGTTGTTTCTCTGTTTCTGTGCTGCAGTTAAATCTTATGGTGATGTTTGATGAGCTGAGTGATTGTTGTGACCTTTGTCCCTTTAAAATTCCTTCACAGCAGCTGAACTGTTTTTGAACTGAGCTGATTTGTCTTTAAAATTGGCAGCTGCTATTCTAAGATTTTATTGATGTCAGATTTTCCTTCCATCATGAGATTTTGTCTCTTTGCCAATTTTTTTTCTCTACTTCTTCTGTGTCTGGCTCCCAGATTGATGTTCTGCAAGCAGAGGTGACGGCGCTCAAGACTCTGGTGTTGACATCTACACCTTCTTCACCAAACCGCCAGCTGCATCCACAGTTGCAGGCTTCAGGAACCAGGGGAGCGTACAAACATGTCGGGGGTCATTCTCGCAATAAGAGCGCAAGCGGTGGCTTTCCATCCCCACCTGGAAAACCAGAACCCTCCTCAGTTTCCATTCAGCCTGCGGCCAAAGAAGACCGAGAGGTAACCTGACTGAAGTTTGTAGATTTTACTCTCTTCTCCTTTGTGCATTTCTCTGTTTCTTCCTTCCTGTTTTTGGTCACTTGTTTCTCAAATTCTCTTTGCTTTGTCTTTTCTCTCAGTACTAACAGCTCCTTGACTTGTTCTTCCTCTCTGTCTCTGGTGTCTCTTCCTCTCTCAGCCTGCTGTTCCTGCTCTCCTCTCTCTGATACTCTGCCTGGTTCCTGGCCAGTCTGTCAGTGCGACTTTTGACCGTTACTGGCAGGAGCGGGGGGAGGGGCTGGGCACTGACAGCAGACAGGTAACGGCATCCCTTCGATTGGGCCTCATAAGTCTTCCAGATTTAGCTGCTGGCAGATGGATCTGTTGTCTGTAATTGTTTTTATGCTTTTACAGGACAATAAGCGCATTATTTCTGCCTCAGAGTACAAAGTGACAATAATACACTGTATCTCTTGGGTGAAAAATATTGTTGGTCTGAGATGATCAGTCTCTTGTTGGGCAGAAAGATATAAACTAAATGTGTTGCTTCTGTTTTCACTGTGGCTTTAAGACTTGATGTTAATTTTTGAACATATGGTTGAGAAGCCAGTGTCAAGCGTTTTCAATGTCACTGGCTTCTGACTAGTTAGGGAAAAAGTTGGTTGTAACATTTGACTGTGAAAACATGATGGTGGCTCTCTAGTGGCAGTTGTGAGGATGCAACAGGGAAAGAAGCCACACTTTGAAGATGCAGGGAAGTGCAGGTAGAAAAGTAAATACATCACAACCTTGCACCTTTCTCTTGCTCTGCCTCTGAGTACACCCCCTTAAAGCCGGTGGCATATCCATAGACTCTCAGTCTTCTTCTTGCACTTGTGTCTTTTAAAGTCGTGTTGTCTGGCTCTCTTCAATTGCATTAATTTTGTTTTAATATGTGCATTGAACGTTGAAGCCAGGGACATGTTGGACGATAATGTTTATAAATCAGAAATACTGCATATTTACTTAAGATGACTAGCAGTACCAGTGATTTAATGAGAATTTAAAAAGGTGCTGGGATGTCTTACTCTCTTGTTAAAAGACTTTTTAGCTGTTGAAGGTTGTTAAAATTCATCATGCTCAAGCTAAAAAAGCAAACGTTTCTGTATTTGCACTATATTTGATGGATTAGTTAAAACAGGCTCTGACTATAAGAGTGTTTGGCTGATTTACCCCTCCTGATAGTAAGAAATCTGGTCTGGGACCTTGGTCGGTACTGATGTTTGGCCCAGATAATCTTGGAATGTGAGATGTTTACAGATCCAGTCTTAAACCTCTCAAACTGATTGGAGGCTGATTAGGGCCGCTTGTTAATTTCAAACATGTTTGATATTTAGGATTTAAAATCTGGATGATAAAGATGATGTCAGTCCAGAGCAGCTGACAGACTGAAAAACACTGGAAAATATTCTAGCCCTAAGTCTAGTTAGCATAGCGCTGTTGACAGATAATATAAATTGACAGTGTAAATCTCACCTTCAGTTCATGCTGAGGTCCAGACAACCTGTGTTGACCATGTCATCCCAACCATTTTCTCATGCCCTTGTTAAGCCTTCTGCTTTTGTTTTTCTTACTGCAAAGCATGATTACGATCTACACAGGTTGTCTCACCACGTCACTCTCTGCTTTGTTCCCATCTGCTTCTCAGTGACATCATGTGAGGTGGTGCATTCATGCTCCCTCTGAACGATAATCGTGATAATATCCTGTAGTAGTGTGTGTATTTTAGTGTGTGAAGTTACTCCTTATGTGCGTGATGCAGCCCGATTTCAAACTCAGTTAGGATTTTAAATCTTGTGTAGTCTGAGCTCAGCTTTAGCCAGTTCTCCTGTCTCAATTTAAAAAAATGTGATTTTTATCTTGTCATTTTTAAGCCACTGTAATTTAACTGGGTTATTTAGGATGGGGGCTGTAGCTGCTTGTAGTTGATGCATCATGTCTGTCGTGTATGTGATGATTTTTCTCTTTGCAGATGGACTCTGTTCTGTACGCAGAGTTTTTGATGTGGAAGGAGAATCCGAGTGTAGAGCGCTCGTCTGCCTTCCTGAGTCGCATCTACAGAGAAGACATCGGACCCTGCCTCTCCTTCACAAGATCGGAGGTCAGAATCTCACTTCACATAAACACAACTGTGTTTTCTGTATTTGAATATTTAAAGTGACTTTAAAATTACTGATTACTGTTGTCTGCAGCTGTCACAGCTGGTGCAGAGTGCAGTGGAAAACAACTCTTTGACTATTGAGCCTGTGGCCATGTCAGCGTTACCGATGGTTAAAGCCTCAGCTATTGAGTGTGGCGGCCCAAAGTGAGTTATCATGTCTACACATTAACTATCATCCTGTCCTCTCTTTCACCATTCACTGCTAAACAATAGCTTAGTCAGCACTGGAACACCACTCTTCTTTGTTTTGAATTCCCCTCTGATGATTAGTGGGCGTAGCTGAAGGTTTTTCATTGTCTCACCACGTATCTGAGAAGGGTTTAATCAACGAGCACATTTCTAATCACTGTCTGATTTAAAAATCTTTTTTTTCCCAGTGGCTTTAGGGCAGCAATAGAGACGTAAGTCCTCTTGGGAATAATCACCTGTTCAGCTTTTCACTAACACAAAGTACTGTGGCATGAAGTGAAGTCTGCCTATACAGATGTCTGACAACAAATCTGATGTTCTGCATGTGTTTGGATTTATATTAATGAACCTTTTCCTCTTCCAGTGACTAACTTTCTCTGATTGTGCACTACTGTTTTGTTTTTTTTGTTGTTGTTGTGCCGTTTCTTTACTAAAATGTATTTGTACCTGGAATGTGATCTCACTCTATAAAGGAACACTGTGTAGGACTTAGAGGCATCTGTCAGTGAGGGTTGCAGATTGCAACCAGCTGAAACTTCTCCCAGTTAGAATTCCTTCATTGTTTATCGTTCAGGAGGTTTTTACTGGGAGCCAAGATATCTGTTGAGTTTTTTGCCCTTACAAAACAACAAACCAGGTGATTTAAACCGGTAAAAACATTCATTAAAGCAGTTTTACGAAACAAATCAGTGTTTTTGTGGTGCCCTCTTTGTGGAGGAGATACTAACTATGGTGGCCGTCGCAAAAAATTGGATGGCCCTAACTAGAGCCAGTGTCTATTTGTTCATTTTGGGCTACTGTAGAAACATGGCGGTGCAACATGGTGATCTCTGTGGACAAGGACCTGCTCCCTATGTCGATATAAACGACTAATTTCTTTGGTAATGAAAACAAGGAAACTTACTGTATTACATTTCTGCCAATATATCCCCCTAAATCCTACACACTGACCCTTTAAGTCTTAAATTTCGTTGTGAGTAACGCCTGATGGGATGTTATTTGTGTTTGCTGTGATAAACCAGTGACCTTGTGTATCCACGTCTTGTAGCTGTAACTGTCTGACAGCTGATCTTTCTCTTTGTAGAAAATGTGCATTAAGTGGCATGTCTCGCCTCTGCCGACATCGCATCAAAGTCGGCGACAAGGGGAGCTACTATTACATCTCTCCTTCCAGCCGAGCACGGGTAACTATCACTGAATCTCTGTAACCTTCATTAGACACACTGCTGTTACTTCTGATGTGTTGCTTCATGTGACCTTGTCCTTATTTCGCCTTTCTAGATTACAGCTGTTTGCAATTTTTTTACTTACATCCGCTACATCCAGCAGGGCCTGGTGAGACACGATGGTAAGTTAACTCTAACATCTCTTATGTATTATATTATTTTCTTGGTGTGAGTCTGCCTCTTCTGCTTCTTGCTTTGCCAACATGTTTTTTTCCAGGCAGCTGACATGTTTTATCTTTTGTTGTTGTCTTTCCTCCAGCGGAGCAGATGTTCTGGGAGGTGATGCGTCTCCGCAGAGAGATGACTGTGGCCAAGTTAGGTTTCTACCTCACTGACCAGGGCTAGAGGACCAGACAGTCCACTGAAACACCCGGCAAGACGGCACGATCCCCGTACCTTCGTTATTTAAGGTCAGGGTCAAACTGTGGTAACAAACAGATCCTGGATCAGTTTTTGTAGCAGAGGACGTACAGCAGTAGCGCTGCAGCAGAGGTCGATCAACAAGGGAAGCAGAAAATGTTCCACTTTTATGCAATAAGACAAAATGTTCAACCAGCACAGCTAGAAAGAAGTCAAAATAACACAGATTTAAAGATAGTGTCGTTCCCACAGATATGTATCATATATATTTTTCAGTTATACTGCAGGCCTTCAGTAATTCTCTCCACTGGTGAGGAGAAGTGTTTGTTTCTGTTTCTGAACCTCCCCGGTGGAGAACACACAACTTCTAACGTTAATACAAATAGACTGTATGTGTCACGTTTCAGGTGTTAGTCTGTTGAAGATGAGCACAATGCATGAAAGCAGTATAGAGTTTAGTCAGTCTCTTACCTCAAGTATTACATACTTATATAAATTATGTAATGTTATAGTTCTACTGTGAGAGTGACAATATTCATTATTTTTACATAATGCTCACTTACCATGTGTAACCTTGAAATTTATGAAGAAAACTGTTTTTTTGACAGGACGCTGCGGTGAATGAAGAATCCAAAAAAGTGAATAGTCTTTATAAATTGAATCAAACAGGGACTGTGTTTAACACCAACAAACTATATAATAACATCTGTTAACAAACTCTCACACAGCCTGTACAGTATAGTCCACGCCTCATTGCTCCAGGTGTATGCTCAGTACTTGCAAAGCTAGGGCTGTCCCAGTCTAAGAATATTGTTGTCTTCACAAATTCAAGGTAACACATGGCGAGTAATTGATATACAACTGGTCAATCTGCAGGTAAATTATTCTTTGTTACTTTCAGTTTTTGGTTCAAACACCACAGACTTTTTGTCTCAGCATGGCCTTAATTTTGTTGATGCACTCTAGCACTTCCTGTTCTAGATGCCTTGTATAAACACACAAATGAAACAGCTGCAGCCTGTTGCAAAAGCTTCATGTAAGCCTGACCTCTACTTCATATCAGAAATATTGTTAATGACTTAGTTATGACACTTCCATGCTCAAAATAGTGAGTTTTACAGTATAGTCAGAAGACGAACAAGCTTTAATCCAAGTGATTACAATATGCACAACTGTAGTTTTGCACGTCTGCAGTGAAGAGTATGTACGGACAGTTAAAGCCATAAATGACTTTGCATGAATGCAGTACATAGCCATATTATACAATGTATATTGGTTGTACCTCATAATATAGATTTATTATTATGAATGGACAATTTTTACAGAGAAAAGTCTGTTGAAGGTAAAAATGAAGACTATTGTGTCAGAAAGTGCAATAACTGCTTCCTAGCCTTGTGTAGGCCTTTGAGGTTCCTAACCTCAGTGTACTGATCATTAAAACACTCCATTAAAGACGAGGCATTGTAGCCTCACTGCACCACCTTTGTACTGTGTGTGATTTATAGGCTTTGTCTGAACACAACCTGATAGCAGGTAAGTGGATCAGCCGGTTTGACTTTGATGTTGGCTTTTTGTGTTCTTTTGTGAAGATTAGACTTAAGTTTGGGGACAATGACTCATCACTTTTATTTAACACAACCAGATGACACAGAGACCTATTTCTCTCAGGGCAGAACGCTGATTTAGCTTTAGATTAAGGTCGTCGCCAGGAGCTGCCTGTTTACCCCGATACCAAACGCTCTGGTACACAGTTACCCAACAGGTTTGTGAGCAGGAATCAGGCACTGGGATACTGAGACGATATCCCGCTCAGAGGGGCTTTATGGTATAAAAATCTGTTTTTGGAACAGACATTCCGGTAAGATTTGAGTTTCCGGATTTAAAGGACTTTTGTTAGCTTGTTGTTCGGTGTTCATGGCCTCATCATACAGATTACTACCTTAATAAACAGTTTGACTTGTAGTGAATGACTGAGACTAGTCAGTGACACAGTGTGTAGTCAGAGGACAAAACGAGATCATATGAGCAGGTCCAGTCATGTTTTATAGGTACAAACTCTGTCGTTACAACAGGGATACTATTAATGTAATGGTGTTATATGGCTATTATCAATTAACAAAACAAAATATTCTACTATTACAGGCAAAAAGTCCACACATAAATACATTTGCAACCTAAAATAATTATATATACTGTCGAGAAACACAAGAACATTCAAAGTCTTTTTTTAACTTTTCGCCTGGCAACATCCAGCATTGACCAACTCTTCTTTCTTGGGAAAATATCTACAAAAGAGACATTTAGTTATTCACATGCCACTTTAAAACTACTGTTATGTTTTATAATGTTTCAGGGGCAAATGAACAATTTCTAGAACATTTATTTCAATTTACTTAATATGTGTGACTACAGCAGTGGTAGATAATGACATCAGGCTCCTTAAAGCTACAGCTGGTAACTTAAAATAACTTTGTTCTTCCTGCTGCCTTTAATGACATTCGATAGAATCAGACTGCGGTACGGTCAGCAATAACCAATCAGAGCCGAGGAGTCTCAAATGCAGCTGTCAATCATGTCAATCACTGCTCATGAACTGCGGTCAAACTCAAACTAGGCTGCACTGATCAAATATGAACTAAGATTCTGTTACTGCACTGCCTATTTCTCACCTCAAATGTTTTCAGAAACATATTTTAGTGACTGTGTAGCTGTAAAATGGTAGTATAGTATGCCAAAAAATGTCATAGGAAAGTATGCCACAAAATGTCATAGTATATAGTATGCCCCCCAAAAAAAAAAAAGTCACAGTACAGTATGCAAAAAATAATTTATTTAAGACTGGATCTGCGCCACCTACAGTTCTGTAGTATTTGTATAAAATATCTAAATCTGGACCCGTATTGTGTTTATAAAATAGATTTCTACCTTTAGTTACCTACCTTCGATAACAGAACATGATCATGAGCAGTGCAGCCACACCACCAATCACTACTATCACTGCAGTGACTACGGAGACGACGGACAGCGAGTGGGGTTCTGGATAAATACACACAAACACAAAGGAACATTCAGATTCAGAAATAAGAGATGATTTTATGTTGTTCATATTTAAATGTCTCAGCAATGTAAGAACAGATTCATCTAAATTTTAAAACAAAAGTCACAAACTCAGAGTGAAAGCATTTGGCACCAAATACAAATAAAATGTGCCTGAAAGAATGGTACAGCATGAATCATCAAATGATCTGAACCAACCTGAGCAAATAAAGGAACCTGGTGTGTTGAGACACTCCAGGTTTTGTGGGCAGAGAGAAGTTTGTTCTTCACATTCATTGATATCTGCAACAATCAGGCAAAAACACTACTATCAATGGCACATGCTTTTTTATCATATAGCAGGTTATTCACAGTTATACTTTGTTCACTGAAATGACATCATGATATAAGATAGACAGGTGTTTTCGAAAAAAAACTTATTTACAAGCTGAAAAAAAGGTAACATTTTGGCAACAGTTGACAAATATAGGCTAGTTGAGACTGAAGCTTCACTTGATGACTACTGTTTCCATAGTCAAGAATGAACTTTATATCTCAAGTTTCAAGCTAGAGTGGACAAGAATTCATTAATATGCTAATCGTAATTTGAACATTTACAGTTCCATGACATGTTTTGGTTATTACAGTTTCAAAGATCTAGAAATAACTAAAGAGTTTTGGTTCACATCTGAATCTAAATATTATTACAAGGTTTTGTTAATGGGTAGGTTTGATATTTTCCACCCTGGACCGTATTTTTCCATGTTTTTGTGTCTAAATGACAAATGGGAACAACAATTTTTGAAACTGGTCCAGTATTGAATGAGAGCACTGCATCTGGCAGCCCCCAAATTGCTGTAGCCAAACTCACCAGACTCCATTTACATAAACATTAATTTTAGTGTGTGTAGAGCCACATATTTTCACATCTAACTGCGTGAATTAAGGGTTAAACAAAGGTCTGTCTCTATAGGGATCCTTTCCATAATGTTGTTAAGATACTATTTTCAAAAATTCTCTTTGGTCACTTAGACACAAAACACAAGAAAAATACCAAACTTACCCTTTGAATGTGATTTGTAAACATAAACAATGTTGTGATGCACTGGTGTTTAGACATATATTTTTATCTGTTCCAGCCACGTCACCAGGCCCTATTTCAGGCTTTGTACCTTGACATGTGGGGGGTGTGGGGCTCCACTGCTGGCTGTTTGGATCACAGCTGACAGACAGATCCCAGCAGCTTGAAGCCAGAGTGACACTGATACAGAATTACAGAGTCACAGAGCAGAGAGTAGCCAGACTGAATCCTGGGTATCGCACCACAGCTGGGATCTGGAAGAGAGGGTGGGCAGGTCCATATGAAATTAAAAACACCAGACAAACCAGATATCACATTCAGTACGTTTATGTGACATTGGAGAAAACTGATCTATCATGTTAGTGTTTTAAAATGCATGTAAACGTGTTAGTCTGACTGAAATCGTACTAAATTGAACTTCTCAAAGTCAGGCTACATAATGCCATTGGGAGTCGAATTACTTCTACATGTATACAGTCAATTGGACCCAAACTGGCAGAGGCACTTGGTGCATGCTTTACAGTGTCCACCCCAGGATTTGATCCAGAAGTTGAAAGCATTAAATGCAAAACAGGAAGAGGGCGGTAACAACAAGGCGAAATCCACATCCACAACAATGTCGACTGTTTGGTCTGTGTGATGTAATAGGTCAACTGGAAAAAGGTCCAATACTAACAAGCTGAGAGGGGGCATACTGCCACCTGTTGTAGCAGAGCTGGACATACTTTGGTCAATGAATCAGTTCCCCTCCTGTGCTTGTATACTGGGACAAGGACAGTAGTCCAATTAAATGGCCTAGTCGAGCTATAACTGTAGCTTGACTTCACTGTGCATGTAAACGTACTGACTGTTTTCTTTTCCACTTCCTCACCTGTGTCTGGTTCTTTCCACGGGCGGAGGTCGAGGTGAGAGATGAGTGGGTGCGAACAGGCCAGCATGTCCTCCGGCCTCTCGGTGTGTGTGAACGGGTCAGCGGGGACATGCGTGATGCGGCTGTTGTCACAAATGATGCGGGACAGAGAGACAGTGCGGAGGTTTCTCTTCTGGGTGCTGGTGAACACTCCTTCCCTCTCCCACCAAAACCTTCAGGGATGAAAGACATTTAGATTTCTTCTTCTTCTTGTCTCATAATGTTACACCAGAGGATTTAGTCTCACCTGTCCCCGTCTCTCAGCGCTCTGAACTGTCTCGCCAGCAGGCAGGACAGCAGCGGTCCGACTCTGCCTCCGGCAGAGCGGGCTCAGCGATTGCTCCCACCCACACATCGATGTTGTGTGGCGTCCCGTACAAGAGCTGGAACTTGTGAGCCAGAGTGAAGTTGCTTAGGATTTCAGCCAGTTCTGATGTAGTGTTGGGAACAGAGAGGCTGCAGGACCTTCTCCACGAGCCATATCCTGATGGGACAGTGAGGAGAGAGCGTTAAATACGGGGTCATTAACCTTTGGAGCAAACGACTAGACATTCTTCTTCAGCACATACATATATTTAAAGACTATTTCTATTGTTGACTGCTATCAACTTTTGTCTCAACCAACAAGTCATGTTTACTCAAAAACTACTAGCAGACTCTTGGGCCTCTGGAGTGCCAGTTAACACACATTCCTACATCTGGAACTGGTAAATTAATTAATGCACTTTTTTCACAACAGACATTTAAAAACACTGATGTAAGAAACACCCTGAAGGACAGCTGCATTTGTTTGATGTTCAAGTTCCAGAGGCCTGATGTTGTGTATGTTGACTTACTATGTCCCATTTAATACTAATTGTACAGAAGAGAACGTTTGTACTTGCAATTATTTTTTTTTAATGCCATTATGACAGATTGGAACCTAATGATTTGAGATATTATTTAAAATATAACAAAGCTTGTTTTGTCTTCATAATTGTTTAATTTATGTTGACTCTTGAGAAAACAAATGGCAGATTTTTAAGAAAATAATTTATCATGGAAAACAACTTTTGTTTTCTCGTGACATGGAATACTTATGATGTGTTCAAGTGAGCTACCACAATCTTCAGAAAACAAAAGTCATGGATAATCTCTGGTGCAGGCTGGTTTATAAGAGAAGCTCAGGGAAATATTTTACATCATAAGATACTTCATTGATATAATTTTACAACTGACCATCTTCATAAAATGGTTTCACTAGAAAACAATCCATGCTGGAAATGTAAAAGGCCAGCAGGCACTTTATCCACACAATGTGGGCCAGTCCTCTAGTTCTACCTTTCGGGAGAGAGATAATCGAAACAATACAAGAATGGCTAGGTGTGCCTGTTCCTGAATCAGTATTGTTTTTGTTTTTATTGTGTGAAGCACTTTGTGTTGGATTCTTTTTGTATGAAAAGTGCTATATAAATAAAGGTTGATTGATTTTGCTTTGGCTGTGTCATGGGGACCTTTTTCATTTATTTGTTTGTTTCCAGGCTTGATGTGCAGAATAGGTCATCTGATGATATAAGGACTGGTGCTGTGCTGATTGACTTTGAATCATTAATGTTATGAACACTGCAGAAATGTGTTTTTGTGTTGATGTTTTAAAATAGAAAAACCTCAATGAAAAACTTAAATGACACCAAAAAAAAAAAAAAACAAAAGTTGTTTTCTCATGATAAATTATCTCATTATCTCAAGAAATCAGCCACTGGACTTGTAATCTTGAGATATCAGCATTAAAAAATAATTGCAAGTACGGCCATTCTCAGCATCTGTTTACAGTAATTGTAAACAGAATGCACTAAATGAATTTATAAGTATGCCTGCAGTTAGCCCAAATATATACTTACCACACCATTTAGAGAAAATCTAACTGCCAATCAAAACTTTCCAAAGTAAAAGTGAAATGAGTCTTAAAAGATTAAAGGCAGTCGTGTTTCCCTACATTTTTTTGTTGCTCTCTCACCTACCCCACCTTATTTTAAAATTTTGTAGCAGTGAGAAGAACACACAGGTAGATGATGCATTGGTCTGTTTAAAACACAATTTGTGATACAGTAAGAAAGTTGTTACCAGGCAGGCCGTGATCACGACCCCTCTGCAGATTAAGGGCCCCGAGGTCCAGAGGCATCCCACCCTGAGCCTGGAACAGCCTCTCTGTCAGCTCCTCCACCATCATCTGACCTGGAGTCTGCAGCTTGGCCGGAGACAGCAGCAGACCGCGCAGCACAGGGTCGATGCCTCCTGACAGGACAAAAAAAGATTATTAAATTTCAGGTTATTTGAGCTGAATGTATAACAGCACTGTAGTCTTACCTTCCTGCACGACCCTCCAAGAGGCAAACAGTGAATGATGCAGAGGCAGCGGGGGATGCTGGGAGTTCGTGGTGTATCCTGGCCCCAGCCTGGTCACCACTGGCTGCACGGTAACGTGGGCAAAACGAAAAGCAGCAGCTGCAAAGACGTTAGCAATGCTGGGATCCACCTCGGGATCGTAACCCTCATAGGGAGGCATCAGATGAGACATGGCGGTCTCACCAAGGACCCGTGGCAGATAGTGGTCCCATGTTAGGATCTGCAAGGACAAAAGATGCAGGTCAGAGTGCTAGGGATGCTCAGGATAGGGGTGAATGGATGAAAGCGGCTTGATATACCTGATGAATGGCTCCCATGATCTTGCGGGCCTCCTGATAGAGTGTATCAGGGCTCCAGTGAGAGTTGATCAGATGCAGCTCTTTGACCAGCCGGTTGTGCTCTCTCAGAAAGAGCGTGTGCAGCGCGATCATTCCCAGGTGTTCATTCGCTCTGGAATCACCTGAGACACATAAATCATTAACAACAGCTCCACTGAATCCTGCAGACAGCTCACTATGTTTAGTCACTCACCAGCCTGAAAGCAGGATGTGGTGTTGTCCTGGCGTCTGGATCTGTGCGATGCCCCTGAGGTGGTGGAGTTTCGGGGGCCACAGGGGTCCAGGTGAGCCTGCAGGCGTGGCAGGAAGGGCATGAAGGCCAGCTCCTGGTCTGAGTGCTGGGAGTTGAGGGCCATTGATCCCAGCTGGGAGGAGTGGTTTCTCAGAGCCGAGGCCAGACTGGCGGAGCTGCCGTACACCATGCTGGCATCTACGAAGGAGGTGATGGCGTTGAGCTGCTCTCGGTGGCGATGAGATGGGACTCCAGCAACACAGCTGGGAGCAGAGCGGAAGAAAGGCATACAAGTCTGGACGCCGTTGCGAGGATCTGACAGAGGGATCTAAAGATACAGGTTTTAACATTGACATGACATTGAAGAGGAAATGGTGGAGAGAGGGGAGCATTACATGCAAAAAAGCTCAAACTGGCAACACTGTGTGTGTATGAGGTTATAATTTTTAAACTGTTTATAGTCGATGATGAGGGGGAAAAACAGGTATACATATTATTCATTATGTAATTTACAACATTGTGAGTGAGACTAAACATCGACTATCTTTCTCTAGAACTGCACACTGAACCTTTCAAGATGAGTGATCATCAAGCCAAAAAACAAGTATCCTGAGAAGCAGCTGATAGTTAAAAGCACCTGTATGGGGAAGCAGGGCGTGTCCCGGCTGCAGGTGCGTGTACAGTCGGCTCCTGTCCTGAAGGCGGCTGTACTGGGGCTCTGAGGCGTCAGCACCACGTCGTGGTCTATCCACTGACCCCACTCCACCATCAGGTGTGACAGGGTGGAGTCCAGAGAGATGTTGTCATTGTGAGTGAACAGCACTTCCTGGGACACCAGCCGCACCTGGACAACAAACAAAGTGTTGGAGTGACAGCTGATGATGGGGCAGAGGACAACTGAGCTGTTGTAGGACTCTTACTGGAGGCAGAGAGGCGTTATGGTAGGTGTGCTCTGGGTCCCAGCCTCTGGGCATCCCCCACACATCCTCGTACTCTGCAGGCAGCCAGCGGGAGTACGGGATGTTTGCAGCCCCCCATCTGGGATTCTGTCTGAACGAGACAGGAACACAACAGACACCCAGCGATCAGAAATCTATTCAGACAGCTCTGCTCTGTAACTATGTGTGGGGTTTTTTTGTAAGCACTAACCTGTTGTTGCACTCTCCTGAGATAGATCTGTAGCGCTCAGACAGACAGTCAGTGTCACAGCTGGGTCTCTGCAGCTCAGCGGAGCAGCCAGTCACCTGCAGCAGATTCTCCATGTCTCCTTCACTCAGCAGCTCTTTGGGAACACACAGTAAACACGACACTCAAGTCATACAAATAAATTCAATATTTAGAGATATATAAAGAGCTAACTTTAACTTGTTTAGAGGGGTTGATGAGATCATTTGACATGCATTATGTGAATTAATAAAACGTCTATTACCATCAACAGAACATTTACTTTTGTGTGCCAGTTTCTCTGTATATGACATCAACTCGTGTACCAACATTTTTGCCGACTTTCTGAGTCATTCCAACTTGAGGGGGCGCTAATGTGAATTAGCCCAGTTGGGAAGCTAATTTTACTCCTTACTCTGACACCACATGAATGCAAGGAAACACACTGGGGTGACAGAGAAACACATTAGAAGAACTAACATGTAGTTAAAGAGATAACTTTTGAATGGCTCCTCTGGCTGAATACTGACGGAAAAGTACTCCATGATGTACATAGGATCACTTCTTGTTTTCCTCTGTGGATCTGGGAACATGTTTGGTGCATTTTATGAGGATAATTCTGGGACAAAATCATACTGACAGCCAATGTGAGGAGTGCCTGGTGGGTATGATCAGTACTAGTTGTAGTACTAGTTGTAATAGAGGTCAGGCTGCTGTTCAGTACCCCGAGGGTCGGGCTGCACCATAGTGTGAGTGTAGACCATCTCTCTGATCAGCTCCACGGTGTTGTCCAACAGTTCTGCAGCCCGGATCTGAGTCCTGGTTCTGGCTTCAGTCTGTTTAAACTGAGCCAGCAGGTCACTGGGTCTCAGAGCGCCTTCAGACAGAGACTTCTTCACCCTGGAAACATTAATAGCTTTGTTTTTAGTGCCAACACACAATGCCGTAAAGAGGTAAAATGATTAATACTTTGTAGTAGGTCTGAAATATTTCATTTGTACCTTTCACTTGTGCGGGCGTAAGCAGCATCAGTCAGCTCAATCGCCCGCTGAAGAGCCTCCTTCACAAATACTGATCCTGGATACACAGTTCCTGACATAACAGCAAAGGACAACAGACACAGTTAGAGAAGCTCCTCAGTACCTGGCAGTGGTGGAGATGATGTATTCTGGTCCTTTACTCAGGTAAAAGTACTGATACTACATGGTAAAAATATTCTGTGACAATTAAAAATCCTGCATTGAAAGTATTAAGTTAAAGTGTTAAAGTACAATCAGCAGAACGTGCTCCAGATCAAGCTTGGTCTCACAACCACTTTTTGAAGGTCTTAGTCTTGTTTCAGAATCAGATACATTCTTATTCTGCCTTGTCGCGGTCTCGGACAAAGAGACTCAGGATTTTCTATCAAGACTGGTAAAAAGTGCCTGTGCAAATAAAGGGAGTGTTAAAGATGGACGATTTGACTTTAGCATACACCTCTGCAATGTCTTTTGATTATATTATCAAGATATTTCTCATGGCACACTGATACATAACACATGTATAAACAGTATATGGCAATAAACTAGGTGACTGAGGAGGGATCTTGTTTTTGGTTTTGTTTTACCGAAATGTGGATCCTTCAGATCAATTTGAGGAGTGCCTGGTTTGAAGGTACTACATTTTATTGTCATGCAGTGTGGGACTCACACTGGTCTTGACTTGATCGCAATACATGACTCTTAGTCTTAGTTAAGGTTGTCTTGACTACAACACTGACTTAAAATATTAAAAGTATTCAGTGCAGAAAAATATGCCTTGTTATTGTTATACTATTATATATGACATCATAACATTATCATTACTTGAGTCAGTTTGCTGTGTCTGTTAAGTAGCTGTCTGTTAGTCACTCATTCAAAATAAATGCTTGTGCCAGGAATTCACTGTACTTCAAAATAAAGTGTTTTTAACAAACGTTTGCGAGTCACTTGGAGTCCATCTAGAGTTGACCTGCAACCCAGTAGTTGGGAATCACTGCTCTAGTATGTTGTGACTGTGGTGATCATTGACTGGACTAGGGGTGGTACCCTAATACAAACCCCCATTAGCATTAGATTTTTGGATAATATTTCATTTCTGTTTGTTTTTGGGGGTTTTCTGAATCAAAAAAGTAGTATTTTTTTTTTTTTTTCTACGGGAAGATCCAGCACTGGCCATTTCAATCAATTTTTGATTCAACGACTGATTCAATAATCAACTAATCCTTTCAGCTGAAGTGATATAAAGAGTTGGGTTGTTTAACTTACAAGAAAACATATTCTGTAAACTCTTTATATGTTTAGTCTTAAAGTCTTAGTTTTTGAAATAACCAAAGCTATCGGTCAAATGTAGCAGAGTTTAAAGTTCAATATTTCCCTCTGAAATTGATCAGAGTGCCAAGTGCCAAAGTGGCATGAAAAAGAAGAACTCAACTCAAGTTTAGGTACCTCAAATGTTACATGAATACAGTACATGAGTAAATGTGCTTGGTCTCATTTCACCACTGGTATCTGGTCTCATCAGTAATAATCAACCAGAAATCCTACCTGAGGTGTTGTCAAATACTCTGTTCAGTGAAGCGTGCTCAGGGAAGGACAGCAGTGCAAGAGCCAGTCCAAGCAGAGAGACGGACACCTGAAACCAGAACACATCTCACTGAATATCCCAAGAAATGTGCTACTTTATTTTTTAATTAAGAAAGTAAAAAAAAAACAGAGCTCACCATGAGTGCTGCGTCCATCTAGATTGTTAGAACTGCTCAGTCCGTGCAGAATGGAGTCACTTCAGTTTCAGAAAACTAATCTCGCACATAGTGACTTACTACTGCGCTGACCGTGACTCATCTTGAGAGCCAACCTGTGTGTGTGTGTGCGTTTGTCAGTGTGTGTTCGGCTCTGAGCGTCGAGGTTGCCATTTATACACTGGCAGCAGGGCCAACAGGTATGTGCAGAATCCCCTTATCTGTCCTCCTGGTGACAGGAACGCAACATCAAACACTGGACTCACTGCCTCGACCTAATAACGTTTCAAATCAAATTTACTTCTGTCCTCATGATGAAAACCTTCTGTCACATTTGGATCACTTCAATTAAATGAAATCTTCACGTCCCTCAAGACAATATATCTTTGTAGCAGCGGACACGGTCAACTGAACAAATGAAGCAACTTTTAAAACAGAAAAAGACACAATCAATTATTACTAAAGGAATAGTTTGGATATTTTGAAGTAGGGTTGTATGAGACACTTATGCATAGTCTACATATAGTAGATGATGGTTGACACATCCCCAGTTTCGCGAAGCTGGCAGGAATAGCGCCATGGACGCTAAGCAATGTACTGTGGACGAGGGCAGCTGCAAAACCTACTTCAGTCACTAAATAATCAATATCAGGTCAAGTGAATGCTATTTTTAGAATATTTTCACTGCTTTACTTTGCCGTAAGACACTTCAGACAATCCAAACTATTCCTTTAAGCAGCCAAATGGAATTTCGCAATGACACATTCAGTACATTTCTGTGTGTCTGTGTCTTTGCCACATGCCGAAACCTTCAATCTGATGGTCCCTGTGCCAGTGACGCAGACAGGTGGGCGAGCTGTAGGATGAGGATTCTGGGAAATGATTGAAGAACTAGGGATGGGGATGAATATAAGAATGCATTAAGCATCAGAAAGAAAGGTCTCACTTAAACCACTGTAGAGGATGTGACTCATAAAGCGTGGTTGTGTCCGGTAAGAGCCTCCGGAGCTTAAATGTGAAGCACCGGGCTGCCCGCGTCTTCCCTTTGATGCTCCAGGTGTGTGATACCATCAAATGAGTCATCACACCCATTTCATTACCATGTTATTAATATGATCTCTGCTGACCCATATTACCCATCATTTACTGTGTGTGACATTCAAGATGGGAATTGTAGAAATCTTTTGTTCCCAAAAATGTCCCACTGAGGAAAATACAAGCAAATACCTGACATGCAGGTAGATAAAGGGCCAGTTCACCTGCTTTTCCCATATATCCATAATGATCCCTGTTTCTTTGTGGACTCTTTCAGGTGGTTTGTTCTGGTTTTACGCTTTCCTACAAATAAACCAATACTATATACACGGCTGGATACTAGAAATATGTGGGATAAAATTATCATTTAAAGGGACAGTTCGCCCAGACATCAAAAATACATATGTTTACTCTTGTTTGTAGTTCTATTTGTCAATCTAGTTCAATTATACTGGAGAGAAAGCCGACATCTCTACAGCTCATATCTCCAACACTTAGAAACTCACACCATAACAATCTATATAGATATATAAGACTACAGATAAGAGGAAAGATATATATTTTACATTTTTGGGTGACCTGTACCTTTAAAGTTAAGACAATTCGACTGAAAACTTCTTATTTTTTATGCCTTTGGTGTGCAAAGGATTAGAGCCTCTCTTGCATTTGTCTTTTACTATTTATGTTAACTTTTCCTAATGCTATTGACGTACATACATAGGAAAAAATACACATTAACCACGATATTGCTGACAGAATCCTTTGTTCTTAAACAAAAAATAAAATAAAATACAGACAGTTTCATTCACATGATATCACTTGGTAAGAACATTTCACTGTAAATATTAACAGGTCATTTTTGTTCATAAAGATATTTGTTTAGCTGTACATGCAGAAAAGATTTAACCTTAATAATTAAAAAAGATGTGACAAAAAAGTTAGGAACATAATACTGTTTTCACTGGGAAGATAAGCACCTGGACAGCTGACAAATATTACAGTGCATAAATTAAGTTGCAGCTTCAGCAGCAGTTAGTGGGGAGATTTACATACAGTGTTAGTTATGTTGTTTGGCGTAGACAATCTGTGGGTGATCTTTAGTTAGGCGTGCTGAGACCACAGGAACCGATCACAGCGCTCTAGCATCGTCTGGATCATGGCTCTGAAACAGGAAACAAAGGAAACTACTGTAAGATCAACAGTACCTCATTTTTAAGACGATGAAAAGTAGTTAATGAGCTGCCATTTCAGACTCCATTCACATGTTTAGTTTAATGTCTACTTAATAAAAAGTAATTTTCATATAACTAAGATTACTGTCTTATGCTCATAACTACGGAGGAACCTCAAACATTTTATTCTGCTTTCCCCAAAAGTTTCAAGCCATCAGATGATAAACAGAGGAGCTACACGTAGGCCTTGCAGAGGTTTGGTTGATTTTTACTGTTGTCTACAGCTAAAAACATTTTTTCATAACAGTATGCTAACAGCGCAGGAACTCCTTCCCACACTTGTGCGCTTATTAAAGTTTGTAAATTTGCACCCTGACCCACCTCTGCCTCTTCTCAGCGACTCTCAGCAGCTCACAGACCAGTTTGGAGTGCGGCGAAAGGACTGGCTGTACTCCACACTCCTCCAGGACGGCCATGGCGCGGTCGGGCCCGGCTGTCCGAGCCAGCATCAGGGTCAGGCTCTCTGGGCTGATCTTTTCACCGCAGTCTGCCGAGCCATTGGACCAGCTGCTCCCATTCACACCTGTGACCTGCTCTGAGTCCGCTGCGCTGCTGCACTGCTGAGATAACTGGATCAAAAGCTTCCACTCTTCCAGTGACTGAGGCTCAACACCTGGAGAATAACAGAAAGACCGTAGAGATATTAGACATGAAGGGGAATTTTTTCTAATGAAATTCTGAAAGCCAAACTAGTTCTCTACATAACTCAAAAAAAAAAAAAAAAAGATTTTCCAGATTTATTTTGAGGTTCTGCGTGGCTAAAGTCAATAGTGCAGTATTTTCCTGCTATTGAAAGGGCGCATTATTCAAATAGTGGGATGTGAAAATATAGTGAGGTCAACGACACGCTTGTTACACACATAGGGACAAGCTCATAGGTTGCAGGGAGATGAAATAAATAATACATAGTTAATGAGTACAATATGATTTACATACTCAACTCACATGTGACCTTAACGACTCAAACTCAGAGCTCACGTGACCTCAATGACTCTGTAAGGGTTCACACCCACATGGCGTTTAAAGCCTGCGACTCGGTCTGTTTTGCCTGTAGAGTTTATAACTTGTGATGAGATGAAGTTCCAATGGTTAGTTACACGCTGCACTACCAATATATCATGTGTAAGTTAGGGGTGTAACAATACATCGATCCACATCAATACATCGATTCATTGATTAACGATCTGATTATATCGATGCAAAATGAAAACATCGATCCATATCGTCATCTTAAAGATACACATTTATTTTGAAATTCACACAGCACGTCTGTGTCACCAATTCTGGGCAAGCGTGCCTCCGCTCAAACAACAAACAGAGCTCAGAAATAAAATGGTCAAATCATATTCTAGTTGTTTTTGTGAGTTGATGTAAATGATTGTGTTAGATGGGCATATGATATCGCGTCATATCGATTGCAGGCTCCTGAATCGAATCAAATCAAAATCGCATCGTGACAGACTTTGTGATATCGCAAACATCGTATCGTCATCCAAACAAATCGATATAATATCGTATCGTGATGAAGCTGGTGATTTACACCCCTAGTGTAAGTACACTGGATTTTCATGCAGCTGAAACATGGTTCTCAGTATGGTCTGTGTCTCACACATCACTGTTACAAACTCTCCTCTCAGCCTATCAGATATTACAATTCTGTTTCTGTCTGAAAGTGTGAAAGGAAAAGTTTTACCATCAGCTTCCTCCAGCAGACTGATGTCGTCTAGCTGACAGATGGTGGAGAACGCTTCTGTGCGACGCTGCAGCTCACAGCAGAGGTAGATGTAGCCGGTCCAGTACCTGCGCACACACATTATACAGAAGGTTACACATGACAGTGTAAGCTCACAAATATGAACAGAAAATAATACTGCTGTGTCAAAGAAAATTACCCATGACTGCGGCAAGCCTCTGCCATCTTCTGCTTGGAGGACAGGTCTGCAGGAAGATGAATGAGGAGAGACAGGAGGCGTCCATAACCCCAACTGAAACAATGGGAACGCCACCTGCAGCAGAAGTCACATGAATTCAGTTTCATTTATTCATATACTTTACTTTCACTTTATTATTAGACAGAATCCAGAAGTGAAATGAACCCATGATGTAGCATAGTTTACATCCATGTCATACGGATTACTGCTAATTTATTATGCTGATCTGTTCTGTACGACATCTATTGCACGTCTGTCCGTCCTGGAAGAGGGATCCCTCCTCAGTTGCTCCTCCTGAGGTTTCTACTGTTTTTCCCCCCGTTAAAGGTTTTTTTGGGGGAGTTTTTCCTTATCCGCTATGAGGGTCCTAAGGACAGAGGGATGTCATATGCTGTGAAGCCCTGTGAGGCAAATTGTGATTGTGATATTGGGCTTTATAAATAAAATTGATTGATTGATTGATCCATTTAGGAGTAGTGTTTGTATTTTTTAGTTTGTAGCTTCCAAGTGAAAGGCACAGGCCTTTAAGTCAAAGTTAAACATTAATAATTGAAGGATCTTATTTTGCATTTTTCACACACTAGCTCGACCAGACCTGGGCCGTCCGTCAGGGGTCAGGGTATCACAGTGCTGAGGGGCATCGTGGGTAAGTGCCAGCTCCAACCAATCCTGTCTCAGTGACTCTGGTTCAAGAAGGGACTGCAAAAATGACAACCTGGAGAGGCAGAAATGAATGTATAATTCATTGATGGGGAGATTTCAAGGTCTTTTTTGACAAATAGATGACACTTCAGATGTACCTGTCCTCTTCAGTTCGTGACTGGACCAGATTATCCAGGTATGCCAGGAAGTGGCTTTGCTGAGCCATGGTCATTACATCAGCAGGAGTGATCGTAGGATAGAACTGCGTAAACGAGCGTACAGCCACCTCCCCGTGCTTCTCATACAGCCTAGATAATAACATAGTGAACTTAGTTTACAAGGTCGTCACAACTGTGATATAAGCATGCGCTAATCGGAGTGAAATGCGTGTGCTGACCTGTGTAAATGAGCGAGGAGAGGAGGTGCACTCCAGGGCTGCAGCTCCCTCAGACTGCGAAGTGATCGAAGCAAATCACCTCTCTGAATAACCTCCACCACCTTACTGGACTGAGTGAGGTCTACAGAGAACAACAGAAAGGTGAGGTCTGACATGAGAGACTGGATCACAGAGGTGGATAATAAACTGTAGATACAAATTAATACAGTTTGTTGTCTGAACACGTCACTACCTCAGAACCAAACTGAGGAAAATCTGTCCATTTTGTCCTGCCTTTTTTTGTCTATTTGTTTTTCCTTTGTGCATTTGTAAAATTTGAAATCTGAAAATAAAATAGAGGAAAAAGAGATTAAACCAGAGATCTGAGGAGAAGCTTCTGACCTAGCATGGCCTCAGTAAGGAGCTCTGCACCTCTGGCCGCTCCTGATGACACAGCAGACACATTCTCCTCACACGCTCTTGGTCCAGCAGAAAGAAGTAGCGACGCAGGAAAGTTGTGCATCCCAGTGCTTGTTCATTCTCCTGGTTTCTAAAGCAGCTCAATTCTGTGTACAGTGTTGCCAGCTGGGTGAGATTAGCCAGGAGATCCGGCGGTACAGGTTTGGGTGACATCACTCGAACAGGATAGAGAGGACTCCCGTTTGACACTTCAGAGTCTTTCTCAGCGGAGTCACACTGGTCCTCTTTTTCTTCGAGCTCAGGAGACTCTTCTTTCTTGTCCTCTGTGATGCTCTCTACTGGTTCTTCTGATGGGAGAGAAGACTCCTCGTGTTGCTCGGAGCAGGACTGTAGATAATCCCACCTCTCCTCCCCTGGTCCATCAATGTTTGAATCGTCCGCAGCAGTCGACTCCTGCTCTTCAGGTCCCAGTACTCGCTCCAGCACCGGCAGCCACTCCAGCAGAGTTTCTTCCAGGCAGACTGGATCCAGTAGAACCAAAGGATCTTGGATCTGGGAGCTGATGTTGGGAAAATGTAAATATAACTTTTAGTTGGTTTTTAGTTTCTACTTAAAGGCTGTGAAAATGTACAGCCAGGATTTTTTCCCCTGCAGTATTGTTTATTAAAGGTTTTAGGGCATACATGAATCAGCAGTAAAGTGTCTAAGTCTCAATGCCCATTTCCCCAACAATCTATGTTTATAAATATACATAGGTAAACAACTCTATACATGCAGAGATAGGGTAATAGGAATAATAAGAATTAATAAAAATGACTTGATTAAAAATAAATAAATTAATAAAAAAAATACACACATATACACATATACAGTCATGGAAAAAATTATTAGACCACCCTTGTTGTCTTCAATTTCTTGTTCATTCTAATATCTGGTACCACTAAACGTATAATACAATGAACACAACAAAAAATGCAGCTGGTCACATAATACTTTATGTCCTATTTGACATTCTTAAGTTTAATTGATTCCCAGGGTATATAAGAGGCCATTTCATGTCACAAGTAGCACTGCACATGCAAAGGCCTAGAGTGGTTTCCTGCTTACATTCAAGCCGTAGCACAACTCAGAAGTTGTCAGCTCTCACATAATGCCTAAAACAAAAGAATTATGTGAAGCCACAAAGGCAGCCATCTTGGCACTGCTGGAAATTGGCATGAGTGAGAGACAGGTAGCGAAAAAACTGAAGATCTCCAAGACAGCCGTTCATTACAACAAAAAAAAACAAGCTGAACATGGCACTACCAAATTGCTACCTGGCCGTGGCAGGAAACGTCTTTCTACCCCACGAGATGACCGTGCACTCATCCGTTCCTGTGTCAGGAATCGTCGTCAGACCTCCAGGGACCTTAAAAATGAGTGGGCACTGTCGAGAAATGTGACTTGTTCGGCAAGGACAGTTCGAAACCGACTTGTTGAAGCTGGTTTGAAGTCACACAGAGCACGCAAGAAGCCCTTCATCAATGAAAGGCAGAAGAAGGCCCGGTTACTCTTTGCTCGAGACCACAAGGATTGGACTGTTGATGATTGGGCTAAGGTTCTCTTCAGTGATGAATCCAATTTTGAATTGATGCCCACTCCAGCCAACTTACTGGTTAGGAGGAAGCCTGGAGAAGCTTACAACCCAGACTGTCTTGCCCCTACAGTAAAACATGGGGGTGGATCAGTCATGATCTGGGGTTGTTTCAGTCTGAGTGGAACAGGGCAAATGCAATTGTGTGAAGGCCGAATGAACCAGGTCATGTACAGGACTACCCTTGAAAACAGTCTTCTTTCATCAGCTGGAAAACTCTTTCCTGCCTCGAATGACTGGATTTTCCAACAAGACAATGCCCCTTGCCACACGGCAAGGTCAGTTAAAGCCTGGATGGAGAACCACAACATTCGCACCATGCCTTGGCCTGCTCAATCACCAGATCTTAATCCAATTGAAAACCTGTGGAAAATCATCAAACTCAAAATGGAGAACCACAAGCCCAAAAACAAAGACAATTTGTTTGAATTTGTCCAACAGGAATGGGCTGCTGTGACAGCAGAACAATGTCAGAAGCTGGTGGAGAGCATGCCAAGACGCATGGCTGCAGTCATCAAAAACAATGGTTATGCAATCAATATTAACTCTTGTGTGTATCATGTGTTTAAAGCAAACAGAAAAGAAAACATGGAATGCTTAAAAGTAGTGTTTTTGGCGGTACAATGCCATAGCTATTGATGTAAGAATTTAAGTAATTTTGGTTATTATCAAGAAAACCATGGAAAATGAATAGTTCTTAGTTCTTAAATTAAACTCTCATGAGCTATTTTTGTTGTTATCATTATAATTGTCCAAACAAATGTACCTTTAGTTGAGCCAGGCATTAAAATTAACAAGAAATTGAAGAGGGTGGTCTAATAATTTTTTCCATGACTGTATATATAGATATATAGATATACATATATATATATATATATATATATATATATATATATATATATATATATCTATATATATATATATATATATATATATAGATAATATATATATATATATAGATATATAGAAGATAGATAGATAGATATCTAATATATATATATATATAGAGAGAGATAATGAAATAAAAAAATATAAATATGCAAATCTAAAAAAAAACAATAAAAATTTAAATAAATTAATAATGATAAAAATACAAAATTTAATCTAAAAATGATAACATAAATATACAAATATGTAACATAAAAAATAAAATAACAAACTGAAATAAAATACAGATGATGATACAAGAAAATCGAATTAATTATTCAAATTCATTTAATTACTACAAAATATATAAAATATGATAAAAAAAAAAAAAAAAAAGGATAAAAGAGAAAATTAGCAATACTTTTACTAATACTTTCTCTATAAGGAAATGTATAGTTGTTAAATTAATACCCTGTGTTTATTTCCAAAAACAACTTGCAGTCAGGATTCTAACAAAACGACACTTACATAGCTCGCTCTGTCGCTGATCGAAGTTCCTGCATGTCGGCCTCTGTGCTCGGCATTTCATCATAAACTCTGTGACAACGAATGCAATTCACTGTTTTTATCTGATTTACTTTTATTAGTCTATTTAAAACAAGTTATTAGCCCAAAATTTTCTTTAAGACAATGAAAAGAAAAAATGAAAGTGAACTAATTTCTCTACAACACATATCTTTTCTCAGTAGAAAGTGGTTTTAGTCTGCTTTTACAGGTCTGTACTTACTCATTGTCCATTTCCTCTGAGTATGGAGCTGTGGCGGACATTTCAGCCTGCCCGCCCTCTCTGAATTCAGGCCGTTGCCAGAGCTCAGAGTTTTGAAGAGTGTTGATCTTCTCTGTTGTCTTCTTAACAAAACTAGAAACACTGTGAAAAAGAAAAATCAAATAATAAAACAATCACCGGTAAGATTACATTAGATATTTACAATCTAACCACAAGAAAGGCAAACAGGACCACAAACAACAGACAATTTCAAATGACTGGGTGCGATGTTTGGAAATGAAACCTGCCACATGCGTCTACACAGATGAACAATGTGAATTAAAAAAAAGTAGATGTGGGTCTTCAGTGGAAAGGGGAAGTAAACTGTCAAAAAGCACAGCTGCACTTGAATAATTATAGTTACTGCAGGAGTTTCAATCCTCATAAGAAAAAAGAAAATGTTGACTATAACTCAAAGCTTCACATGATAACTTCATGCCTACATGGCAGGTGTGTCACATTTATATATTCAAAGCTGTTGGCATGTCTGTCCTGTATTTCTCTGGACGTTCACCTGTCTTTGACGGCCTGCAGTGCGATGCGAGGGGGTTTTGGGCGGAATGAGAGGGGGAGGTGGAACTGCAGGCCTTGCTCAGATCGCTCAGCCTCCGCACGCTCACTGCTCTGTGGATCTGAATAAAGATGGGGGCAAGAGCCAGAGGACAAACACAGATGGATGGAGTACTGGAGGGGAATGATGAAAGGCAGAGGACATGATGCAAGCAGATGGAGCAAAGGTGCCGGACACCACTATAGAGAAAATTAAATGCTGCACAATGCAAATTAAAACGGAACCAAAAATGGTGATATATGTTGATACAATGGAACAGACAAGAAACTTGATATTAACAGTGAGGCAAAGTGAAAACTGTATTCATAAAGCATGTCAGCTGTCAGACAGATCAGTCAGATCTCGCAGCAAATCCAGTGATACACAGCAACATGATTGATTAAAGACTGTATGTTTTGTTTTTTTCAAATCAAACACATTAATTTTAGTGGCAAACATTAAAGACAGAAACTGCTACATATATGATTATTATGACAACAGAGATAAAAGAGTCAGAGTCGAAGAGTAAAATCATTGTCAGGTTTATATTGATAAATCTTTCAGCGGCTGGAGATGCTCCAAATTACAAATATCTAATTTGGCATTTTTCCTCCTTTTTTTTTTTTTTTTGTTGTGGTTTGTTTAAATTGAGGTATTTTAGTGGAGCGGTTCATATAAAACTGAAAATAACTTCACTCTCTCTTCACGCTGAACTCAGAAGAGGCAGAAAAAGAGTTTGTTCCTGAGAGAGAAAAAAAGAGTGAAGACAGAAACAGTAGAAAGTGTGTGTGAGTAAGTTTCTTGTTTGCTGTGGTTATTTTAGCATCAGTGTGGACAACTTTTTGTTTTATTTGTTCATGTGTGAGATTAGGGCTGCAATTATTATTTCTACAATTATTTTCATTGTCAATTAATTTGTTGATATACTCTCGATTAATTGCTAAGCTGTTTAGTGTACAAAATATAATATCCCTGAAAATTCTGCCCTCCCAAGATGGCGTTCTCAAACTTCTTGTTTTGTCAATGACCCAAAGATTTTCAGTTTATTGTCATGGCGGAGTAAAGAAACCAGAAAATAATCACATTTAAGAGGCTGGTTTTGACCTTTTTTTTTTTTAAATATTACTCAAACCAGTTAATTGATTATCAAATTACTTGGCAATTAATTCAACAGTTCACAACTAATCGATAATCATTGCAGCTCTAGAGCGGATTAAAAAAAACATTATATAACCTATTTGAAACTATCTGTTTATTAATGAAATGAAAATAAGACTTCCCTTGAATAATAATTTTGTATATTTTGGAACAGCAGTGTTTGTACACTTGGCGGCTGATGTCTCTTACCTTGCTCTGCCTGATCATCCTCCTGCACAAAACTGAAATCTTTGAGCCGCTCCTCCTCTGATGCGGACTGATTCATGAGGGAGCTCGTCTCCTCGTCTGACTGACTCCCTCTGCGGCTAATCACACGATAGATTCCACAGTCCAGGACGTTGAAGCTCTCCTGGATAATGATATATCCGAAATCAGTACATTTATTAGTGGCAGATTTGCAGAAGCTTTATGCTTCAGCTACAATAGGCTCATAGAATGTATGTATTGAATGGACAGTGATCAAAGCGTGATGTATTTGCTTGTTGACACCTGCTAATCCTCACCTAACAACCAATTAAGTGCCACAGAGACACTTGTCCTTCGTCAATTAAATGGTATCCATAGCAAAAGGATTCAACACGTCCCATAGAAACTAAATGAAAATGATCTCCTACAGCTACTAATGTTTGATCACGACCTGGCAAACTGTTAAAACAAAGAAATGTTACTTGAACTTACATGTGACGAGATGCTACTCCTACGGCTGCTGGAGGCAGAGTCCAGAGGCTCTAGTTTAGTGATGACTTCCTCCAGCTGGCCACTCAGCTCCAGGTGTGTGCTGGAGCTCAGCTGGGACTTGAGATGTTCCAGGCGGTCGATGGGAATCGATTTCCTGGCCTGAGCAGGGATGATAAGCAAGGCTTTTGCTATTTAATAAAAGCTCAATACAAGTGTTGAAAGTAAAAAAAAGCTGTATTAAGTAACTTCAAATGCTGACTGAGCATTTCCTACTGCTACAGCTTCACATTAAAAGCCTTTAACTGGTGAAACACGAGCTGAATTTTATTTTAGAGGTCGAATGAAATACTGTACAATGTGTTTTTCAGTATGCTGAGCCTGATCGTTTTTATCAAAAATGTGTCTACAAAACAAGATAATGTTGGAACGACCCTCCAGTTGGGAGCCACTTATTTAAAGTATAATACTTTTAGGAGGAACTAATATCTACCATCTTAACATTTTTGGTTCTTTTTATGTTTATGACATTCAAGGTGAAACAGGTTAACATGTATGTTGCGTGCTGTACAGGAAGTCAGAATTCATATAAACAGCCTAGACAAGACTGGGATTGGGCCAGTTAGCATGGCAGTGGCGGCCATCTTACCCTGCTGGTGGTGACTGTGTGCTGGAACATACAGCACACCACAGCAGCTAGAAGCCAGGACTCCCTACGCAGCAATCGCTCAACACAGCGCTCAGCAGACAACAGGGACAGGTGGGACAGACGTCCGCTGCCATGGAGACAGAAGAGCTCGTTTCGGTAGACTGCGATATCAGCCAAGTCTGCAAAACCAGAAAACGGATTTGGATTAATTTACAGTAAGTTAAAAGGTCTAAATGATCAATGTTAAAATGATTAAATAATATGATCCATGGTCCTGTATCAAAACACGTTCAGCTTGTGTGTGCCTATGAATGAAATGTTTGCTTATACTCCAAAGGATCGGTGGTGGTTTTTAGGGAGGAAGCGACACAAACACACCTTTGACTTCAGTCCACAGAAGCACTTGTCCGTTCTGAGGTGTGAAGATATAAATGGCTGAGTCAGTCCAGGTCAGCAAGTTTTGGTCTCTACACATGGATAAAGTGTACAGTTAGTCAAGTGACAGGCTGGCAGTTATCACTGAACAATGATGGGATGTTTTCTGACTCATACTGCCTGGTGCCTCCTAATCAATAATGCACATATGATTAAAAATAGTGACTGACAAGCCTAACAACTCAGATAGTATTTACATTATATCTAATATTACCCAAAAAACAGCAGTTTAGGGAAGGCGATTGACTGTGGGCTCTTCTGCAGTGGGTTGTAATGAGGCTCCTCTCTGCAGGTAACAAACAGAGGACATATTAGGAGTTTGACCTTTTTAAGAAGTCAACTTTTAAAGCAGGGACAATCAGTACCTGTAAGTGATGAGAGGCAGAGGAGGACAGGCCAGTGACTTTTTGAACTGATGGGTGCTCAGAACCTCGCCATTAAAACTGGCCTCCCATATTCGAGACCCCGGCCGGGCAGAGTACAGCAGAGGGGGCTGACCAACTAATAATCCCCTGTTCTGAGGGAAGAAACAAGCGCCATAATCCCCGTCGCGCTCCTTATTCCCGACACGCCAGAACTTCTCCCTGAAGGTAGAAAAACACACCACTACTGAGAGACGTCCAGGGATCATTTTTAGCAGTATGATCAAAATGATCAGCATAAAAAAAAATTAGAATGCATTCAGCTGCATTTTTATTCTAAAGAGAATAGTTAAAATAAATAAAGATGCCAGGTTCATGAGGACAAATGATACAGAGAAACATTTTACATGATAAGAGAAATTACTTGCTTTCTACAAGATAAATTATTTCAGTACTGACAAATGCAAAGATCAGTTTTTCAAATTAAAAAAATCACAACTTTTCACTGGCACATAAGCAGGGAGATGTGGGCTCTGGCAAGATGGAGGGGAGTTTAACACAGTTCATTTACACATGCTACCCAAATTTTTATGATACAAAGCTGGATGAAAATCTGCAACGTTTCCCTTAAAGTACAATATTTATCAATAATGGGACATTAACATGGGCCCACTGAGAGTTTCTCAGAGAGTTTTCCATGCTGGTGCTCACCTCTCTGTGTCACAGAGGTAGCAACGGCTCAGGGAAGACACCAGCAGGCGGCCGTCTTGGTACCCGAGCTGAACCACTCTGGAGTCCACAGTAGTAACAGTCTGAACAGGGAAGATAACGAATGCTGACCCCTAGACACAAAGAAACAATATCAAATAAACCATAAGTTACTTGAATATGTTTTTAAAAATGCATATATACATGCATATACATTACTACTGAAGAAATAAAAACTGGTCACTGTGAATAAGCAGTCACTACCTTGCCTAGCTTGGATGATCCAGCACGGAGAAAGGACACCTTGCCTCCTGTGTCCCCGACAAAAACTCTGAGCGTGCTGGTGTCCCAGCAGAGTGCAGTGATGGCCTGACCTCTGTGCTCCCAGGACACACTGACTCTCTCTGGACGACCGCGCCGCTCCAACTGCAGCTCCCACACCACCACCAGACCCTGACTGCAGCAGAGACAAACACTGTGAACAATACAGGCAATACAACCAAACACAGAGGCATGTAGAAATGGAGAGAAGACAGGGAAGGTGGCACTGGATAACAAGGGGTGAATTTTGTTTTGGGGTAGATGAACATTTCCAAACTTCATGGAGAGACTCTAACCTTGTTGCAACAGCGATAAAGTCTTCATCATGAGGGCAACACGCCACCTGAGTGATAGCACCCTCCTGAAAAAGAGTGCACGATGGGTTAGGAGTAGAAACACTGTGTTCCTTATTATATGCAGCTGTATCAGCTAAAAGCAACAACAGTCAACTCTGTATTTCTGCAGAATAGACACTCAGTCACAGATTACCTTGTGAGTGAGAATGAGCCTTTGTTTCCAGCCCTCCTTCTGGATCAGGTGCAACCCTCCTGCCGATGTTCCTAACGCAAGCCACTTCCTTGACACTGCCAAACATGTACACTGTAATACGGAGGACACAGAGTTTACTCATCTGTTCATGTTAATACTGTTTGTAGTATTTCAAAGACATTATATAAGCTACTATAAATGATCTGTGTGTAATTTTATCATAAGACTAACTCAGACATGCGATGGGGAAGCATACCTTGAGCCTGCCAGAGTCTAAACGGAGAGCGGACAGGAGTGGATCGAGGCAGTCAAACTCTGCCAGGACATGATTGTGGTTCTCTGGCACTACTGGCACCAGAGGCATCTTCACTGGTGATCTTCTACAACTGAAAGACAACAAGACAGTCAAGAGTCACCACTCTGCTTCCTGCATACCACGGCCGTCAGCTGCATGGCATCATATGACTTTCAGAAGTGGACTTATCCTCTCAAATTGTCCAGTCATGACTCTGATTTACACTGTCTCCACCTTGGTAAAAAAACGAAGAAATCCTATCAAGTCTTGTCCTGGAGCTGAAAGATAATATTGCCAGAAAGACTATCTAGACAGGACCAGAGGGGATCATTCAGCTCAAAATGCAGCTGCTTAACACATTGCAGTTTGGCTTTTATTTACTTGTTGTGGTTTCAACTGAATTTATGAGGAAGCAGAAGCAAGACTGAAGCTGCAGCTCATTAGAAAAGTCAGATACTGTTGGAAAAAACATTACAGTGTATGCAACAAAAATGTTTTAAAACAAAATCACAGAACGTAATTTGCTCCTAAGCATTAAAGCAGTTGACACCAGCATTTCAAAAGGAGGTGAGACGTAAGAGTAAACTCTGACCTCTGTCTCTGTATTTGTTAGCACTCAACTGCAACAGGAATGTATGTGGGGAAGAGGACGTGCACAGATCTGCTGAGCTCAAGAGACCTGTGGCAAAACTGTACATGATACAGCCCCAAATCTACATGAAAATCCAGAAGCACTCATAAAGCCCTCTCTTCGCAAATGGTCGTGCTTAAATGTTGCAATCTGACAAAGCAAAATTGCACTTAATCACATAACAACTGACCTGTTGAACCTCAGAGCTCTAAGGGCCGCTGAGACTAACCTTGAGCCTCAGCAGAACACTGTTAAAAAATTTTTTTATACATTATTGTAACCAGCTTTAAACTGTTTATTTCCTCTAAAGGACAGCATGCATGCTTGTTACTGATTATCACTGATTTCTGTTTGGACGTCAGCCTTGTGCTTTGTGGTCACAGGTAGAGGAAGTACGCCGATCCCTTGCGGATGGAGAGGGTTGTATGGAGAGGAAGTCCTGCATTGAAAAAGTCAGTGGTGTCGTGGAGAGTATACACAGGTATACTCACATCTTTTTCTGGTTGTTTACAGCATACCCACTAATGACTTAAAAAAAAACCTACTTCCTCTTACCCATCTACCTAGACTTCAACCACCTCACTAACTACCTGGAAAAATATTCACTTGTTACTTCAAGTATCAAAAGTATTCAGAAAACTAACTTCTGAGAGTGTCACACAATTTCATATTATATTTAAAGTGAAAATGTAAACATCATTTTATTGTGTAAGCTGGTCACAGGGTGTCTACAGGTATGACAGTTAAATTCAATGTTTATTAAGACCCGCTTTAGCCAAATTTAGAAAAGATGTTTGGACAAATCATGTTTTACTTACTTGAGGTAAGCACTGCAGGCAAGTGGTATATAGGAAGTCTTGTAGTAGAGTGAGATCGGACAATCTACATTTTCCAGGTAAGTGCAAGTATTAAGTAAAATGACAGTATTGTAGTTTTAAAAGACTGGTAACATTAGAAATGTGGACTTTTACAAAGCTTAGGTAAAATGTTTGTAGTAGTTAAGACGTCACAAATTCAAATTTAACACTATTTCAAGACTTTAAAGGCCTAATTGTTGTAACATTTAAGACAATTTAGACTTTTAAGACACCCTGTGGTCAAAGTGGAGACAACTATATCTAATTTACACTTTTGGGAAGGTCAAGTCATAACAATGCATCACAATTTAAAATCTTAGTGTGTGTGATTTTTGTTAGCTAAAACCTTGTAGCAGTAAAGTCACTGGAGCTGCCGGGTACGTTACATGTAATGGAGTAAAATGTACTCAGGACTTTAGTGAGGTAGAAGTATTAATTGGCATGTGATGGAAACACCTAAAGACAATACAGGTAATTTAAACGTGTATCCTACAAGAGCACATACGTGGGTAAATGTACTATGCTACATGTAAATGCTAATGCTAACGTTAGCTAACCTGGACACTAGTGTAGCGTTAGCACAGACGTTTTAATCAAAGTAAGTTACAGTTAACACATTAAAATGTCGAGCAGCTCAGTCGTTACGGCTTATGTCAGTTACTGCTACTAAGTCACTAAAATAACGTTAAATGGCTGGTTCTTTTAGTTACAGTTAACGTTAATAAAAAAAAAAATCAAATTAGCCCATTATTGATTAAGTTGCTGGCAGCAAACAACTTCAAACGAGCGATTCAATCGGCCGATTACGGCACAGCCTGCATCACGAGACCCGTCTGCTGACACTGATGCTAACGTTTCGATCAACAAACGGAGCGCCGACAGCCTTAAAAATCAAATATTAACATGACATGACTACGTTAAATATGTGAGACGATTTAACACCTTCAGGACCAACATTAAGACTCTGTTCAGGGCGTCAACTCGTCTCAGTGGCACTACATTTGAACAAATTAGCATGCTAGTTAACGTTAGCTCACACTGATGTTGCCATTCACATGTCGTTTTCTCACTTGAAACCAAAACTCACCAGATAGTCCGGGTGGCACTCCAGCGTTACTGCCTACACATCCACACCCAACCGCGGATACATCACTGGGTTTGGAGAGAGTCAGCGGTCAGTGTCGCTCCACCGTGACTGCAGCCTGCCGACCTGTCACGGCTTCACTCAGCTGATATGAGGGCACTTCCTGCCTGGATGCTGTGTCACAACAAAACCATGCCCATTTTCTCCAAAGCACCACCGCTATGCCTTTACAAAAGTTGCAAACAACTGCTCTCTTTCAGTTTATAAAGTATCACAGCATTAGAACAACCTCTCTTGCAAAATGAATTCCTAGACTGAATGAAATCCTGCAGTTTCAATGGACAGTGGCATGAACAAAAGCTCACTTTAATTCAGTGACATTTTTGTCTTCAGTGCAGACAGAAGGTGCAAGACATTACAAACCAGTGACAGTGTGATTTGAGCCACACACACACTAATGCACTCGAGTGTGACATGTCTTTACAGTATTGCTAATATTCACTTTTGCTTTAGATTTTTGGGAACTTTGTTCCACAAATCGACCCAGTGCTCAGAGGGGCTCCTCGTATGTCCAAGCTTCTGTGCCCTGTGCACCGATGATACATGCATTGACAGTCCTCTGCTTGCATTTCACACACCAGCCTGTTGTCCTGAGTGCCTTTCTGATTTTTCATTTCAAATTTGGTCATATTACACCATTTTAAAAGTCCCGTTTAACCATTACCGGCACCAATCTCTCAACCATTGAGAAAACACAAACAAAAAAGAAACTAATTACAGTTATTTGTGACTGAGATGCAGTTAGTCTCTGTTGAACAGTTGGGGGTATAGCAGCGTCCATCTATATGCTCGTTAAGCCCCTGTGAATCTCATCCCATCAGGCTGTGATCTGTGGTCTCTTCACAGCGGTCTGGAGAACCTTCTCGGGTCATTTGTCCATATACTGTAACGTCTTCCTTGTCCTCTCTTTGACAAAGCATCAGACCTCAGGTTTTCCTCATCATGCGACGGGTTTGCCAGATGTGGAACTTGCTGTAGGCTGTCTGAAACATCTCCTCCAAATGCCCTGTGAGCTGTGGGGACGCCGAAGACATTTAATACAGGTGTCATCTGGTATGAGACATTGTGTCACTGTTAATAGCTTAGAGACTTACATTAGTGCTTAAGTACTGACGCTGAATCTTCTCCTGGAAAGGACGAACCTTAGTCATCTGAAATCTCTCGAGGTTTGACTTCATTTTCATCACCTACATAAAAAAATATTAGATAATGAGTAGATGATTAAACAAGTATTAAAAGTGGAGACTGAAGTCATGGGCGTAAAGACAAGAATAACTTCCTCTGTGACAATAATATGACCCTCAATTAATACAGTTATTATTATTAGTCACCTTCTCCTCCAAAAATGGTGTGTTTACAGGGAAACAGGACCAGAAGTGTCTCAACAACTCTCCAGCAGCTGCATAAAGATGCTTCAACTCTCCTTGAACCTCAGTAGGTACCATCTCTGAAAAAAATAAACAAAGATTGATAGGAAAACACACAACAGGCACCCAATGATCACCAACTTCCATGGTAGTAATATAAGTAATATTCATGTTATTTAGTAATGGTGCAACACACTTACGATTTATGGCTTGCTGCGTTGCTGCCTGCATGAGGACACCACCTGGAGAAAGTGCTGCGATGGCAGAACTAGCTGTTGTGCTGGACAAAACCTGCAAAAAATATTACTAAGTTAAACACTCTGAAGGCACCATTCATGCTTACAATTTTTGACTTTTCAGGAAAGCTAAACTCGTGATTATTTCTTATTGCCACTTGTAAATATTTGAACACAACCAGGTGTACATGACCTCAAAAGACGTTTTTAGCCCTGGACCCATCGAATTTGAATTTAAGACAATTTAAATGTTTCAGGAACCTGTAGACACCCTGAAACAGTATTTAGATTTATCGCAGGCAATTATGACATGACAAACTTTGTATTTTCCAGCATTGCTTATTACTTTTAAGCACCACAAAAAAAATTTGCATGTGCACTTTTATCTGTACATATGTTTATCTCCAGCTGCATTCATATCATCCATAACAAAGCATCCATTACTGCTGCACCACTCTTACATTTAATTCAATCACCTTCCATTGCAATACCCGCACTGTCAACCACCTGAAATCTGCACTACAATCATAAGCATCATATCTAACAGCTCTCGGCATTAGTCCTGGGATCATTTCACTGCTGTGTATTTTTATTTTTTTAAATTCTTTTTCTATCCATATTTGTCTTTGTATATGTCACGTTCTGTAAAAAGCTACCAGGTACCTTAATTCCCTCAGGATTAATAAAGTATATATCTATCTCTATTCATCAATTTGGAGCAGAATGACGCTGCCGTTGTTTGGTTCTGTGTAAGAATGCAGAGGAGGTATAAAGAAGGGACTTGTAGCCGCCCTTTGGCGTGATCTCTGTGTAAAAAGGACCATAGTGTGAAGGATCTAACCTGAGTGAGGTTGGGTTTGTAATTGACCATCTCATGACGGATGTAGTTGACAGAGTTGATGATATCCTGGCTTGTTGTATACTGTTGGGACTGAAGTGGCACAGGACCGTGAGCATACCTTACAAAAAGAGGGAATGAGAAGCACTGTATTAGCACATGTCCCCACTGATCCAACCAAGAATACAATGTATGTTTTATCAGTTTAAAGTATAAAGCCGTCGCTGCAAAACTGCATCCTGACCCAAATCTACCTGAGGTTTCATACATTCACTTTATATACTAGTGACATTCTGCTGTCATGGCTTACGGTAGGAACTTTGACACAGTGAAAGCAATAGATCTGACCTAGAAAATGGGATACCAAATCTATTTCGAAACAGCTCACAGTGAGCACTCAGTCTAGAGGAAGTGAGCCTCTCCCTAAATTCTGCACAGTTGATTTTTGGCTACTGAAACATAAAATTCCTTTTAGTGACAGAGACTTTGCTGAGGCTGACACGACTAATCAATCGACTGTTTAGTCTGTCTGGTTGTGGTAAAAATACAACATTTTTGGTTGTTACAGAATCTGAAATGCAGAAAAATCTACATACTTTGTTTCATATATTAGAAATTGAATAACTAATACTGAGTTTTGTGACAGTTTGACAAACAAAATAAGCAATTTTAAAAGGTCACCTGACTGTTGTTGTATGATGCCGATAGGTGTTAGAGGAAAATATTAAACTACAAAAAGTGTTTCATGAACCACTGCCATTTGGAGTTAGCAATACTATGCTACCCAGTATGAAACAAAGAATAAAAAGCTCAAAATAAAATGTGGACAAACTGTACCTGTCAGACTTCTTGAGGTTTAACGCAACTGTTTTTGGTCTGTTTTCCCTTTGCAGATCTTCATATTCTATGGCTTCTTGTAATTTAACCTGAGGAAGTTTTCAAACAGAAAAAGTGACTGTAACAGAGTAAGAACCATGTTGTGGGAAAACTCTTAAAACAGCAGAGCCATCATACCTTCTTTACAGGAGGTTGGAAGAAGTCAGAATCCCTTGAGTTTCCATCTGTGCTGCTCGTCTCACTTGCTTGGTCAGCTGAAGTCTCCCTTTAAATATAAGATACTGTTAGCGAAGAAGTGAAGAGACTGAGCAAGTGATAGTTTTTGTCACCAGCTATTTCATTACCCCTTGCGTGAGCCTGCTGCCAGCACCATGGCACTGTGGTGGTTGAACCGCTTTATGATGGCAGAGTTGCTGCTCTCCTTCACCGTCCTGTTCGAGTTGGAAGTTGAGGGCAGTGTTGTGCTAACTCCGTAACCCTGTGTCACAGGAAATACCAAGTCTTGAGGTCGAAGGAGGAAGAGGAAAAAGGAAGCTATACAAGTAAATTATTTTTTAATAACAGAATGATGTGGCTGTGATCGACTAACCGTTAAAATCTCACCTCGTCTAATGTTTTATCCTCTAACGACAGGAGGTCCACCAAAGGATTCTTCACTCCTTGAACCACCAGAGACTTTAACCCTGCAGGAGCCAGATTTAAAAACATGAAAGCAGATGTGAGGCTTGAATCAAATGTTGAAATACATATACTGACATCTGTAGAAAATCCTTGCATTCATATCAGATATTTGCACCTGAAAACATTTTTGGAATTCCTACCCTTTTCATCCTGCTTTGCACACTCTGAGAAGATATCCTGTGTCCCTGTGTTGATGCGGTCTCTGTGAAAATAATGGGACTGGAAAAAGCGGGTCCAGAACTCCTTCTCCGTCAGGTTATGAGGCACGTTTTCACTGTACTTCTGCTTCACTGCAAGTACAACATAACACAGTATAATTATATTTAGTCCAATGTAGTTGCAGTGTCCAGGATTTAATATCCGTTATTGAGGTGAACAGGAATGCACCACACCAGGGGTCAGCAACCTTTACTACCAGGAGAGCCATTTTTGGTCCAAATTTTTTTAATTAAATCTGTCTGAAGCTGCAAAATATATTTAAGCCTTATAATAAAGGTAACACAGCCTTATTAAGTCTAAATTAGCTTATCAACATAACTAATAGGTCAAAATTCGTGATGAAATGAGCTGAAACATACAACTACTTGCAATGCACCGTTCTGCAACGTTCTAAAAACCTGCCGGTTCACACCAATGCAACTAGATGAGATAGTGTTCATCTCTATGCAACAACTCTCTGTACTTCCACTCTGTTTTCCAGCTTTTCAGGCTTATTCTGTGGCTGAATATAGTTTATAGCTTCTTAAATATGAATGAGGATAGTGATAGTGAGATACTGGCTACAGTTGCATTTGTAGTAGTGATGAAACAGCTTTAAAAAAAATATATATGTATATAATAATAATATAATAAATGCACCACAATAATATAAGTAAGCAGCGCCAATTAGTTAGTCAATGAGAACGTGTGTGTGCAAGGGCAAATAAGGACATTCAGCCAGCAGTTGCAGCAACAGAAACAGAGGTCCTGTCGCAGCAAGCAAACACGCCATCTGCGTTCATTTTAACTCAACCAGTGGATTTCACTACAAGCTGACCGGCTGTAAAAACAGGTGACAAGCTTTCTGTCCTAAAATCAGTTGCTGGCGATTTGACTTGCGGAGTTGCAGGTGACACCATCAGCCAGCTTGAGTCGAGGTCAGGTGGCCAGTTCAAACAGCTGCAACTTTTCCCTGCAACGTTCTAAACAGTTTTGTCTTGTTGCAAATCTTTGGTCTGTACTGGGCTTAAGAATCACTTTAGGGCAACAACAATGATGAATGAAAATTAAAATGTTCAAAAATAACCTTGATTTGTTTCTATACAATCTAAATTTTTGTCAAAGCTACAGGGTGCCGTTGAAGAAGAGCTAAAGAGCCACATGTGGTTGCCTACCCCTGCACTAGGCTGTCCATTTACAGATATATAAGCTGATTTTAGAAAGCAGTCCTTCCTCTACAGCTGACAGTGTGCTAAATGACAATGTGAGCTTGTAGCAGCTTTTCCGGGTCAATAATTACTGTTGCAAGCGATTAGTTAACTTCAAAGTCGAGATGTAATCGTTTACCTGCAGGGTATGTTCTGAAGATGGATTCAATAATGTCCGCTGTCAGATTATATCTCAAGCCATTGCAGCCATCTGTCTGAGGTCTGATGTCTGCCTGCAGTGCACAAAGATGACAGCTGTTAACTATGTGCCAAGTTGTCAATGCTTGAATCATTTATGGCATTTAAGATTAGGTTTCGAAATGTTCAGTCTTATTATGAAAGACATAATGTACTCACCAGAAATGCTCCAGATATACCGACTTCCTGTTTGTTGTTGGATAAAGCGGGTCCGCGTTGTTTATGTCCCCTAACCGGTTGGCCCAGAATTCATCTGCACTGATCACCTGACTCACCACGAGATCCTTATACAACTGGAAAAGCACTGGATCTTCTTGAAGCATCCTACAGGAGAAAATAAAGTAACAGTATTTTATTATTAATGAATAAATCACCCAAAGCCCACATTAGTTATTTTAAGATGAAGACATTTGTTGCCGATTTTCTATTAAGTACTGATTTACTGTAACACATCCTTTAAGACCAGGAAAATACTTTATATGAACTAAACCATGATCCATTTTCCATTCCGGGTCGTGGGGGCAGCAGGCCAAGCAAAGCACCCCAGGCATCCCTCTCCCCAGCAACACTTTCCAGTCCTCCTGTGGGACACCAAGGTGTTCCCAGGCCAGATGAGATATGTAATCCCTCCAGTGTGTTCTGGATCCGCCCTGGGGCCTCCTACCAGTGGGACGTGCCCAGAACACCTCTAACTGGCACCTCTACCCACCTCAACTGACCCCTTTAGACGTGAAGGAGCAGCTGCTCTTCTCCAAATTCCCTCCTCATATCTGAGCTCCTGACCCCATCTCTAAGGGTGAGCCCAGCCACCCTACGGAGGAAACTTATTTTGGCCGCTTGTATCCTCAATCTCATTCTTTCTCTCATTCTACCCAGAGCTCATGACCGTGATATTACAAAAAAGAAAATCCTAGACAGTTTCTAATCCAAAGTAATAACATCTATATCATATCAATACACACTCAGCTGTCATTTTATTTGGTACAACTAGCTAAACTGAATGCAGTCTAACGCAACAGTCCTGCAATAAACCCTATCTCTATGAAGCTTATAACATTCAGTGTTGATTCAACTGTGTGGTCATTTTGGAGGCTGTAGTTTGCTACGTTGCTCAACTGTATTTTGTCAATCATATTTAAATCAATAAGGCTGGAGTAAATATTAGAAACACCTCTTGATATAACACAGACTGCAACCCTTAAAAAGTTTAATCATCACCTCTAAAATACAGCTTCAAGTAAATGGATTTTAAGTTGAGATCATTTAGTCACAAATACTGTCCCTAAAGTCAACACTGAAATCCTATACTCAAGTTTTACTTGACACTGAATATGATAAACTTCCACAATTACACTTAATGGAAAGTGAAAAGACAACCACATGGCAATTGAGGAGGGAGACAAAATATGAACTGAAAGAAACGGCGCTGATTTTAGAAGGTGCTGGATTACTTACACGATATGATTATCTGTGCTTTGTTAACATGATGTAAATACTTCATTTAAATATCACGGTTATCATAAATATTGGTATATATATCACAACACCCCTAATAAGAAGCATATAAAACTTTAAAAATGGGTTGCAAATGCTTACTTACATTAAAAAACAGCTCGCCACTGTATTTTTTTCTTTGAAATTCTACATTACTCAAACAGAAGTTAAATGTGTGTTTGTTGCAGACAGATTTGTTGCCCTCTTGAGTTTTACAAACACCAGAACAGTGTGTGTATAACTGAATCAAAATAAAGTACATGTGAGGCACCCAGTAGCTCAGTGGGTAAAGCAGGCATCCGTTGCTGCAGGAGCCGTGGGTTCAATTCCATCCTGCAGCCCTTTGACACGTGTCATCCCCTCTCACACTTAATACTGTCCTATCAACTGTCGGCAAAAAGCCCACAAAAATAATGTGACTAACTGGTGTGTTTTTAGACACAATGGAGCTCTTTGGTTGTGAGTGACATGGAGACATGTAACACAAAACAAGTGATCAACAAATAGTAATAGTGAATTGTGCAAGACAAGTAACTGACATGAAAACAAACAGCACAGCGCAAGACAAGTGGGGGAACAAGACTCTAACAATGTGAAACAATAGATGTTTATCTTAGATTATGTGTGTGTGTGTGTGTGTGTGTGTGTGAGTGTGAGAGAGAGAGAGAGAGAGAGAGAGAGAGAGAGAGAGCGACAATACTAACTTTAGGGAATTACTAACAAAAGGAAGACAAAAAAGGAGATATTAGCGAGGAAAGATGGAAATTATAGAGGGGGCTGAAATAAAGAAAATAAAGAAAAATAAAACAAAAACTAATAAAAAAAAAATTGTTACTCTTGAGAGCGGATCTCTCGTAGAGTCCCAGGGTAGAAGCCCGGGGTGTCTACAGATGTAACCAAGTTAAATTTAAGACGTTTAAGGCCTTTTAATGTTAATGCCATTTATTATTACAATTCTTTGGCCTGTCCAATGAATGTAAACAGTCATTGGGTCTGTCAGGCTGGAGAAATTTTCGCAATAATGTGACAGAAAATATTTAAGACCCATTGAATCTGAATTTAAGACAATCTAAGGCCTATTATTAAGAAAACATAAGACTTTTTAAGGACCTGTAGACACCCTGAACACACGAAAAACTCATTGGAAGGATAATTTCATTGTTGGTTTATTTCTTATTAATGTGACCTGATGACAATTACCAAAACAGAGACTATTACAAGACTTGAAGGACTTTCTTGTGCTGCAGCTGTGTCTCACCTGTTCTTCTCCTCCAGTTCCTTGTTGGCTTTCTTCTTGAACTTGGGCAGCAGCTGCTGCAGCAGCTCCTTGGCAGCATCTCTGTCTTTGAGCGCACTGCTCTCGTTGGAAAAGTGGAATGTGGTACTCTCGCCGGTGTGAAGCACCAGCTGGAGCTGAATTTTGGCTTTACCATCTGGACTGATCTTCTGACCTGTACAGAGACATTTAAAACACAGCTTGAGAACACCACCAACACATCATATCTCAGCGCTACTTAGTAAATGGATGGCAGCAAGTACTCACAGCGAATATCTGCATATAGGTGGCTGACTGTGAAGCGGTCTTTGCCCTCTGGACCCCAGGCTATACGTTCAGCCATCAGGTAGAGAGTGCCATCCTGCTTCCTCTGGCGAACCTTCTTCACCACCAGCAGCACCTCCTCTGACAGTGATGCCATGGCTCCAACAGAAAACTGGAAAAGCACATAGGTGTCATTAATAATCACGTCCTGCACAGGAGTACTATTCTAAAATTATTATAAATTATTAACACGGCATTATCTAATAAAAATATATTCAACGCCATGACAGAGTCCTCTTGTCGGTGTCGCTACTTGACCATTCAGAATTAACGTTAGCACCATTAACGGTAGCGGGAATGAAGCGAGTAACGTCAGCAGGACTTGAGCACTTTGTATGAGACACAAGCACGAACTATTTCACTGGATTTCACTACATCCTAAATGACTGCCATGCTCCCGACGAGGCGTGTAACCTGTGCTAGGTGAGGCGATGTGCACACGAGTTAGCCTCCGCTGTGTTCACGGTTTTATCACATTAACTCAGCTAACCAACGTTACGTTAGCTAACGTTAACAATCAAGAAGAGAAAAAGCCTGAGGGAGAAGTCGGCAATAAACTTACTTTACCTCAAAATAAATCGATACTGCGACGGATACCTCGCTTTCCTTCAGCACATAGTCTCAAACTGATGTATTCTAGCATATAAAAAAATAACTGAGCGACTTATTTTAAACTGAATTTTGACTACTCTAACACTGAGCGTCCTGACTTCAGCGCCGACATGACTGCCAGGCGGTGTGTTGCACTGAAAACGTTCCGGCTGGATAACACGACAAAGATTCAGTTCCGCCAGAGCCCGCTGAACTAAAAAGGGAAAAGAAAAGAATTTACTAGATAAATAAATATATATATGGCATAAAAATCCTACTATAGCAGGTCAGCAGTAGATGCCACAAGTATACACCATATATAAGCTGGGAACCTAAAGATTAATTTGATAATAATAAACTCTATAATAAACGTTGCATTCTGGTTAGGTGCCCGTTATTACTGTGATAATCCTTGAGATCACAATAGGTAATTTAGTGCAGTGAGGTCATTTCAATAAATAGTCTCATTAAAATAGTCAGTTATGGGGTTTTACATCATCACAGATGAAAACAATTGGTCTCGCTTGATCCACAAGAGTCTCAGCCATCCACTAATGTCCAATTTATGCAATCCCAAGACTGTTTAGGGACCCCAGTATGCAGAAATAGTCAAATACACATAGGTGAGAATAACAGATAAAGTGCATGTGAAGAACTGCATGTTTTCTGCCCAGAACTGTGTGAGATGAACTGACAACTTCTGACACCAGAGGCTAATTGTGATCCAGGATCCAGGTATCTGAGCTGGGAAACCCCTACGGATAGACAAACTGTGCGTAAAGCCTGATAGCTAACATACCTATGGAGAAGAGTTTATAAAGAGAGGAAGAAGAATAAAATGAAAAGAAGAAGAAGAAGAAGGTGAGGATGAAAAGCAGGAAAAGGAAGAAGAGGAGGAAGAGACAAATAAATCCATGAGGCTCCATCAGTAGAACTTTCTGGGCCAAAAATATTATAAGTCCTTGAAAAAGCTTTAAAATCATGCGTTTCTAACCCACACAGCAAAATGGAGGAACGATGTTTAATCTGCATCAGAGACTTGATCTCACAGCTTTTAGGAACCAACAGCAACGTGTTATCAAGTTGAGTTACCTCACCAGTGTACAATTTAGTCGCAACTTCACACAATAACACAGTCAATCACCAGGGGGCAGCATAACAGCCGTGCATGTATTTACACAGCGGATTTTAAACTAGTGTCAAAAATACAGTTATCAAGACAAAATTCTGAGAGTCTGCATACTTTATCTAGACAACATAGAAAACACCTGAAATGTATTTTTACAAAGATTTATTGATCCATAAGTTAAGAAATGATTCTTAGAGAAACTCTTTTCCCATTGGCTGAGGAAGGCTACATGATAGGCTACCACAATTCAAAATGATGTCAAAAATTCAGTTTCTGACGTACAATTCTGAAATAAAACACTTTTAATCTATCCTGACAGCAAAATATTGTCTTTTTTTCATGACCACTGGAGGTTTATTTAGTTAGAAATTGCATTAGCTGTTTACAGTACGGTTTATGGTGGACACATTTTGATTCACTTCCATGGAGCCCTTATACCCAGAATCACAGCCCTGGTCAGATACTCGGACTTGTCCACAGAGAAGTACACCATGATTTACAAGCTGCTGCACATTAAGATCCTCAGAGCCGTGTCCAGGATCAAACTGCTCCAAACTGCAATCACCGGGGGTCATCCTTCCCCCAGTGTATTTCTTCTACCTCCAGGGAGATGTCTCCTTCTTTCTTGTCAGCTACACAACAGGGATAGCGCTGTTCGCTGGTGTCATGCTGTACACTGCCAGTCACTTCCTCAGGAGGGTTGTGGGAATAATGTACCTGGACCCGTCCCAAACCACACTCAAAGTGTCCCACCTCACCTTCTGGGGCAGACGTCACGATATTTACCTGCCTGTGTCTGATGTTATGACCATCGGGGATACAGGGGACTCTTTAAATGAGACGATATTGAAATTGAAGAGATACAGCAGTCCACAGACAATGTATTTCTCCACTCGTTTTGGACATGTGGTGGACAAACATGGTTTTGAGGAGGTGTTTGGAACTTTAAAATGATAGTTTGTTCAAAATATATTGATGATTGGGACTGTAATCAACAGGGAAATCTCCTAAATATTATTATGGTCAAAATATAACTTGTCATAATGAGGAGGATGTTTTCATACAGTAGAAGACTGTTGCTGGTATAATATGTGACTGAGATGTGTCAGCTGTTATTGGTCTGATGTATCCACAGTGAATGACAAGCTAATTGTTTTGTGAAGCTTTGTGAACATTTGCAGGCGTCAGCAGGACTGTGGCCTTCAGGGTGGAACAAGATGCCGATTGACCAGTGCAGTAATATTTTAAGAGAATTCAGATCACTTTTGTCTGGTAACCAATGTCTAAATGTGTGAAAAAGAAAAAAACAAGTAAAATAAAATTCAAGTCATCTTATTACAAGTGAGTTGGTCCATTTTCTTTACAGTGTAATCCGTATTTAATCAGGCAAATCATTAAGAGCAAATTATTTACAGTTGTGGGCTGGCAAACAGACATATTTGTGTTGCACCTTAAAGACCAATACAAGTTACAGTTTAAATCCATGTCCATGAAAACATGGATGCTTCACACACATCTTCAACCTGGCAGCACAGACGATCTATACAATCAACACAGTTTTAAGGTGGACACCCAAGATTCGTGTCACTAATTAAGTATCTGACCAAATGTCTCCCCTTCCGTTCTTGAGATATGATGACAAGTAAGTTTATTTTATATTATGATGTCACAGTGAAGTTGATCTCTTGGATAAAAAAAATTTCATCACTTCATCATTTTATCCTATTACACACAAATTTGGTCATAGTCATAATAGTCATGAGTCACCAAATTCTAATCAGTTGAGTCTTGAGTTCAACTGGATGTTTGTGCCAAATTTTAAGAAATTCTCTCCAGGTGTTCTTGAGATACAGTATCGTATTCATGAGAATGAGACGGACGCAAGCTCACAGTGACCTTGAACTTTGACCAACAAATTTTGATCAGTCTCTCCTTGACTCAAAGATGACATTTGTGACAGATTGGAAAGAATTCCCTCAAGGTGCTATTAAATAATCAAGTTCATGAGAATGAGATGGAGAGGTCACAGTGACCTTGACCTCTGACCACCAAAATATAATTAGTTCACTCTTGAGTTCAAGTAGATGTTGGTGCCACATTTGAAAATATTCCCTCAAAGTTGAGGGATTGCATTCACGAGGGTGAGATAAACCAGGTCACAGTGACACTGACCTTTGACCTATGACCACCACAATCTAATCAAAGTACACAAATTTACTCTGTCGTGGTACTGGTTAATAGGGTTATATGCTATGAAAGTGTATTGCTTTTTATGGTTTATTTCAGTCGCAGTTGTAACAACATTTAGCAGAGTGCATTATGACTTGTTTAGGACTCAAAACTCAAAGTTGAGGACTCAGGGCTTGAACGCCAAGACTTGGCACTTCATTGTGACTTGCAAACAATGAAAACAATGACTTGGACTCCCTTATGCTGAAATTCTTTCTCTAAAACCTTTTTTATGGTAAGTAATGAAGCAGAGTACATTTTTAAATGCTGCTAGTGACAGAAGCTGGTCTCTTACACATGTATACTAAAGTACATGCTGTTTCTGTAATAGCTTTGATTAAGATGAAATAAACAGTTGCATGCTCCAGCTGAACACAAGATTAGCTCCTCAGAGGTCTGTTCCCTCATCTTCAGCCTCTTCAATTGGCCCACCTTCAGCTCTGGAAGCACCAAGGTTATAATATTCAAGCTCAGCGTTCTGTTGGCCTGCTGGTTCCTGCCCCCCAGCCTGGAGAGACATGGCAGCCTGGAGAGACATGGCAGTAGACACCAGTAAGTTATACACTGTATACGGACAAAATACATCACCCGAACCTCTCTTGATCAAACATGTGTACCTGCCTTATTGCTGTAACAAATATCAAAGTCAGCAGCAGGCCCGCAAGTCTTGTGAAGAAAACGACTGGAGAGGCTGAAACAAAGTCAAAGCAATCACATTAAATCATAGCATATCATCAGCACAACAGCCTTCACTTAAAAGAAGATGCATTAAATCTCTAATATCACAAAACTGAAGTAGTTTTGTATTAGTTTGCAGCTGCCTTACTCAATTCAAATAATTATCTGTAGGTAATTCAAATCAACAGACTGGAATAAAGGTGGTTTTAAGATAACATTAAATATTGCTGATTCTCTTTGTAATAACTTTTTTTGTTGAAATATGAAAAGGGACTGTACAAAATATACCTCCTGTAAAAAAGTCATATCAACTGCCTATTTAAGACTTATTCCCTGGGGTACGAGATCACAACATAACATAACATAACATAACATAACATAACATAACATAACATAACATAACATAAGTATTTTTTCTTTTAAGATATAACCAATTATTATTAGTTAGGTTTAAAATGTGACCTAGAAACAACTGATTACAAGTTCTCCATGCCATGTTTTTGTCATTTTAGATCATCTTCCTGTCTGATTCAGCCGTATGCTTTCCTTTATGTTACCTAAGATACTGCGATGAAGTGGCCGGCTCTCTGAGGAGAATTTCTGAGAGTTAACATAGACATGATAAACACAGCTGTAGCTCCTTTGGTGGCTATGGTTTGCAGGAGGGAACAAGAAGTAGGCTGTGTGATTTACAGCCTGCTGGGTGTAGCTGTGTTTTGTGTTGGAGGTGGTGAAGGTGAGCTGGAAAGAGCCTCCTGGGTACTGTGGTTTAATGGAGCAGCTGATGGTGAAGTTGGAGAACTCATTAAGCACATCGGAGGAGGGAGTGATGGAGATCATCGGCTGCAACAGCAGATCTGTAAAGACAAGGGGTTGGTTGAAGGAGCAGATCTCCAGTCATTCTCCTATGACTGAGACAAAGACACTGGAACGCTGGAGCAAATAATAACCAATAGCAATAATGACCAATAATGTCCTGGATAACTTTACAGTGAGTTACACTAAACCTCTGTCAGTTGAGATTATCGTCATGTCTGATGTCACTGAGAGTGTTACCTGAGCAGCTGATCTCCAGGTAGGTTAAAAAGTGCCAGGGCCTTGTTGATACGTCCTCCCTTAGCACAGACCCAGACTGAACTCTGGAGGAATCGATCCCCCACGCTTGTGTCAGGACAGAAGACTTTATTGCAGCTGAAATGGCAAAACCACATTTCAGTTTTCTACACACTAAAGCTGCTGACTCCAGTTTCACCTCCAAGCCTTCCAATGGTTTCCAATCATCATGAAGTTTCATTTCCAGTCTTCCAGCGCAGCGACTGCCTCCACCCACCAACCAGACATTATCAGGCTCTGAGCAGAGACAGGAAAACAGCTGAAGTTCAAAGTAATTCTGGACCAGGAAAATAATCTTAACTGCAAAAGTCTGTTTACTGGCCTTTTAAGAGCTTTTCAGTGCATCACATGACCTTCATCAGCAGATAGGGTTTGCCTGATTGTTTACATTTTCAGCATAAGCCAGCCATATACAGTGAGCGCAGTGATGGAGGAGAAAAGCGTGTAGAGAAGGACGGCCTCAAAGCGAGGACGCATTAAACCCCTGCAGGACACGTGAGGGTCCAAACGGGGCTGAGGGTAACAGAGCTCCTCTCCCTCCAGGCTGTCCATCATCCAGCACTGTGGAGAGGTGATGACCTGAACCTGCTGAGCTCAAGCACTTCTCTGATCGTACAAGACATAGTGCAGCTCACTGATCTCTTACGACACTCCTCAACTCCCCAGTCATCCTCCTCATCACTGTCTGCTACAGGCTTATAGGCTGCTTTTGTCAGTCTGTTTGTTGTATCTGTTATTTCTGCTCATCCCTCCTCCTCTTCCTCATCTCTCCCTTGGTTATTCCATCATCCCATCTTCCTTTTTTTCACAGTTACCTGATGCAACATAGCAGAGTCATGCAGCCGATGAAAAACTTTTCTCTTAACTACAAAGCAGTGGCGTAAGGTAGTTACAATGGGCCCCAGTGTGCGCTATTATGAGGGGCCCTATTACGCCCTAGTTACAAGTTATGAAGCACACACACACACACACACACACACACACACACACACACAGTTTAAGGTGTATATATATTTGAGCAACAGTGTGTCTTACTGCTGCTTTTACATTACATGCACTTGCATATACTTGATATTGGACACATTAACATACATATTACATAGCAATCATCATCACATATCTGTATATGACAAATTTACAAAAGAAAATAGGAAAATATTAGTTTAACTTGATAGTTTTTATTGGTAAATTATAGTTTTTTAAATAGTTCAGAATAAGTTTATGATTTGTTATAGACTGAGATGGGTTTGTCTTATTTAGGGCATGTATGGAAAATAGCACCATTTTTGTTTTAATGTGAGTTGTTCTTTGATTATGGCCTCGCTTTTCTTTTCTTTTTTTTTAAAGAGAAGGAACAATTGCAGAATGAGGGAGCACAGTTGTCTTGCTTCTAAGCTGGCAGTATACAGCACCACATCAATGTCTGTGTGAAGGTGAGAGCTGCAAGGACAGGACCATAGACAGGATGGAGGTGTTGCTTAGATGGCATCTTATGTGTGTGAAAATTTAAAAAGCAGCTAGCAGCAGTTAGCAGCAAACTCAAAGAAGAAGAACAGGGCCCGAAAATGTCTGTGACTGGGAAAACAATAAGGCCCAGTGCATTATTATGTGAAGGGTGGCGATGGTTTGGTTTATAATGTTTTTAGTTATTTATGTAGCAGTAATTACACAGAGCCAGCAGCTACACTGTCATAAAAGAGAGAAATGATCAAATTGAATGTCGCGTGTCTGTCTCACTCGCAGCGCTTTCTGTTTCTATGACATCAAATGTCATAGAAACAGAACGATGCCCCGGCCAAGGTCACGTGCAAATACCTTCAAATCATTGTGATCTGTCACTTTGCACTTGGCTTTGGACCAGAACCAACCTGTGGAAAGATACTCTCTGAGATTGAAAGCAGAAAGCAAAACTTCTTCAAAAACACTTTTCAGCCCTTTGGACAACTCAACTTTGTGGAAAACCCGAAGATGGCTCCAGGCGGACCCCAGGCGTACCAGCTGTCTCTGAGGGACATATACCTCCCAGGTAAGACAACTTCCAGATTTATTTTTGCATTTTAATGGTTGACACGACCTCTGAAATTGTTAAAAGCGTTATCAGTTTAAAAGTTGGACAGTTCACAGCACGTTATTAGGTCTGTCGGAAAACAACTATTTGATGGAAAAGATGTGTTAAATCTACCGGGACAGGTGCGGAATGTGTTAATAATTAATGTAGTGATTTGAAACACTGCTAATTTGTGTGAGGGTATCAATTTATCGACATGTGACAATCTGTGATCAGTTCCTCTGAAAATAAAAAGATGGTGACCGGGCTGAATCTTAAACATTAACTTAGGCCTATCAAAAATGTTATCATGTTGTGCGCCATGGCAACGATGGAAGGTCCGGACGCGAGGACGCACAGGTGTAATGAGACTCACGGTCTCCTGAGTTCGTTTGTTTTGATTGTTGAAGCCTGGCTGTTTGTATCTGGTTCTCTCAGTGTCAAAGTATATTATATTAAATAAACTTAGTCTGTTTTAACATTTAATATTGAAATGCGCTTCGCTCGTTAGTGTGGCATTTTGTTTGCTAGAGACAAGAGAATGATTTGTTATGTAACTGTATGTGAATGACTGTGTGTGTGCGTCCTGCGCCCAGGATGAGATCACCTGCTACACGCACTGTGATTTGCAGCTCATAGACTTTGAGATGTGTTATAAACTGGTAGTTCGGTCTGCCCAGAGCTCACTGCGGTATTTGGATTAATGTAGCCATGGTGCACTGTGCGTAATGACGCATGTAGTGCGACTCATATGAAACAGACTACATTTACGCTGTTTATTGCAAACCATCGGGCGTTTTGTCTTCACTGAAGTGATGTGGATTGATCACATTGTTACTGCAGCTTTATTTTATGCTATCTAATGCAGCATTAATTGATTATCATGCCGTCAGCTGTTCAAGGGTCAATGACGTGACGCTACTTTTTTGTGTCCATGTGGTTTAGTCAAATTTAAAAGGGTTAAAATTTGAAAATAAATGTATGATTAAGTTACAACGTTGAATTTTGTGTGGATCCAGTATAAAATTTCTGTTTTTAATACATTTGAGAGAATAGCCTATATTAGAGTATAATGGCAAAAACATCTAAGTGGTGTAACCATAAAAACTTGACCCAAATAATTAAACTTGCTTAAAAACACCAAAATTTTCAATGAAACACCATATCAACTAGTTCGACATGATCTTTAAATTATTACTTTTTATATTCAATAAAAGTAATGCAATACAATTGTTCTAAATATGAAATTTAATTTGGGGGATCATGAAAGTCAAGTAAACTACATGAAGTGTCAAGTGGTGTAACCACCATTTAAGAGGCCGTTTTGTTAGTATTGTAAAGAAGGCCATTTGACAGGAAATGGTGTTACAGAGAAGGATCCCTGATGATCACAACTGCTGCATGACAAGGTTAGAATCTCTTAAAAGTACTAATATATTGACGTTTTTAGACTCTGGTCAGGTTTAGTAAGTTTACATGTCAAATGGTATGACCCTAGAAAAACATCAATAATTCATACAAATCATTAAAATGAATATTCAATTTAGAAATTATGTTATGAAATATTGAGACTAAGGCCATGTGCTTACACAGGTGTCCATGGTAATGCCTGTCAAATTTGATTTTAAAATGAAATGGTGTAACCGGTTACACCATTTGACTCCTATTAAGAGCCTTTCTGTTATAGGCCAATGATGTCAAATATCAGCAGTTTGTGATAGTAATTTGTTAGATATCAGTAGTTTATGATGCTAATTAAAGATGTATTATAAAAAAGCTACTTTTGAACTTGTACAGTAGCTTTGAAATACCTAAAAATCCAATAATTAATTTAAAGTATAAATGTTACTCAAACATTCAAATTTCTGTCTGTAAAATACAATTATTTACATTTCTGCTATTTCATTACTAATATCTGGTACATTATTGAAAACTAAAGTAATCAAACTAAATAAATAAAATCAGTTTTCCCCATTAGATGCCAGTTTCTAACAAGGAAAAAGTGGCTCGTCATAGAGTGCTAATGCAAATGAATGCTAATGAATGCTAATGCTGCAGCAAGGGCCAATTACGTCCTTACGAGTTGTTGTTGTCAGGTGACTTTTTCTTATCAGAACTTAAGATACAAAACATGAGTTAAATTGTAAAATGAAACATGATTGTGAAATATTTTTTCAGCAAAGAATTTACAGTAGAAGAAATTAGCTCACTGTTGTCAGATTGTCTTTTTTTCTGAACTGAAATAACATGAAAAAAATTGTCAGGCAGTGTATCAAATTTTACGAAAAATACTAGTTACACCAATTGACACAACCCAGTGTCATTTGGCGTAACTGGTATTTTTCATAAAAAATATGATTATATTCAGACAAATAAATGTGGAGTAAAATGTGGAATAAATGTAATCCACTTTTGCAGTGCAACACTGTGGGGGTTTTTTTCAACAAATTTTACATAATTTGTCAAGCATTATTTAGAAAAAAAAGGGGTGTTTTTAGGAAATGTCATGCTCAGTATTGCCAAAATGCATTAAAATTTAAATATTGAAATAAAGATTATTATTTTTATAAGTACACTTAAATATACTGAAGGTGGATAAAATATTTAATATTTATCATTCTTCCTTGGTTAAACCATTTGACATTTTCAGGAGCATTCAGTCTTTCTTTTAAAAAAAAATGGTGCAAATCTGATTCATGCTTTGAAAACTATTTTTGAAGATATTTCTGAATTGCTCATCTTGCCAACCTTTATTTGTCACTGACCCTCAAACTAGGAGGCTGAGTTGCGCAGTATTTGATATTACTGTTAGAAGGTGTAGCCTCTTGTGTGTTGGTGGACTTTGATACTGATGTAGTGCAGCTGTATTTACTATATGTGTATGTTGTAGTGTTTTCCAATTTACATTTTGATTGCTGTTTATTTAATCTAAAATATTTAAAGAGAGACTTAATCAGAAATCCATGTAACCCAGTTACACATCCAACACACTAGTTTGCGGCAGAGGTTTCTGTGAAGCGCTGTAAAGTTTAGTTGATTCAAATCACACCCAGAACACGCATTAAACATGTCTTAATAGAGATAACGTTACATACACACACCAGCTTCACTATAACTCTCAGCATTCACAGACAAACACTTGTGTTAATCTGGACACATTTTCCCCACAAATGCAACATGCTAACGTTATTAGCACAAGCCTATGACATTTTACATGGTATAAATTAGCCTAGCAACTAGCGATCTTTCCCTCTTCTCATATAAAACCAGGGACAACAGCGACATTTAACAAAGGTAACAGCACACAGTTTGGCTCCATTACAACTCAAAAACTTCACTGACAAAACAACAGTCTTATACTAAACACGTTTTCCGAACAAATATAACATGCTAACGTTATTAGCACAAGCCTATGGCATTTTACATTGTATAAATTAGCCTAGCAACTAGCGATCTTTCCCACTTCTCATATAAAATCAGGGCCTACAGCGACATCTAACAAAGGTAACAGCACACAATTTGGCTCCATTACAACTCACAAGATTCACCGACAAAACAACTGTAACACTAAACAGGTTTTCCAGACAAATATAACAGGCTAACGTTATTAGCGCCAGCCTATGGCATTTTACATTGTATAAATTATCCTAGCGACGAGCGGAGATTTCCTCTGCTCATATGAAACCTGGATAAATCCCGAAGTATAAATTCCTGAAGGATAAATTACACACAAAACTAAATGCTATTTTAGTGGAGGCTTTACTGTCTTCACAATTTATAGTTTCTTCACTGTGAAATGAGAGAAAATAAAAGGTTTGTTTCCACTGAGGGAAATAGTTTCAGGTTTTTTATATGCACAAAGTTTGTTGTCACATGTCATACAGGGGTGAAAATAGCCGAGCTGAGAGGCCAAGGCTATTTATACTGGGGTACAAATAGTCACTCTGATATTTTAATTTGAGTATTTGATTTTTTCCCCCCTGAAGAAATTGGATTCATCAACAACGATGAAGATGAGGTTCAGGTAGGTAATGTACAGGTAGGTGATATACTTTTAGCTGACTTCATTCCCCTACTTCTCTCTGATGAAGAGGATGAGGAGGACGACAATGAAGAGGAGCGGTCTGACCTGGAGAGCGAAGATTCCAGCGAGGGGGAAGAGGGGGAAGAGGAGGAAGAGGACGTTGATGATGACCGATTTCAGCCAGTATGGCGTTATTTTCCTGTTCCTCCCCGGGAGCCTTTTGCACAGCCAGTGGAGCGTCCTGAAGATCTTCCCCCAGGCTCTCCTAGGTCTGAAGACTCTGCTCCCCCAGCCTCCGGCCTCAGCTCATCCACCAAGAGGAGCAGGGAGGACAGCGACACTCCTCAGGCAAGTGGGAAGAGGCAGAGGAAGACCTGTGAGGACTGTGATGAAGAGCCAAGACCCTCCACTGCAGGCACCAGTTCCTCCATGCCCAGAAGATAATGGCCAAGTTCTTTCCAGTACCTGAGGTGGCCCGATGACAGCGACTCTGATGAAGACTGATGGACCTGATTGGGAAACCTTTGTGTCTGGAAGGACTGATAAAGGCCCAGGCAACCTCTGCGTCTGGCGAGGCTAGCACAGCCCTCGGTAGCGTCTTGCACCAGGGCTTTTTATTTACATTTTAATCTTTTATTATAGTTGATATTGCTGGATGCATTTACCAGTGATTGGGAAACCTTTGTGCCTGGCAGGACTGATAAAGTCTCAGTTAGTCTTTGCATCTGGCGAGGCTAACACAGCCCTCGGTAGCGTCTTGCACCAGAGCTTTTTTATTTACATTTACAACATTACGGAGTGTGCCGTTGGAATGTGATAGTGGAGGAGCTCAGACAGGTATTTGTATGTTATGAGGAGAGGTGTGTAGTCCTGCAGGTTAGGAGAGGGATGGACGGAGGCAGGCGATATTCCTGAGGTGAAAGAAGGCTGTTTTGGTGATGTGTTTGATGTGTTGGTTGAAGGAGAGGAATTAATTGAAAATGAAGCTAAGATTTCGGATGTGAGTGAGGTGGATATTGTGGAGCCGTCGATGTTGAGGGTGAAGTTATAGGTGGATTTGGTGACTGCTTTTGGTATAATGATGATAATTTAGGATTTGTGGCAGTTTAATTGGAGGAAGTTGGTTTGAAGCCAGGATTTTATTTCAGTGATGCAGTTTGTCAGGGTTGAGTGGGTGGCAGTGGAGATTGTCTTGGTGGAGATTAGGAGCTGGATATCATGGACGATGCAATGGAGCTGGACACCATGATGGTGTATTATGTGACCAAGGGAGAAAAGGTACATGATGAAGAGGAGGGGACCAAACTGAACCTTGGAGGACACTTTTGAGGAGGGGGCAGTGGGGGATTTGCCAGTTATTGATGGAGATGAACTGAAGTCTGTCTGTCTTAATAATATCACATTGTCTTTACTCCCTCTGCTGTATTGGCCTGTGTTTCAGGTGGAGGTGGATGCAACAGAGGGAAAATAATTATTACTAACAGCAAGAAAAGTCTCCAAGTCTCTTTTACTTAGGTATTTTATAGGTGGACCAGATCCCCCCCACACAAGATGCGACACCGTGAAAGACCAAGACAAGACCGAATGAGAAGGATGGATGACTCCAGGACCAGATGAGAAGGATGGATGACTCCAGGACCAGATGAGAAGGATGGATGACTCCAGGACTAGATGGAGAGTGATGGGCGTGTTTCATTCAGTGGGGCTCAGTAAGTAATCCCCTCACTAAGACTACAAAAGTACCATAGTGACATTAAGTGGTGCTGAGATAAAGTTAACTTTCCATATGTGAATTATTTTTTATTACAGGAGCCTTGTTGAATATTATTCATTGTTTATGATATCATTCCATGTATAGTTGAGTTCAAAGTCTTCATTACTTGTGTTTCTGTTTTCTAGGACAGGACTCCTCTGAGGTTTTGGTGCTCCTGGGGCAGCTGAGAGTGGACGTCAATCATCCCAGGTAGACCTGACACCACAGCAGACCACTGGCCCACTCTCAGCACTCGAGTGAGTCCAGGATGCCCCTGCACCTCCACCTCCACCCAGGACACCACTGTCTTCGCCCCAGATGAAACACTGAGTGCCCTGTCCCCACCAGCTCAGAGGATGCTGTCATTGACTGCTCCCTCTGTACTGGTGGATTATGGCGCTCCTCACATGCACCTAGTAATAATGATAATAATAGTAATAGTAATATTAATAGCAATAATAATAATAATAGTAATATTGCTTATAATAATAGATAATAATATAGTAATAGTAATAATATTATTAATAATAACAGTATATTGCTTATAATAGTAATATTAATAGTAATAATAATATAATAATAGTAATAATAACAGTAATAATAGAAATAGAATATTAATAAAAATAGTAATGATAGCAATAACAATATAATGATAATACTACTACTAATAATAATAATAATAACAATAATATTAATAGTAATAATAATAAATAATATAATAGTAATATTGATAATAATAATAATAATAATAATAATAATATAATATAGTAATAATAACAGTAATAATAGAAATAGTAATAATAATAATAATATATTGATTATAATAATAATAATAATAATATTAATAATAGTAATAATAGCAGTAATAATTATTAATAGTAATATTAATAAAAATAGTAATGATAGCAATAACAATATTAATGATAATAATAATACTACTACTAATAATAATATAGTAATATTGATAATAATAGTAATATTAATAGTAATAATAATACTAATACTAATATAATAATAGTAATAATAACAGTAATAATAATTGTAATATTAATAAAAATAGTAATGATAATACTACTACTAATAATAATAATAATAATAGTAATATTGATTATAATAATAGTAATAATAACAGTAATAATAGAAATAGTAATAATAATAATAATAATACTGAGTATGATAATAATAATAATAACAATAATAATAATAACAATAATATAATATTAGTAATAATAACAGTAATAATATTAATAGTAATATTAATAGTAATAATAATAATAATAATAGTAATATTGATTATAATATTAATAGTAATATTAATAGTAATAATAATACTAATACTAATATAATAATAGTAATAATAACAGTAGTAATAATTGTAATATTAATAAAAATAGTAATGATAATACTACTACTACTAATAATAATAGTAATGTTAATACATAATAATAGTAATATTGATAGTAATAGTAATAATAATAATAGTTAGCTCCTCCGAGAACCGTCACCTTATCGTGGTGGAGGAGTTTGAGTGCCCTAATGACCCTAGGAGCTGTGCTGTCGGGGCATTTTGCCCCTGGTAGGGCTTCCCATGGCAGATTGGTTCTGGGCGAAGGGTCAGACGAAGAACGGTTCAACATGTACAACAACAGGTCACCGGGGCCCTGCCCTGGAGCCAGGCCTTGGGTTGGGGCCCGAACCTCGGAAGAGCTGACGGAAGTGGCTGGGGAGAAGACTGTCTGGGCTTCTTCGCTGAGGCTGCTGCCCCCGCGACCTGGACCCGGATTAAGTGGAGGAAGACAAGTACGAGTAAGAGTACAAATAATAATTATTATAATAGTAATAATAATAATATTAATAGCAGTAATATTAATAGTAATGATAGTGATATTATTAATAATTTTATTTGTTTAGCACTTATCTGAACAAGGTTACAAGGTGCTTCACAAAGTGCATGAAAATTACAATTACAATAAAATATAAAAAACAAATAATGTGACTGTGTGTGTGTGTGTGTGTTGTAAAGTGGGCCTATCTACAGTATGGGGTACACCAGTGTATAGGTTTCTGTGGATTTACAAAGAGTGATGTTCACCTCAGTTTTTCTCAGACCACACTGTGCCGTCTCTTCCTGTCAAACATCTGATATGTACCTCACCCACTCGTCCTCTGCAGCAGACCTCCATCCAACTATAAGAGAATGATGACTGTCAGTAATGTCCTGACTGGCTCCTCCTCCATCAAACACCAATCATAATCTTTGGTTCTCAGATGAAATCTATGACTAACAAAAGTAAGAAAAAGTTTTACCTGGACAGTAGGATTCACACTGTGGCAGAGACTGCACAATTTTCACAAACATTGTTTGTTAAAAGTTATTTTCGACAGTAAGGGTCCTCTGTCAGTAACAGTTAAATATGAAAAAAAGATCCTGTGCAATGATCTGAGTTTCAGGCCTTGCAGACATGAATTTGGAGGGGATGTGACAAAAGGTGTACGGCACACATGTGAAAACCTTTCTGTCAAAAAGAGACCTTAGTGTAGGACGAGGGTCTTTGAATAGCTTGAGCTGGATTCATCTGGAGATAAAGGCATTGAAGGATTTGTGATCGCTGTGAGCTTTTGATGTTTCCCAAGAGAACATGAGAGCGTAGCAGGAAATGCAGATGATATCCACCCTAAGCGCATGACAGTGAATGACATTCGTGACTTCTTGTGAAGCTGTCCAGGCTCTTCTGAAGTCTCTATACATCTTTCTTGTCCTGCCTGGTTCTTTTCACAGCAGACTCCCTGCACACTGTTGTTGTCCTGAAAATAGTCAGAGGGTTGTCTGAAATTAGATTCACATCACCAGCAGCCACATGTTGGTTGTGGGCAGTTAGTGTTAATTGGTATTATTCATGTTAAACAAGATATTCCATAATCATTCAGATCTTCAATATGATGTGGTATGTGAAAATAATTTGTGGGATGAAAAATGAAAGGTAGCCATGGCTCTTAATACATATTTTTATTGAGCCTACATTGTTGTGGGCTTTTGTACTTGGAGGTGGTCTGTGTCACTCTGCAGTTACACCTCTTAAACACTAGAGTGGGGTGGAGTTTCTGTAAAGTGCTGTAAAATTGAATTGTTTGAAACACACACAATAGCCACAATTTCAAACACCAGTACACAAATTATAACTGGCAGCATTCACAAACAAAACACTTGTCTTTATCTGGACACATTTTCCCCACAAATACAACATGCTAATGTTATTAGCACGAGCCTATGGCATTTTACATTGTATAAATAAGCCAAGAGGCTAGCAGAGATGTCCTCTACTTACTGTATGATGCTAGCAGATCAAACACAAGACATTTTTTTGTGTGTGGAGGTTTTATTGCCTTCATACTTTATTGTTTCTTATCTGTGAAATAAAAGTAAATAAAAGCTTCGTGTCCACTGAGGGAAATGGTTTCAGCATACACAAATACACAGGAGGTCTGCATTGCCACGACACGTTTGCATTTTTGGGAAGGTGCACGGTAAGGCTACAGCATAGGGTACAGTGTAGCCTCTGCATTGACGGAGAGAGTCTGCCATATATATATATATATATAGCATATCCATGTGCGTGTACATGTATACCACACATACCTGCCTACACACCCACCACACATTCATGCATACCCCCATTATCTATACACAGAAATACACACATAGAGAGAGAGAGAAAAGGTATAATAGATAGTTTCGTTCAGGGATTATCTCATAATGTACTGTTTATTCTTGTATTAGATTCATTTTCTGTAACTTCTCCCATCTCATATCAAACAGTTCAACTTGATTCCTAATCCTATGATTTATTAATTCCATTTTATACATTTCATTAATTGTGTCCACCTTAAAGAACCGAGAATCCGAGATTGTACCGTTGACCCATATTCTTGCCTCTGGTGTATTATATATCATTTTTAACCAATCGATAAATTTATTATTAAAGTTAAATTTTTGGCACACTTCAAAAATGAAAGACCAATAAACCCTATCAAATGCTTTCTCAGCATCTAACATTAAGCAAAGCATTTGTTGTTTTGTCGTCAAAGCAATTTCTATTATATTCAGAGTTTTCCTGACATTATTCCCCAAAGTTCTATTAGGAACAAAACCGGTCTGATCAATATTTATAATTTTGGGAATAATGTTTTTCAATCTATTTGCCAAAATTGATGTAAGTAATTTATGGTCTACATTTAAAAAGGATATTGAGCGGTATGAGGCACAGTCTGTTAATTCTTTACCTTCTTTATGAATTAGTGTAATTGCTTCTAGTTCCAAGTACAGTATGAGCACAATGTCTATTCTCCAGAGCCCAATTAAAAGTTTTACATAACAAAGGTACTAATAAGGTTTGAAATTCTTTATTTATTTTATTTATTATAATAGAAAACAATTTTGTCTCAGTTATTGGTTTTGTTAGTTGAGTGTTTTGATCTTCTGTTACTTCTGGTAAAGTGATATGTTCCAAATACTTTTGAATTTTTCCTGTATGATTTTCTTGTGTTTCCGGGGTATATAATTTTTGATAGTACTTAACGAATTCTTTTGCTATTTCTGACCTCTTTATTAATATGTTACCAGTACTATCTTTAATTTTTAATATGCTTGCTTTGTTATTCTGTCTTCATAGCATCCATGCTAATAATTTCTGGACTCTCGGTCCGCTATCATAATTCTTTTGTTTAGTAAAGGTGAGTGTTCTTTCTATCTGTTCTGTATCTATGTGATCTATTCTTTTATTTTGCTTGATCTATCTCATCCAGTATTTGTTTATCTGGGCTTGTTTTATGTTCTTCTTGAAGTCTTGTCAGTCTATTGACCAGGTTATTTCTTTCCTTTCCTCTTTGTTTTTTCTTGAATGAGGCAAAAGCGATTATTTCCCCTCTAATGACTGCTTTAGCCCCTTCCCAAACCATCAAGGGGGAGACTTCCCCATTATCATTAATCTCAATATATTGTTTATTATTGTTGCTATTTTGCTCTTGAATTCATTGTCGTTTAAAAAGTTATTTAATCTCCAGATTGATGCACCTTTTTCTATTGCCAGTCTTATTTCCATAGATATTGTAGCATGATCTGACAAATCTATTTTGCCAGTAGAACATTGCTTTAGTTTCTCTAAATCTGATTTACATTAAAAAGTAGTCTAATCTTGAGTATTTATTATGGGCTTTTGAGTAGTACGTGTAGTCTCTTTCATCGGGATGTAACTTTCTCCAAACATCTATGATGCCAATATCTGCCTCCGCCCTCTTTAAGAGTATAGATATTTTCTCTGATTTATGTTTCAAACTATATTGACAGTCTAGCTTTGGGTCCATAATCAAGTTTAGATCTCCCCCAATTATTGTTGTTCCCTTTGCTTCTGAGTTAATCAACGCTCTCATTTTAGCCGTTAATTCTGGTCCCTGCTCTGGTGGATTAGAAAGGAAAGGAAGAAATATTTTTAATGGGGGAACTGACACACATACTGAGACTACAAGAAGCACAACTAGGGAGAAAATGGGGAAAATGAACTCTATACAAGACACAAAAGACGACACCGGACTGGAATGATAATCAATAGATACACTAATCCTTAAGGCTGTAAAAACCCAAGCAGTTTTTTATTTCAGTATTTTATTATGCTGTTATAACAGACATGTCAAAGACACAAAACTTGTTCTGATAAAGATTTAAGTGAAAAAAAATCATAGGCAAATAATGTACTTTTTTTTCTCCACATTTATTAGATAATTTTAGCTACTTGTTACTATACCATGTGGCAGATACAGATTAATAATCCGAAATATTACAAACAATTATGATGCATTATTATATATTCAGATAAAATAAGATTGTATTGATCCCCAGGGGAAATTTACAAGCAGATAAAAGTAAAAAATAGTTTAACTTGATAGCTTCAACAACAAAGTGATGTACACATTAATGCATTAATAATTACAATACAACAGTTTTTATACATTTTTCTAAAATGGACCATATTTTATAATAACTTTCGCTACTTTTGCTATGGTAAAAGTACTCATTATGCAAAATGGCCCATTCCAGAATAATCCAGAATAATGTACATTATAGGACTGTATAATTATTAATGCATTAAAAGTGTATGTAGGAGCCGTATTGTGTCACTGGTGGATTTATTCGTCTCTTGATTTGTTTGGTCTGGTTGCCACGGTGATGCACAGGGCTTGGGTCACGTGGGCACTGGGGATGATTGCCGTAGGTGATATAGGGAGCTGGTCTACCTGCACGGGGGAGGGGAGAGAGGAGTGTAGGTAGCCGCAATTTTTGTTGACCGCCTTTTGTTTAGTTCATTGCTTTGTTACATATTCGCCGCCAGTGCACGTTTACCATCCTTTAGGCGTGTGTAACCTGAAAGCCGCTGAAGTAGCTGTGATGTTTTAAGTATTAAATGATTGAAACTTTCCTGGACTCAGTGTGCTTATGAACCAGCAGCAGCGCGTCACACAAACATACAGGACCTCATCCTCTCAAACGACTTTAACGACAGGCAAGTCGTTACAGTGTACATCTCTTTAATACTGAAGTTGGCAAAGTTCAACTATTTTATACTTTATCTGTTTGTGAATTTCTCCTAGGAATCAATAAAATCATATTTTACTTTAATGTGTAATGATACATAATAATAATAATAATAATAATAATAATATTCCGTTGTTACAGTCAGTTTTATTTATATGTGTAGCTGCGACAGAGAATAATTTGTTCTCTAATTTAAGCGGCGACATTACTGTTTCCTGTCGTGTTTAACAGCCAATGAAAGTGCTCAATACAAAGTGCTGCCCAGAGTAGACAAAGACCTGTTGATTTTATAGCTTCTTTTTTTTTTTTTAAGAAAAGATGGTAAAAAAAAAAAAAAAGCAGAATATTAATCTAATTCTGTAAAGTAACCAGTAACTAAAGTTATTAAAAAATGTAGCAGAGTAAAAAGCACAATATTTGCCTCTGAACTATAACGGCATAGAAGAATAAAGTAGAAAATGGAAAAAGTACAGACACCTTTAAACTATATTTAAGCACAGTACTTGAATAAGGTAAATTTACATGGTTAACTTACTTTCTATCACTAATTATTTAATACCTGATCCTCTGGCCTCATCCTGTGGAGGGACCCTGTCTCAAAAACTAGGCTTTGCTGTGTCTTTATTGTAGTTTATATTAGACTCACAAGATGTGTATTCCTAAATAAAAATGAGTTTATTCAGATTAATCTGAACCCAACTGCTGCCTTAGAGGGTAAAACAGAACCTTTTTAATTCAACCAAAACAAAACAATGCGTTAGCAGCACCTGATGCTCTTCAGGTTTCAATTGTGTATCTGTGAAAAGTCTCAATTGCAAAAAAAAATAAATATTTGAGTTGATTCATTATTGAAAGTGGACTCAATGTATGTTTGTAGGTGCCAATTGTAAATGTCTACATATCAAATAATCAAAAGTAATGCGTATTAAATAATAGATGAAATAATATAAATAAAACTATGAATGATTGTGCATTGCCATAGACAAAAGCAATATATATTTTTTATTTGAAATAAAGAGATTCTCCTTGCTACCGACAGTGCATCATGCAAATACCTCAAGACAAAGCCACATAAAAAACAGCTGAGAAATAAAAACGAGAACAAGGACATATGATTGTCAGTAAACTTGAAAGTTTTAATGACAGATCTGCAGAAGTTTGAATAGTTGTGAGATCACCTGTGTGGATGGTCCTGTTAGAAATAATGACCAACACTCATTTAAAATTCAAATCCATGTTATTAATCTTTCCATTCCCCCACAAACGTAATACCTTTGCCCAAGAGACTGAAAAAATGACTCTGATGTGTTGTTATATTTGCGACCATTGTGTCCTATCTGTCAAGTCATTTGCAGAAACTGAAGAGAAACCCCCTCTAAGACTGAAAACACCCCATCGTACAGTTTGTATAAAGGAACATCCTCTCCAAAGCTAAAAGAGACACCAGGACACTAATATGTGCTGTCATCACAGGGCACTATGTGGACCTGCCGCCCTGACAATAAATGAGAAAGTGATGACGAGTTTAAGAGCACAAGTAGACATTTTCCAGAGGTGTAGAAATTTCAGACCACGACATGTCTGCTGTTTAAAAGGTTTAACTTATTTGCCCTTTTTGGGGACTGCTGGAACCAGAGAGGTGTGTGTCTTCTTTACATATTGAGTCTTGACTTTAATAGTTTTTGGAGAGGAATTTTTAGTTAATCAAAATATATTAGTTAGATATTCCCTTTAATTAAGTTTAGGTTTCAGTGTTGTCAAGCAAAATGTTTACTCGTTCACACATTCAGTGATTTGGCAACCACACTTGTCAACTGAAACGTAGGAGTGCTTTATCTTGCTGCCGTCATTGCAGATCAACGCCACTTCCTTCTTACTAGTGGTCATCTCTCGACAGCAGGAACATGAATGCATCATACGGTTGGCCTCCGCAGAGTACCTGTGAGAAGAGACAGTTGCGGACAGGATCGGAGTCAGTCGCCTGTTGTTCAAAGTTAACGATTATCTGATGACTTCACATGAAAACTGAACCGGAGGTTTTGGCATGATTGAGAAATTGGTTTGTCACAAATCTCACATTGATGAGGATGCTCCGCAGGATCCTGCACAGGCTGTGATTTCCACTTTCTCAGCTGACCTGCAGTTATTTGCCTGCAGGTAGGTGGTGTTCCTGGTCAATTCACAGGGGGCTTTAACAGGAGTACCTGTGAATGACGGGAATAACTTTTTCATCTTGCTCCAACAGTACAAGTTTTGGCTCTGTTTTTATGCAGCAATATAGGTTTTGACCAACCAGATGTAATTAATCAAAATAATAGATTTTAGCTGCATCCCTACATTTCTCAACAGCAGGCAGGTTGAGAGTAACAGGATGACAGTGAAATTGTGTAATCTGAATACATTTTAAGGACTCATACTTACAAGTTTTGCAACAACCATTCTTGTCAGTTTGTTCAGTTCCCTGTGATAAAGACAATATGGATTGTAAAATATGCAGAGACGACAGTAATGGATATCGAGTCACTTATGTTACTGGTACTTTTGCAGTGCAGAGCAGTCTGTGGTGTTGGGTTCCTGTGTGTGTGTGTTTATGAGTATGTATGCAAGTGTAAAGGAGCCATGTGAGGGTGGTTAAAAGAGGAAAGGCAAAAAAAAAAAATACAATAAAATAAAAAATGGAAAGGTGTGCTTAAAAAAATCTCAGTTTTAATGATCTAAAACTCTGTTTGTGTGTATAAATAGTGTAATGTATGTTTTCACAAATGTCTGTATATGTGTAGACAGGGCCTTAGACTTATTGGCCTGAATCAAAAGCCTAATATGAGGAATGTTATGTGCATGCTGTACAATGCATCAGCAGAAACAGCAGAACTGACCTCATATGGTACAGATTGGATAAAAAGTGCACTGTAAGATAAGCCAGCATCAGTTCAGTCATTAACAAAAATGCTAGCTACCAGAAAAGAGAAATTATGAGATCACACTCACAGGAACGCAGTTCTTTGGATCAAATGGAGGACATATTTCTTGTCTTTCCATGGTTATGAAGTCATCCTTCACCTTGTGGCATTCATAGTTGGTACAGTTGTCATCCGGTGGTGACCAAGACTCAGAAGGCTGTCAGGTATAGAAGAGGTCGATTAGTGAACATGAAAAAAACAGACTATTCAATTTGTCTGTTTTGCATTATGAGGATGTTATATTCAGAAAAGCGGCTGCCTCTACACTAAAATCACTGGATGTTGTCTACCACTCAACCCTAAGGTTCATAACAGGTGATTCTTAAGGCAACCATCACTGCCCCTTTACTGAAAGTTTGGCTGGTCACATTTGGGTGTGAGGTGGGAACAGCATTGGTATTTGTTCATTCATCAAGCTTTGATGCTTCCACCCTACATTTCATCACTCTTAACCTTGACATCACATAATCCTGGTACTTGTTCACAGAACAGGTTGTTGCTTCACACTCCCATGTATTTGCATTACGCTGTACTTACTTTAATAACTATCGGAGTAGGGAAGCTTGAGTGCTGCAAGATACAGCTCGTCTTTTTACATGTTCCACAACAGTGTTCAGGTCTGTTTTCATACACATAGCCCTGTTGAAAAGAAAAGCACATATCAATATGGCCCTGCAACCTAAATTAATTAAAGATACATAATTAGTATAATTTACATATTGCTTTCTCTCATAAGGACAGTGTCATCTAAAGTACAAAAAAATCCTTCCTCCTACTTATCCCAAAGTGGTTTCTAGCCATTTGGATGTGCAAAGGTTTGAGATATCCATCCCTGAGACTCCTGCAGCCACCCAAACTGCAGTTTTAATTTGTGAAGCTCAAAACACTAACGTCTTTTGTTGAAAAGATTTAAGAGTAACGTCAATTATCATTGACAACTTATGTCCCTGCTACTCCGGATCATCTACAATTTAGACCATCAACAGTGGACAATTTCTTCAATAGAAACACCACAAACACAATTTACATTCACCTTCATTGTTTTTGGTTGGCTGCAGAAATCTCAGACACAAATGTCTGAAACCCTGAATAAGTCAAACGAAAACTTTTGACTAGATACTAGATACAACATGGATAAGTGAAATAAGTAATTCTTGTATTTTTTGTTTAACTTTTTAAGCAATGGTATCATTCCCAACAATGACATCTTCAAACCTATCATCAATAATAAATTCTGCATCAGTGACTGTTACACAGATGAGCAGAACACTTCTTATAAAATTCTGAAAGTGAAGCATTTGAGTGAGTGACCCTAGATTTTGCATGCACTGTCACGTTAAAAGTTTTTGTGTAAAATATATACCTTGACTGGCTTGAAATCATCAAAACTGCAATGCTTTTAAAAGACATGCAAATGTACCTCTGCGCAATATTCTACACACTGCTTCACAAAACATTGTTGGGCGTTCAACTTGCTGCTGGGATCCTCATTTTCAGTACAGTAGCATGTTTCACATGGGCTTTTGGAGAAGTTCATACCAGGCTGCAAATGATAAAACGTAAAATTTGAGCCATATTTTATATAAAGGTCAGCAAAAGAAATGTAAATGCAGAAGAATGGTGAGCTATAATGAACTTAAATACTATTTAGATTATACTGAATTTATAGTGTACTAAATTTAAAGACAACAGAGTTTTAGTAGCACTTGAACAATCAGGTATATATCTTAAAAATACATACAGTGTATTTTCCTTACCTTGTACTCAGTATCATTGAAGACACAGACACCCTTGGGTACTAGAAAAAAATGTTAATAAAGATTACCTTGAAGGCTGAGTTTTGTTTTAAAGAGCAGTGTGTAAGATTTAGATGGATTTAGTGGCATCTAGTGGTGAGGATTACAGATTTCAACCAGCTGAAACAGGTCTCTGATTGAAACTGGGAAAAAAAACCATTGAATAAAGTGGTTTCATGTTACGAATCACTGTTTCTCTGACGCTGTTCAGCTCGTCCCAGACAGGCTGCTAGCCTAGTGCTTGCTAATGTGTGCTCACCCTAGATCTGATCCAGACTTTCCGGAGGGAGTCGAATTTTCTGCAAAGGTGTCTTCCTCCCCAAAATTAACAGACCCAGCGATATAAACCAGTAAAAACATTAATTAAAGCATACTTTTTACATAATATTCAATTTCTGCTAATATATTACGCTAAATCCTCCACACTGGACCTTTAAGTCTTTCACAAACTAACAGTAAATGGAACTGAAACGTATATCCACAGCTTACCACACCGGGAAGACGGGCAGCAAGTGTCATTTGACATGTGGATCTCCAACTTAAATCCTGGTTTGCACTTCTGTTGTGGCAACAAACAGCGGCTGCTATCACATTCTGTTGGTTGTATGGTAAGACATTTGAAGGGTTTGTGAGTTGAACAGAAAATTACACCAAGATAACCAGAAGTTGTTATATAACAACTAACATTTTGAAATGATGAAATGAAACTGCTTCCATCCTGATGTACGTTTTATAACAGACTGCTATCCCAAAATAAAGAATGTATAAAAAAAAACACATACAGTAAGTGAAATTATGAGAGGTTTTCCTGAAAAATTGGAGATTAAATGTAGGATAACTTACAATAATTATTAAGTAATAACTAAACAAACACTATTTTTAACTGATTCATTGACTTACGCCATGTATTCAAAGTGCTTTCTTATCCAGTAATTTCAGATATATAGATTATATCACTCTCGGTAGGTTGAATGACAGAAACACCCATTAAGGAAACATTTTATTTGGATGGCGTGCCTACAGATGGTTTATAGAGTATTTGCAACATTTCAACAGCTTTTTAGTTGAGATTCAACAATGCAACTGTTACACTTTGCCTACAGATGTTAAACATTTTAGCTATAGAGTACATGTGCCAATCGAACATACCTATATATTGTCATAAAAATTCAGTTCAACTTGAACGATTACTCAACCAAAGCTGCATAGGTTCAAGTCATGTTCGAGTCAAGTTCAACTAAATTACTCTGAGAATACGGAGGTACATTAATGAATCGCCACATATATTCTATAGATAATATGTTAAACATCAACCAAGGTTCCCACACATTTTTACCAAATAAATTTACAAAACTTTTCCAAACTTTTCTATAATATTTTCAGCTATTTCAATGACTACTTATCTAGGTAAAAATGGGAAGGCTTATATAGAAATACAGCCATAGATTATTAAAAATGCACTTTGTAGGCATTTATGGAAAAGCCAACTGCCAGCGCTTGCTAACTTTACATGCTTGTAAGCCAATTCCACCTCTGCAGCTGCATGTGGCAACTGCCAGTAGACCAGACCTGCACATATGATCACGTTGCAAGATGTCAAGACCGTGCCAATTTTTGGGGGACAGAAAACCAAAGATGCTGTCGATGTCAATGCAATTTGATGTGTGTTGGGATTGTAATCATGACAAGTTGTTGTTTTTTTATTACTTGTTAGACAAGTTCTTTTTACGGACACTTCTACTGATTGTTTTGTGACCTTGCCTGAACCTTAGCCTATGTGTGCCTTAATAAAATAATGCTAATCACAGTCATGTCCCTCCAGTCCTCCCCCTTCTCAGTGGATCACTGACCCAAAACAGAAGGTGGATATTTCATGTAAAGATATCTGGATCACAACACCTGCGATTCAATCCAAAAATATAAATGGACTGAATCACCAGGTATTGTTGGGCTGTGTGTTGTCTATAAATAATCAACCTCTTAAAAGACAACTTTTTGATCTATTGGCTGAGATTTAGTTGGAGACGACAATTTGATGCTGCTATACTGAATGACCGTACTGCTGCAGCTTCCCACTCAGGCTAATGTTAGCTGTCCGGTAGTAGTAACTGTCACCAGCATCATTTAGTGATTTATCACACTCAGTGAATATTCGCATAGTCTTAAATCTCAGTGTGAAAGCCTTGTTTAACTGGCTACATAACAGCTTTTTGGCATTTTCTTGTTTTTCTCCTCATGTGACAGCTTGATTCTTTCCACCAAATGGAACACCAGATGACACAACGCTGGTCTGGTCTATGTGAATCATGTGATACAAGTGACGTTTCAAAAGTCAAACAGTGCGGCAGTAGATTATAGAGTATTACGCATTTTGTGAAATGTTAAAAAATGTTTTAGAATTTTTATGAACATATTTTTAAAAAAACAGACAACATTGAAAACATTTCAAAACATTCTGTTATTTCCAGGCCTGGAAAACTGTTTTTCCAACTTCAAAACCTTTCTGCAAATCTATGAACCCTGATCTACAACATAAAGTTGAACGTTTAAACTGCTGAATCTCAACTAATGAGCTGTAAATGTTACAAATACACTCTATAAGCTATCTGTTGATGGACCATCCAAATAAAGTGTTAGCTCAGTTGAAAACAACACCTCTCCAAAATAGTTTCAACAAAAACTGAAGATTACAATCTCCCTTACGTTTTTTAGCATTTCTTTTAGGAATTTTGGGCATTTAAGCAAGGAGGACCTACTAAACTGGCATCTGAGTGTATTTTCTCTTAATTTTGATATTTATTACACAAACAAGGAAGGAAGATATTATCCAACTTTTTTCAAAGGCTGAGGACTCTCTATGATGACAAAACTGGTATTTAAATCAGAGTGTAAGAGTGTAAGACATTGTGGCACTTGGAATCACTCACCACAGGTCATTCTCTCACAGCAGTCCACTGTGCGATTCACCAGCACCTCACCCTCCTTAGTACAGGTTACTGGTTTTTGAGTAGGGCATGTGACAGGCTCACACTGAACAGTGTCCTCATCACAAACACACTGCTGACAGCCACTCCGCCAAGTCTCACCAGGCTGTTTGAGAGATGGAACAAAGTTTGTGTCGTAACAGCAACAAATTCTTTGTGAATAATGTTAACTAGTTATGTATTGTAGCATTTACCTGTTTAGGTTGTCCATCAGGTCCAGTGCAACCTAAAACAATAAAAACAATTAGTTTATTTGAACATTAAGTCATTCACAAAGAATAGGATATTTCTTTACATCAGAAAAAGCTCTTACAGGTGGAGACGCAATGGTCAGACTTTGGACTGAAAAGAATCATCCCCTCTGGGCAGTAACATCCCTCCATGAGGTCATTGCAAGCTTCGTTTAGGTCGCCATTTTTTTCTAGGCATTGTTGTGTGTACAACTCATTGTATCTAAATATGGAGACAATTGATGATGAAATTATTGCAGAGAGAATTATTAATGTATAATGCAGTGAAAACACAAACTATCGATTGTTTTGGGGGGGGTTTTGACCAGTAGCAGCATGGCTCTAGAAACAGCACTGTTGGTGCTGATGAATCCACAACAGTTGATATTTGCTGTTTTAAATGGATTGTCTCAAAACTATTTGGTGGATTACAGTGCCATTTGGTACAAACTTTCATGACTCTTGGGGCCTTTTCACACCTGAAATTCCGAACCAGTTTTGCATTTTTGTTCCATTTTTATACATTTTAACTGGTTAGTTTTGGTTTCACATTGCAATTATGTAAGCACACTTAATAACTATACATTGCATACCTATGTCCGAGCTTCATCACCTACATAGGCTGTGTTCCCATATACTTGACATTGATTGGTTTGTAGACAGGCTCTCCTGTCGTCTTGTATCCTCTCTCTTATCCTCTTGGAAAATAACTAAAACGTGTCTGAGTTTTTGTGAGATATTTTTCAACTGACTCTTTATAAAGTTGTCTACTCCTCTCCATATGCCACAAACTGAAACCTACACTGACCATTTACTACAACTTGACAACTTTACTGCTAATTTCTCCTCAGCTCTGATTGCTAACACCTATGTATAATGAGTGTAGCCGTCGTCACTCTCTCTGTTGCTAAACCACACACACACACACACACACACACACACACATGCACTACACCAGTCTTAAAACTTAAACCTGCAACTTAATAGTACTCTGCTAAAACTTCCTGTAGTCTGAACCATCCAAAAATATTTTCACACCAAAAACAAACCAATTGCTGATGCTGATCAAGACCACCTCTTTTTGTTGGATCAAAGTTCGGCTGCTTGGTTCTAACCATGGTTCGGGGAGGGTTTCAAAGCTCTAACGAGTCTTGTTGAATTATAAACTGCTCAAAACATTTGATACATGATATTTGTAACAGAAATGAACAATTACCTTGCGCTGCAAGTTCGTTCAACATTTCGCTGACAAGCCTTGTAGACTTTATTTTCTGGACATTTATATTCTACAACAAGAGAAAATAGATTTAAAAATCGCTAAAATGAAAAAAGATAATCGAGACATCTCAAAATAACAATGTTAGCTTTCTACTACAACTAAACCCTCTTACCACACTTTCCGTTTGTAGCATTCCTCCAGGTTATGCAGACAGATGATGCAGCACACTGCAAGGCGTATGCCTCCATACTGGAACAACCGAAGGTGGCATTTTTCATGTGGCAAACATCAAATTTGCAGGCTTCATAAAACGGCTGTGGATGGACTTTTTTGTGGCATTCCTTAAACACACTTAGTGTACAAATAAAAAAAGTAGGATGTTAATCAGAGTGATACTCAAATATAAAATGATATATTGTGATAACCTTTTTTCCGTAAATTCTTACTCGCTCAACAAAATTTCACAGTTAGCAGCCTCGCAGGGTGGGGTTGTAGATGTAGGTATCGGTGTTGGAGAAGGTGGTTTCTCACAATATGGCTTATCCTTATCTGGTACTTGCCACTTTCCCATATGAGAGCATGAGGGATCTATCTGGCCATTTGGTAATCTGCAGTCATTTTTTCTCTTGTTGTCACAGGTACCTTGTGAAAGTAAATATTAACAGATTGCAGCCCATGTGTTACCACATTAGGTAAATCCACTGACACTTTAATATTAAATCTAACACTACTTTGTGTTTCCATCTGTGAACGTCACACAGCCATTTTCTGTCCAACCAGTTGATTTTAACTGCTTACCACACTGTCCCTCTGTGTTGTTGTAGAAAAGGGAAAATGGCAATTCCACAGAGAATAAAAGCCCTTTGAACTGCACAACTGCTTTAATTTCCGGGATTCTCAAACGTAGCTCAATTCCTGTACTTGTTATGATGAAGTCATCATTGGTGTAGGTTGGGATTACCCTTGTGCCGTTAACAAACACCTGAAAAGATAGCAACTTTAGTTAGGTGAAACATTTTTTCATCATCATTATCACTGCATATTCATTAAAATAATTAGTAAAAAAACTCTGTTAAGGCAAAATTCACCATGTTCACAGTCCCGAATGTTCTATCCTGTGTAAGAATAACTTCATAGTTTTTGTAATACACGATCAAGGATTTAGCACAGGTCACAGTTCCAGAGGCATCACAGTTTTCGTTGTTGATAAGTATCTTAAAATTGTGCCGAGGAATGATCTCTTTGACCAGGACATATGTGCAGTTTTTCTGGAAACTGTAATACTGGCCATCAAATGCCAAATAATGAGGATCTCCCCAGCCGCCGCAAATACCTGCAAATAATAGTTTGAGATTTTATCAGGTGTCAAGTCAAAGAACAGCTGTATATATTGCAGGTTTGTTTTGCAGTGTAGCAGTTTAAAGACGTCGCTTGAATTTGACATTTTAAAAGGCTTAAATTTAAACTTACATCTGCATTCATAGTGGAAACAGCAGCCTCCTTCATCGTAAACCCTGACTGGGTGGTACCTATTTTCACATACGGGAATAGTCGATTCTTTACATGGCACATGTTCTGTTATTACTTTTCCATTCTCACATGTTGCTGTGGTGCAATTGCTCGATCTCCAGGTCTCACCGTGCTGTAAAGGACAAGGTAGTACTGTTAGTAATCTAATATCAGTAAATTAAGTATTGCATTTTGGTTGCACACAGTACACATTTATATAATTCACAAAACAAGAAGATTATTTAACATAGATCAATGGTTATGAAATAAGTGACACGCACAGGTGTTATTATCAATACCAATAATGGGTTGAAATTCTTTAATAATTATGCTGGATTTATTTGTAGATGTCCTTTCGCCACATACGAGGCACTCAGCAATGTGACATAATTTAAAGTATTTTATTTATGAAGCTGTTCACTTTGTTAACATACTAATACCTTGTTTTGTTAATTTGGACGTTGTGAGGTGGTCTTATGGTGTGTTTGAGTGTGTTTTTATGTTGTCTGTTAATATGATGTGTGATAAGACTCCAGGAAGAATAGCCTCTGTTTGATTAGGCTACTGGGGACTCTTAAAATAAAACAAATTAAAAAAAATAAAACTGAATTAAACTAGGTTAGTGGTTCGCACTGCTGCCTCAAAGCATGAGGATTCTGGGTTCAAACCCAACGTCCAGAAGAGGCCCTTCTGTGTGGAGTTGTTTGCATGTTTGCCTCATGTCAGGATGGGTTTTCTCTGGGTTCTCTGGTTTTCTCCCACAGTCAAAAACATGCAGGCTTTAATCTGCCCATAGGTGTGAATGTGAGCATGCATGGTTGTCTGTCTCTATGTGTCAGCTCTGTGATAGTCTGGTGACCTGTCCAGGGTGTACCCTGCCTCTCACCCATGTGTGTGTATGTATATATACACACACACACACACACATACATATATATATATATATATATATAATATATATGTATGTGTGTGTGTGTGTGTGTCCTCATGTGTGCCAGTTTCGTTGTAGCACTTGATGGTTTTTGCGACTCCACTTGGGAACACATTTAAAGTTTTTGCAATTTTCCGGACTGACTGACCTTCATTTCTTAAAGTAATGATGGCCACTCGTTTTTCTTTAGTTAGCTGATTGGTTCTTGCCATAATTTGAATTTTAACAGTTGTCCAATAGGGCTGTCGGCTGTGTATTAACCTGACTTCTGCACAGCACAACTGATGGTCTCAACCCCATTGATAAAGCAAGGAATTCCACTAATTAACCCTGATAAGGCACACCTGTGAAGTGAAAACCATTTCAGGTGACTACCTCTTGAAGCTCATCGAGAGAATGCCAAGAGTGTGCAAAGCAGTAATCAGAGCAAAGGGTGGCTATTTTGAAGAAACTAGAATATAAAACACGTTTTTAGTTATTTCACCATTTTTTGTTAAGTACATAACTCCACATGTGTTCATTCATAGTTTTGATGCCTTCAGTGAGAATCTACAATGTAAATAGTCATGAAAATAAAGAAAACGCATTGAATGAGAAGGTGTTTCCATATATATATATATATATATACTTCAAGATGATTTGGTCCTTGTTTACGTTAATAAATTGACATACCTTTCTAGGTGGCTTGAGATATGAACAGTCTTTGAAAGGCTTGCCGGTGGACACTGTGATTGTCTGGGCAGTTGTTGAACTAATTTGTTTTGTAGTACTAGAACTTGTTGTGATGGTGGTAGGGGTTGGTGGAGTAGTAGAGCCACATGGTCCATGAGACTTTTCAACACCGCATGTCAAATTGCAATATGCAGTGAAACACCAGCCTGCTCCATCAGACTTATGATATATGAGGCTATCTGTATGAGAATGAAACCAAGGCAATGAGATCAAAATGGCTGAAGATATGAGAAAACAAATTGTGTATCAGGGCTACAGTTGTCTTTACAATGCAACTTTTGTGAATACAAATCTAAGTACATTAATGGGGTTGCCGTGGCTCAGGAGACACAGCAGGTCGACCACTTATCTGGATTCGATGGTTTAATTCATGTTGACGTATCCATAGGCAAGATACTGAACCTCAATTTGCTCCTAGTGAGTGTGAATGAGTGTTAATGTTTAACTGATTAGCAGGCGGTACTGTGTATGGTAGCCTTGGCCACCACTGTATGACTGCCTGCAGCGTAAAAGTGGTCAAAAGACTATAAGGTGCTTTAAAAAAAACAAGTTCTTTTTACCATTTAATGTTTTATAAATGGACAGTTAAATGTAAAGTCTATGTAAGGCATAAATCTAAATTTACTCGACAATATCATACATAGTTCCTTTATTAATACAGATCCAACTGTCAAAGGTTAAATTTGTGCCCACTTATCCCTCCACTGTGTAGGCGCTATGAAGGGCAACCAAACAGGAAGAGTCACTACTATTAACAGATGTTAAAAGCATTCCTTTAACAGAAAAATGAGGTGCATGTACTGCTGATGCGCACAACAACTTGACCACATTTTGGTTAGTTTTTTTTTTAACCCTAATCCAGAGGGAATGTGCACAAACTATGAATGTGGATAATGACAACAGATCTAATGATAAAAGATCTCAGTGCTCAGAGCATAAACACTTTAAAGATTAGGCAGCCTGTTGTGATCAGATGTGCTGGGTTACATTGTAATGACAGTTGTAATCATGACCACAACATCAATACTTATATCTTAACAAGAATTGGTGGCAATAGCCAATTGCTTACCAGGAGGAAAAACACCATCCATGTATGTGCAGTGACATAAAGTTGTTCTGCCTGGTGTTGAGGACTGAACAGTTGAAGATGTTGCAGTAGTTTGAATAGTGGATTTCTCTGTAGTTGTTATGGTTGGTTCTTCTGTGACTGTGGTTGGTTTCTTTGTGGCTGTGGTGGGTGTTTCTGTGCTGGTGGTTATGGTAGATTTTTCTGTCACTGTCGGTTTTTCAGTGGTTGTTGCCGCAGTAGTACTGGGCTTTTCTGTGGTTGTGGTGGGTTTTTCTGTGCTGGTGGTTGTTGTGGTGGGCTCTTCTGTGACCGTGGTTGCTGTGGTGGGTTTTTCAGTGGTTGTTGCCGCAGCAGTACTGGGCTTTTCTGTGGTTGTGGTGGGTTTTTCTGTGACTGTGGTTGTTGTGGTGGGTTTTTCTGTGGTTGTTGCAGCAGTAGTAGTGGGCTTTTCTGTGGTTGTAGTGGGTTTTTCTGTGACTGTGGTTGTTGTGGTGGGTTTTTCTGTGCTGCTGGTTGTTGTGGTGGGTTTTTCTGTGGTTATTGCAGCCGTGGTACTGGGCTTTTCTTTGGTTGTGGTGGGTTTTTCTGTGCTGGTGGTTGTTGACTTTTCTGTCACTGTTGGTTTTTCTGTGGTTGTTGCCGCAGCAGTACTGGGCTTTTCTGTGGTTGTGGTGGGTTTTTCTGTGACTGTGGTTGTTGTGGTGGGTTTTTCTGTGGTTGTTGCAGCAGTAGTAGTGGGCTTTTCTGTGGTTGTGGTTGGTTTTTCTGTGACTGTGGTTGCTGTGGTGGGTTTTTCTGTGCTGCTGGTTGTTGTGGTGGGTTTTTCTGTGGTTGTTGCAGCCGTGGTACTGGGCTTTTCTTTGGTTGTGGTGGGTTTTTCTGTGATGGTGGTTGTTGTGGTTTTTCTGTGCTGATGGTTGTGGTGGTTTTTCTGTGGTTGTTGCAGCCGTGGTACTGGGCTTTTCTTTGGTTGTGGTGGGTTTTTTGTGCTGGTGGTTGTTGTGGTTGGTTTTTCTGTGCTGCTGGTTGTTGTGGTGGGTTTTTCTGTGGTTGTTGCAGCCGTGGTACTGGGCTTTTCTGTGGTTGTGGTGGGTTTTTCTGTGACTGTGGTGCTGTGTGGGTTTTTCTGTGCTGCTGGTTGTTGTGGTGGGTTTTTCTGTGGTTGTTGCAGCCGTGGTACTGGGCTTTTCTTTGGTTGTGTGGGTTTTTGTGATGGTGGTTGTTGTGGTGGGTTTTTCTGTGCTGATGGTTGTGGTGGGTTTTTCTGTGGTTGTTGCAGCCGTGGTACTGGGCTTTTCTTTGGTTGTGGTGGGTTTTTCTGTGCTGGTGGTTGTTGTGGTTGGTTTTTCTGTGCTGCTGGTTGTTGTGGTGGGTTTTTCTGTGGTTGTTGCAGCCGTGGTACTGGGCTTTTCTGTGGTTGTGGTGGGTTTTTCTGTGACTGTGGTTGCTGTGGTGGGTTTTTCTGTGCTGCTGGTTGTTGTGGTGGGTTTTTCTGTGGTTGTTGCAGCCGTGGTACTGGGCTTTTCTTTGGTTGTGGTGGGTTTTTCTGTGATGGTGGTTGTTGACTTTTCTGTCACTGTTGGTTTTTCAGTGGTTGTAGCAGTTTTGGTGCTGGGCTTTTCTGTAGCTGTGGTTGTGGGTTTTTCTGTGGTTGTTGCAGCAGTAGTAGTGGGCTTTTCTGTGGCTGTACTGGTGGGTTTTTCTGTGCTGATGGTTGTTGTGGTGGGTTTTTCTGTGGTTGTTGCAGCCGTGGTACTGGGCTCTTCTTTGGTTGTGGTGGGTTTTTCTGTGCTGGTGGTTGTTGTGGTTGGTTTTTGTGGCTGTGGTGGTGGGTTTTTCTGTGGTTGTAGTGGTGGGTTTTTCTGTGCTGATGGTTGTTGTGGTGGGTTCTTCTGTGGTTGTTGCAGCCGTGGTACTGGGCTTTTCTTTGGTTGTGGTGGGTTTTTCTGTGATGGTGGTTGTTGACTTTTCTGTCACTGTTGGTTTTTCAGTGGTTGTAGCAGTTTTGGTGCTGGGCTTTTCTGTAGCTGTTGTGGTTTTCTCTGTGGCAGCTGGAGTTGTAGGCACAACTTGGGGTTTTGTTAATCTTGATGTTGTAGCTACTGTATTTGTGACAACTGCAATGGTTGTTGTCTTCTCTGTTGTTGCTGATGTTGTGGACCCTTCCGTGGCTGTGGTGGTGGGTTTTTCAGTGGTTGTTGCAGCAGTAGTAGTGGGCTTTTCTGTGGCTGTAGTGGTGGGTTTTTCTGTGCTGGTGGTTGTTGACTTTTCTGTCACTGTTGGTTTTTCAGTGGTTGTAGCAGTTTTGGTGCTGGGCTTTTCTGTGGCTGTGGTGGTGGGTTTTTCAGTGGTTGTTGCAGCAGTAGTAGTGGGCTTTTCTGTGGCTGTAGTGGTGGGTTTTTCTGTGCTGGTGGTTGTTGACTTTTCTGTCACTGTTGGTTTTTCAGTGGTTGTAGCAGTTTTGGTGCTGGGCTTTTCTGTGGCTGTGGTGGTGGGTTTTTCTGTGGTTGTTGCAGTAGTAGTGGGCTTTTCTGTGGCTGTAGTGGTGGGTTTTTCTGTGCTGGTGGTTGTTGTGGTTGGTTTTTCTGTGGCTGTGGTGGTGGGTTTTTCTGTGGTTGTTGCAGCAGTAGTAGTGGGCTTTTCTGTGGCTGTAGTGGGTTTTTCTGTGCTGGTGGTTGCTGTGGTTGGTTTTTCTGTGACTGTGGTTGTGGGTTTTTCTGTGGTTGTTGCAGCAGTAGTAGTGGGCTTTTCTGTGGCTGTAGTGGTGGGTTTTCTGTGCTGGTGGTTGTTGTGGTGGGTTTTTCTGTGCTGATGGTTGTTGTGGTGGGTTTTTCTGTGGCTGTGGTGGTGGGTTTTTCTGTGGTTGTTGCAGCAGTAGTACTGGGCTTTTCTGTGGCTGTAGTGGTGGGTTTTTCTGTGATTGTGGTTGTTGTGGTGGGTTTTTCTGTGCTGGTGGTTGTTGTGGTTGGTTTTTCTGTGGCTGTGGTGGTGGGTTTTTCTGTGGTTGTTGCAGCAGTAGTACTGGGCTTTTCTGTGGCTGTAGTGGTGGGTTTTTCTGTGGTTGTGGTTGTTGTGGTTGGTTCTTCTGTGACTGTGGTTGTTGTAGTGGTTTTTTCTGGTACTGTGGGTGTAGTGGTAGACCCACACTTGTAAATGCAACATCTCACTCGTATTTCATAGTCAAGACATACAGGAGGAGGGCCTTGCTCATTATTCTTACAAATTAGTCCAGCTGTTGGGCTGCATGTTACGTTTTGATCTAGATCACTTAGGGGTTTGTCAGGGTACTGCTTTGCTCGACATTCTATCTCCAGAGGTTCACTGCAAGCACTCAAATCCAATTCAGTAATGTTTTTAATGCTTTCATACTCTCCACCACCTGGGTTATAGCTGGGGTAACTATTGCTATTCCAATTTGACCACTTACAAACATAGCAGCCAGTGGTAATTGTTTCTGTGGTTGTTGCAGCAGTAGTAGTGGGCTTTTCTGTAGCTGTAGTGGTGGGTTTTTCTGTGCTGGTGGTTGTTGTGGTGGGTTTTTCTGTGCTGATGGTTGTTGTGGTGGGTTTTTCTGTGGTTGTTGCAGCCGTGGTACTGGGCTTTTCTTTGGTTGTGGTGGGTTTTTCTGTGCTGGTGGTTGTTGTGGTTGGTTTTTCTGTGGCTGTGGTGGGGTTTTTCTGTGCTGGTGGTTGTGTAGGTTTTTCTGTGGCTGTGGTGGGGGTTTTTCTGTGGTTGTTGCAGCAGTAGTACTGGGTTTTTCTGTGGCTGTGGTGGTGGGTTTTTCAGTGGTTGTTGCAGCAGTAGTAGTGGGCTTTTCTGTGGCTGTAGTGGGTTTTTCTGTGCTGGTGGTTGCTGTGGTTGGTTTTTCTGTGACTGTGGTTGTGGGTTTTTCTGTGGTTGTTGCAGCAGTAGTAGTGGGCTTTTCTGTGGCTGTAGTGGTGGGTTTTTCTGTGCTGGTGGTTGTTGTGGTGGGTTTTTCTGTGCTGATGGTTGTTGTGGTGGGTTTTTCTGTGGTTGTTGCAGCCGTGGTACTGGGCTTTTCTTTGGTTGTGGTGGGTTTTTTGTGCTGGTGGTTGTTGTGGTTGGTTTTTCTGTGGCTGTGGTGGGTTTTTCTGTGCTGGGTTGTTGTGGTAGGTTTTTCTGTGGCTGTTGCAGCAGTAGTACTGGGTTTTTCTGTGGCTGTGGTGGTGGGTTTTTCAGTGGTTGTTGCAGCAGTAGTAGTGGGCTTTTCTGTGGCTGTAGTGGGTTTTTCTGTGCTGGTGGTTGCTGTGGTTGGTTTTTCTGTGACTGTGGTTGTGGGTTTTTCTGTGGTTGTTGCAGCAGTAGTAGTGGGCTTTTCTGTGGCTGTAGTGGTGGGTTTTTCTGTGCTGGTGGTTGTTGTGGTGGGTTTTTCTGTGCTGATGGTTGTTGTGGTGGGTTTTTCTGTGGCTGTGGTGGTGGGTTTTTCTGTGGTTGTTGCAGCAGTAGTACTGGGCTTTTCTGTGGCTGTAGTGGTGGGTTTTTCTGTGATTGTGGTTGTTGTGGTGGGTTTTTCTGTGCTGGTGGTTGTTGTGGTTGGTTTTTCTGTGGCTGTGGTGGTGGGTTTTTCTGTGGTTGTTGCAGCAGTAGTACTGGGCTTTTCTGTGGCTGTAGTGGTGGGTTTTTCTGTGGTTGTGGTTGTTGTGGTTGGTTCTTCTGTGACTGTGGTTGTTGTAGTGGTTTTTTCTGGTACTGTGGGTGTAGTGGTAGACCCACACTTGTAAATGCAACATCTCACTCGTATTTCATAGTCAAGACATACAGGAGGAGGGCCTTGCTCATTATTCTTACAAATTAGTCCAGCTGTTGGGCTGCATGTTACGTTTTGATCTAGATCACTTAGGGGTTTGTCAGGGTACTGCTTTGCTCGACATTCTATCTCCAGAGGTTCACTGCAAGCACTCAAATCCAATTCAGTAATGTTTTTAATGCTTTCATACTCTCCACCACCTGGGTTATAGCTGGGGTAACTATTGCTATTCCAATTTGACCACTTACAAACATAGCAGCCAGTGGTAATTGTTTCTGTGGTTGTTGCAGCAGTAGTAGTGGGCTTTTCTGTGGCTGTAGTGGTGGGTTTTTCTGTGCTGGTGGTTGTTGTGGTGGGTTTTTCTGTGCTGATGGTTGTTGTGGTGGGTTTTTCTGTGGTTGTTGCAGCCGTGGTACTGGGCTTTTCTTTGGTTGTGGTGGGTTTTTCTGTGCTGGTGGTTGTTGTGGTTGGTTTTTCTGTGGCTGTGGTGGTGGGTTTTTCTGTGCTGGTGGTTGTTGTGGTAGGTTTTTCTGTGGCTGTGGTGGTGGGTTTTTCTGTGGTTGTTGCAGCAGTAGTACTGGGTTTTTCTGTGGCTGTGGTGGTGGGTTTTTCAGTGGTTGTTGCAGTAGTAGTGGGCTTTTCTGTGGCTGTAGTGGGTTTTTCTGTGCTGGTGGTTGCTGTGGTTGGTTTTTCTGTGACTGTGGTTGTGGGTTTTTCTGTGGTTGTTGCAGCAGTAGTAGTGGGCTTTTCTGTGCTGGTGGTTGTTGTGGTGGGTTTTTCTGTGCTGATGGTTGTTGTGGTGGGTTTTTCTGTGGCTGTGGTGGTGGGTTTTTCTGTGCTGGTGGTTGTTGTGGTAGGTTTTTCTGTGGCTGTGGTGGTGGGTTTTTCTGTGGCTGTGGTGGTGGGTTTTTCTGTGGTTGTTGCAGCAGTAGTACTGGGCTTTTCTGTGGCTGTAGTGGTGGGTTTTTCTGTGGTTGTGGTTGTTGTGGTTGGTTCTTCTGTGACTGTGGTTGTTGTAGTGGTTTTTCTGGTACTGTGGGTGTAGTGGTAGACCCACACTTGTAAATGCAACATCTCACTCGTATTTCATAGTCAAGACATACAGGAGGAGGGCCTTGCTCATTATTCTTACAAATTAGTCCAGCTGTTGGGCTGCATGTTACGTTTTGATCTAGATCACTTAGGGGTTTGTCAGGGTACTGCTTTGCTCGACATTCTATCTCCAGAGGTTCACTGCAAGCACTCAAATCCAATTCAGTAATGTTTTTAATGCTTTCATACTCTCCACCACCTGGGTTATAGCTGGGGTAACTATTGCTATTCCAATTTGACCACTTACAAACATAGCAGCCAGTGGTAATTGTTTCTGTGGTTGTTGCAGCAGTAGTAGTGGGCTTTTCTGTGGCTGTAGTGGTGGGTTTTTCTGTGCTGGTGGTTGTTGTGGTGGGTTTTTCTGTGCTGATGGTTGTTGTGGTGGGTTTTTCTGTGGCTGTGGTGGTGGGTTTTTCTGTGCTGGTGGTTGTTGTGGTAGGTTTTTCTGTGGCTGTGGTGGTGGGTTTTTCAGTGGTTGTTGCAGCAGTAGTAGTGGGCTTTTCTGTGGCTGTAGTGGGTTTTTCTGTGCTGGTGGTTGCTGTGGTTGGTTTTTCTGTGACTGTGGTTGTGGGTTTTTCTGTGGTTGTTGCAGCAGTAGTAGTGGGCTTTTCTGTGGCTGTAGTGGTGGGTTTTTCTGTGCTGGTGGTTGTTGTGGTGGGTTTTTCTGTGCTGATGGTTGTTGTGGTGGGTTTTTCTGTGGCTGTGGTGGTGGGTTTTTCTGTGCTGGTGGTTGTTGTGGTGGGTTTTTCTGTGGCTGTGGTGGTGGGTTTTTCTGTGGTTGTTGCAGCAGTAGTACTGGGCTTTTCTGTGGCTGTGGTGGTGGGTTTTTCTGTGATTGTGGTTGTTGTGGTTGGTTCTTCTGTGACTGTGTGTTGTAGTGGTTTTTTCTGGTACTGTGGGTGTAGTGGTAGACCCACACTTGTAAATGCAACATCTCACTCGTATTTCATAGTCAAGACATACAGGAGGAGGGCCTTGCTCATTATTCTTACAAATTAGTCCAGCTGTTGGGCTGCATGTTACGTTTTGATCTAGATCACTTAGGGGTTTGTCAGGGTACTGCTTTGCTCGACATTCTATCTCCAGAGGTTCACTGCAAGCACTCAAATCCAATTCAGTAATGTTTTTAATGCTTTCATACTCTCCACCACCTGGGTTATAGCTGGGGTAACTATTGCTATTCCAATTTGACCACTTACAAACATAGCAGCCAGTGGTAATTGTTTCTGTGGTTGTTGCAGCAGTAGTAGTGGGCTTTTCTGTGGCTGTAGTGGTGGGTTTTTCTGTGCTGGTGGTTGTTGTGGTGGGTTTTTCTGTGCTGATGGTTGTTGTGGTGGGTTTTTCTGTGGTTGTTGCAGCCGTGGTACTGGGCTTTTCTTTGGTTGTGGTGGGTTTTTCTGTGCTGGTGGTTGTTGTGGTTGGTTTTTCTGTGGCTGTGGTGGTGGGTTTTTCTGTGCTGGTGGTTGTTGGTGGTTGGTTTTTCTGTGGCTGTGGTGGTGGGTTTTTCTGTGGTTGTTGCAGCAGTAGTACTGGGTTTTTCTGTGGCTGTGGTGGTGGGTTTTTCAGTGGTTGTTGCAGCAGTAGTAGTGGGCTTTTCTGTGGCTGTAGTGGGTTTTTCTGTGCTGGTGGTTGCTGTGGTTGGTTTTTCTGTGACTGTGGTTGTGGGTTTTTCTGTGGTTGTTGCAGCAGTAGTAGTGGGCTTTTCTGTGGCTGTAGTGGTGGGTTTTTCTGTGCTGGTGGTTGTTGTGGTGGGTTTTTCTGTGCTGATGGTTGTTGTGGTGGGTTTTTCTGTGCTGGTGGTTGTTGTGGTAGGTTTTTCTGTGGCTGTGGTGGTGGGTTTTTCTGTGGTTGTTGCAGCAGTAGTACTGGGCTTTTCTGTGGCTGTGGTGGTGGGTTTTTCTGTGATTGTGGTTGTTGTGGTTGGTTCTTCTGTGACTGTGGTTGTTGTAGTGGTTTTTTCTGGTACTGTGGGTGTAGTGGTAGACCCACACTTGTAAATGCAACATCTCACTCGTATTTCATAGTCAAGACATACAGGAGGAGGGCCTTGCTCATTATTCTTACAAATTAGTCCAGCTGTTGGGCTGCATGTTACGTTTTGATCTAGATCACTTAGGGGTTTGTCAGGGTACTGCTTTGCTCGACATTCTATCTCCAGAGGTTCACTGCAAGCACTCAAATCCAATTCAGTAATGTTTTTAATGCTTTCATACTCTCCACCACCTGGGTTATAGCTGGGGTAACTATTGCTATTCCAATTTGACCACTTACAAACATAGCAGCCAGTGGTAATTGTTTCTGTGGTTGTTGCAGCAGTAGTAGTGGGCTTTTCTGTGGCTGTAGTGGTGGGTTTTTCTGTGCTGGTGGTTGTTGTGGTGGGTTTTTCTGTGCTGATGGTTGTTGTGGTGGGTTTTTCTGTGGTTGCAGCCGTGGTACTGGGCTTTTCTTTGGTTGTGGTGGGTTTTTCTGTGCTGGTGGTGGTTGTTTGGTTTTTCTGTGGCTGTGGTGGTGGGTTTTTCTGTGCTGGTGGTTGTTGTGGTTGGTTTTTCTGTGGCTGTGGTGGTGGGTTTTTCTGTGGTTGTTGCAGCAGTAGTACTGGGTTTTTCTGTGGCTGTGGTGGTGGGTTTTTCAGTGGTTGTTGCAGCAGTAGTAGTGGGCTTTTCTGTGGCTGTAGTGGGTTTTTCTGTGCTGGTGGTTGCTGTGGTTGGTTTTTCTGTGACTGTGGTTGTGGGTTTTTCTGTGGTTGTTGCAGCAGTAGTAGTGGGCTTTTCTGTGGCTGTAGTGGTGGGTTTTTCTGTGCTGGTGGTTGTTGTGGTGGGTTTTTCTGTGCTGATGGTTGTTGTGGTGGGTTTTTCTGTGGCTGTGGTGGTGGGTTTTTCTGTGGTTGTTGCAGCAGTAGTACTGGGCTTTTCTGTGGCTGTAGTGGTGGGTTTTTCTGTGATTGTGGTTGTTGTGGTGGGTTTTTCTGTGCTGGTGGTTTTTGTGGTTGGTTTTTCTGTGGCTGTGGTGGTGGGTTTTTCTGTGGTTGTTGCAGCAGTAGTACTGGGCTTTTCTGTGGCTGTAGTGGTGGGTTTTTCTGTGGTTGTGGTTGTTGTGGTTGGTTCTTCTGTGACTGTGGTTGTTGTAGTGGTTTTTTCTGGTACTGTGGGTGTAGTGGTAGACCCACACTTGTAAATGCAACATCTCACTCGTATTTCATAGTCAAGACATACAGGAGGAGGGCCTTGCTCATTATTCTTACAAATTAGTCCAGCTGTTGGGCTGCATTACGTTTTTGATCTAGATCACTTAGGGGTTTGTCAGGGTACTGCTTTGCTCGACATTCTATCTCCAGAGGTTCACTGCAAGCACTCAAATCCAATTCAGTAATGTTTTTAATGCTTTCATACTCTCCACCACCTGGGTTATAGCTGGGGTAACTATTGCTATTCCAATTTGACCACTTACAAACATAGCAGCCAGTGGTAATTGTTTCTGTGGTTGTTGCAGCAGTAGTAGTGGGCTTTTCTGTGGCTGTAGTGGTGGGTTTTTCTGTGCTGGTGGTTGTTGTGGTGGGTTTTTCTGTGCTGATGGTTGTTGTGGTGGGTTTTTCTGTGGTTGTTGCAGCCGTGGTACTGGGCTTTTCTTTGGTTGTGGTGGGTTTTTCTGTGCTGGTGGTTGTTGTGGTTGGTTTTTCTGTGGCTGTGGTGGTGGGTTTTTCTGTGCTGGTTGTTGTGGTTTTTTCTGTGGCTGTGGTGGGTTTTTCTGTGCTGGTGGTTGTTGTGGTAGGTTTTTCTGTGGCTGTGGTGGTGGGTTTTTCTGTGGTTGTTGCAGCAGTAGTACTGGGTTTTTCTGTGGCTGTGGTGGTGGGTTTTTCAGTGGTTGTTGCAGCAGTAGTAGTGGGCTTTTCTGTGGCTGTAGTGGGTTTTTCTGTGCTGGTGGTTGCTGTGGTTGGTTTTTCTGTGACTGTGGTTGTGGGTTTTTCTGTGGTTGTTGCAGCAGTAGTAGTGGGCTTTTCTGTGGCTGTAGTGGTGGGTTTTCTGTGCTGGTGGTTGTTGTGGTGGGTTTTTCTGTGCTGATGGTTGTTGTGGTGGGTTTTTCTGTGGCTGTGTGGTGGGTTTTTCTGTGGTTGTTGCAGCAGTAGTACTGGGCTTTTCTGTGGCTGTGGTGGTGGGTTTTTCTGTGATTGTGGTTGTTGTGGTTGGTTCTTCTGTGACTGTGGTTGTTGTAGTGGTTTTTCTGGTACTGTGGGTGTAGTGGTAGACCCACACTTGTAAATGCAACATCTCACTCGTATTTCATAGTCAAGACATACAGGAGGAGGGCCTTGCTCATTATTCTTACAAATTAGTCCAGCTGTTGGGCTGCATGTTACGTTTTGATCTAGATCACTTAGGGGTTTGTCAGGGTACTGCTTTGCTCGACATTCTATCTCCAGAGGTTCACTGCAAGCACTCAAATCCAATTCAGTAATGTTTTTAATGCTTTCATACTCTCCACCACCTGGGTTATAGCTGGGGTAACTATTGCTATTCCAATTTGACCACTTACAAACATAGCAGCCAGTGGTAATTGTTTCTGTGGTTGTTGCAGCAGTAGTAGTGGGCTTTTCTGTGGCTGTAGTGGTGGGTTTTTCTGTGCTGGTGGTTGTTGTGGTGGGTTTTTCTGTGCTGATGGTTGTTGTGGTGGGTTTTTCTGTGGTTGTTGCAGCCGTGGTACTGGGCTTTTCTTTGGTTGTGGTGGGTTTTTCTGTGCTGGTGGTTGTTGTGGTTGGTTTTTCTGTGGCTGTGGTGGTGGGTTTTTCTGTGCTGGTGGTTGTTGTGGTAGGTTTTTCTGTGGCTGTGGTAGTGGGTTTTTCTGTGGTTGTTGCAGCAGTAGTACTGGGTTTTTCTGTGACTGTGGTGGTGGGTTTTTCAGTGGTTGTTGCAGCAGTAGTAGTGGGCTTTTCTGTGGCTGTAGTGGGTTTTTCTGTGCTGGTGGTTGCTGTGGTTGGTTTTTCTGTGACTGTGGTTGTGGGTTTTTCTGTGGTTGTTGCAGCAGTAGTAGTGGGCTTTTCTGTGGCTGTAGTGGGTTTTTCTGTGCTGGTGGTTGTTGTGGTGGGTTTTTCTGTGGCTGTGGTGGTGGGTTTTTCAGTGGTTGTTGCAGCAGTAGTAGTGGGCTTTTCTGTGGCTGTAGTGGGTTTTTCTGTGCTGGTGGTTGGTTTTTCTGTGACTGTGGTTGTGGGTTTTTCTGTGGTTGTTGCAGCAGTAGTAGTGGGCTTTTCTGTGGCTGTAGTGGTGGGTTTTTCTGTGCTGGTGGTTGTTGTGGTGGTTTTTCTGTGCTGGTGGTTGTTGTGGTGGGTTTTTCTGTGGCTGTGGTGGTGGGTTTTTCTGTGGTTGTTGCAGCAGTAGTACTGGGCTTTTCTGTGGCTGTGGTGGTGGGTTTTTCTGTGATTGTGGTTGTTGTGGTTGGTTCTTCTGTGGCTGTGGTTGTTGTAGTGGTTTTTTCTGGTACTGTGGGTGTAGTGGTAGACCCACACTTGTAAATGCAACATCTCACTCGTATTTCATAGTCAAGACATACAGGAGGAGGGCCTTGCTCATTATTCTTACAAAATTAGTCCAGCTGTTGGGCTGCATGTTACGTTTTGATCTAGATCACTTAGGGGTTTGTCAGGGTATGCTTTGCTCGACATTCTATCTCCAGAGGTTCACTGCAAGCATCAAATCCAATTAGTAATGTTTTTAATGCTTTCATACTCTCCACCACCTGGGTTATAGCTGGGGTAACTATTGCTATTCCAATTTGACCACTTACAAACATAGCAGCCAGTGGTAATTGTTTCTGTGGTTGTTGCAGCAGTAGTAGTGGGCTTTTCTGTGGCTGTAGTGGTGGGTTTTTCTGTGCTGGTGGTTGTTGTGGTGGGTTTTTCTGTGCTGGTTGTTGTGGTGGGTTTTTCTGTGGTTGTTGCAGCCGTGGTACTGGGCTTTTCTTTGGTTGTGGTGGGTTTTTCTGTGATGGTGGTTGTTGACTTTTCTGTCACTGTTGGTTTTTCAGTGGTTGTAGCAGTTTTGGTGCTGGGCTTTTCTGTAGCTGTTGTGGTTTTCTCTGTGGCAGCTGGAGTTGTAGGCAAAACTTGGGGTTTTGTTGATCTTGATGTTGTAGCTACTGTATTTGTGACAACTGCAGTGGTTGTTGTCTTCTCTGTTGTTGCTGATGTTGTGGACCTTTCTGTGGCTGTGGTGGTGGGTTTTTCAGTGGTTGTTGCAGCAGTAGTACTGGGCTTTTCTGTGGTTGTAGTGGGTTTTTCTGTGCTGGTGGTTGTTGTGGTGGGTTTTTCTGTGACTGTGGTGGTGGGTTTTTCTGTGGTTGTTGCAGCAGTAGTACTGGGTTTTTCTGTGCTGGTGGTTGTTGTGGGTTTTTCTGTGCTGGTGGTTGCTGTGGTTGGTTTTTCTGTGACTGTGGTTGCTGTGGTTAGTATTTCTGTGGCTGTGGTGGTGGGTTTTTCTGTGCTGGTGGGTGTTTCTGTGATTATCAAAAAACACAAAACAAAAAAAAGAAAAAGAAGATGAACCTAGGAGGTTGTCTTTAAAGTGTCAAAATACAACATTAAAATGGGTTTGTAAATGTTTTACACCAATGCACTTTTTTGGTCTGTCATATTTACCACTTGTGCTAAAAACAAAGATTGTTGTAGATGTTGCCGAGGTGGTTGTATGAGTGCAAGTCGTATTCATGATTCTGGTAATATTTCCCCCTTCTCCACAAACAGCTGTGATACAGGTTCCATTTCCATCATTTGTGTCATAGATTGTATCTCCATATTTGTATATACGTCCATGATATGAACACTCGCAAGCTGCAAAACAAATAATTATATAATAATTATATGAATTTTACTGTTTTGGTATATTAATAGTATTGCCTTTCTAATAAGTCTGTATGTTATGATCAATACCAGAAATGGTCATAGCCACGCTCACCTTGGACGCTATCGCTGCACTCACGCTTTGTTGATGAACAGTGACTAAAAAATAAATGAAAAAGCAAAGATTAAACAATGTATGAACATGTAAGGTAATATTCTGGTGTTGGGGGCAATTTGAATTACAATACAGGCAGATGGAATTCTCTGATGACCAACATGATGCAAAAAAGGTTTTTACAGTTCATCTTATGTTGATGTTCCCAGAAAAAAGAGTGGCATTTTAAGAGTCCTAAGTTGTTTGTGGGTATTTACTAAGATAACATTTATGTTGACAAGTGAAGGTTAAGCAACTCTTCAACTTGCTTTCCCAGATTGTCAATAATTATTTCTCTATGTGAAGAAGAAGAAGACTGTAACAGGATTAGACTGATTTCAGATACCTAAAAAAAATACAACATGCAAGCGTACTATGGTTGTTCAGTGTTATTTAATTGCATATGGTTACTGTATGGATTGTTAATATAGATAAAACTGTGCAGTTTTATGTACAGAACACATGAAGACAACATTACAATTAATATGTCCAGACACATGAATTCATCCTTAAATTAATTATCTATCCATCTAACCATTAACTATGCCTGCTTATCCTTTTTAAGGGTTTCTAGGGGCCTGGAGCTTATATGAAGCTCTGCAGGTCCTAGACAACAGTATGTTTCCTCTGAGGCAAACTCTCTACAGGGCTCCAAAACTGTAACAAACATTCCCAAACATGATGGGGCGAGCCCTGTGTATAAAGGGGATGAAAATAATGAATGTTTAGCCATGACTGACAAAGCCTCTGCCACCTATACTGTATTCTTTGTGATTTCATTTTGATTTGGGATAAGTTTTAAATTATTAAAAATTAAGCTGTGGTTATTTTGTGTCATAAGCTTTGCCAAACAATATAGCAGTGTTACAGATCTCTGATTTGCTGCTACCTCAGTCCCCTAAAATTACTGTTTGTAAGTTGATTGTATATTTATTATTGTAAATCATTATCCACCTTTGGACTTTATTCCAAAATGAGGCAACAACAGGAAAATAACACATTAGATGCAGGATTGAGTCCCCCTCATCGTTTCAAAACCTGCACAAACAAGTTTGTTCTAGGCCCCTAATAGATAGCATGTTTTTATTGGTTAAAAATCTATATAAGATCTGTAGTTGTATTATATGTATAGACACATCTTGGGTAGTGTTATAGATAATATTAAACACATTTTTCTATGGAATTATTTTATTAATAGTCTTCCCACTTATTTAAGGTATTAATTGGATTATCATGATGTTAGTTGTAAATATAGTTATATATATTTCTATTCATTTTATCTCCATTCATCCATGACTGGTCACTAGTTTACAGGCAGCATACTAATTGCTGTCTTGGTTTTTTTAGCTATATCCTTTTTACAAACATTAGATATTGATACAATCATTTTTTATATTCTATTAGTGTACAAACTGGACCATATACTTGTGAGAATTTTTGGAAGGTCATAATCTTACTATTGCTATCATCATTTACAAATATATTTTTATTTGAAAATTATTTGATCCTCTATCAACAAGGCCCTATTTCAAAGAGCAGGCTCAAACTCTGAGCCTAATCCAGATCTCCAAGTTGACTGAGCCTGAGCTGGGAAACTCTTGAGTTTTCGGTTCTGGAACAGCTGATCAGAATTATCTCAATCAACTCTGAATATATTCAGCCTGAGGAAAGTGCATTCACAGTGAGCACCGAAAGCCATCATCAATGGAGTGCAGATGACATGATTTTCAGTGGCAGAAAGTGGAGATAAAAGCAGAGCCACTTATTTCATCCCAACTGTAACCTGATGAGTTATTGCATGTCAAATATACAGAAATACAGTAACATTTTTATATCTTAACAATGTTCACATATTTTATTATTATTTATTTGCTATATCCTCTTATTCAGCTGTAATCTGATGGAGCCCAAACGCACTTGGCAGCAACTCCAAATTAGCCACCAAAATATTGTATAGACTAGTAAAAATTTTGCTTATACTTATGTCATTCTTGCAATATTAGGCTGAGGTTAACTGAACTGCTGAATTGCTGTGAAATGATGTCCTATTCACGTGATCTCCTTTATTCTCAGCTGGAGTTATGATGGGGATGTGAATCCCATGAATGAGTCTATTAAACCACGGAATCTTTAAATGTATGAAAAGTATTCATAAATCATTGCACAATGTATCCATAGATTAATTTCTTATTAACACTGACAATCCTGCAGTTCTGTGGAATTCCCCTGGGAAAATCACAAAAATGGGCAAAAGTCTTTTCAGAGCCAGAGTCACTTTTCTTATGGCCCGGCAAACTGTTGCCTTGCTGATGTGTGTCAGTGTCTCTGATTTCATAAAGAAAACTGCTGCTGCCTAAGAATTGAAGGGCAATGCATATAATTTACTCCGATGATAATGCAGATCCAGGATATGTGATGTTTGATACATCTGGGTGGAACAGATTGTTAGATAAATGATACAGTGCAAGGTGAAACATTGTCTTTCATAAAGACACTCCACCAGGAACGATAAGATGTCCAAGCAGGGTCTAATCACCATCTCCTTAGGCAACAGCCCCTGAATAAATTGAGCCCCAACGTCCAAAAATTTTATTCTCAAAAGCAAAAGCCATGTTTCTCCTTCCTGCTACATGCTCAGCGGGCGATCAGCCTCAGGCTTAGATGAAGCAAACCTGCTGGCTGGCAGGTTTGCTTCATCTAAGCCTGAGGCTGACTCAGTTTTACGCTGAACTGGCTTCATGAAACGGAAAAGTCAGAGTTTCCCTCATCTCAGGCTGAACATACTCAGAGTTTTCACCAATCTTACTTTCTGAAATAGGGCCCAGATTACTATTGAACCATTTGTTGCAACATGTTATCTAGTTTATCTGGTGGGTGATATTGATACTACATCCATTTTGCAGCAGCGTCTTTTTTTTTGTCCATTTGAGCTGACATCAAGGAAAATAAATCATTTTCTAGTTGGATGAAATGAATGACTTTTAATTATACATATGGAAAGAGCTCTTTTTCAAATATAGGGTGGAAGCTTCTGAGTAATCTTGCTGGGAACCAGTGTTGGTTATGGAATAATTTCAGTATGATGGAAGCTTTGAGGCAATAGTTATTTCTTTAAGGTTTAAATGTCAGTTAGTTAGTTATGAGTATACATAATTTCATTATGCCAGCTATTGTAAAAAGTAAATAATAGTTTTGTTAACTTTTGCACCAACTGCAGCATTAATAAAAAGGAATGTGACCCACCAAATTTGACAGTTTTCCTTTCGAGGCATGGACTGGCCTTCTTCATAATGCGTTCCTTCGACATAGCAGCCACATTCTTTCTCTGACACACACTTCATGGTAATTTCTTCCAAATAAGATTTTTCCGGCGGGCAGCTTGGATAGCAGCCTTAAAAAATTAAATGTTACCGTAAATTGCAAACCTAGCACAGAATAGGTGAGGAGTGGAAGTCTAGCCAAAACATTGTGAAAATCTCAGAGTAGTGAAAGTAAATGAAACGTCAGTTGTGCTTAACCAATGGGCTTTACAAAAAACATATGCATGGTCAGCTCTTTAATTATAACTTTTAAAATTTTACAATATTTCTTTTACGTCATTTGTACCTTCTAATGCTGGAATGTGATTGTAGCATACTCCTGAGGGATTCCTACATGTCTTCATGCATGGTTTTCCACAAGGCTCATAGTGCCATTCACACTCTCCATCAGGGTTGTAAAAATCACAGAATAGAGCTAATGAAAGAAAACAATGATAAGAAAATACAAGAAAAGATAACTCACTCATGCATAAAATATTCATGATAAAATGCAAGTCAAGCTTATCTGCAAATTCTATAATTAAATGACAAAAGGGATGCTGACAGATAACACACTTTTGTTTATTTCCTCACAGAAACACAAATAAAACACTCACGGCAGATTGTGGGAGTTCTCCATCTTATACAGGCTCCGACTTCATTGCAAGCTGCTGCGTAAGCTGCTACAGAGGAGCAGAAACATTCACAGTCTCCCCCTGTGTTGCAGGAACACGTGTCTCTCACACAGGCATCATAATAATGTTTTGGGTCCACCTTTTTGGAAAAAAACCAACAAACAAAAAAACATTGTGAATGTCAGTTGAGGCTCACTTATATTCTGCTAAGTTATTATACAGAATGCGATTGGATAGTCAGTTTCTTGGCACAATTCTTACCTTTGAATGGCAACTGGCAAACACTTTACTGTTGATAATGCTGCAGTGTTTTAAAGCCCACGCCTGTCTGTGTGAGTACAGACTGCAGGGATTTCTATGTGTGTTTGCATTAGGGCAGGTAGGTGACTCTTTCCAGCTGTTTCCAAACTCAAGGGCTTCAACCACAATCTGTTTGTCTCTGGTGGTGAAATCATTTTTTACACTCCCATCATAATTACCACAAAGACCACAGACTTTTCCCTGAGAAAAAATGAGAGTGAGTTCATTTGTAAATTGGCAACCTTATTTACATTCATCTGAATGCCTGTATATCTCCTTACCCACCTTGAATGTGGGCTTGAGTCTGATCATGAGTGTCGTCTTCTTATTCCAAATGAGAACGAGTCCATTCTTTGCCTCAATGACAAGATATATGCCCATTGTCTGGATGTGATGGGGTATGTCCTCCCCTTTGCTTTGTTTGATAACTCTGACATGTTCCTCTGACAGAACAATTTCATTGTTCTGAAAGAAACGAAACATGCTCATATCTAATTCTGCTAAGCTATTTTTTTTAGCATTTTTAAAAGACATTTAAATGTATATAATAGTGTTATGTACCCCTAAGTAGAGTTTGATAGCAGTGGAGCAGATGCTTTCACTTGTTCCACATGGGATGCTCTCAGTCAGGATCCTGAAGGTGCCGTTCATATCATCCCCACAGTAATCCTGCAAGATATTGATGTCGTTATTACAAGACTGACTTCTGACAAATCACAAACAAACAAAGACTAAATGTACATCCGTGTAATACCTGAGTGAAGACGTAGCCACAGTCCCCGTGAAAGGAGAATTTCTTTTTATCAAAGGTGATGTAATGCCCTTCTCCATATATGGTACAGGTCCCATCACACTCATTTTCAGTACAATTCCATTTTCCGCTTTTGCAAGTGCTATGATTTAAGCAGATAAAGTAATGTCAAGGTATATACCTGCTGATTTACGAACACAGCTCTACTTAAGCATGGAAGGAATTAAACGGCTCACCAGGTATTGCAGTCCACAGTGACAGTCTGTCCAGAATTATAGGATTCTCCGTTAAATGGGCAGGGACAGTTCTCCACCGTAACACAGCCTCCTTTACCATCAGACAGCAAGCCAGCAGGGCATACACAGCCTGGCATACACTGTGTACTGACCTATACAGTGTAACAACAATGTATTTTAACTTTTTTTTTTTTTTTTTTACTGCTGGACAGATGGTCTATTCATAAAGCTGGGCTGTCTATGCAGCAAAGAGACAAAAGATTTTTGAAATCGGTGCTACATGACCAGAGAAAACAGAGAAAAAAGCGCTGTGGCATTTGGTTTGGCTCGAGCCAGAATTAACTACACCGCACCTCACCAATAAATGCTTCCACTGGTGGGTGACAAAATGTGAGCTTGTTTGTTTTGACACAGGGAACAATATGACGGCTAATTTTTTTCAGCTTTCATTTTTATAATACAGGAAACAGCATACAGCCCACTTCCGGTTCACAAATTCACTTATTACAGCCAAAATAGCTAAACAAAGCTACAGCTAAAATATTTTCCTGAAAAAGGTGAGAAATAGGCAATACAGTAACAAAATCTTGGTTCATATTTGATAAGCGCTGCCTAGATTTACAGTTTGATCAGTGTTTGGTTGGAGTTTGAGAGAGAGAGGTGTGGTCATCTCTCTCAACCTGCTTCTGTACTCTTTTTGTCTGTGGTGGTAGGCCTATGAAAATGTGGAGGGACAATCTGTAGTTTGAGCAAGAGCCCTAGAGCCAGTGAATATCAGCTGGGAGATCTGGGCGCTGACGACATGGAGGGAAGGTTACCATTGTTTATTGCACACTACACTAACTTTTATGACACAAAGCTGGTTGAAAATCCGCAAAGTATCCCTTTAACATGTTATCTGCTGCTTTAGTATACATACAGAACTTAACAATAGTCATGAATCATTGGCTCAATCTTACACATTCTGTTCCCAGTGTCTGGCAGCTTTTTTGGCACTCAGATCCCTTGTCACCTGGTTTTGCGTTTGAGCAGTTGATGAAAACCATTGGCTCTGCGCATGCTGATGACAATGAAAAAGTGTTATGAAGGACACTGCTGTATGCTTCATGTTGCTCATACTGTATTTTGCAACAGAAGAAATACTATGATGAGTTGAGTGCTTTGTACCTACATTCACTTATGTGGCCTCCTGTGCATGTTAATTTTCCACTATGGCAGGAGCTGAAACACATACAAAGACAAGGGAGGTTAATTGTTGCTAGTTTTTGCTCAGTTTCTTCAAAATAAAAACAAAATTGATTAATTAATACAATTAAGAAGCACTGCCACAAGAAGTACAATTCTAGCTCTACAGACACTCCTCTTTTTTTATTAACCTCATACAGAGGCTGCATTGAGGATGTTTAGTATGTGGCGCACATCATTCGCCACCAGAGGTCAGCCTGGTGCAATGGGCAACTCAGCTGACAAACATGGCAACCAGCTGCGAGTGGTGGGGATGACGTAAAAGGACTGTAAACAGCCAACCCAAAACAGCAGAGAGAGAATCTGTAAAAAAAAGAAAGTGTATTTTCACATCTAACTCAGTGAATTACGGGTTTGTTTCGACCAAACCAGAACTGGTGATTAGGGCTGGGCAATATAACGACTATGTATGATATATCTATATATTTTAAAGCAAGATTTTAATCAAGACAGCACAGTTTATATTAATGAAGGGTCAAGTTGGGTTACATAACGCACACCAGTGTGCATCTCTCCTCTCTCATACTCCGCACAGCTCCACTACACTTGTTCACTCATAAGTTCTCCAGCAACACAAAGAGAGATACAGAGCTGCTCCTCTATTTAATCTGTCTGTTCATTAGTCCACAGTGCAACATTGGTCTACATGTTGCACATACTACACTAAATCAGTCTGTTGAATGAATGAAATGACTGCAGTTGCACATGTGCAATCCAGCACTGCACTGCTAGTTTGTCTGTGAGGTGGATCATAGTGCGTTGCCATTCTTATTGGTAGTTGTAGTCTATTTTGTGACACGGAGACAGCGCCTGGATGCAGGTGACAGATCTGTTTAAAAAATGCAGCAACAATTTCATATACAAGACAATTATAACACGGACAAAGTGACTCTTGCCCCTTCTCTCCCTTGGCCTCTCTGTTGATGCTATGTGCATAAACAAGATTAATAGCCTGAATAAATAAAAGACTTTAATCACTTTCCAGCACTAGATTTATTGAAAGACAATGGAAAACGACTTTTTTAACTCCCCCCACAAAGATTTTTCATTGTTCAAAACTACAATGGCTTTAGGCCTACTTGATACTTTTATATTCCTGTTATAGTTTTGTGTCCAAAAATGTTAACATACAGCCCTGCTATTCATTTTATATAATTTTTCATTTGCATGTTGAGCAGTTGTTTATTTTCAAACAGGGGAAAATCCTTCTATTTGCATTTTATTTTGATTACAGTCTGTTTTTATAAAAGTGCATCTCAAATGTGGCTTTGACTTGCAACTGAAAACATGAAGCCCGTTTCGAAGGAAATACCGAGATATGTATTGCGTATCGCCATTCAGCCTGTAAATACAGAGATACGACTTTTTGTCCATATTGCCCAGCCTTACTGGTGATTGAAAGGCGGTTTTGGTGGGTTTTATTTTGCTTCTGTTGAGTTTGAATGAAGCATGTTTCACTATGAATTAACAAGGCAATTAAGCTAGTCTGGTTTTGGTAAAAGAGGTTAACTTGATTTCAGGAGGTGTATGGTTGTGTTTCTCTGTTTAATTGCTTAATATGGAAAATAGATATCAGAACATTACATTTTTTGACGCTTGGAGAACTTGTGGAATATAGGGAAGTTGCCAGTGGGGGGTGCAGCGCTACACATAATACCATCATATACTGTATACCCGAGTGAAATTTCAGGAAAGTATGAAGCTATGAGAAAACAGATACCGCCCAAGCCTAAACCACAACATCCCTAGTTCGCCTCCTGCTGCACACCTTTGATCCATTTCATTCCCCCACTTTCTGTCTTCTCACCTTTCTTTAAAAGTAACCTAAAAATAACCATAAAAACATTAATCTGTTTTAATTTTACGAGAATTATTGAAATCCTCACCAAGTTTGCCCAAGGCGTCTGATGACCTGCCCAGGGCGTACCACTTTGTCTCCCACATGACAGTGGCAATGTGAGGCCGGCACACAGTCTCCCTTCTCATTTAGGTAAGTTCCCTCACCACAGCCGCAGCCATCAAGCGGGGTAAAGTCAACCTCACATGTTGAGTCCAACTGACTGAGAGATTTGCAGGTGCGACCACAGCTTGTCATTTGGTAGCCATACACGAAAGTAGGGGGGCAGCTAGTTGTGAATATCTCTTTTGAAAGGAAACAAGTTCACTTAAATATGAGAAATAAATATAGACTTCATTATTACACGCTTGATAATTTGGGTTGAACTTACGGCATTCAGTGCTCCTCCATCCGTTCAGTAAGACACCTTCAGCTGCACATGCATGGACATAGGAGGATATGGCAGCACACATGCACTTGACACTGTTTTCGCAGGCGCAAGTGTCATAAATACAAGTCTGTGGAGAGAAGCAGCAGTAAGCTAACCGAATTGTTGAAATATGCACTAAAATAATAAAAGTAAAATAACACAAATACAAAAAAAAATGCATACAAAAAGAAATGGCTGCTTACAGTTTCATAGTCTTCTGGGTTTATTTCAGAATGGCACTTTGCAAAAATCCCATTTTGGTCTGACAGCAAGCCGCACCAATGTTTAGCATATTTCTCTACAAAAATAAATCAACATCTTCATTGTTAAAATGTTGATAAAAACAACATTAAAATATGGAGGGTGATGTCTGTGACCTACCCTTGTCTATACTCAAAGTGCAGGGGTCACCGAGTGTGTTTGTCACATCGCGGCAGCTTCCTCTGGCTTTCCATGTGTTGACAAATGTCCCAGCCGTTCCCTCAATCAATCCATTAGTGGTTCTGAAGTCGTCAGCTTCCACATCATTAAAATCTCCACAAAGACCTGGATAATGATAATGTTACTCAACAGAATACAAATTGCAAAGGGTGGATAATCAACACCAAAATTAAAAGAAGTAAAACACACCCCTGAGTTTTCCCTTATTGGAAACACTGGCTTTGATGTAGATCTGCATAATGGGTGAAAGCTGAATCTCGAGATGAAGCCCATAACTGGTGTGGATTACAATAAAGAATGTCGATGGCCTGAAGACTGTTATGTCATCTGCAGGGGGGAAAAACATTTTCACATTTAAAAAAGAGAGAATTTGAATTTGAGCAAACTCAATTACAAGTTATGATTTCATCAGAGAATGAACACCAGAAAGAACCAAACACTTACCCATTAAAAAAGGCATCTGTGTGATCAGTTTGTTATACAAAAACTGTCCGCTGGAATCAACTACAATCATCTGCAGAGTGGGAAAAATAGCAATATCTTAAAAATGTCAGGGTTAACCCCTTAAAGTCTGCAATAGAAAGACAGTAACCTTACCTTTCTGCTGCAAAAAAAAAAAGAATGTCTTTGCTATTACGGTTTTATTTTGGATCAGCATATACAGGGTTATCTGTTTAAACAGCACCATGCGAATAGCCTGCAGACATCCATGGGATCAACTACATTTGTCCAAGGCCCAGAACTTTTCTAAGCAGACACTGTGGAGGCTGGACTTTCAAAATAAATAAATAAATATTTAGGTCTAATTAGCCTATCATTTTATATTTTATAAAGGCTTAAAGTTAAGCGTAAGTGTGGGGTCACTTGGAGTGACAGGCTGCTTGGGGAGGCATTACCACAGTCAATAAGTCAGCTCCATCCTCCAAATATGGCTACTTCTGGCTCAAAAATCCAAGATGCCAGTGGCCAAAATGCTGAACTCACAGTGGCTACATCCATTATTTTTGTTATACAATCTATGGTTTGTTCTCTTACATGAAGATAAAGCACAAGCCACATTCCATTTATAAAACACAGAAATTAGTTTCAGATTCACCTTAACAGAACTTATTTCCATTGCATTTGTTTTTGGGATTGCTTCTATATAGAAAGAAACAAATGCTAGATATCCTATATACCGGAACGCATTTTTTTCCTCATCACATTTCCTGAAGTCATTAATATTCTGCGAGCTGCACGGCAAACTTTGGTGGGATGTATGTGGCCTGCAGGCCACAATTTGACTATCACTGGTCAAAATCTTTACAACAGATACGAAAAGGAGAAAAACCTAGAAATAAGTTTTCACTTTATGAGAGAACCATAATATACCATAATATTACCATGTGTTTAGGCAGTAGTAGGGTGACTGCAGTCAGGCACGTTGATTTATCTGAATTTTTACATTTGGCCAGCTCACCTAGGACACTGAATGTCCCATTGATTTCCTAAAAGTCAAAAAGATAAAAATGTACTCAATTACAAACTGTTGGCTTACTTACATGTATTGTAATTTTGTTTGTGAATTAAAGGATTCATTGATTTTAGTTTGAGAGCCTCACCTTGGTGAGAACATAGGAGCAGTCTCCATGGAAAGTATACATTTTATCGTCATAGGTGGAGATGTGGGCACCACCCAGCAGGGAGCAGATACCAGGACATTCTGTATCCTCACAGCGCCACTGGCCCCGGGTACACATGCTGTCAACAGAGTACAGTCAGTTAAGCTGGACAGATCACCCTAAATGCACATGATATGAACACTGCACTGAAGTCATTAATTACCATTTTTGACACGCCCTTGTGTACGATTCCCCTGGTTGGTAGGGCTGGCCATTGTGTAAACAGGTGCAGTTGTCAACAGCAACACAGCCATTTTGTGTAATGTCGTCAAAGACAGTCCCTTGGTAGAAACATAGTGATGTGATTAGTCTGGTCTTCAAACCACATTAATTTGTGCACATGAATTAACAAAACAAAAACTATATTGTTGTCATTTTACCATATGTTTAAGGGATGTCAAAGCAGAGTATATCCAAATATCGCCATCCAAAACCTTACAGATTTCATTGTCCACTGCCTGACAACTTTGCATATTAATTTGCAGAATGTAAGGCTACACAGCTGTTTATGTGCACCTAAATGATAGCAGCCAAAGCTATATCCAGTGTTGCATTTAAACTGTACAAAGAAGAGTGTTGAGTGACAAGGACAAATGTGACAAATGCCATAACTGACTATATTAACATGATGTCATTAATTCAGCATTTGGAGGCAACTAAATATCAAAACACAAGCCTTCTGTCAAAACTAGAACTTCAGCTTTGGCTGCAATTCAGCAGCAAGAATTTACTGATTTTGCACACCAATGGCAAGAGTCAAGAACACAAGCAAAGTAATCTGAGAGTCTGAATATGAGTATGAACAGAATAAACAACATCAGCCAGATTCAAGAAGTCGTCTGTGCTGGTTTTACAATCAGGAAACTTACCAGATGGACAGAAACATCCATCTATGCAGTGATCGTCACACACTTGGCTTCTCTGGGGGTTGCTGCAGGTGTCAGTACAGGGACTACCGCATTCTTGATACTCCATGTTGAAAGGGCATGTTGTTGCTATTCAACACAAAAAAGACACAATTTAGAAACAGCGACTCTGATATGAATACAGCAAAAATAATGAAACTAAAATGTTCAGTTGCTGTTCTTACAACACAGCTGTGCGGTCTTCCATTGCTGTGGTTTTCCGCCTGCATGAGCACACTGACGGGAGTACTCTGACATGGTTGCACACAAGCATGAAGTGCTGTTGTTGGAGCGGCACAGGTCCTTCATACAGGCTTTGGTGAACGAGTCAATATCAATCAGGTTTTGACAGCTGAGAAATGCTGGTCCTGACAGCAAGTTTGCGCAGAGGTCTGTCTGTGGGTCAAAGGATACAATATATTCAAATTGTACCTAAACATTATACATGGGTTTACTGAAGCAAATCCATTTTCACATACTTGATTTGCACAGCTCTGCCCGGCAGAGGACATTGGTTCACACTCTTCACTGGGACCATCGTTTCGCGAGGCCTCCCCATAGTATTCAACAGTGACAGACTCCCCAGTTCCTAGAGGAAAATGAGGTTTGAGGGAGTGTGAAGACTGATTCTGTGCAGAATATTTTAAAATGTATAACTTTTATTTACCTGCCCTGATGAACTCATCATAAACCTGGACTCCATTGTAGTCACCACACAGGCCACAGGTCTGATTTTTGAATTTTGCATCCACCTCAACCTAAAAACAGGTGAAAACTTGGGTTAAAATAAATGCAGAAATTAAGATGAAATCTCTTAACTGTAGTTAATATTATGCATTTTTTCAAAGTTGCTTCCTTTTGATTTCATATGGATTAATCTTTATATCACCTGGGTCAAATCTCTAATCTCTCAACAGCAGTAACACGGTGTCGACAGGTATAAGACACTTAAATTTAATGCTCTTTAAGACCTTATCAAGGTCATTTTTAAACAAAATTTAAGACTGATTTTTGGACAAATCATTGTTTTCTTGTTCGAGCATTGCAACCAAGTATAAACTAAATATAAAGATAACTGTGTAGTCCCATGCAGAGTTAGATTTTATGTAGGAATATGGTTATTAGTATAACAGTAAGTGAGTTGGGTTGATCTTATTTTGCCAACAAGTAAGTGCAAGTATAAAGTTAAAGGACAGTATAAGGTCAAGTGGTAGGTTTGTAACATCAGAAATTTGGACTTTCACACATAAAAGCTCAACTAATTTTGATGAATATAGATAAAAAGATAGATAAATGAAATAAGATAAAATGTTTGTGCCAACTAAGACCTCACAATTTCAGTTTTAAGGAAATTTAATTACTTAAAGGTCTTATATTCATTCAAAATTGAACATTGAATTGACATTATTTTAAGTAGTATTTTTAAAGACCTGTAGTCACCCTGAGCAAAACTGAATTAAATGTAAATAAGTGGATCAATGTTTAACTGCAAGTTAGTAAGTTTAAAAAAATCAATATCAGATATTATTTTGCCGAAGTGCATTGTATGAGAACAGCACATAATAAATAATACACATACCCAGAGGGCGTCATCTTCATTCCACATGACGACCACACCGAGCTTTGCTGCAATTTTAATGTAGGAGACAGTTCTTGCAATTGAAACGCCAGCCTGGCTGAATGGTACAGTGACACTAGAAGGGGTGACAAAGTCATCACGGTAAGACAAGAACCATCTTTGCAACCAGCAAAAGCCAAAACATCAAAACACACTCACAGTTCATCATCGACTTTGATGGAAGTCTTGTCTAATTCTACAACAGCTCCCTCCAGTTTCAAGGTGACCTTCGTAATGGTAGGGACCCCATCTTTCTCCTGCCGTTGGAACTGGATGTTGAAACTTTCATAGCTTGCCTTACACTGAGATGCAAGGATATAGTTGCAAGTGGAGGGAATCTGGAAGAAATCTCCATCGAAAGTCTTGAAGTGGTAGTTTCCCCATGTACTGCAGATCTGGTCGTTGTGAGCAGGTCTCACTTCTAGTTTGTGGAGGAAAAAAAGATACATTAATTGTAGCTCAAACTGTCCATGGGTTTGTTTGTTATATTTCATCTCAGAAAAATACCTTTAATTATGTGCACTTGGGTCATCGTTGGAATCATGACTGAAAAAAACAAAGACACACTATTAATAATGTCCGATAAAAGCAGACTACATAGGTTTGATTATATAAAATTTCCTTCCTCGGATGGGATTCTTTGCACTCGATAGAGAGCGCAGCTTAATAGGGTTGAATTTAATATATGCATTTCTCTTTGTGTTGCATTAAGTGTACATACCAGTGCTGGCTGCAGATAGTCCAAAGTAGAGGGTGAGCCATGGTATAACCCATTCAAGTGGCATCTTGGCTGCTCTCATGATCTGCGAGTCGTTCCTGTCCTGACAGGGATGGCTAGGCAAACTGGTCCAGTACCAACAATGTCATGTAATAAAGTTCATTGGATGTTTGCAGTTCAGGTGGGGTAAAAGAGACTTTCTGGGTGTCAACCACTGTGGTTTTTGTCACCATGAAGATCACACCCATGAAGAGGTGGCTTATGACAACATTTCATCTTCATAGGTCTGTGACACAAAACAGCCTATTTGTCACTCTCCACAGCTCCATTTTGATGTTGATCTTTATTGAAGACTAATACATCATCTAAGTAGGAACGATCTTTTAAATTCAGCTGCCACACAGATTCAGCTGGTGATACAATGCACTGTAGGCTTCATTTATGGTATTCTTTTTATTCATGCCCTGTTTCTTGAGAGGGGAAGATTAGTATTTATGTATACTTAAACAAGAATTATGTACCTTTCTCACTGATCCATAGCATTTAAAGCTGTGGGTTGTACCTCCATATCTGTTAAGTAAATTCATGCTTATATATTAACCAAATATTTGGCAGAGACTTATAGACCTTTAAAATGCAAAATGACAGCCTAACATGCCCTTTCTCCAGATTCTGATGTACTGCACATACTATACATACATATCTGAGGTGTGGGTGTGGGAGAGCAATTAGGGCTGGGCGATATAGACAAAAATCTAATATCACAATACTTTTGACCAAATTCTTCAGTATTGATATTATGATGATATGGAAGGATGTGCTATTGGTGCTTTCACAAAATTTTTGTCTTATTTCCAATGAGATCTAGGAATGCAAATTGAGAACGGTTCCATTTGAGAACTGGCTCCAAATCGTCTGCTCCATCAGAAACATATGCCTTCGAACTTATCGATTCCTTTTATCTATGTCGGCGTGTTTTTATGACAGGCATCTTTCTACACAACATGGGCTTAAATTCCAGGAATGCCATGTATCTGACACTCTACGCACAAGTGCAATTTCTTCCTAACAGAGCAGCACATCTGTTACCATGGGTAAATATCCTGTTGTAATAACATTAGCACCATGCAGGTGGATCTTAGCAGATTGTTCTTGACAAAACTTAAATATACATGAATGCTGTACAAATATTCTCTCATTTCACCTACACTGTATTCAGAATCAGAGGAAATTAAAAGGTTGGCCTACTTTCTTTTAAAAAGGCATAAAAGTGGCGCACATCCTCAAACTGTTTAAGGCATGTGCTGGATTGATAAAAGCGTAAAAAACATGAAGAAAGGTCAGCATGCAGTAGCCCTCTTAGAGATTCAGTGTGTAGGATTTGGGGGTATTTATTGGCAGGTAAATGGATTAACTTGGAAAAGGAGACCTACTCAGCAACATGAATTTTAACACATTTACAACCAAAATTTGAGAGAAACATATTTACTGAGTGCATAAAAAGTCTTAGCTCTTGAACTTCAACCTGTGAAAAACAGGAGCAAAACAAAAAGTGTTAAATTTTTCAGTCTAACAAAAGAAAACTGCTCTGTTGGTACAACTGTGAAATCATCAAAGGTGAAGGAACAACCTTGGGAAAACAATTACTAATTAACAACAAATATCATTACCATTATTTTGTTTACAAAACACACGATCAGCTGTAAAACTGCTTTGCGCTGGCTGTCCCATTGTTTGTCTATGGAGAGGGCAGCCACGCCTGACAAAGCAGCACCGCTACCCTTGACGTCACGCACCGCTCGGATTTTCCGCCAAAGCACTGCACTCAGAGTTGAAATTATTTGAACTTTGACTGCGCCGCTGCACCGCTGCGCCGTTCTTATTGTTCTTATGGTGTGAAGGCCTAATCACTACCGGTTGGATAGGCATAAACAAGACAATGGAGGAGTCGTGAGAGAACAGCATTTGGATCTTTTTATTCCACCATTACCTACAGTAGGAGATACACTGACTATGGATAAGAACCTCACAACCCCATTTCAAAAAATCTGAACAATCATTTCAATAGTTTAAAGGGATAGTTAGAATGTTTTGAAGTGGGGACAATCACCTTAACATAAGGTTACTGACAACTAAAAAGGAAGAAGTATGACATTATTAGTGTGGCCTACCTACCTTTATCAGCTATTGCATTTGTCTGCAGTCTTCTCACTTACACCATGAAGAAACCTGGTCAGGTACAGAGGAAATCCTGCTGCCCACAACGATATCCATCTGTGTCATGTTATGCTACCCACCACTGCGATAACCTGGCTCCCTGACCTAGTGAAACAGAGAAGCATACAGTGTGAAAACGTTTATGGTCAGATTTACATTTCTGCTGAAATGTTGTTAATGTAGTTTTGATGCCCAGTTGTCTATATTGTATTACACCATGGCTTTGCACAGAATATAAGATGTAATATTGCGAATAGTATCACACTCTACATAAATTTAATAACTTCTCAAAAATGTTTTCTAAAAGTGTCTATATATATTGTTCTATATATTCTACCTACAACTGTCAAAGTCAATCCTTTCAGATGGACGTAGCTGTGGTAAAAACTGAAATGCGCTGCAAAAGACTTAGGCAAACTGTCAATCACATCTTTCAAACAAGGCTCACAAGGCAGACATCAAAACCCTCTGTGAGCCTCAACATCTTATTAATACAGCAGTAAATTCCAAATGATCAACTACACACCTGCCTGGGCCAGCATCTATAACTTCTTAAAATGTGTAATTTCCCAATATCAACTCTTCTATCATTTCAACATTATTTTGTAGCAGTCACTGAGCTTTGACTGTATCTTCTCTTGTCCCTCATGGATGGAGCCAGTTGACCAATTGCCAGGCAATCCAGGCTCAAACACTGTATACATACACAGCACAAGTAGGTTACACTCGTTCTTTCAGCGTGCAAAATATATTCCTGATATTATGGTGAAGGTGCTAGGAAAGGTAGTAACAGCACTGCTTCTACCTGGAGCTCGCATGTACAGAGCCTGGGTTTGGTTGAAAGTGGCAGTGCTGTTTGGGCTGAGAAAACCATGCGTAAGTAAGGTAAAGGAGGCTATTGGGCTGGGGGGCGGGGGCAGTGTGGCATTGGAGACTGGGACGCCAGAGATCACTGTCTAGCCTCCTGGAGGTGTCGTGGGACCACTAGACGAAATACTGGTGAAAGGAGGTTCCCACCTGACGACCCCAAAGACATGTTAGTTATCACTGCTCACTGGTCTGTATAGTTAAGTCTTGCCATGAGAGCTTATCATATGGCTTAGGAGGTTATTCACTGAGCGCTGATCCTTTCTCTAGAGCACAAACTTCTTGTGTTTATTTGAATTTACTTTTTTAAAGAAGATGTACAAATCAAATACGCAAAATATGCAAGTGCATTGCACATTCAGTAAATCAGAGGGTGAAATGATTAATCACTTTTTTTAAAGTCTACTCACTATGTAGTTTTTTCACTTTTTTCCTAACCAAAGCAACTGCATCACAATTCAAATGAATGTAAGTACATACATCAGTAAGTGAAAACATGACTGTATATACTGTAATGCTGTGACATTTGGGACTTGTTCTGTGTCACTGCTCAGAGTTACTAATTCAGCCAGTAACTATATAGATTAAGTATAGTCAGTTAAATGTTTACGAGCCATTCCTAACAACTCTAGTCGAAACCAGACCATTGGTTTGTTACAAATCTGAATTGAATCTGACATGCTAAAATAATCTTATTGGCATTTTATGCTAAAGAGTTTGGATTTGGCACATCATCCTAAACTGTGCCACCAGGCTTTCAGATGGATGTTGACCCAAAACATTTGTCTGTCTATTCAAATTCAAATATACTCAGTCAAATTTACCCATTTTAATATATGCAAAAAAATAGGACATTTCTTGCAAGCATGTACTTTCAATTGTACAAATAATTATAACTTGATCGCTACAAGAAATGTAAGCCGCTGCTTGAGGTGGCAGGACTAATATCATGTTGGTTTTGTCAGCAAAAACCTCCCACAAAACATGCCAAAGTAGAAACTGTTGTTACAGCACATACAAAGTTGTTTTTGCATACTGTCTTGCAAACGAAAAGCCAGGCTCTGACGCATAGCAAACAGAAACGGTCGCCTTGACGCACAACAAACAGAAGGGCTTGCTTTGACATGGTTCTTAACACAGTAAAATCTTGCTAATAATAATAATCTCAGGTGGACTGAGGGTGTTCATGGTCATGCATATGTGTTTGTGCAGCCCTGCCTCCTACAAATATTGATTTGAAATAGCAAATATGTTATGAGGGAAACATAATGTCAAGCAAATTACTTTTTACACTCAGTATCTACTGCACATCTGTCTGTCCTGTGAGAGGGATTCCTCCTTGGCTGCTCTTCCTGGGATTTCTACCATTTTCTTCTCTGTTAAGGATTTTTTTTGGGGGGTAGTTTTTCCTTATCTGCTGTGGCGGCATGGGTGTATCAGGAGAACTGGATACAGCGTTGGATGTGGGGCCCCTGTTCATTCCTGCTCAGTGGTGCATGAAGCAAAAATGGTTCAACTGCCATATATGAAATTACTCAGATAATCCAGGGACTATCGGCACTGCCTCTTCACTGAGTGGCCCACTAGAGACTTACAGAGGCTGAGCTTTGCCAAGAGAGGCCAAATGGCTAACTTCTGCTGGCTGAACAGCTAACTTCTGGTTTAGTGCTCTGCTAACTTGAATGGGGATAAAAAGATTTCATCTTGAGGCTCCTCTACACTTTCCAGATGTTATCAGACTGAATGGATCAAATCCTAATATTGAAATGAGTCATTTCACTGGGGTTGTGAGTCTTAAAAAAGACACTTATCCACTGATTTACAGATGTCTCTTTCCCTGTGTAAGTCTATGTTAAAAGGTCTTTCTGAGCCACAGGGCACCATATGGTGGACCCTGAAAACTGCAGTACCACTGTTTGGCCACAACCAAAATAGAGTGCTGAAATCACGCCCCTTCCAGTGAAGCTCATGGGACCTTAGATCGGAAAAAATATGAATGGCAGTGAATGAGGAGAGAAATATTATCTTTTGGTCCTGTTTGAGTTGTGACATGAAATCCAGTTAATTCAGTTTTATCACAAAGTATGACTTTCTTGACCTTAAAATTGATGTTTTAAATTCATTAACGACGTATTTGGATTTCATGTCACAACTCAAACGGAAACATAAGATAGTATTGCTCTCCTCATTCACTGCCATTCATATTTTTTCCGATCTAAGGTCCCATGAGCTCTACTGGAAGGGGCGTGACTTCGGCCCTCTATAGGCTTCAAAGCCCAGCGCACTTCCTAGAGGGTTGTGTGAGGATCCAAAGACAGAGCGATGGTTTATGGTGTTAAGCCCTCTGAGACAAATTGTGACTTATAATATTGGGCTTTATGAGTAAAACTGAATTGAATTTTCTTTTAACCATAAAATAATGGACGTAGCTACCATGACATCACCTACTGGTTTGTGGACTCTGGTTCTTATGCTTCAAGTTCAGCATGACGTCTATCGCCATCTTGGTTTTTTGGAACCAAAAGTGGAGGAGCAAGGGGCAGATCAATCAATCAGTTTCAATCAATTTTATTCATAAAGCCCAATATCACAAATACAATTTGCCTCACAGGGCTTTACAGCATACGACATCCCTCTGTCCTTTAGACCCTCACAGCGGATAAGGAAAAACTCCCCAAAAAAAACTCTTTACCGGGGAAAAAAAACAGTAGAAACCTCAGGAAGAGCAACTGAGGGATCCCTCTTCCAGGATGGACAGACGTGCAATAGATGTCGTACAGAACAGATCAGCATAATAAATTAACAGTAATCTGTATGACACAATGAGAGAGAGAGAGAGAGAGAGAGAGAGAGAGAGAGAGAGAGAGAGAGAGAGAGACAGAGAGAGACAGAGGGAGAGAGAGAGAGAGATGCAGGACATATCTGACTGAGAAACCCAGGACAGTTATCAGCAGATAGCCTGTCACTCAAAACGGCCCTTAATTATGCGTAAATTTAAGCTTTAATAAAATGTAAACAGGTGAGTTATATAAAAATTCAGCCCTCATACAGTAGTCATGAAGGGGGAAATTAGCTAGGGACCTAAACCCTTTTTGTACCAGGCTGTTTGAATGTTTATTTCTGCTGTCAAATGGGGAATTTTGACATGGGGGTCTATGGAGAATGACGTGCTCTCGGAGCCAGCCTCAACTGCAACACAGTATCTAATCATATTTGCATATTCTATAATTTCTTTGTTTTGTTGTTACATTGCTGTTGTGCTCCTATGTTAAAACCTGTACAGTATTCCAACACAATACTTTGTTTAAACCGCTTCAGTGAGTTATTTCAGTTTGTTTGTGGAATGATGATGAGTGTTGGAAGTTGTGCCAGTATTTTTTAAGAGCATACCAAACAGTCCTGCCTCTAAGAAACTGTCTCCGATAATTTGGTGAATCGATGATCCTCCCTGGAACAACATAATACAGGTTGGTAAACACAGTTTGCGTGTAAAAGGCAATGTTCTTCAGACTAGGGCCTGGTTAGTATGTGTAATGTGATTGCTCCTCGTTAATGCAAGGAAATAAAAGTGTACGTTATATTTATCTTTATTTAATTTGTTGTTTCACCTCTTGACTGAGATATTTACACCATGTTTGTGGTAAGCTCAGCACCATATTTGTAATAGCTTGAAGTGAAGCTTTGGTGGTGATACGTGTTACGTTTATGCAGATCTGTGATGATTTACGGAGCGGCATACTTTATTTTCTGGAATTCATTATTCATAGTTGAAATATTTTTTTCTATATAATTTATATTCAGCAGAACAACTTTATATAACCACCAAATGTATAAACGTACCACCTGATTATACTCTTTATAGCATTTTTAGTTTGTTTGTTTTTTTAAGTTTTTATAACTGAGATTTGGCAACAATGTCACATGGACAGTCGTGCTAATTAAGCTTACTTAATTTGCACAGTAGTTCTTAAAAGTATTTTCAGAATAAAAATATCTTCCTTCCACTGCAGTGCAAAAGTTTTCAACGTGGCATATCTCCTGTCTTGTTACATACAGAAATAAAACACTTTGTATGTATGAAAATTAGTGATATAATGGGAAAATTATATCGCAGATGTTTCTGTTACGAATACAGCCATGCTAGCGTTATCGTTAGCTTAAGTATTGATAAATTACCCTAAAAGATCGCCAGGTATTTTTTAATACATGAAATTTACAGACTGGCGTCGTATTGTAGTCAACAAACCCAACAATCACCTTAGTTTATCCTAATAAGCCATTAAAATAAACAAACCAACAAAAACATCACTCATAGACTTAAGCTTACCATTAGCAACGGCTGCGACCAGAGCTGCGACCGGTAATTGAACTTCCGGTCATTTGTGTTGACCCCTGAACTCAACGCTGTTCTTACACAGAGGGTGAAACTACACCCCCTACTGTTTGAAATGGATAATGACAGGACTGTGAATATGTATGTAGCTTATGATTTTGGTGACAATGTGTATAAAATGATGCACAAGAACATAATTTTTCCATTTGATGGTGTAGAGTAACCATAAAAATCATTAAGTACTGGGTCCAAACATTTCATTCAATGCAAAAATCATATAATGAAGATCTGGAATAAGTTTAAAACAGAATTATATATCATACATACGGGCAAGTATATCAGTGAGTAATAATTATTTTTCCAACATAAAACACACTTGAGAGGAATTTAAAAAAAATCATCATCACCTGACACTGCTCAGTGTTACTGCTGAACGTTCATACCAACACAATTCTCATGACTACTGTGACTTACTGAGAGCTCCCTCAAAGAGCAGGGCTCATTTCCACCAAAGCATTTTGCTATTAAAAGCCACTTCCTTCACAACTCTCTATCCACATTAATAAACAATACAATGTTAATGCACACAGAGACAGAGGGCTGGCATTACTGGTGCAAGGGGATAACCCACCCCTCTCCATTTTAGCACTTCGGGCAGCAGTCTCATGTTGTCGCACAGGCTGTGGCGGCTGGACTTTCAGTTCAGTACTATAGTGTAGATGACCTGACATAAACTGTTACTGTGGAGACATTGAGTAGATGATATTATGTGATTTCAGCGAGATGGTCTGACATGATTCTGACCAAATTTGGTTATGTTAATCTGGGAGTAATTTATAATCTTGGTCTTCTAACCTCAATAATGAGGTTTTATATTATTTTTCATCTTGGTGTTCCTTTTACTTAATTCTAATAATTTCAATTTTATTGTTGTAATTTTATTCTTGCATGTTATTTTATTTGTTTGTTTGTTTTTATTTGTTTTCTGTCTGTTGTTTTAATGTTGCTATGTGAAGCACTTTGGGCTGCATGTTTGTATGAAAGGTGCTATATAAATAAAGCTGAGTTGAGTTGAGTTGAGTTGAGGACTGGTTATCGTAATAACAAGAAAAACCTTTCTTGATGTGTCAACTGATACTGCTTGTTTGTCAGACACTATAAATTGTCATGATGTACCAATTCTTTGGCTTTCTTGTGAGTAAACCCTCAAATGTCCAATCCAATGTGTTCTTTATTCCACAACATGTGTAAACAAGATTGATTTATTTTATCTACTCCAACAAAATCAGCCAAGATGCTTGATCCTGCTGTATTTAGTTTCATTGTTTAGTTTAGTTCACCATGTTTGATTTGATGCAAAATGATACTATACTTTCTTTTCATTGTGAAAGACTGCATGAGATTCATATTTTGGGTCTGTGTGAAATCAATAATAAATGTGTTTTTAAATAACCTTAATTCTTATTTTTGTGTTTTGTGTGTGTTAATAAAAAGAGAAGCAAAACACCTTAACCCTGTGCAAATAAGAAGAGTTGTATTGTCACAAACAAGAAAATAAAAGAGATAAGACATAACCTGAGTTGCATGTTTTTATTTGATTGATTTAATAGGTTAATATTCTCTCTACAAAGCTTTGTAAGAGATGCAATAATTGTTAAGACATTATAGGAAGAAACTTTTACATCCTTCATCCATTAAAGTGATGACAGATGTTTTTATTACACCAGTGTGGAGCTTCGCCTCCTGCGAGCAGGTTTTGCAGCAGGTTTAGTGCAGTCTGTGTGGCTGCAACCACAGGCCTCCACGTGGATGTACGTGTAGGGAACCACATCTCCATTCAGGCAGTGCAAGTCGACAGTGCGATTGCTGGAGCGTGTCTCCCTACAGCAGGAGCAAGAATGCATCATAGTGGCCGCTGCTTCAGAGTACCTGAAGAAAGCAGAGGCAGGAGTGATTAATACATTCAAAATATGCACAAAGTACACCCAAACAATTTTACATCTCGTCATCCTCATGGGTTTGTGACTATTTGGAGAAATGTGACTAATATCATCCTTACATGGTGAAAGTGTTGCAGGTTCCTTCACAATATGGCAGATCCACCTCATTGTAAGACTGACATCTCCCATGCGTAATGTGTGTTTTCATGGATAGTCGCTTGCAGCCCTTCTCCTTCTCCACACCTTTTAAAAACAGACGCACAATTAGCTTGTTTTCATTTAAGTATACCCTCTACCCAAAAGTAGAATTAATAGCATACTCACAGATTTTACAACAGCCATTAGCTGATGTCTGAATGGTGCCCTGTGGAGGAAAATTCACAACATCACCACAAACTGTTTCCGCGTGTGTTCTCACAGACACAGACAATCCAAATTCATTTGCTGGAAGTCATAAATGATACTTACAGGCTGGCAGTTGTTCTGATGGAATGGTGGGCAGACGATGTGCGAATTGAATGCTGTTAAAGTGTTTCCGACCTTAATGCAGGTGTAGTGCAGACACTTATTCTCAGGCGGTGACCAGGTATCTCCCGGCTGGAGGACAGCGAGACCGACATACAAACATGCAGATATTAAAATTGTGATGTGCTTTCAGCTATTAACCATTATTATGTGTACCACAGCCGAAATAGATGATCCAACTTACCTTCAAGAGCTTATCAGTACCATTGATACTAACAACACAGTGTGTCTGTACACATTTCCCACAGCATTCATCGAAAACAGTTTCCTGATACTCATATCCCTGAAAGAAATGATAAGTTGACAAGTCAAGTTTTACAAGTTCGCTTTCCACATAAGTTGTATTGTGTGTATGAGTATAATAGGTGTAATTTTTCTTACCAGGTCACAGTTTTTGTTGCATGTCTGAAACTCACAACGTTTTTTAAATAGACCAGTATTGGGGTCCACCTCATTGGTACAGATACAATCCTGACATGGAGGCGCAGGAACTGGAGAGCCAGGCTGGCAATTAAAGAGGAAATATATTTATACATGTGGTTTTTAACTATACAGAACTTGTGCAGCAGAAATCATGAATGATATATTTCCATTTTTACATACCCTGTATTCAATTTCTTTGTGGACACACACTCTTTTGGGCACTAGAAAAGAATAAGAAAATGGGAATTATATAATAGTGTCAATAGCATAATTTGTTTTATACAAATTCAAACTATGAATTAATGAGCTCACCACATGTGCGTTCTGGACAGCATTTTCCTTCAGGAACATTGTCCTCCGTCTCATATCCTACTTCACACTTCTTTTCACTGGGTGGGCAAGTGTCTCTGTGACATTCTGTGGAGATGATAAAAGCGCAATAAAGACCATTATCAGTGTATAGCAATATAAAAAACCTCTGGAGAACAAATGTGCACTGATGCTACAGGTCTTACGGCAAACAAAGTCAGAACAGCAGGGGTCTGATGGATTAGTTTGGTTGACAAGGACAAACCCAGGTTCAGTACAGCTTATTATAGGTGGTGCTGGGCACGTCTTTGGCTTGCATGTGACAGTCTTGGTGGACTCCTTACAGATGCAGTCTTGGCATTTGTACTCAAACTCCTCCTCAAACTGAAAGAATAAACCACAGTTGCGACTTATTGTCTCCTGCAAGTAAACAATACAGGTTGTGATTTAAACTGAACATGAACAGAAGACTCACCTCACGAGGAATGCCCTCAGGATCAAGACATCCTGTTGGAATGAGAGCACTTTATGATCGATATGATATACGTATTACTCCATGACACAGCTTGAAAATATATCCCACACTTACCACACTTATCAACACATATGCCAGACTCTTTGTTGAAAAGTTTCATTCCATCCGGACAGAAGCAGCCCTCAGTAGTGTAGTTCATGGTTGGTTCATTAGGACTGTAATATTAAATTATCAAGAAAGAACAAGTAGTTTGCACTGTGTCTTTCAGATCTCTAAAACATACTTAATATAATACACTGTATTCTACTCTACTTATTGCTGCTATGTTGTTACAAAGAATATCTATTGCCACTATCCATTATGATCTTTGTCTCAAGAAAACAAACTGTAAAATCACACTTGTTATTAAACTTACTTGTCGTCACAGGTTGGCTGTTCTGCAGGACCACATGGCTTGTAAATTTTGTTTGATGGGCAGTCACTTGCTGTTAATGAGGAAAAAACTCAATTAGTTTATTTTAAAATACATACTGCCTCCCTACTGTTTCTAATAAAACATGCAGCAGCCTGTTCAATGTGTGCTAGATGCAAAAAAAAAGTGTGTCTCCTGATTTCACTGATACCAGCATTCACAGTAAAAGTATAGAAGGGGCTGCTTACCACACAGGTTGGTGTGGTTCCTCCAGTGCAGACAAACACCAGCCTGAGCACAGGCAGCAGCATATGTCTGCAAACTTGTGCACTCCACTGCTGGGTTGGACATATGGCAGCTATCAAAAACACAGCCTAGGTAGAAATTCTCAGGAGAGACATAAGGATGGCACGCTGCAAAGAGACTGTGAAAGTAAAACACAAACACAGATAAAAATCAAATTATGAAAAGTTAAAGTGTTTTAACTGCCATATATCAAACTTGTAGACTACTTATGGTGTCTACCTGCTCCTAAGCAGGGGACATATGGAGTCTGGCTTGCATGGAGTTAAGATTGGTGGAGGTTCAGGTGCACTGGTGGGCACTATGGATGGTGCGTGGCATTCGGGTCGGTTAATGTGATTTGCAGGCCAGAAGTCGGCCATCACAGCACAACTGTCCACCAGCTGGCCTCCAGGCAACTTGCAGTCATCCTTCTGGTCGTTATTGCAGGTTCCTGACAGTAGAGTCACAAAGCATTAATATTACAGTCTTACCTCAAACAAGTGATTTGCCTGTTTGGCCACTGTATAGCGATATGCTCTTACCACAATGGCCCTGTGTGTTACCACCAAAGTACTGATTTGGAAGGAAGACCCTGAAGCCAGTTATTCCAAATGTAATGACCACTTCCAGGCGAAGAATCTCATAAACCAAGTTGACGCCAGTGTCCAAGATCTTAACACCGTGATGTGAATAGTAAGGTAGTTGCAGACGTTCTCCATTTTTCAGTGCCTACAGGGAAAAATGTGAATAGAGTAAATCACATGAACAAATATAACATTCTATGACAAAAGGATTCCTCATTGCTACTCCATATACATTGACAGTAATCTACTGGAAGTGAGTCTGGTAAGTTTCTGAATATGAATATGCAATAAAACTTACATATGACCATATATTGTTTTACCTCCAACTCCACTGCTCCAAGAAGGTTATGATTTATAAGTGTGATTACTTCCGATTCAAATGATATAATTATTGATCGCGGACACGACACATCTTCGGTGGGATCACAATAGACATTGTCAATATAAATGACCAAGTGAAATCTTGGTGAAGTCTCCTCCATCAAGACATAAGTACAGTTTCCTTGGTAACTGTAGTAGCGTCCATCAAATGTGATGTAATGAGGATCTCCCCAGCCTTCACACACACCTGAAGAGAAACATGGAAAAGTTCAAATTCTTGAATGATTTAAAAGAAAAGCATATCAATCAATAAACATGTCATACATCCCTTAAATACAGAATGGCTTACAATCACAAGCGTAATATTTGCAGCAGCCCCACTTGTCAGACACAAGAACTGGCTCGTTTCCGTTGGTACAAGTGATGTTCTTAAGAGGTGGACATTCATATGGAATTATTTCAACTGTATTGTTTTCAATGCACCTGGCCATGGTGCAGTTGCACAACATGAAGGTCTCATTTTGCTGATGTAAAGAGGAAAAAAGGGGAAAAATATCAGCATTTTCAATAATTTTGAATAAACAGAATTATATATTTTAATGTGCAAAATATATTAAGATCCTTACTGCAACAGCCCATGGGGGGCAGGTGATATTAGGAGTTGTGGGTGTGGGTGTGGGTGTGGGTGGAACTGTGGTCGTGGTCGGGCAAAGTGCAGTCTCGTTGTTAAGCTCACAAATATTAGAACACTTTATTGTGAGACATATACCTGATCCAATGGGTTCCATGGACAAAATTTCATCCCCTTCAGATGAGGAAAAAGACAAGTTAATTAAACAGTGATAAAACATTTTTTAAAAAAAATCATCGCTTGTCAAAGACAAAATAATTGTATTTTTTTCTTACCTGGCTTATATTGCTTGCCGTTAAATATACACAAGCATTCTGTAGTGGTTGGGGTTTCAGTTGTAGTGGTAGGCGTAGTTGTTGTGGTTGGTGTTTCAGTTGTGGTAGTTGTTGTGGTTGGTGTTTCAGTTGTAGTAGTTGTTGTGGTTGGTGTTTCAGTGGTGGTAGTGGGTGTAGTTGTTGTGGTTGGTGTTTCAGTTGTGGTAGTGGTAGTTGTGGTTGGTGTTTCAGTGTTGTAGTTGTTGTGGTTGGTGTTTCAGTTGTGGTAGTGGGTGTAGTTGTGGTTGGTGCTTCAGTTGTAGTAGTTGTTGTGGTTGGTGTTTCAGTGGTGGTAGTGGGTGTAGTTGTAGTTGGTGTCTCAGTTGTAGTAGTGGGTGTAGTTGTTGTGGTTGGTGTTTCAGTTGTGGTAGTTGTTGTGGTTGGTGTTTCAGTTGTAGTAGTTGTTGTGGTTGGTGTCTCAGTTGTGGTAGTGGGTAGTTGTGGTTGGAGCTTCAGTTGTAGTAGTTGTTGTGGTTGGTGTTTCAGTGGTGGTAGTGGGTAGTTGTAGTTGGTGTCTCAGTTGTAGTAGTGGGTGTAGTTGTTGTGGTTGGTGTTTCAGTTGTAGTAGTTGTTGTGGTTGGTGTTTCAGTGGTGGTAGTGGGTGTAGTTGTTGTGGTTGGTGTTTCAGTTGTGGTAGTGGGTGTAGTTGTGGTTGGTGCTTCAGTTGTAGTAGTTGTTGTGGTTGGTGTTTCAGTTGTGGTAGTGGGTGTAGTTGTGGTTGGTGCTTCATTGTAGTTTTTGTGGTTGGTGTTTCAGTTGTGGTAGGGTGTAGTTGTAGTTGGTGTCTCAGTTGTAGTAGTGGGTGTAGTTGTTGTGGTTGGTGTTTCAGTGGTGGTAGTTGTTGTGGTTGGTGTTTCAGTTGTAGTAGTTGTTGTGGTTGGTGTCTCAGTTGTGGTAGTGGGTGTAGTTGTGGTTGGTGCTTCAGTTGTAGTAGTTGTTGTGGTTGGTGTTTCAGTGGTGGTAGTGGGTGTAGTTGTAGTTGGTGTCTCAGTTGTAGTAGTGGGTGTAGTTGTTGTGGTTGGTGTTTCAGTTGTGGTAGTTGTTGTGGTTGGTGTTTCAGTTGTAGTAGTTGTTGTGGTTGGTGTCTCAGTTGTGGTAGTGGGTGTAGTTGTGGTTGGTGCTTCAGTTGTAGTAGTTGTTGTGGTTGGTGTTTCAGTGGTGGTAGTGGGTGTAGTTGTAGTTGGTGTCTCAGTTGTAGTAGTGGGTGTAGTTGTTGTGGTTGGTGTTTCAGTTGTAGTAGTTGTTGTGGTTGGTGTTTCAGTGGTGGTAGTGGGTGTAGTTGTTGTGGTTGGTGTTTCAGTTGTGGTAGTGGGTGTAGTTGTGGTTGGTGCTTCAGTTGTAGTAGTTGTTGTGGTTGGTGTTTCAGTTGTGGTAGTGGGTGTAGTTGTGGTTGGTGCTTCAGTTGTAGTAGTTGTGGTTGGTGTTTCAGTTGTGGTAGTGGGTGTAGTTGTAGTTGGTGTCTCAGTTGTAGTAGTGGGTGTAGTTGTTGTGGTTGGTATTCAGTGGTGGTAGTTGTTGTGGTTGGTGTTTCAGTTGTAGTAGTTGTTGTAGTTGGTGTTTTCAGTTGTGGTAGTGGGTGTAGTTGTGGTTGGTGCTTCAGTTGTAGTAGTTGTGGTTGGTGTTTCAGTGGTGGTAGTGGGTGTAGTTGTAGTTGGTGTCTCAGTTGTAGTAGTGGGTGTAGTTGTTGTGGTTGGTGTTTCAGTTGTGGTAGTTGTTGTGGTTGGTGTTTCAGTGGTGGTAGTGGGTGTAGTTGTAGTTGGTGCCTCTGTTGTAGTGGTAGGTGTAGTTGTTGTGGTTGGTGTTTCAGTTGTAGTAGTCGTAGTTGGTGCCCCCGTTGTAGTGGTGGGTGTAGTTGTTGTGGTTTGTGTTTCAGTTGTAGTAGTCGTAGTTGGTGCCCCCGTTGTAGTGGTGGGTGTAGTTGTTGTGGTTGGTGTTTCAGTTGTAGTCGTTGTAGTTGGTGTCTCAGTTGTAGTAGCGGGTGTAGTTGTTGGTGTTTCGGTTGTAGTAGTTGTTGTGGTTGGTGTTTCAGTTGTAGTAGTCGTTGTAGTTGGTGCCTCCGTTGTAGTGGTGGGTGGAGTTGTTGTGGTTGGTGTTTCAGTTGTAGTCGTTGTAGCTGGTGTCTCAGTTGTAGTAGCGGGTGTAGTTGTTGGTGTTTCGGTTGTAGTAGTTGTTGTGGTTGGTGTTTCAGTTGTAGTAGTTGGTGTCTCAGTTGTAGTAGTGAGTGTAGTTGTTGTGGTTGGTGTTTCAGTTGTAGTAGCGTAGTTGGTGTCTCAGTTGTAGTAGGTGGAGTTGTAGTTGCTGGGGTTGTTGTGGTAGTAGGTGAAGTTGTAATTGCTGGGGTTGTTGTGGTAGTAGGTGGAGTTGTAGTTGCTGGGGTTGTTGTGGTAGTAGGTGGAGTTGTAGTTGCTGGGGTTGTTGTGGTAGTAGGTGGAGTTGTAGTTGCTGGGGTTGTTGTGGTAGTAGGTGGAGTTGTAGTTGATGGGGTTGTTGTGGTTGTACACAACGGTACTTCACAACATACTCTGATCTCATAGTCGAAACACTTTCGTGGAGGTCGTAACTGGTCCTTTTTATTACATGTCAAACCAACTCCGTGTTTACACTCTACAACTTGTTTGGTTTTATCCACAAATTCAGGGAGGGACATATGAGGATAATCTGTAGCTCTACACTCAGTGTACCAGGGGTCGTGGCATATTTTAAAACCATGATTCTTGATGTTCTCATATGTTTCCCAGTCATTGCCGTCCATTCGTGGGTGATGCACATTATACCAGTCTGACCACTCACACTTTGGAACCGGAGAACACGTTGTAGTTATGGTTGGTGTTACAGTTGTAGTAGTCATTGTAGTTGGTGTCTCAGTTGTAGTAGTGGGTGTAGTTGTTGTGGTTGGTGTTTCAGTTGTAGTAGTGGTGGTTGGTGTCTCAGTTGTAGTAGTTGTGGTTGGTGTCTCAGTTGTAGTTGTGGTTGGCGTCTCAGTTGTAGTAGTGAGTGTAGTTGTTGTGGTTGGCGTCTCAGTTGTAGTTGTTGGCGTCTCAGTTGTAGTTGTTGTGGTTGGTGTCTCAGTTGTAGTTGTTGTGGTTGGCATCTCAGTTGTAGTAGTGGTGGTTGGTGTCTCAGTTGTAGTAGTTGTGGTTGGCGTCTCAGTTGTAGTTGTGGTTGGCGTCTCAGTTGTAGTTGTTGGCGTCTCAGTTGTAGTTGTTGTGGTTGGTGTCTCAGTTGTAGTTGTTGTGGTTGGCGTCTCAGTTGTAGTAGTGGTTGGTGTCTCAGTTGTAGTAGTGGTTGGCGTCTCAGTTGTAGTTGTTGTGGTTGGCGTCTCAGTTGTAGTAGTGGTGGTTGGTGTTTCAGTTGTAGTAGTTGTGGTTGGTGTCTCAGTTGTAGTAGTGGTGGTTGGTGTCTCAGTTGTAGTAGTGGTGGTTGGTGTTTCAGTTGTAGTAGTGGTGGTTGGCGTCTCAGTTGTAGTTGTGGTTGGTGTTTCAGTTGTAGTAGTCGTAGTTGGTGTCTCTGTTGTAGTGGTGGTGGTTGGTGTCTCAGTTGTAGTAGTGGTGGTTGGTGTCTCAGTTGTAGTTGTGGTTGGTGTCTCAGTTGTAGTAGTCGTAGTTGGTGTCTCTGTTGTAGTGGTGGGTGTAGTTGTGGTTGGTGTTTCAGTTGTGGTAGTGGGTGTAGTTGTTGTGGTTGGCGTCTCAGTTGTAGTAGTGGTGGTTGGTGTCTCAGTTGTAGTAGTTGTGGTTGGTGTTTCAGTTGTAGTAGTGGGTGTAGTTGTTGTGGTTGGCATCTCAGTTGTAGTAGTGGTGGTTGGTGTCTCAGTTGTAGTAGTTGTGGTTGGTGTTTCAGTTGTAGTAGTCGTCGTAGTTGGTGTCTCTGTTGTAGTGGTGGGTGTAGTTGTTGTGGTTGGTGTTTCAGTTGTAGTGGTGGGTGTAGTTGTTGTGGTTGGTGTTTCGGTTGTAGTAGTAGTTGTAGTTGGTGTTTCAGTTGTAGTAGGTGGAGTTGTAATTGCTGGGGTTGTTGTGGTAGTAGGTGGAGTTGTAGTTGCTGGGGTTGTTGTGGTAGTAGGTGGAGTTGTAATTGCTGGGGTTGTTGTGGTAGTAGGTGGAGTTGTAGTTGCTGGGGTTGTTGTGGTAATAGGTGGAATCGTAGTTGATGGGGTTGTTGTGGTAGTAGGTGGAGTTGTAGTTGCTGGGGTTGTTGTGGTAGTAGGTGGAGTTGTAATTGATGGGGTTGTTGTTGTAGTAGGTGGAGTTGTAATTGCTGGGGTTGTTGTGGTAGTAGGTGGAATCGTAGTTGCTGGGGTTGTTGTGGTAATAGGTGGAGTTGTAGTTGCTAGGGTTGTTGTGGTAGTAGGTGGAGTTGTAATTGATGGGGTTGTTGTGGTAGTAGGTGGAGTTGTAATTGCTGGGGTTGTTGTGGTAGTAGGTGGAGTTGTAATTGCTGGGGTTGTTGTGGTAGTAGGTGGAATCGTAGTTGCTGGGGTTGTTGTGGTAATAGGTGGAGTTGTAATTGCTGGGGTTGTTGTGGTAGTAGGTGGAGTTGTAGTTGATGGGGTTGTTGTGGTAGTAGGTGGAGTTGTAATTGATGGGGTTGTTGTGGTAATAGGTGGAATCGTAGTTGCTGGGGTTGTTGTGGTAGTAGGTGGAGTTGTAGTTGATGGGGTTGTTGTGGTTGTACACAACGGTACTTCACAACATACTCTGATCTCATAGTCGAAACACTTTCGTGGAGGTCGTAACTGGTCCTTTTTATTACATGTCAAACCAACTCCGTGTTTACACTCTACAACTTGTTTGGTTTTATCCACAAATTCAGGGAGGGACATATGAGGATAATCTGTAGCTCTACACTCAGTGTACCAGGGGTCGTGGCATATTTCAAAACCATGATTCTTGATGTTCTCATATGTTTCCCAGTCATTGCCGTCCATTCGTGGGTGATGCACATTATACCAGTCTGACCACTCACACTTTGGAACCGGAGAACACGTTGTAGGTATGATTGGTGTTACAGTTGTAGTAGTCATTGTAGTTGGTGTCTCAGTTGTAGTGGTGGGTGTGGTTGTTGTGGTTGGTATTTCAGTTGTAGTAGTGGGTGTAGTTGTTGTTGCAGTTGTTGTAGTTGTTGTGGTTGTGCAAATGTAATCTTCATGTATCACTGTTGCATTCTTGCATATTGCATAGTAGCACATTCCCATGCCGTCGGTCACATTGTAAATTACTTCATCTTCATGGTATCTAGCGCCGTTGTAAAAGCAGCCTGGACATACCTCCTCACACAACCCAGAGTCCTCATCAAATATGGGCTTATCTTCTGGGCATACAGGGTAACAGCCTGTACAAATCAAAGCAAAAACATATTACAGTATTTTTCAACAGAAAAGCATCGTTTGGATTTTAGGAATTTGGCCTCTTTTTTTTCTGAATTTAGCATTTTTTGATTGAGACAAGTGGGATTATTATTACATAGTATTTTTCGACTTTTAATTGCATTGTTTTGCACACTGTGACTTTGCCAAGTAGGACATGCCCCTGGATCAACATTTCACAGGTAGGCTATGCTAACAAGTAAGCTTGCCAATAGGCTAAAATATTGTTCATTAACATTAAGGGCACAACTCTACTGGCTGCGTGACCAAACATATGCGTACATAGTGTCTGCGCCTGTGTGTATACTTGCTGCAGCACGGTCGATCGTTGACGCAGCCAGAATGCCTCCGCTAGGGGCGGACCACAGAACTCAGACACAGAGGTTGCGAAAAGCGTAGAAGGAGTGACACTGTATTTCCGGATGTAGTAGACTATACACAAACATGGATACTCTCGATGAAGAGGAGATTATAATTGTATGTCTTTTAAGATCTCAGCAGAGGAGAAGGCGTCGTCTCTGCCGCCATCGGAGATGGTTTGTGCGGCCCGAACTCACGTTCACAGTCTCTAGAGGTCTACCTCGCACAAGAACCTCAAGTCTTCATGTCAATAATGCATCTCACACACACGTCACCTTACCTCGCATCAAAGTGAGCGGCCTATGCGCCAAGCGACCACAAAATACGCATGGCAGCCATGATGCGTTGTCTGCAGCAAGTATACTTCTCCTCTAAGAATAAGGATGATGTCATTTTGCAGTAGCAAAGACCTGCAAAGGACATCATCCTTAATCTTGCTACATCGGCGTCTGGTGGATGTTTTGATGGCAGTGGACGCGGACAAGTTAAATGTTCTGTGGGACAACACAATAAATGACTACAAGAAAACTCACAAGCAGGACCTTTTGTTGCGAGACATATCGTCATCAAAGCGAAAAAGCAAGTCTGTTGATTTCTGCCACATTGACGAGCGATTGCAACTGAGCGATGAAGCGAATTCAAAGGGGCGAACCGAGCGACAGCGAAAAAAAAAACAGGTCCGATGTGAACACACCTTTACTCTTTATGTTAATGAACAATATTCTAGCCTATTGGCAAGTGTTAGCATGGCCAACCCAGTTAGCAAGCAAACTTGCTAACCCTGCAGCAGCCTATAAGGTTTTTGTTCTATGTTACTGAGGATTTTTGTTTAATTGTACTAACTTCAATTTGGAAAACTAGCCTAGCCCTAAAGAAGCACAAAGGAATTTTGAAGCCAGCACAAGAGCAGCACACTGATGATGTCAGCGGGCGGTGATTGGTTGATTGCAATGTTGGTCCAGGAGCATGATGTGGGATGTTGATCCAGGAGCATGTCCTACTACTACAAAATCATGTTGCGTGGGGGTTTTTACCACAGTTTGTAACACACAGCCCCTTGCCTGTTTACAGTCAGCTCTGTTTGTTGCCATGGAGGCGTTGCACATTAACCAACTTGCCAACAGTTGTGACAATGTATAGCTGCAGACACATTACATTTGTAGCATGTGTGGCATGCCCCTACAAACCACGCCCACCGCTAGCACAAGATCAACCCACCAACAAGACAGTTTTCTGAACCCTTCTGAAACATGAAGTTGTAGTGAACAAATATGAGACCAAACATACCAGTGATTAACTTTATAATCCATAGCACATAAAGACATTTACTTTTTGAGTAACAAGATACAAACCTTATGATTATCCTTAACCTAACCTTAACTACCTCTCTTTTACCTAGATACTTACATCAAAAAAAAGAAAAGAAAACGTTTTTAGCTTCCATGGTTTGTGGCCTACTGAATGTGCGCAGTAGTGTTCCTCCTGCTGGCCCACGAGTTTCCGCTTGGTTCATAGACTTTTCTTTGTGATGACGTCACAGATTTTTAAAGTGCTTTTCTCGGCTTGAGGAAATTTTTACAAATGTAAGACCTCCATGGATCAAAAATTCATTATAGAAAGAGTCATGATTGACCTTGTTTGCAGTTTGAGGTGTCTTGTCAATAGTTTTACAGATGTCTCTTTTACAGTGGTGGTCTATGGGGAAAATGCTTTTTGGCCTGAACATGTTTTTTTTTTGTTGCAATACCATGAGTGGCCACTGTGAAAGATTGGTTGGCTAAATGCTAACTGAGCAGCATCAGGGCTTCCACCTCTGGACCTGAAGCAAAGAGAACTGGTTGTGTAGGCAAGGTGGGTGAGTCATGTAGCTAGTGGGTGGTTCACATAGCTGCTCCAGCTGTAGCCATACCTACTAGTTACAGTTTGCAAGGCTGGTGTAGAAATGCATGCCAAATAGAAAAGCAATAATGTCTGGTCAGAAGGGGAAACACACCTACTTTTAAACATAATGAAAGACTTGGATATCAACAGTTTGTTGGATATGTGCTAATATCACAATACTGGCCTTTACAAGAAGGTGACTTCAGGAATGAAAGAGGGAGGCTGCGTTCATACTGTCCAACACGTCCGCCACTACCGAGAAAACTTAATTAAACTTGTTTTGATGCAAATAAGTAAAAAAATGACAACCTGCTCCATGCATTCCACTGTTCTATATTTCACTTCGGTAAATGACATGCAAGGGCTCGTTAATCATCATATGCAATATTGATTTTCATTAGCCATGTAAACAGCTTAGTAGGAATGTTGTCCTTTTCAGAATAAGGGCAAAAACTGAAATACTTTGTGCATGTAATAATAGTGAGTGTGAGTTAACCTCTTACCTTCCAGGTTGGGTAAAGGTTCAGCACAAGTGCCGTTTGGATTTAAACAGGTCTTGTAGCAAGGTTTGTGGCAAGGATTGTAGTGCCACTTGCATTCACCTGGGCCGTTGTAGTAATCACAAAAGACAGCTAGACAGAAAAGACACAAAATATAGTATGCTTTAAATACAGGAAGTGTTGATGTGTCATTTAGCAAAAGAGACCTCAGTCTTAAACTTAACATGATACAATCTTGTATTACACAACTCCAATTCCAATAAAGTTCGGACATTGTGTAAAACGTAAGAAAATATAGAATGCTTTGCAAATTCTTTTCCAAACTGTATTCAGTTTAATACAGAACAAAGACTAGATATTTAATGTTCAAACTGATAACCTTTAGTGGGGTTTTTTTTGTAAATATACACTCATTTGATATCTACATCTTGCAGAAACGTTGGGACAGGGGCAACAACACTAGGGAAAATGTGAAATGCTCATTTTGCAGGTAAACAGGTCAACAGTTAACAGGTGATAGTGTTATTATTGGGTATAAAAGGGGCATCCTCAAAAGGATATGCAGTCAAGCATGGAACAAGGTTAACCACTTTTTGAAAAACAGTGTGGGCAAATAGTCCAACAGTCTACAAACTATGTCTCTCAAAGCACAATTGCAAAGAATTAAGGGATTTCACCATCTACGATCCATAATATCAAAAGATTTAGAGAATCTGGAGAAATCTCTCTCTGTAAGGGGCAAAGCTGACCGTGACCTTCGACCCCTCAGACTGCACTCCATTAAAAACTAACATGACTGTATAAATAATATTACTACATGGGCTCAGGAACACTTTGGAAAACTATTGTCTGTAAAGACAGTTGGCTGCTGAATCAACAAATCCAAGTTCAGACCCCACCAAGCAAAATTAAAGCCATAAATCAGCAACATACAGAAATGCTGCCAACTTCTCTGGGCCTGAGCTCACCTGAGATAAACTGAGACAAAGAGGACAAGTATGCTGTGGTCGAACAAGCCCACATTTCAAATTGGTTTTTTTTAGATCACACACATCATGTCCTCTGGGTTAAAAAGGAAAAGGACCATCCAGATTGTGACCAGTGCAAAGTTCAAAAGCCAGCATCTGAGATGGTATGGGGTGTGTTAAGTTACACATCTGTGAAGGCACCATGACTGCAGAAAGGTAGGATTTGGAGCAACATACTGTATGCTGCCATCAAGAAGCCGTCTTTTTCAGGAACGTCCCTGCTTATTCCAGCAAGACAATCCTGAGCCACATGCACGTGTGACAACAGTGTGTCTTTGGAGTAAAAGAGTGCAGGTACCAGACTGCCCTGCCTGCAGTCCAGAACTCTCTCATTGAACGTGTGGCACATTATGAAGCCCGAAACACAACAACAGAGATCCTGGACTGTTGAGCAACTGATGTCATAAGTAAGAATGGGAAAGAATTTCACTTTAAAAACTTCAACAATTAGTGTCCTTAGTTCCCAAACACTTACTGAATGTTGTCAAAAGAAAAGACAGTGGTAGACATGTACCTGTCCCAACCTTTTTGGAACATATTGCAGTCATTAATCTCATAATGAGTATATATATACAAAAAAACCCCGGTAATGTTAATCAGATTGAGCATTAAATGTCTTGTATTTGCCTTCTTTTCAATTGAATATAGGTTGAAAAAAATTTGCAAATCACTGCATTCTGTTTTTATTTACATTTTACACAGTGTCCCAAGTTTTTTGGAATTGGTGTTCTATTTCCTTTAGGCCTGAGGACTGTGCTTAGTGTTTTGTAAACTTGGGAGGTTCTCACTCACTTAAAGGGATCATGTACATAAATTATTGCAGTCTTTAAAAATATACTCTTCATGAAGCATGCACTGATGCCCATATAGTGTGTATAATATACATCAACTTACATTACATTTAGTGACCATTCACATGTTAAATATAATAAAAATACACAGTGTGGAATATTAGATGCTCTTTCTATAATGATACATAAATAGCAAACCATACTGATATACGAACAATCTTTAAATGCTGAGGTAATAAAAATGTCGGAATCTAAAACAAGTTCTAAGCACCAGAAAAGGCTGGAAAAACCTGAGAATAACTTTGTTGTTTACTTACGACAGATTTCTGGAGTTCTCCATGCAACGCAGACAGAAGCCTCATTACAAGCTTGAGCATAAGCTGCGACTGCAGAACAGAAACACTCGCAGTCTCCTCCAGTGTCACAGGCACATGAGTCTGTCACACAGTTGTCATAAAATGGACGGGGATCTACCTGTTGAGTTACCAAGATATATGACAGTTTTAAAATGTTTTGTTTTGTTTGCTTAGAATGTTTTCAACCATCAAACTTTAAATAATGATAAATCAGAAATGGGTCATTACCTTAGAGTGGCACTGGCGGAACGTATCTCCCAGTATAATGTTGCACATCATTTTTGCCCAGTGATGGCGATTGGGTCTTGCTCCACAGGGGTCAGCATTCATATCCACATCTGGGCAGTCACGCGACACTTTCCAGCTGTTTGCAAATTCTAAAGGATTGCTTACGACCAGCTGACCCTGGGTGGTGAAGTCGTTCTGTCCGTCACCGTCAAAATTGCCACACAGGCCACACACCTGTCCCTGTACAGTCAAACAAAAAGAGTTGGTGACTTTCCTTGAGACAGTGTGAAATGGTGTGCAATGGGCTTTGAGGTTTGTCTCATTTGGTGGGTGTGTCAGAGGTGTTACCCAATCAGCAGGAATGTGTATATGAACCCAACTCTGGTAGATCTTTACTTAGTGTACATACAGTTTTTATTTTTACTTCATACTTGCTTTGGCAATATAAACGTCTGTTTCCCATGCCAATGAAGTCCCTTTAAATGGAACTGAGTTAAACCCCATCATATTAGAGGGCAGTGTGCTCACGTAACACAACTGGGCGTGTAACACACCACTGTTTCAGTTAAAAATAACATTTTGCTGCGTTTTGTCGGGGCTGAACACAGCCCTGCACTCTTGGCACTATCATTGCAGCCAAGGGAATGACTTGTTATTGTAGTGCCACTTTCTATCCTTATACAAGATTTCAATGGAATCACACTTCTAGGCAACAGCTTGGGTCCAAGTTTATTTCCTGTCAGCTGATGTTATTCACATACAGTGCCTAACATTCCAACAGGAAATACAGAGGGACCCATCTATAATGTTATGTTTCAAGTTCGAAATGGCCTATATATATGTGACATCACAACCTCACAGGATTCCTGTTGGCTCCTTTAAAGGCACAGATTCTGAATATTGACAATGTGAATTTATTTGTGGATTTAACACTTTGATATTTTCACAGTATTTATACGTCACCTTTACTTGCTATATATTAAACACATGGGAATCTGACTTTGGACTGTATGGGACCTTTGATATATTGTACATTATTACCATTATTGTCTTAAAGCTTTATAAGTGTTGTAAGAAAATGATCCGCAAAGACAGTGACACTACAAATTTAAAAGAAAAAAAAAAAAATCTGTAACCTACTTCATATCAAAACTCTAACCCCAAACTCTTGCTATAACATATTTCAGTCATCTTCATTAAAACAATTATGGTGACTCACTTTGTGCCCTGGTTCCAGGATGATGTGAACAGTAGTTTTGCCATCCCACGTCACTGCCAGACCAATGTCAGATTCTATCACCCAAAACATGCCAACCTTGCTTATTCGGTACTGAATGTCAACGCCATGTCCCAGCTTCACCTCTTCATATTTGCCCTTTGAAAGTTTGATTTCCATTCGCTGTAATGATAAGGAGATTTATGTTGCTTTTATTGTAGTGTAAAAACTGCAGTTTCACATATGACATGATTTACTTGAGTATGTTCAATATTTTCGGCACAAAATACATATCAAGTGTTGGTATGAGGTCTTACCCCTAGTTGGATTCGGACAGTTTTGGAGCATGTGGTGCCTGTAGTTCCACAAGGTACATTTTCTGTGATAACTCCAAAGTGCTGCTGTGCTGTTTGATCGCCACAATTGCTCTAAAAAGAGAGATTCATTCAACATTTTTCATGCTTTCTGATCAGATCTACCTTCAGCTTGGCCTTTACTACTTCACAATACTTAAAGATTGTTAAAGAAAAGCTAGAACATGAAATAAAAGTGTTTTTGATTCCCAGAAGAGTGAGACCATATAGTTATCTGCCAAGACAAGCAGTCATCTTAAAGGGAATGTCGGTAAACATATCAAATATTTCAGCTTGGATGGTTAAAATTAGCAGTACTTCATAATTTCATAAATGTCCTATCTGTGACATTCTGAGATCATACCTTCTAGAACATTATACAATAAAGCATAACTCTTTGGCTTTGTCTGGAATCACTCCCAATTTCACTCAACAGCAGAGGTGTGGACTTGAGTCACATGACTTGGACTGAAATGTGATAGAGGAAGGGAGTGATTTGGACACAGCCTGTCATTTGAATGATTTTAACATGCTTTGTTACCTTAACAGCAACATAGGCACAGTCTCCATGAAACCCATATGTCTGCTGATCAAATGTACTGTAGTGACCACTCCCATACATAGTGCAGGTTCCTGGACACTCTTTTTTAGTGCACCCCCAGCTTCCTCTGTTGCAGGTGCTAGATCAGAAATGGTTGAATACAAAAGTGTTTTGAATACCGCAGCCAAGTAAAAGATAGAGGCAAATATGATCATTTTCATACTACATAATAGGTCTGATTAAAAACACGATCATACCACTTGTTGCACTGTTTAGAGATTTGTGATCCAGAGGCATAAATATAACCATTGTGCTGACATGGACATTGATTTTCTTTCACGCAGGAACCTTTGCCATCATCAAGGAGGCCATTTGGACAACGACAGCCAGATTCACACTCTGTGGAGTCCTGGGAAGATCACAGTGATAGAAAACAAGGAAACATTAGTGATACAGTTAAAAGTTTCTGTTCAAACCTCTCTACAAACCAATGTGGACACTAGTGTTACTATCCACAGTGTGTCATACTGCCCACTATTAAATTCAGAAAATAGATATTAGATATAGTTATTTGAGACTGAGAACTCACACAATCATCGCTGTTCAGATTTAAACAAGTTCGAGCACACTGTTGTCCAAGCTCTCCTGCTGCCACAGCAGAGCAGTTGAAGAACACTTTTGGAGAAGTGCACACTACAACAGAGGTAGAAACCTATTTATTATACATATTAACTATCAACAAAACCAATGTCAATAAAGCGCTTGTGCTGTGGTAAAACAAACACGCAACAAAAACATACTTGATGAGCGGGTTATCCAAGAACGGCAGTGAAGTATTCCATTAGTACACACACTATAAACAGACAACAAAGACATTAGATGGAACACAAAAGTACTTGAAAACTAAAAATTTAGTTGAACTACATCTTAAAGGTCCAGTGTGTAAGATTTAGGGGGATTTAGTAGCATCTAGTGGTGAGGATTGCAAATTGCAACCAGCTGAAACTTCTCCCAATTAGAATTCTTTCAGTGTTTATTGTTCTGGAGGTTTTTACCAGGAGCCGAATTATCCGCAGAGGTCTCTTCCTCTCCAAAACAAACAAACCAGGTGACTGAAACTAGTAAAAAAGCTGAGCAGAGCAGTTTAAGCACCTGCTAATGAGTGCTTAACCTTTTTTTCACTGATATGTTAAGATTGAGAGATACAGCCGAATTGTCAACAGAGGTCTCCTCCTCTCCAAAACAAATGGACCGGGTGATTTAAACCACTAAAAACACTGAATAAAGCAGTTTCACATTAAAAAATCAGTGTTTTTCCTGACGCTGCTTGTTGGGGAGGGGTTGCTAACTATGGTGGCCAATACGAAAACACAAAGAGCCAGAGTTTGGTTTTTCATTCTGGACCACTTTAGAAACATGGCAGTGCAATGTGCCGATATGAGATTTTGACAGGACCTGATCTCTATGTAGATATAAACGACTCAATCTAAGGTAACGAGAAACAAGATTCTTACTTTTAGGTGATTACAAACTAAAGAAAATATACTTATCATATTCAATTTCTGCTAATATATCCCTCTAAATCCTACACAATGGACCTTTAAATGCTGAACTTATTACAATCATGTTAAATCCTTAGTCTAGGATGACAGAAGTCCAGTGTCACCAAATTGCAAACAGCTGACTCACCAGTGCTCGTTTTTAATGTTGATGGACTTTCCAGGCTTGATGTAGGCCTCATTATGGTAGCAGGGACATTTTGCCATGGGGACGCAGTCACCCTTTTCATTCAGGTAGAGACCCTCAGCGCAGGAGCAGCCATCCACAGGCAAGAAGTCAGTAGTGCAACTTTGCTGCATTGTGCCCAGTGATCTGCAAGTCAGCTGGCATCTCTGATGCTGGTAAGAGAAGATCTGAGATGCTGGGCAGCTCCTTGTGTCTTTATCTGTTTTGTGAACAATGTGAGGATGGTCACTCAACAGTGTTATGACTTGATGATGATGATGTTCATCAAACTCCAGCAATCATCACAACATAATGAGAGAAAACCTTACCGCACACGCTCTCTCTCCAGCCTGTCAGGAACACTCCCTTTGATGCGCAAGCCCGAGCGTAGGAGGAGAAGATGGCACACAGGCAATCCTCACTCTTCTCACAGTTACAGCTAGCATACAGGCATCGCTGCAGGACACAGCAAACACTTTTAGAGAATTACAGTCCCATCAAAATGTAAATCAATGAAAGAGAAACAGAAGGGTTTTGTAGTACCTTGTGGTACAGCTCAGGATTCACTGCTGAATGGCACTGTGCAAAGTTGTTGTCTCGACTCAGCAGCAAGGCGCACCAGTGTCTGGCGTACCACTCTAGAGGAACAATAATCTATTAGTCTTATTGTCTACAGTTCTGTTTAACTGTCGAATTGAGCAACATACAACAACATAACATACTTATAGATGAGCAACAAGTGTTTAAAGCTAAGAATCAATCTAAGAAATACACACACAAAGATAAACAGTAAAATGATAGGCCGGTGCTTTTTACCATTTTCCACACTGAGAGAACAGGGGTCCTCAAGTCGTTCCGGTCTGTCTTGGCACATGAGGTTAGCCTTCCAGGAGTTAGTAAAAGTTGCTGCTGTTCCCTCCACAATCCCCTGAGGAGTTTTCATTTCATCAGACAGGACCATGTTGTAGTTCCCACATAAGCCTGAAGAAACCAAATGTTTTGGAATTAAATTAGGATGTTATCAGCGCTTCTACACAGATAACAAACAATAGGCTGAAACCACAAATAGGAAAATGGAAGGTGTTAATTACTGTAATGAGATCATAAGATTAGGAATTTAGGGAATTTGTTTGAATTAACAAGATGAGAAAAACAGATATATACACTGATAATTGAAGCTACTAAGTGTGGTGTTATAGGTGAGATTCCACAGTTTTATTCATGTACAGAGAGAAGAAGATGTTGTATATTTGAAGCCAAATCTACCACCTATTACATTTATTATTATTATTCATATTTTTTATATTATTTATGATGATTTTTTTTAAATAGAGTGATTTGGGGTTTGCACAAAGATGATGGGGTAACTGCCACAGATATTGAATTTTTCTTATTGTGAAATGATTAGTTTAATAAATAAAAAATATCAATTAAAAAAAGTATTATCAAAAATAATCATTTGGGCAGCGGCTTAGTGGTTAGAACAGGCGCCCCATGTACAAGGCTGTCGCCGCAGAGGCCCGAGTTCGACTCCAGCCTGTGGCCCTTTGCTGCATGTCATTCCTTCTCTCTCTCCCCCTTCACACTTACCTGTCCTGTCCATTAAAGGCAAAAATGCCCAAAAATTATCTTTAATTTTTTTTTAAATCAAGTAGTGGCTGCATAGGATTGTTTCCAGCTCATGTGATCTAAATATTTACAATAACAACTACAGAGTGTTGTAAAGTCAAAATATATTGAAAAATAGATGTAATCATTTCCAAATTTAAATTAAATTTTCTGCTTTGATCAATATTTGCTGGTGTTGTGTTAAGACTTTCAAAAACAGAATTTTCACTGCAGCAAAAAAGAAAAGCACATCAGAAAGTGATTGAAAAGCCCCATGAATTACAGTTATTCATTAAAGAAATTTGATTTATTAAAAAAAAGACAAACTTATTTTATCAGATGAATCACTTAATTCAAATCGAAGATTTTGTTAGAGAACGTTTTTTTTCAGTTGATGATGTTATAAAATATGATGACAAACATTCAAAGCTTCATTTGAAAACCATAATAAAAGCTTTAAATATGAATAAAATGATATTTGGTACAGCTCTTATCATCATGTACATGTGCGTCCACCTGTTCAGCACTATGCGGCCAACAAGTATCGTCGGTGTTTCATTTATTTGTTACGTAACTGTACTGTATCTGACATAGATTTCACTGATGCCACATGCTTCATGTTAAGACATTAACTTACCGGGGCGTCAGCGGCTTAGTGGTACAGCAGGCGCCCCATGTACAAGGCTGTTGCCGCAGCGGACCAGGTTTGACTCCAGCCCATGGCCCTTTGCTGCATGTCACTCGCTCTCTCCCCCCTTCACACTTGTCTGTCCTATCCATTAAAGGCTAAAAAATGCCCCAAAAAATATCTTAGGAAGACATTAACTTACCACGTGTCTTTGCTTTGTAGCTGTTTTCCAGGCTGATGTAGACTTGCATCATGGGAACATGCTGGATCTGAATTTGCAGTCCGAAACGAGTCTGGAGCATGATGTGAAAGGATGAAGCGTGGAATATGTTGATGTCACCTTTAGATAAAGACAAATACAAAAAATAACAGTCAGATCATTTGCTGATGTCATTACATGAACGAAAGACGAGAGTGACATGTTTCATCATGTTTCTAATTGTGTGACTAACCTGAGTGGTACGGCAAACTGATGGTCTGCATGTTCTGCTTCACTGTGCCGTCAGACGTGAACATTAACACCTGAATAAAAACAGAATCAATCATCAGAGTGTCGCTATCAGTATGAAGTTATAAATGACTACAGTCACCTTTCACTGACGGACGTTAACTCACATTGTTTCTGTCATTGTTCAGCAGGATTTTAAGGCTCTTCAGACAAGTGTCAAACTCATGATTTGCACATGGCACCAGCTGAGCCAGGATGGTAAACTTCGGACTTGCACTATCCTAAAATAAACAGAGTAAGAGCAGTTAAATAAATAACAAGTGATATTTCTTTTTACATCAGCTGATTTTATCTTTTCTGCCATTTAATTGTACAAAGCTACGCCTCATTCACCTTGCTTTCCACTTTGGCCAGGGTGTAGTAACAGTCTCCATGGAAGCTGTAGGTTTTCCCGTCAAAGGTAGTAACATGTGAACCCTCTTCAACTGCACATGTAGCAGGTGCTTGAAGGTTCTTACAAGCCCATCTACCCATGACACATGTACTGAAACAAGCCAAATAAATAAAGTTAACAAATAATAAAAAAAAAAACACGATTAAGGAGACAAGATGAAATATTATGTTCATAAAACATTTGACACACCATTCCTCTCTGTCCTGTCGGTAAACCTCTCCGGCGTCGTAGATTTTGTTGTGCTTGCACTGACACTCAGATTGAGCAATGCACCCTCTCATGGAAATATCATCAAACACAGTTCCTGAAAAAGACACACATCATTCACAGACCAGGAAGATGAAATCTGTAGGAATCCTAAATAAAAAGTGCAATGCGTGAACAGCACTAACCAGTGGGACAAAAGCAGCCATCCATTTTGTGGTCCTCGCACAGTGAGCTTGTGTCCAGAAGTGAGCATGTATCCATGCAAGGGAAACCGCTCTCCTCATAAACCATGTTGAATGGGCACTGTTTAGCTGTGAACACAAGGTAAAACTGAAGTTTACTGAGGCAGACATGAGTTTATGTAATTTATTCAATAATTTATCAAGAGTGGAAGTAACGTAAATGATATTTCACCTTAAGTGTAACAGTAAAGGATTTCTGTGTTTATTTTACCTGCACTTATGTTATGTAACTACACTAATGTATTTTTTGTGTAAATTTTAATCATATTAATTGCAATTTAAGTCAGACAGAAAAATAGACATATTGGGCTTTTCTGTATGCCACTTTATATGTCTTTTATTTTTGTCTTTTATTCAAAGAACAATTCAAATTATTTCCTTTTACTGAGTCTACTGCTTTAGTACTCTCTCTCCACCCTGTACTGTATAAAACAAAAAGATGATTATGAAGCAGAAAAGAACATTACCACAGAACTGAGGTGTCCTCCAGTTGGGAGGCTGCCCTCCTGCATGGGAACACTGCCGAGAGAACTCAGACAGCGTGCTGCAGACGCAGAAGTCATTTGTACTGTTGCTGCAGCCACACATGTCCTGCACACAGGCCTGGATGTAAGGTTCAGGGTCAATCAGCTTGGTGCAGGAGCTCCAGGGCTTTGAACGCAGCATCTCGCTACAGGTGGTTTTCTAGAAGTGAAAAAAAACCAGACACGATTACTCAGTTGCAAATGCTACCTGTGTATATTCTGCTGACACTACGTGGATAATAAACTCACAAACTGCTTGCATGAATCCAGCGCCGCCTCTGGTGATTCTTCCTCCTCTTCGTAGGGGTCCTCACAATCATCGTTTGGACGATGGACTTTGTGTTGGTTGCCAAATTCAATTGGGCTGATTTGGCGACCTGAATTTGATTGTAATTGTGGTGTGAATTCAAAGATACCGCAGATGACTGTAGACTTGCACTAATACATAAACAGAAAAATCATATTTACCATTATGAATGAACTCATTCTGGACAGAAACACCATTGAAGTCTCCACAAAGTCCACAAGTACGATTTGCGTAATCGGTATCCAGTTCCACCTACAATCAGACAGCAAGACGTTACGACGAGTGTTTTTTCAGTTTCAATAAATATATTCATAATAAAAGTTTAAAAGCAAACACAACACCAATGAACTGTAACTGCCTCATTAACGACATGAATATATATTATGATTGTGGTTTCATACTATCATAGTTTGAGTTAATGTACTTCCATTAACAACAAGAAATATATAAACATGACTGCATCTCTGGGAGGTTCATCTGTTCAACATTAAAGACAGAAATATGTGTTCCTATCTTAGATTCAAAAACCTCCTTAAAGTGTACTGTATGTGCCTCACGCAAGTCACTTTAAGGAGAGCTGCGTAGATAGATTTCTGCTAGGTGTTTCATACCATGACTGCATCATCTCCGTTCCACATGACGGTGATGCCGACTTTAGATTGGAGCTTAAAGTACAGAGCATTTCTTTCCACTTGTACCCCTGCACTGTAGTATGGCAGTTTGACACTGGGGAAAAATACATTATAGTGTCATTATAATGCACAAACACTATTAAATAAGAGAGGTACAGCAGCTTTCACATTATATATGATGTTTTACTTACGGGTTGTCATTCACAATGACCATGTCTTTGGTGAGGTAGAAGAGGAGTTCATTGATGGTGACCACCACATGGCTGACTGTAGGGTTTCCATCATTGTCTTTTCTCTTCAGGTGCACAGAGAACTCTTGGTAGGACTCGTGGCAGTCGGAGACCAGGTTGTACTCACACATACCAGGGAACTGGTAAATATCACCGTCGAACGTTTTGAAGTGCTCTCTGCCCCATGTGCTGCAGATGCTGCTGACATGGTTGCGTACTAGAAAAGATTTTAAAATGTAGAAAACAGTTTGAGTTACTAAATGCTCTAAGTGACTGATATCAGACACAGTGCTTCCTTGGTATATATAAAAAATGATCAATCCAGACATCATCCAGAACAACCTGAGTCTTACCCAGTCTGGCTTGAACATCGATGACACTGGCAACAGACAATGCAAGGACACAGAACAAAACCCTTCGCCACCCCATGGTTGCTGCTGTGGGCTTGCTGTTACCAAAGCAGGTAATGGCCACACTGCACTTGACAGCCCTTTATATTGAGATTACAATGTGTTTTGCTCACGCCTCCTGTTTGAGTGGCAACTAAGGATTTATTGCCGCAACATGGCAAACATGTGCTGAATGGATGTCTGACGCCTTTGACAAGTCCAATATAATAATTCCTACATCCTCCTTATGGCTTGATTGAACAAATATGCACTTCTATTGAAAGATTTTATTCCTACAGGAATTGGCTGCAATAAAACAGTTTTGTTGACGGTGTGCTCCTTTTATTATATTATTCTTATTCTTTAATAAGTAGTTACTTATCGATGAAATTTGTAATAAATCAGCATCACAGAGTTGAGGATGCCATGCTGTGACAAATTTTAGTAAAATTCAACTTTTTGAGTTAACAAGAACTTAACAGCTGTGATATCTTTTGATGAGAACTGTGTTATGATATGATTATAGAGGAAATAAAAATATTTTTCAATGATTGGTTTACTGTCCAACCTCGTCACGACAAGTGTCAGCTGGGGTATGCTTGAGCACGCAACACTGCACAGGCCAAGCACGTACAGATTACGTGTGAACAGCCTCAGTGTCAACAACGTAAAACGGCAGTCATTTTCAGTAACGATAACAGCACGTATTTTCATAATAATGATCCTAATAACAACTAATTAAAAAATGTAAAATATTAATGAAATAAAATTAAATTTTGACAATATAACATTTTGTTGGGCATAAATAAAGACTCTCCCTGCACCAAAGAAAGTGTGATCTGAATGGAGAGGTTAAAGGAGCAGTGTGTAGGATTTAGTGGCATCTGGCGGTAAATATCTCCTATGTGCCAAACATGAACTCACAGTAAGGATTCCTTCAGCATTCACTAATCAGTCGGTTTTTACTTGCAGTGGAATTATTGGCAGAGGTCACTTCCTCTCAAAACCAATGCATCTCGTGACTTAAACCAGTAAAATATGAATTCACATTACAAATCAGTGTTTCTCAGCATTTATTCTCAAGAACGTTCCTATCCAATATAAATTTTGGGGGGGTATGTTTAAGATTGTCACTAAGCTGTTTATAAATTTACCTCTTTATTCTTCTGTTTCTACTGTATGTACAATGTTGATTGTTGATTTATTGAATCTTGATGTTACATTGGTAATATGACTAATTGCAAATGCACAGCCACCCCTACTTAAAACGGCTCCTCTTTGTTTTGCGAATCTGGTTGCCTGATAAAGGTCTAGTCCTCGAAATGTTGCAGCATTAAAATCATTATTTCTGCAAGTTAGACAGTGTGCTGGAGTCTTCTGTACAAGATTATGAAATCGACCAGCCATAGAGGCAGATGGACAAAAAAGTTAATCTCCAACCTTGCCTGTGATACTCAAATACCAGCCCATGGATGAGGTGCTGGGTAGCCAGCTGAACATTTTTTGAAAATAAACTGATTCACACTGGGAATTTTTTTGTACTCTGAATGTAAATAAGGTGCCAGAGGGTTAAGCCCCAGGTGTTCTCAAATCCTAGAAACGCCCCTGCATACACCTGAAAGACTCCTATAAAAGTGGCCCATGGGTGAGGCAAGTATTCCTGGTTTTAAACAGAGTGTGCGTCACCCTATCTGCCATCTGCTTTACACTTGATAGGCAGGTGTGTCATAACCAAATCTAAACATCCCTCAGTGTTAAATGAATACCACAAAATTACAAGGAATCAGTGTTTCCAGTAAGGATCTTGTTATTTTCAGGGAAATCACTTTTCTTTCAAATCACATTCATAGTACGGTTTGACAATATCACCATGCTGTATATTGCGAGCTCATAAAAATGTGTTTATCTGCACAGATTTAGCTACGAAGTTTACCTTAAGCCAGCTAAAGATATCCCTATTTCTGTCTATCAGCCCATTGTAGGCAGTGGTTGAAATCAATAAGCAGTACTGCTCTTTATAGTATTGGTTTAGTAAAAAAAAACATGACCCTGTGAGTTCAGTTTAAAGACAGTATCAGTGTTAACATGTTTGCAGGTCTCGTGCTGCTACACTGGTTTTGGAGGAGCAGTCTTCGTCAGTCAGACTACTTGATCCTCAGAAAAAACTGAAGCAGGTGTTACAATGAAATCTGTGAGCTGTCAGACCTGTCACATGCTGCAGGGTACATAAAACAACTGATGTGTTAACCCTTTGAAACCTGAGGAAATTGACTTAATTTCTCTTTAAAACATGGGAAGAAGGCAATCAGCAATAGAAGAAGAAATAACCCAGAAAATTAGCAAGAAATTTGTATAAAAGAGAAAATTATTTTAAAAAAACAACAACATGATAATTAGCAAAAACAACAAAATAAGCAAATAAAAAAAAAAAAAATCAAAAACAAGATTATTAGCACAAAAAAAAAATTCAAAACAAGAAAATTAGCAAATAAAAAAAAATCTAAACAAGAAAATTAGCAAAATAAAGAAATCAAACAAGAAAATTAACAAAATAAAAAAATTAAACAAGAAAATTAGCAAAAAACCAACCCAAAACAAACAAACAAAAAAATCATAACAATTCTGTAACATCATTTTAAGATGTTATTATGATAATTATAATTGGAGAATATAGTTGTTGTTTTTTTAATTTCCTAAATCTATTTTGTTTCTTCCTTTTTTTCCAATTTGTGGGGCCTTTCTTGCCAAGTTGCTCAATCTTTTGTTTCCCATGTCTTTGACGGAAATCGCAACAGTTTGCTCAGGATTCAGAGTTTTAAATACTTGTGAAAGGTGTCTGAAAGCAGCATAAAGAAAGTGATTTCAAAGGGTTAAACAAATATTACCTGGTATAAAGGCTTCACTGGCAGACTTAACGCAATACAGGGCAACGACCTCTGCTACTGCAACAAAATTTGAACACACTTTAAATAGGGTAGGCATAGTTAATGTAGCTGTATTTATCCAAAATATCGAAAGAAAGGAATGCTTTTATTTATTTTGTTAGGCTTTAGGAATACACACAATGAAATGTGTCGTATCACGACATCGGAAATTATTTGACAATGAAAAAGACAATAGCTGAAGGAAACTCTAAACCAACAATGAAACTTCTAGCTAAATGTTTGCTTTAATATGGTGACATATATATACTGTATTATCTAAATGACATCTGGGCCATGAAGAGCACAGGATGTGCAACTGACTGTGCTACATCCTTGATGACAGTCATCCTCTAATCCTCTACCTGAATCAAGTTAGACGCTAGACTTGGCATCATATCCAAGGGCAAACATTCCAATGCTCTGGAAGAGATGCTCTGATAACGTGTTTTCCTTCCTGATAATAATTCCGATGCACAAACTTGCTCTTTGGCAAATATCAAGTGTTTGTCATGTATGATGTATATTCAGCACATTGAGTTTATGGTTGTTGTATGAAATATGCCAGGCTATATGAATAAAGTTTGCCTGACATGACTCTAAAACAGTGGTTGCCAGTGGCTGCACAGTGCAACTTGTTGTGTGGGCTGCTATTTCAGAGCAGTGAAAATTGATTTCGGGGAAAGCTGTTTTATCCAAGTGTGAAACTACTTTAAACTTTAATAATAACTTAGATGGTATTGGATTGGTGCACTCACCTGTACCTGAACCAGCATTTTAGGAAGTATCAGAGGCATATCTGAGGAAATCAGGTCGGCTGAGTCAGTGATCTCTTTTTATTCCCTTCTTAAAACATACTTTTATCTGAGAGCCTTTCCTGATTTTACTTAAGTTATAAGTTCATTCAGACTGTATTTTATTTCTTCAGTTTTTATCGGAAGTGTTTTTATCGGTTCTTTTAAAAGATGTTTTCATGTCATCTGTTTTAATTATTGACGTGTAAAAAGACAGAGAGATGTGAAGGGAGAGGGAGTAACATGCAGCAAAGGGCCACAGGCTGGAGTCGAACCTGGGCCGCTGCGGCAACAGCCTTGCCTGCTCTACCACTAAGCCACCCACGCCCCTATTATTATTATCATTATATTAAGATTGTCAGTTTCAAAGACCCTTAAATGAATGAAACTTGAAGGGTTTGCTTTTTTAGTTGAAGAAACACTGCCCTCAAACACTACATACAAAATTGAAACTTGTAAACATTTCTTTTAAAGGGAGTATGTGTGAAAAGTCTGACAGCCGGTGGTGGAGCAAAGGAGATGCACCCCTGCAGGTGAGATTCTCTGTCTGGCTGCATTTTTTTTCAGTACTATAGATGAGCAAATGTACATGGTCTAATAAGTGCCCATTTCCTTCCCATGGTTTCACAGAACACTGCTGCAACCCTAGTAATTATTTGTTCAAGCACCATTTAATGGGTGAAAACTATTTAAGAGACTGAGCGATGATACTACCTCAAGTTAAGTAACAATAAATTAAACACCAAAGTCATACCCAACTGCCATTGGTCAACAGATGTTTGAATAGATTACTCACAACAAAAATAAGCAATATGAATTGTTCCATCTGGTGGGCTGATCTTTCCTTCCCATCACACACGATTAGCCTTATTCAAACTGTTACACAAGTGTGGTTTCAACTTGGAAAAAATGATAAAGTTTTATTTGTATGTTCTCAAATAACTCTTCAGTGGAAGCTCCTCCAAGTGCAAACAGGGCTTTGGACCACTCCCACAGGGGGACAGCTGCACGGTGAGGAAGGCATATAATTAGTCCAGTCTGACAGCACATACAGTGTTGATCCAGGGAGGCCAGGACACCCGCCAAATTGCCTCAGGAAGTTTTGATTAGAGGTGGGACTAATCAAGATTTATAATCCGTGTTGACATATTATTTTACATCCAATCCTTGCCTTTATTTTCCATAGACTGAAATGATGCTTAAAACAAGGTAGTGTGTCAGAGAGCAGCACAAGTTTGAATAGTCCAGTATGTCATATTCAGGGGGATATACTGGCAGAAATGATATATAATATAATTAGTTTGTTTTCTTTCGTGTATAATCACCTGAACATGAGAATGTTTGTGTGTTTGTTACCTTAGGATGAGCCGTTTATATTGATATAGCTACATTGATAAGTGCAATAATGTTAATTCTGGCACTCAGCCTATTTATTATTATATCTTGCTTTTGTCACTACTTACAATTAATCACTGCGGTGCAATATCAGTCATATAAAATTGTGCCTTATCTACACTTCCATCAGTCAATAATATTAAATCAGCCATTCAGTCTGTCTCTTTATCGTATTCTGCTTCTTTTTGATGCTTAATTATATTTTATCATAATTATATATATATGTAAAATGACTTTTTATGCAGGTTCTGTTAGAGAAAACATAACATATTTGTTGGCTAGTATTTGGTTTGGATCTGATGGGATTATTTTACTACAGAACAAGATTAATATCCTGTCATCAGTTATTAGGAAAGGCTAAGGTGTTATCAGAAGAGCAAGCTTTCTGTTTCCAGGAAAGTAAGCAAAGACAACACTGTATGTGCTGTAACAACACACAGAAACCACACACTGTGTGGTTTGGTTGAAGAAACAAACACTGCATTATTAGTATGAGAGCCACTGGCAGCTGATGCTAATGCTGGAGTATGTTTTAAAATATTATTTCACATTTTTGTCCAACATTATTTAATATTATTTCCATAGACAGTGTCACATAATTGTGGAAAACACCTGTAAATTAGCAGAGCCCATGGCGATATCTTTAAATGTCTTGTTTTTCCATTTACAGATCACAAACCCACAGAGATTCAGGTTACCATCACAGAACACTAAGAAAAACTGCAAATACATTTCTGACAATTTTACTTTTAAACAAATGTGGCTGATTAATTTTCTGTGGACTGACAAAGTTGACTGATTAACTAACTAATCATTTCAATAAATTATACATGGTTGTATAAAAGTGTGTTTTCTGTTTGCAAGAAATGTTCATTAATATTGTTACTAATTTACCTGTCACTCATTCTTGCGAACTGGGACAAAATCTCATTTTTGGGGGTTTTATTTTTACCCTTCAATTAAGCTGGGAAAATAGGCTACATTTAAAAGATCAAGGTCTTCACTATTAAACCTGGGCCATCCTCCTGGTAATTTAATTTTTTCTCCAGCAGCATACATAATGAATGTCACAGGTAAGATCTGACGGAGTTTTTGTCCCACAGAGAGAACAGAATTAAACCCTAATTCATATTTAGTATTGACTTTAAAGGGCTGGCGAGGATGCAGGAAAGGTTTTTTTTCTGATAATTCTCCCATGGTCACATTTGTACAACTGTCAGGAGTTAGTATAATTATAAAGCTTTGAAATTTGCATCACATGGCCTTTCCTGATGACGATGGTGCCATATCTCTAACAGGCTAATTAAGGTCTGAGACCCTGGTAAAAAAGTTGTCTGAGAGCTTAAACTTTTGCACGGAGCTCCTTTCCTTTTTTCACTCTAAAACTGTTTTTAAAAAATCTATCTTGCTTAAAATGCAGAAAATCATCGTTCATCTTTCTTACATTTTGGACATCAGTTCGTCTTCCACTTGTTAACTATTCACAGTAAACGAAATTTTGTCCATGGGTGTCCAGACTTTTACATGATACTGTACACCTGCTGTAGCATCCCTTTGCCTGTGGTTCCCCCTGCGCCCTGCAGGTGGCGACATACACTTTGACTTGAGGTGGGTCCACAACAAGAAGAAGAACGCGCAGTGTGTACAACATTCGCGCATGCGTATCCAGGTGCTGCTAGTAAATGGAGGCTGTTTGAAATGTCGACTGGAGAGTGTCACGTTAAAATGCGATAATATTACATTTGCCATTTACCAGGTAGTTTTCTGTGTAAAAAGCGGTCACTATGGGTGAGTCAACATGTAACATTGCTGTTTGAGAGTATGTCAGCAAGATTAAAAACCCGCCGTTAGTGACTGGATTTGCTTCTGCTAACTTGGCTAACGTTAAGTAACGTTAAGTTAGTTAAACGTTGGTGACAACATCGCTGCTGTAAGCTAACGGAGGGTGTTTAATATCAAGCTGAAGTTGAGTATGTTTAAGGATATTAGGAGCCTAACGCATGCTAAAATGACAGACGTCTTTATTTCATGTTAGCTCGTATGTCACAGAGCCAAGCTTCCTATTCAGAGTAACATATTTCATGTCATGATACAGCTTGTCGTTACCAGACATACCGGACACATCTTGCCTTATTTCGGTCTTATTTTCGACATATATAGATATAAAGGAAATGCGATGGACAATATATTAATATTCCTCAAAATAAGGCTATGTAATTTAACCTCACTACACATTACAGCCTTCAAAATGACAATGAAGTTGAATCAACACAGCTCTAAAACAGTTGCTTTAAGTTTTAAGTATGTGTACATTATAAACTGGCAACTGAGTGTAACCGTGACACAGACCAGATTGGTTTTGTTTTTGCTTGTCCAGTAAACGTGATATTGATGCCAAAATCCTGTACATCCAATAAAGAAGTCCATCCTACTGATGGTTTGATTCCACCTGAACTGCTGTAGAAACAATATGACCAAAACTCATGGTATCTGTAGTTTATGCCACTGTTTTTTTTCCAGACTGTAATGTTGATGGTGCTGAGGACGTTGAGACTGAGAGATCCTCATCTCCAACTGGAACACAGTCTCCTGTAATGGACCGTAACCCATCACCACCCCCTGATGCAGCCGATGGAGAGGAGGACGGAGATTTGGACGCCATTGGAGACACTGTTTACAGCAAGCACTGGCTTTTCAGTACCCTGACTCGTCTCATCCATGTAGGTTGGCTGTTGTTTAGTTGCATTTATTTTCTTGACCTTTTCAAAAATAGCCTTTCCCAGTCAGCCAATAGCTGGAATGAAAAATCTTCCAGTTTCTATTCAACAGATTGTATCATCTTTACTGTCGCTCTCTGCTGCATGCTCTCTAATGTACCGAACATTTCCTCATGTCTGTAAAACTGGTTGTGTCTCTCAGATGGTCAAAGAGCATGCAGAGATGGACTCTGAACGTCAGATGGAGCTCCCTGATGATGATGAGGAAAATCTATGTAGAGTCTGGGATATGGCAATGGATAAGGTAGAGTTCTTTATCAGTATACCAAATGCTTTACATTCTTGGACTGATCAGGGTTTTATTTGCCACCCTGTTCTACTGTCTTTTCCCTGGTAAAGGAGAATTTGTGTTCTGTTATGTTGTATTTATAAGAGTAACTACAACCTAATATAAAAAGACTTGTATCAAAATGTATTACATGGATTTAAGTTGCATTGTAAAAAAAAAAAAAAAAGGGATTGTTAAATACTAAAATTAAAATGTGCATTCTGCTGAATTTTATGATCATTAGAGGATGTAGTCAAACTTTATTGCATTATACTGACAGGTGTTACTGTTGTTTTGCCTGTCCTCATTGTTATAAATGTGGGGACAGTATAACTCTAACACTAAAATCAGTACAGCTCAACATTACCACAAACTACTTCATCCCTCCAAAATGACCTCTGAGTTGAATCAACACTTCTCTGCAATGACTTCAGGGAAAACAAACATTATAGCCTTCATGATGGGAGGATTTATTGCTGGATTGCTGGGCAGTTATTGTTAGGTTTGTGTAATAAACCTGCAGCTGAGTGTATGTTGCAATGAGAAGTGAATGACGGAATGTTTTCATGTTCAAATATTTACTAATTACTGATTATCTACCAACTGTGTGCAGGATGTGGCTGGTTTTCTGCAGGAATTCAAAGCTACAGATATCCTTCTTGGTGTGATAGCCAAATCTCGTTGTCCACGTCTCACCGTCAGTGAAATTGCCTCCAGTTCATACATTCTGTCTCATAGTATTATCTTATTTATTCAATTTTTATGCTATATTTCTTGGCTTTGAGAATTTCAATGACAAGTCTTTTTTTATTTTTGCTTCTCTAGGAAATTTGTGTGGGCATTCTCGGGAACATTGCTTGTTTTCCTGACACTTGTGTGACTCTTAGCCAAAATGAAGACTTAGGGTGGGTAAATCATATTTGTTGTTCTTTAATTAACACTCTTGTGATTCATTCTAATGAATGCTACTCCCTGTGTGCCCACAGTGAGGTGCTGTTGCTTCTTCTTGGAGATACAGATCCTCCTACCCTTTTGGAAACAAGCAGGTGACATTTGCATTTTCTGCAGATGTGTAAGACAGAGAGACTGAGGGAGAAGTATTTATCTTTTCTGATGATGTTTGCAGATTGCTGCTGACCTGTGTCTCTCAGAAAGATGTCTGCTCCCTGTGGCTTCAGCGAATGCGACAGCAGACGTCTGTGCGCACCAATCTCTTGTTCATCATGTGCAGTTCTACCAACAGTACTGTGCTTTTACTCTTTATCTCTTTTTAATTAGCTCGTGACATGTTATGTCTTTATCTGTTTGACAAAGCAAATAGACTTACATTAACAATACTGCACCACGCTCCAGGTGAGATCCAGCTTTTCAGGCAGTCACTTTTCAGTTGTTTGGTCTTTAGGGTTCACTTGACAGCTTTCACACCAGTCCAATTACACTGTATTTGACAGGCAAACACTCCTGAAATTGGTTTAACCGTACCAAACCGTTGTAAAGGCACCCTGTAAGCTGTTTATCTGAGAGGTTCCCTGTGGAGCTTTGACCTCTGTAGCAATGGATGTCAACAATGCTGGATTACAAAATGTAAATACTATTGAATAAGCTTTGAAAATTATTTTGGGGAAATGCATTCAACCCATTTGGTAGACTTTAAGGACAGATGCCTTTTTGGTAGGTTACACTAAATGAAAACATAAACTGTTTGTTTACAAGAAAACTCCACAGGGCACCTGCTGTTTACAATAGTTATTATAAGTAATACCCTGTGTGTGTTGCAGCTGACCTGCTTGAGAAGACAGGAGAGCTGGTGGACAAACTGTTTGACCTTGATGAAGAGCTGATGAAGAGTTGGATCACAGCTCAACCAAGTGAGGAGGAAGAGGAGGCGGAGGATGGTGAAAGCCGTCTGGATGTGGCCTCATGTCTTCTTGAGGCAGCCAAGCAGCTCAGGTGTGAATCTGAAACTGACATTCAGGAGAATGTTTGCATGATTAGATTTACTTTGAATGGGAATTAAAATGTTTTCCATATAAAGCAACAGATCCACAGATTAGTGATTATAAACTGTAGGTGTATTATGGCCAAAACCTAAATTAACATTTTCTCTAGTCTTAATAAAAATCCTCCTGTCACTCATTTTCATATTTGTATATCTATAATCTAAGTTGATGCAATGCATTGGTATATGTGTTGATGTTATTGACATCTGTAAAACAATCTGGTATTTATTGTTATTCTGACACAGTGGAATTCAAACTAAATACATGGTACTAATGTTGATGATTTACTCGACCCTCAGTATTCACCAGTATTACATCGCTTTCACAGATCAGAGAGTCCAAATGGCTTAGAGGTTTATCTTCATGCCCTCCAGCTCCTCACCACTGTAGATGAGGGCATTCAGACTTTTGGTAAGAGCAGTCCACACAGTTTATATTCAGTTCAGCTGCTGGCACATCATCACAGAAGTTAAAGATGTTTACCATAGTTGTTAACGCAGTGAAATCTAATAGAATACTGAAGCAGCCAGATGTTGTTTGACTGTGTCTTCCAGCTGCCCCTGATGGACCCGGGAAAGCAGTGTGGGACTTTGTCTGTGACATTTTGTGTGAGGACCTCTGCCAGCCAACAGATCTTCCAGTTGTTCTGCAGGAGCAGAAGAGCATTTTGGTTCAGGCCTTTGCTGTGCTGCAGGCTCTTTATAGATGCCAGGATCAGTGGAGCAGCAAAAGTGACACAAGTTAGTTTTGCCACAGAATGATATCTGATTTAAGATCTGCCTTTTTATAATGCATGTAGACTGAATGTTAATGTAGTGTTAGCCGTATGATTTCTGGTGTTTCAAAACCATGTGATTTTATTGTATACAAGTATTTTAATATGCTGACACAAAGGATTAGGACTGGGGAAAGGTTTTTTTTATATAGTTGCATTATGCAAAAAAATTAAATAAAATAACATTTTAAAAAAAAAAAAAAAAAAATTAAATATAATGACACTATAAGCTAAGAGTTGGTGATGCAGATGTCTCCCATTTTAGTGTCAATATGCCCATTTCTCATTAATAATTTGATGTGTTTTGTGCAAATACGTTTGTCTTCTGCTTCCAGGTGTTCCCCTGATTGGAACTATTCTGCGGGTGCTTCAGTACCACAGCGAGGGCAAAGATGACAGCACCAGCAAAGAAGACACAACAGATGAACAGCTCCAGATGCTAGCAGAGATCACAACTGAGTTTCTAGCTGACATCTGCATTCAAATTCCCAAAGTAATCCAACCAAAAGAACGCCTTCCTGTAGGATCAGATTGTTTAGGCCCCGGTCACACAGAAAGCATTTTGCAGGTTGCAAAACATGAGGTGCACCGCACTGCCCTTTTTTTTTTAAAGTGAATGCCACTTGTAAAGAAACCGCTTGTTGCGCCTTTTTATAGTTGCCAGGCAACCACCCCATCACGTCATTACACTAACTTTCCCATGTAATGTAAGTTTTTTTTTTTTGAGTCAAGAAGTTTGGAGCAGTCTGGCAAAAACGCCAGGCACCTGGAGAGCAAAAACAGCGAGTGAAAAGCTTTATTCTCATTAAAAACAATTACAAAAAGCGGTCTCCAGCTGCTAAATGTTTTCTGTGCTATCGGGGCCTTACAGAGCTTTCTTTTCACTCTGAAAGGCCACTCAAGTGATTGTTCTGGTTTTTGCTCTCTGTAGGACACTGTGGCCGATCTAGTGAAGAAAGGTTACCTGACAGAGAAGACGTGTCTCACTGCTGCTAGAAGTTTGGTTCCCAACTTTAAGATTTCAGTAAGTGTTTTATCCAAAATGGTTTAAATATGCTCAGATATGTATTACATTTAAAATGGAGCAAATAGAATCATCCAGCCTGCTGTTTTTAAACTTTAAAACAGCTAGAATGAACTTTAACTTTGTGTTGATAATGGCAGCTTCTGTGGTCAAATGCAGTAGTGCTGTGAATCGTTCAGTAGAAATCAGACGCAGGGACAGACATTAGAAGTCCTACATAGAAATAGCTAATATTTTAACTGAGGGTCTGGTTTGTTTTTGTAGGTCATATTGGGGCTTTAGTATTAAATTGAAACTATTTCATTAACAGTTTGTAGCTGCTTTAAAATTAAAGTTCATTGTAAAATCCTTACAGTCCCCACAGAAAAGCTTAACTTTTGAATCCAATACCAAATTATACATTTCATTGTTATTACTGTTAAAAAACAGTCAGTTGACAAGAAATAGTGTGTCTACAAATAATTAAATCCCTTTAACCCTTTGAAACCTGGAGCAACATCACTTTTCTTGTGCTGCTTTCTGATGCCTTTCTCAAGTATTTAAACCTTTGAACCCTGAGCAAATTGGTGCAATTTCTTTCAAAAAACATGGGGGAAAAAAGGCAATGAGCAACTTGGTAAGCAACGTCCCATAAATTGTAAAAAAAAAAAAAAAAAAAAAAAAGATAGGGAAAAACATATTTATAATTATTATCACTAAATTTTAAAATCATGTTACAGAATTATTATCATTTTTAAGCACTCTTTCCAAGTAATTTCCTTGTTTGTTTGATTTTCTTTCTTTCTTTCTACAAATTTTCTTGCTCTCAGTGTTCTCTCTTTACTAATTTCTTGCAAATTTTTTGGGTCATTTCTTCTGTTGCTCGTTGCCCTCTTCCCATGTTTTTAAAACAAATCAAGCCAATTTCCTCAGGTTTCAAAGAGTTAATAGGGTTAATAATATGAAATGGTTGGTTATAGCTTCCTAAATTTTTTTAGATAAAATAAGCTACTTTAAAACATCACAGAAATTTATAAAAACATTGTAGACTCAGTGACAGTAGATTTATTGAGATAATCACACCCTGAATTTTCTCTAGCCTTTTCTCTAATAGCCTAATCCTGTGCAAACCGCTGCCCGTCGTTCCATTGTTTAATGAAAAGGTTTAGGATTTATTTTAGAGTTAGTGTCAGCGTTAGACGTGTGATGGACTGCCAGCAGCTCCAGTGGAAAATAAACATTATATTTCCACCCCGCCCTTCTTCCCCTTGTGTAGTTTCAGCACCTGCAGTCCATGCTGTCAGAGTCTGATCCCCAACTGGCAGACATGGTGAGAAAACAGTTTCCTGTTTGAGGCGTCCAGCAGATCAGTGTTCAGCACTCATCCACGCTGTCACCGCTGCTTTTTATAGCAGCCTCCATTTCCCCTTCAAAGATCCTGCTTCAAGTCCTGCTATTTGGTTTCCATCGGAAAGACTCGAAAAGGATGTCACACCATCACGAGTGGCGGACTGTGTAACAAAAACAGTCTTTTTTTGCTCATTCCCCTTTTCTCATATTTTGGGCCATACTTGAACGTGTTTTTTATTGTTCTGTGAATTATATTTTTGTATTAAATAATTTACAGTCTTTTAATAAAAAGATGTCTTTAAGAGTTTGTGCTTTGAAGCTTTTACTGTATCATCATCATCATCACCATCATCATCTCGGCAATCAGCAGGAAATCCCCTCATTGACAGAAAGCATTTTTAGCATTTAAGTTTTTGTTAGAATTTTAGAAAGGGTTAGTACAAAGCAGCCAGACACGTTTTACATAATTCAGGGAAATTAGGAGATAAATAAAAATAAGTAGCTGGTGTCACAGCATACCCGTATTGATGATTGAACGGAGTCCTACTGGAGTGTATTATCTGTGTAGTTTATTATAAGTACATTTTGCCTTAGACAAAAACATTTTAAAAATCTAGGCACAAAACATATCACTAATCAGCCTGTTATGGCACTTAACTCATCCAAGTCAGCTTTGATTTTCAGAGCAATTTGTACGAATGCTACAAACTGGCATCCAAAGATAACATCAGAATCAGGATGTTTTTTTGGATTATTAAGAAACACAACAAAATAAGGAGTCCTGTAAGTAAAGGTGCAGACAGCTATAAGCCACATTCTCCACACATTCAACCGTCCAATCCACACAATAATAAATAATAATAAACAATAAATTAGTGTACAAGGTAAAAACTACAGATAGTATGTTTGTGAATATTGCACATTTAGTGTAGTTATAACACTTACGAAAAAAGAGCACATGTAACCAGTTTTTCCTTCATTCAATAATGTGACTAAAACACAAACAATGCAGATTTTACTGCAATATTGTGTTTTTTTAATGTAAATATATACTAAGTTATTATACATTTTTGATGAGTGCATTGTATTTACCTGCATAAAACCTCTTTCTAAACACATCAGTCTTAGCATTAAAGTCATTTACCACCAAAAAATTAGCAAAGCTGTTTGCGTGTAAATGATTTAGGCATTGATTGAGGATGCACCCATCACAGTATTTACTATTATTTGTTCCTTTTTTTTATATGAAGAAAATGTACATTTCAGTATAAGAGGAAACAGTATTGACTGGGCATTGAGTCACCCTTCCAAGCATATGAGTAATGGTACTAATGCTGATGACAACATCAAGTGTTTACCAGAGGGTGACAGTCACTCGGTAACGACAATAAAATTAGATGAAAGGCTCGAGCCTGGCAACAATGATCTCATTTGGTTTCCAAATGCAGCATTTCGCCCACTCATGGAGAAGAGCAGGACAACCTGCGCATTTCCAGTAAGCTTACGAAGGCTCTGTGAATATAGCAGATTTTTAATTAAAGCTTGGATTGATATGTAGAACACTCTTTCTAATGGAAATCCCGAGATGGTCAGAGCGCCTGAGGGACAGAGATCACCCTATGGGAAAAAAACCCTTGTCTTTAATCCTGTGATCTGCGGACATGATCTGAACCTTGACTAGACTTGTGATGCACATAGGTGGCCAGTGCCTTAATGTGCGAGTCATGTGCTGTTGGTGCTGTAAATGGCTGGAGTGATGTAGATGTAATCATGCTTGGCCTTTGAAGATTGCTTGTGGCCAGTGACTTGCACTTTACTGGGTGCTCTGTCTTCAGGCCTCGCTCCGGGGCGTGTCACGTCACAGAGATAAGGCTGAAGCCCAGATGTTTCCTGCTGCCCTGCCAAACTTCATTGTCAGTCTGCCAGTCTTCACAGCAGCTTGATATGATCTGACTTCATGCGCACACCACAGTATGCCGCTCCACGTGTGGCTGGTGTTTTATACACATCAGTGGCGCTGAGGCATGTCAGGTCTGTCTGACGCTGACGCTGATGCTGGATGTCAGGTACTTCTTTTCCCCGTTTACCTCTGCCCACACAACTCACTGTTCTTTTAAATGACCTGACATTTTGCCTTACAGTAAAATGTGCTCTATTTTTTTCTCACATTTCTGTGAAAATTCACATCTAGTACAAGTCCTTATGTAACCTGGGGATAACGTAACACTCATTTTCACGACATACACAGGAAGTTGATGTTTTGATGTTGAAAATGAGATTCATCGGAGGATTTTGGAGGAAATAAACAAATACAAAAAGGCTTTAACCTGTGATCAAGTGGGATCAAAAGGCAGTAAAAGGGACTGAGCTGCCCTCTAATGATGGAAAACAGTCTGTCATTTTACAGGAGCAGAATGTTATCTCAAGGATACATGTTTCACTAAGAAGTATTCATGGGTCATGCCCCAAGACGTGGACTGATCTATCCAGGATTTTGTCAAGGCTGGATCATCTAACTTAATCCTTCGTGAGTGTGTAAAACAGCCCTGACACTGGTGTAGTACCTATTGTGTTGCATGGTGAGCAGGGGGGGATAATGAAGGGAAGGAGAATACGTGCACAGCGTCACGTCCCCTCTCCTTTGATTCCAAGGCCTGACCTGTTCCCAACCACGTGACCGAGGCGTGCTAATAAGGACACAGGATGCTATTGGTTGCAATCAAAGCCCCCTTCAGCTCATTTCCTGAGTTCCCCTGGCTTTCTATCTCTTGTCAACAGAATCACAATGAAACTTTCCCCTTCACGATCCCTGGATATCAAAGACACTGACGTTTCCTGCTCGCAAAAAGTGACGCGGTGACGTTGGTGTTTGCACTTGCTCTAACTTCCTGTTCTGCTTCTTCAACCAGCTTATCTGCGAGGACGTTGTAATGATAAACTAGACACCAAGGGTGCTATTATGATAGCACCCTGTCACCAACACAACCTTGTTCATGCAGCGGCGGAAAGGTCAGACATCACCAAATGTCATCCTCTGTCGGGCACATTTGGCAGATTGATCCTAAAATCAATTTTTAAAAAAAGCAATAAAAATAACTAGCTATAGTTAATTAATAGTAAAAAATGCATTAAAACCTATCTTGATCATATAATATACAGAGGCAACAGAGACGCTGGCACCCAAATAACCTAGTCTTATATGCATATCTTTTTTTTTCTCCAATCAACAGCAGCACCCAAAGCAGATACGTCTGGTTTTTAGTGTCTCTATCCTCTGGAGTGTCTCTCAGTACAAAGAATCCCGGCTCTAGAGGTAGGTCTACAGACACAACCTCAGAGTCATTTTTTATTGTGATCTCAATTTTACAGTTCATTTTAATTCGTTAACAAAAACTGCATTTCATCATTTACGTGATATAGCTAAGGTACGATCTCCACTGAGCCAGCAATATGCTGAGAAGTTTATTCATGCTTTCCAGTCGCCTTGACTAGTGTAATGCTCTATACACTGGCCTACCTAAAACCACCACTGCAAAACTGCAGGCCATTCACAATGCTGCTGCCAGGGTTTTAACAAAAACTCAAAAGAGAGACCACGTAACTCCTGTTCTACATAACCTACACTGGCTCCCAGTATCTTATAGAATTGTATTTAAAACACAAAGTACGTGTCACCGTATTTCACTAGTTACAGTTTAAAGTGGTGGTATTCTGAATGCTGTCACTATCTTTAAAAATAGATTACTTGAAGAGATTACTTTATTTGTTTATGATTTATTTGCTCTAACACTGTGTCCGAACTGAATGCGACACAAGTGAGCATCAGTGACAAAGTTTGATTGTCTTCTATAGGAATGTCAGAGTTGGCGATGGGCAATGCAGCATTGATGCCCTCTTTCCATCCATCCTATTCATTTAAGATCTTTTTTTAACTTTGAGAGATACAGAAACTGTTGCACATGCTTTTATCTCTCTGCATCTTGACTATTGCAACAGCCTTTATTCCTTTCTTAATCAAAAGACCTTGCAACAACTTCAGATTGTTCAGAACTGGTGCTGCTGTGTTAAACTGCAGTTTTAAATTATGTTCCAAACTGCTTGTACTGGAGAAATTATGTGACATTAGGAGATACATGCAGTGTTAATATACCTCTTAAAATTATCACCTAACATAATTTATAAAAAGCTTTTCCAGATTGCCTTCACCATGACTTTCAGTGACCCTTTTTGAATCTCTATATCTTTTTTTTCCGCATCACATATCACGCTCCTGCTTTGAGTGTGGCAGGTGTTTACGGGCGCAGCTCTATCCTGTCCTGTCCTTGTGTGCCGCTGACGCCTGTCACCAAGTGGCATATGCTGCTGTTTGTTCTGCAATGAAAAGAATTGGAGCTAATTAAAGAGAGGCAGCGCTGCCACAGGAAGTGTGCGTAAGCAGACCATTCACTGCTCTGATTAGTTAGTTGTGCAAACAAGGTTTAGGATCAGGTGAAAGACTACAACTCTATTGATGAAGTGCTTTTGGAAGACCTTGGATTCTCTGGAAATTCAAATAACACCAGTGTGGAGTGGAAATGGAGGCTGAACATCCCACTCAAGTAGAACCACTGAGACAAAAATTGATCGCACTATACTGGTGTTTGTTTTATTTTATTTTTTTTAATTGTGGACAGGTGCTGTTTAACTAACTATCATAGATTAATTTGCACTTTAATGTTACACAGGGGTGTCAGAATATACCAGCATTAATACACATCTGATAATATTGTGTAAATAATTCACCACCTCTTTAATAATTTTTGTGTCTGTCTGTTCTTGTTTTGTTTCCCTCCCCCAACACCATCTTGTTGCCTTTTCACTGTCCACAGAGTGTATCTGCTCTATTTGCACGCTTTAATAGGTTACACACCCTCTTTCCACCTCCCTTTCCTTGCATCTTGAGTTTAATTTATTTGCCAAAAAAAGAGACAAAATGCAAAATAAAGAAATTTAAAGATGAATTTGATCGACAGCATTTTTTCTCGTAAGATTTCTACAGATATCGTAAAAATTAGATTACGTGATAAGTCCTTTGACCACAATAATTGTGAAAATCTGCTTAATTTTTAACCAGATGAGATAAGAATGTCTTACAGTTATGTATAACTTGTTGTTAATGATGTGTTATATATCTTAGAAATACAGATATGAATGTGTGTGTGTGGTCGTGAGAATTATGTGATATGCCCATGCGAGTGTGTGTTCATAACATTCATATGCTGCTATCTGGGACACGCAATGACAATAAAGGATCTCTCTATCTCTCTGTCTGTCTGTCTGTCTGTCTGTCTGTCTGCATGACTCAGTCAGTGTTTATATATTTATAGTTTCATGTCCTATTAGTTTAGTTTTGGCTAATTTAAATATTTTGCATGTGAACAGCTAACTCACCTGAGGCATTATCCATATTTCAAAATACTTATACTTCATTCATTTTACACAAGATTTTTAATTAATAGCTTGTTATTTTTTATTTTCATTAATTTATTATTCATCTATTTTTTAAAAATGCTTTTCTAATCTTAAAATAAAATAAGATAATCCCCCCACAACGGGGAAATCTACAGCATTACAGCAACAAAGGGACAGTGCAAACAGGAAGCAGTGCGTAAAATAAGTAAACTGTACAACAAACAAAGAGCAGTATAATAACCAAACAGTATAAAAAAACACAGAGCAATATAATAAAGATGCATCAAAAAGAGGCAGAATGGCAGATTTCACATTACTGACTGATGGAAGTAAAGATATTGCTCAGTTAACATTACTGTTATTGCACCTGAGTGACTGATTGTAAGCAGTAAGAAATAAAAGAGTTAGAGATATAATAATAAATATACAGGCTGAGTGGCAGAATTTACATTATTGCTCGTGTAGATATGTCACAGTTAGTATATACAGATACAGACATTGCACGAGTGATGATTGATTGTCCATAGTTTTAGTATGTGTGGTCCACTGGGAGCAGTGTTGGTTGGAAAGTCAGTATCCTCCATTCTAGATTTTTAACTTAATGAAATAAAAGAGAAATTGCTAAATTGAGAATATTAATTTAAATTACTTTGGTCCTGAATTTCTAAACGGTGGCGTGACTTCAAACAGACAACACAAGTATTACTTAAATTATCATCATAGTATTTTAGTATTCTTTGTCTTCCAAATGCCCAGTGAGATGTGGTACAGCTTTAATATGCTCTGATGGGCACTTTGTTCGTACCAGGGGGTGAGATTAGCCAGGGAGATCTCTTGCAGCTTGATGCTCAGACACTGTGAGTAAATCCCTCTGATTGAAGTGAACAGAACTGGGACAGACTGGCAGACATGGCGAAGCCCTCACGCACCCAGACATGTCTGACACGCGACAGAGAGTGATCAGAAAAAAGAGACTGTGCAATCAATTAATTAATTAATTAATAACTGTTACTGAGCATTAAAGACAGTTTGGCTGCCTGGTTGGCCTGGCAGTCCTTCAACAGGCTGGTTTTCATCAGAAGTAGGTTTCAGTAATGAGATGTGTGGATATACTGAGTACTCTCATTGTCTGACTGCAAGAAAGAAATGAATAGTGTCATGGGGGTATAGCTAAAGAAAAATGAGTACAAAGTTTACAGAACATGTGCATATATTTTGAGGAATATCTGAAGAACATTTGTGTTATGCACAGCATGTTTTGCACAATTTATAGATATAAATGTGGAGGAATATTTCTGCCACAGTTTAGATGGACTACTGGTGGTGAGAATGAACTATGCCCTCGGTTCACACTGTCTCATCCTTGATGCTAATTATTCAGAGACCACTCTCCACATAGGAGAACAAACCACAATGACTAATCTTATTCATGTTGTACTCTCTGACCTCAAGGTACTCGATGGCTTAAAGCATCTCAAAGCACCTGTGCCAATTACCCTCTGAATGGCAGAGGAGACATGGAACAAGCCACATTACATCATCAGTAAGAGTTAATACTAACTGTTTAAACATACTCCAATATAATACAAGGATAATATCAGAGTTAGTGTGCCGCAGAAAATATCAAATGCATGATTTGTAAACCTGTGAGCCTCTGACGTTAAATAAAGCAGATGTGATCCAGAAGCTGTCAGGACACGAGGAGATCAAAGATGTGGCCAGAGCATGTGCAGCATGTGTCTGTGAAAATGTATCTGTAAGTATATTTAGACCTGCTTGATGAAAGGCATCATCTTTACTGGATCATGAACAATACCACAGCCATACCATTCAGTCGGCTTTGTTCTTTCCCCTGCCTTTTCTCTCCTCTGGTAACTAAGCGAGCAACAATACCGATTCTGTGAAAAACATTTCAAGCTTTTCCCATGCATCCTTCACGGGGTTAACACGTATAGAGGCTCCACTGTGCTCTTTGTATTTGCTTTAGACAGCGGCAGCCCATTTGTGGCGTTCACTGACGTATTTTGGCGTGAATGGACAAACGCAGATCTACAAAGAGAGTTTGTGTGAAAGAAGACTCGTAAACTAGCCTCGTTTACTCCATACAGGCAGAGGACAGTGGGGATTAGCTGCTTTACATTATAAAACATGTCGTCAGAATCAAAGCACATTTGTTTTATCCACAGCGGAGAAAATGTGACAGAAAGAATCAGAGGTTTTCTACAGCTGATGCTGACCAGTTAGCAGGTACCAAAAGCCACAACAAAAAAAAAGACTTGACACGACACTGAATTTCACTGCTACTATAGATTTTGTTAGATGCTGCCACAGACAGAGGGAGCAGCTCAGTCACATTAATCAAATTGTTCTGACAAAAAAGGTCTTTTATCACCCTAACAGTCAATAACTCTGTCATTTTATACCATTTTAAATGTTTTTAATTATATATTTACAAAAATACCAATGTTGTATTCTTGCCTCTTGAGATTTGGCTTCGTTATAATCTGTGCCAAATAAATAAAGTGTTATGGTCACTTTTCTTAGGGGCTGGAATTAAGAATTATTTTCATTCATCCTGTGCAAATGGAAGGACTCTTCACCTCCAACATTTGGACACTGGATTGAAGATGTTATGTGTCATTTACAAGTGGAGAAAATCTGTTGTTTTATCATAGGATCAATGCTTCTTTGCCACCTTCTTTGCAACCATTTTTAACTGTTGTGGCAAATATGGAAGCTGAAAAATTGTAATGAAACACGCTACACTACCTTACATATGTGACAAAAGTGAATTTGTCGTCATTTTTCCGTTTTTTCAGGATTTCCTTGGACTGATCTGGCTCACTGAATTTGTTCTTGTGTTGATGGGTGGATGGGGTTGTCTTTTTGTCCTTACTGGTTCTGTGTTTGTTTATTAATCCTCTGTACATCTTTATTTTATTGCCAATAAAAAATAATAATTTTATTCTACCATTTCTCCACTGTCGTTTTTTATTGAGCAGAACAGATTAATCATTTAGTCTATGCCGTTTCAAAGGGCCTGATATGTCTGACCAACAGTCCAAAAAATAATGATTTATGATTATGTAGCAAATAGAAAAGTGGAATATCCTTAGATTTGAGAACCAGATATTGTTTGTAGTTTTTACTTTAGTTTAAATGATTAAGCAACAATCACAAAAGTTGCCTTCTGATTTGATTTGTATCGACTAATCAATTAATCGCCCAACTGTATCGGCCCAAATAATTACTAAGATGCTGACAGACTCCCTACTCTGCTGACTGCAGAGTAGGGATGAGACGATAATATGATTGTATCGTGGATTGTGATTAAAAAAACCCAAAAAACTCAATAAATTAATCATGGTGAATTTCCATCATCAGAATATCATGACTAGCGCGTCCAGCAGCACCCAAAGAGACTGCTGGCCGACCAACAATAAAAAAGACATTAAGTATGTGTCAGCATATGTCATATCAAAAGATATGATACCATTTCAAATGGTTAAAAAGTAGGGGTGGGGGGGAAAATTAATGCAGCAATATTTTTTTGTGTGGCAATATCGTATCGTCACACAGTGCCATGGATCAAATTTTTTACGATATGAATTATTAATGTTACAAATACAAATCAAACTTTAGGTAGCCTACTGAAATAATATAATCAGTTGCTTTTTCAGTCCACCAGATACAGTTTACTGCAAAAAATGGCTGAAGTCAGATGAACAGACTGAAAACTTTATCTCACTAGATGATACAGATGTTAATTATGTTTTCTTTTGGGGACATATTTGCAGTTGAAAAAAGGTAATAAATCACAATATATTTTATCACAATACTGAGCATATCACAACACATTTAAAATCACAATAATATTGTATCGTGACAAAATATTGTGATAGTATCGTATTGTGGAGCCTCTGGTGATTCCCACCTCTATTAAAAAGCCTTGCTTTTTCAGATGCATGGTTGTTTTTCACTGCAGTGCCTTCAATAAAAATATGTGTGTGTCCTCTCTGTGCTACAATAAAGCTATTTGTCAGGAGGTGGGACTATGGGGGGCACTGCGGCGGTGTATGTGTGTCACGTCACTGTTAGAGAGAAGAAAGTAGCATCGATGTGTCGATTCTGCGGACAATGAGTGCTGACATTGCGTCAGATATTCAGAATCTTTATCAATAAATTGATATTTTTGACGTCACTACTTCAGAGTGTTTCTGTAAGCCAGCTCATGTTTTTATAAGATAGCTATGTGGTTATATATTGTGTGTTAATGTGGCTACTAACTCCAAGCGGAGGTAAAATGGAGACATACAGTGTTTCCTCTGACCTTTCAACTGTACAAAATATTCATTGTTGATTAGCTGTGTTTTGTTGCTACGGTATATTGTGTTTGCACATTGAAGCAGAAAATGTTTGCCTTCTGTAGGTGGAGGTGATAAAGAGCTTAGGCCAACAGTCGGGTAAACATGTTCACTCATGCTTCGGTTATGTTGAAGGGGGGTAAACTTTATGAGCAATGCATACTAGTACATTACTGCTGGAGTCGACTGGCTCTCCTGGTGGCAGATGTGTTTTAATGGCCCGCTGTCTGTTCTAGCACCAGAACAGACTGGATGCCCACGTAATGCGGTGCTTTACTATTCTGAAACATGGCTGCATAATGAAAGCGTGGCCTTGCTATATTGCTACAACATCTGAGAGCAGCCCTGGGTTCAGTTTCAGGGGGGAGGAAGTTCCCTTCACTGCCTCCTTTGTTGCGTAAAGCATCTGTCCATGTCACGGGTGACACAGGCCAGGACCACCTGAGACACACCGCATGTGCATCAGCCACATGTATCACAGCATTAGAGCTGCTACGAGCTAAAAGAGCAGGCGGACAGACAAAGACATCTCACCTGTCCTACTTGTAAGGTGACTGAAGCTTACAGAGAGAACAGTGGTGTTATCTGTTTAAAGTAATGAGGTCTCTTTTCATTCTGCTTGCAGGGGCCCCTCCGAAGCTCTCTCCGCTGATTGTCTTGATCTTATTAAAAGGCTCACGGTGTTAAAGACAGGAAAACATGCAGGTTATTTGTGCTATGTGCACGAGAACCCAGAGGTGCTTACAGTGCAGAGGATTTTGAAAGGGGGGCATGTTTGGATCACTGCTCAATGGAGGCAGGTGGGCTACGCTTGAATCCTCTTAAACCTTGACCTCCTCTTAGTCTCAAGGTGTCAACAAACAAGAAGAATTAACTGCTTGTCTGAGTCCATAGTGAATTATCAGCATACAAATTAAACATGTAGCCTACAATGTCAATATGATAGCACACTTTCCATATTAAGTTTTAAATGCTTGCGGATGAGTTTAACATTGCAGAATATATCAATATGTCATGATTTTTTATCTTTTTTATGACAAATGCTGCAGTTTTTTAATCAAGCATATTGAAATATGTAATAAAAACAGTTCAGTTCAATTTAATTCACTCCAATTTTATTATCTCAGTAAAATCTGAATTTGTGATTGATCTCATTGAAGCTGTTTCAGGCCTTTAGGTGAAATAAAAGATACCCTTTTCCCCAATGACGTGAGCCGTGCCGCTCTTTTTCCATTTGCTGCCGTGGGTGAGATTATTGCCCCCTCCTCTTTCTTTCCGCGGTTAAATAGCAAAGCGCGCTGCTTCTCGGGGCAGACAGATAACCCACCTGCAAGAACTGCATTTAAAAGGGGGCAAATAAACCAGCAGCACTTTAACATGTACTCAAACAAAAACGAATTGCCGCGCAGAGGAAGATCCTTTGACTCCATGAACATTGGCTTTGAGGAGAAACTGCTTAACAATGAGGTAAGAGCTTAAAAAGAAAAAAGACATCTGACTGCAGCACTGGTGACTTTTTTTTATCTTGCTGAGAAAAAAAAACATGAAGGTGAAGAGGTTTTCTTGCATGTGATATTTTTCTGACAGTGTTGGAGAGATCGTTCCGGGTCGTCTCACCAAATAAGCCTTGACTTTCTCGTCAGCGCAGATTAATTTAAGCGGTTTTGTTTACCCATAGTGTGTTGCGTCAAAGGGTTAAGAAGGTTAAAGGGGGATACCTCCGAATTTCATGTAATAGAGGACTCATTAATGCTCAATCTGCACGCCATTCACCGATTTCCAGGGGAGAAAAAAGATAAACCGATTAACCTGCAGAGTCTGTGATGTCTCCTTTAGGCACACATGGAAAAGGAGCGATGCTGGATGTAGAAATTCAAATAAATACCTACATCACATTACATAGATTTAGATATTATATTGCAATATAAGTCAGATGCATGCCTTTCAATTTAAAGGTTGCAAAAATGCGCAACAAAAAGCGGAAAACAAAAAAAGTACAATACATATTGCTGAGCAGGTCGAAACTGCAAACTTTTACATATCTTAAACACAGGGGTCTTTATGGATTTTAGGAGATTTATGCTAACAGTGATGTTGCACAAATTGAATTATATCTCAAGGGAATAAAAGTGGCACGACCACCCCTTGTGTCGCACAATGAGAGGCGCGAAAGACAAGGAATAATGGTTCAGTTAAGCAGCTGTAATTAGGCTTAACTGCAGATATATTTAGAATATTCACGTGGACTTTTTTGACGTGTAGCCTATATTAAACATACCTAATTACACCAATTAGGTCAACATTAAGACAGAGGAAACCACAATATGATGAAGTAGGCTAACACGTGTGCGTAAAATCACCGCACTTCGCAACCTCAAACCTGCTGCCGCGATTAAACGCTGCCTAATGTCTGCTAAGATCTCAACATGCAGGGAGCTAATAATAGGCTTTCCCGCTGTCTAAATGAGATTGCACTAAGGCGATTCTTTGAGACAGAGACAAGTTCATCTTCGTTAAACCGAGACGCAAAGAGTTGACCCCGAGGAGCGTCCTGATCCAGTCTCCATACACTAATGCTTTCAGGGATACTACCGACAAGGGTCCACCGAAAACTGGTCTGCCGCGCTGTCTACACAATGCTCGAAGGACGGAATATGGTAGGCAGCAACTAAATGAAATTAAGTGATTATTTTGACCTCATTTACAAACCTACAACAAACAACTTTGACCAATTAGACTGTGAGGGTGTTTAAATTACAACTTGATGTAGTTGCACAGATGCATGCTACGACTAAAGCGAAGGAGAAAACGCAGCCCGCCAGAACAGATTAGTTTTTCTGTGCTGCTGGCGCGTTACAGTCATGCTTCTAAAATCTGATGCAGGATTACCATGAATTTTCCGCGTGTGCAGCCGTGCGTCAACGTGAGAGCGCTGTCCAAGGTACTGAAACACACGAGAGGAGCTGGGTAGCCTAATCTCAGCCCTGTCTCCACATGGATCCAACGCTCTAATATTACCTGTTTCATTTTGATTTGATGTAACTTTATTGTCAGAAACAAATTCTTAAATGTGTCTTGCATCCCAGGACACAGACGGCTCCACATTTGTACATATAAAAACATTCAACCAAACAACAAAACCATTCTACAAATGCTCCAAATCACGTCAGACATCATGAAAAATTGATGCAGTGCAACAAATTATATTATTAAGTTATATATTATATTCATCTGTATGAATGTAAAGACAAAAACTATGTTTCTTTTTCAAGGTGACACAAATATTTAGACATGTCTGCAGCAGTTTTCTGATTCTTACTCTCTACAACTTACTACTTTTTGACAGTGTTGCATGTTCATTAGAGAGGATGACCATTTTTGGATGTTTATAGAACCAGAAGAAGAAGTTGTCCATTCACGTCATTAAATGTGGCATGTGACTGTGCTGTTTTTTAACAATACTATCCATCTACATTCTCTAAGTTTTTACGTTTAGGGTCTGACGCTAATAAGAGAGGGGGAGTGAATCAAATATGCATTAAAAAGTTGAATATTTCTTCATGTAACCATTAGAGGAGAGCTGCTATTGGTTGTTGAGGATGATATTTTGCGGTAAATTAAAACTATCTTTCATCATGGTTTTCAGATAAACAAATCAACCTTCACGAAAATTGAGGAAAACTCCACTGAAAAGAAGAATACTTCAGAGAAGGGGAGGGCGACAATCATCTTCTCCCTGAAGAATGAAGTGGGAGGACTAGTGAAGGCGCTCAAACTCTTCCAGGTAAGGTTATCATGATTCCTGTTCAGTAACATTTTCATATCACATATGTCTCCCAGTAACATATTTATTTACCATACTACTGTTAAAGCAAATGTAGATGACTTAAAAGTGTCTCTTCATGTTTCCTGCAGGAAAACCATGTCAACCTTGTTCACATAGAGTCCAGAAAATCCAAAAGACGCAACTCTGAGTTTGAAATTTTCGTGGACTGCGACAGCAACCACGAACAACTGAACGAAATCATCCAGCTGCTTCGAAAGCATGTGAACGTGGTGGATATGGAGCCTCCAGATAACTCCTGTCTAGAAGAGGAAGGTAAATGAAATCCTGCAGACGCTGCGTTACAAATATATTATATTAGTCCGTATTATCAGCAAAAACTAATTTTTTGGTTTCTCCACAGAAATGTATAACGTACCTTGGTTCCCAAAGAAGATTTCAGACTTGGACAAGTGTGCTAACCGTGTCCTGATGTACGGCTCCGAGTTGGATGCGGATCATCCGGTATGTAGGCACACATATCAGATAACTGGCTGACTTTAAAAAATACAACTTCCTTAAATTTGAAGCATTCTCATATCCCTCTGTGTTCCTCTCCATCAGGGTTTCAAGGACAACGTCTACCGGAAAAGGCGAAAGTACTTTGCTGATCTCGCCATGGCCTTCAAACAGTGAGTTTGTCTTATATATTTTAATGGTTATTTTGGAAGTCTGTTAAGTTTTCACTTGATATTTACAGAATTATTATGATGTTTCAGTGGGGATCCGATTCCTCGTATCGAGTTCACAGAGGAGGAAGTGAAGACTTGGGGAGTGGTGTACAGGGAGCTCAACAAGCTGTACCCCACCCACGCCTGCCGGGAATACTTGAAGAACCTGCCACTGCTGTCCAAATACTGTGAATTTCGGGAGGACAACATCCCTCAGCTGGAAGACGTGTCACGCTTCCTCAGGGGTAGGCTTGTAACTTTTACCTCATATACAAAAACAAGAGCTGTAACTTTTCTAAATATTTTCAGCTTTGTGAATGTGGTCACTCATGTGTGTTTCAAACATCTCGTCTGCTCAGAACGCACTGGATTCACCATCAGGCCTGTGGCCGGTTATCTGTCCCCACGTGACTTCCTTGCTGGTTTGGCCTTCCGGGTTTTCCACTGTACCCAGTATGTGCGGCACAGCTCCGACCCCTTATACACCCCAGAGCCGTGAGTACTACACAGTGCTGTATCTAGAGAACAGATTCCAATGGTTTCATGAAGCTATCGGCTCTAATATTGTGCTATCTTTCATTATGAAGGGACACATGCCATGAGCTGCTGGGTCACGTCCCGCTGCTAGCAGAACCCAGCTTCGCCCAGTTTTCTCAGGAGATTGGTCTCGCTTCACTCGGGGCCTCGGATGACTCCGTTCAGAAACTGGCCACAGTGAGTGACAATGATTGAGACAAGTCAAATTTTATTTCCTCAAAATCTAGAATAGTAGTCATAATCATTTATGTCTTATCGACTCTTGTGTTACAGTGCTACTTCTTTACGGTGGAGTTTGGCCTATGCAAACAAGAGGGGAAGCTGCGGGCATACGGAGCAGGACTGCTGTCATCTATCAGTGAGCTTAAGGTAAAAACATTTAAAAAGAACATACAGTCGACATGTTGACACAGTTTCACTCCTAATATTTTATCATGAAGTGTGTTAAAAAGTGCCAGAACAGCTGTATCTTAGATAAAAACCTTCCGTCTAACCAGCAAAACACATTAAATTTAATATAATTAGCAAATAAAAAAAAAGTCACTATATAGGTTTGGCTATATCTAAACATCTAATCCTAAAGGGTCCCTTAGAATTTCACTGTTAATTCTTTCGCACAAAGTTATTACTACAGTCGACAGCTACGCAAAAGGCATTTTCTTGTATATGCACGGTTTTGGTGCTACAATTGCACATCAGCCACTACAGCAGGCCCTAGTGCGTCCAGCCACACACTGCCACCCACTGGCCAGCTGTTGTAAGTGCAATGCAAATCTCTGAAAACCAAGATGGCTGACAGAATGCCACCAAGGCGCCACAGCTCAGGATTATTTTGCCAATCCTTCTTTGGTAAAAGACTATGAGTGGGAATCATCAGAGGCCTCACAGTACAATATGATCATGATACTTAAGTCACAATACTTTACTGCAATTTTAAATATTTTGCAAGATGCTATTACCCTGTAAATTATGTCCCCAAAAGAAAACCCTGTCAATGTCTGTTTGCTCAAATAGGATAAAATTTTCAGTCCATATATCTCACTTCATCCATTTTTATTGCAGCAAAAATATTTCTAGTGGAATAAAAAAAGCAATTGATTTTCTTTTTCCAGGAGGCTACCAAACATTTCAATTTGTATTTTGCAATATTAATCATTTATATAAAACTCAATACTTGGCATTCATGTATCAATACAATATTGCCGTGCCAAATACTATGCTGTATGGACTTTTCCCCACATCCCTATAAGGGACCCTTGAAGGTAAATAAACTTTGGTAACATCAAGTAACAACTGAGGAGCAATACAGCGGTTCAAATTTCAAAGTACTGATTTTATGTTGGGAGGAAATTACAATTAATCACCTGTCTACTAAATTGGATATCAACAAAATTTTGACAGTGTTTTTGTTTGTTGAAAAATTATATAGTTCCACTGAGAGAGGAGGGGGTGAGGGCTGAGGAGTCCAAAACAAGGAGCAGAATAAGAAGGGAAGAGTAGAAATAGAGAGTGGAGAGGCTGAGGAGTCAGGAGCAAAGTTCAGCACTTTTGCACTGTATTGAATATTATTTGAATATGTCCGAAAAAGTTCTTGAAAAATCCATAAGAACTTCAGTCAGTGGTCATAATTCTAAATAAAAGAGTTCATGGTTTTAAACATCTGGATGCAGACTGGCTTGTGTTAAATCAACTGACTGAAATGTGAGCTACTCTTTACAAACAATGGTTGCAACATCTGTATTATCTTTCTCTGTCACAGCATGCACTCTCTGGCAATGCAAGGATAATGCCTTTTGACCCCAAAGTTACATCCAAGCAAGAATGCATCATCACAACATTTCAGGATGTTTACTTTGTGTCAGACAGCTTTGAGGAGGCCAAAGTCAAGATGAGGTGAGCTCCATTTCTCAGTCATTAAACATTAAATCATAGTGGTAGATCTTGCACAGGTCAATGAAAATGATCTAAATATGTACAATGGATCATTAAATGATGATATTATGTTCATGGTTTCAGGGAGTTTGCCAAGACTATCAAGCGTCCCTTCACAGTCCGATACAACCCTTACACCCAGAGTGTGGATGTGCTAAAAGACACTCCCAGCATCAACAGCGTGGTGGAGGAGCTTCGGCACGAGCTCGACATCGTCAGTGACGCTCTCATCCGGCTGAATAAGCAGCTGGGTGTGTGACTGCCCACATTCTAGTTCAAGTTATCAACCTACAGTCCATCAACGCTTGTTGTGTTACCCCCAAGCACCGCTGTAGAGACACTGCTCGTGTATTGCCCTTCGTCAGTACAATGAATGTGCACTGCTTTAAGCAAAATGCTCTGTTGTCCCCACTGCATGGTTTATGGCTTCACACAATTTACAGAAGTGCATTAGGTATGTTTAGCTACTGAAATCAGTAAACTGCACAAACCCAAAGAGCTGTTTAACTTGAGACACTGTTTTTCTTCTTGTACTTGGCTCAACTGGCTTCTGTATTGCAAACAATCAACATGTTTTCATGGTACTTTAGTACCCTTTTAAAACCTCCCCAGCTGTTACAAACACAGATGTGGTTTCCTTTTCCTATTGTTAACTCTGCTGTTGTATATCATCATGTGAATTTTTTTGTATTCTTCTTTTTCTTCCTTACATTTAATCTTCCTCACTCCAGTGATATGTATAAAATGTACCTTGTTTGTATTCTTTTTGTGTATGTATCATGTTCCTTTATGTTTTCTGTTGAGGGAAATTATGAAAGTGAAACCTGGTGTTATGAGAATGTTTTCATGACTGATTATGTCAGATGTGGCCCACGTACGCCGATCTATTTTATTTTACAGTGATGATTTTGAATACCTCCTCTTCAAGTGAATATAATTGTAGTACTCCTGAAATCAAAACATTATTTTTCTACTGTAAAGAAATATAGATATCATGAGTAGGCTATGTATTTGAAACTATTGAGAAAAAAATATATAAATATATTGTGTCTTCACAGTGTGTCAAATGGTTTGTTACCTGTGGTTACTTAATGATGTCCTCATGGTGGCAGGTTTGGTTATGGGTTAAAGATGCTGAAGATGACACAGGTGCAGAATGATGATGGCAAGGACCCTGAAAGTGATAAAAGTTATGATCAAGTTGGAATTTGTGTAATCTCAATTAAACATTGTAGGAACAGTTATCCCTTTGGCCTGAGGGCCACATCACCTCTTTGTCTAATTCAAAATTTTGAAATAGAGTATCACTGACTCACATTTTTGGTGTTGGTTTCTTGGACACTGAATTAGTGACCACTTCTATGGGCCTGTAAAGTCTTTATGTAGGATATAACATCCTAAACAGAAATTCTCAATGTCAAGTCAAAGGTCCTCTATGTCCTACTTAGAGAAGATTATCAGTCTTAACCTTCATGATGATAGGATTTACTCACCATCATGAGTTAGTTTGAGCGAGGTGTAAAGGTTAAAGCTGAGTGTCAAATTAATTAAAGTTGTATCAGTAACAAAGCTACCTAGTTTTAATGTGTTAACTTGATTCCCCTTTAACATAAACAGAAAGATTAATCTCTTAGTGGCCCTGTTTAATTTACCTAAATTAATCTAAAACACCTATCCAAGCAATTTAAAAGAAAAAATAAAATATAATAAATAAAGCAGTTCTTGGGGAAACAAAATGTTCTTGGGGAAACAAAATGCAGCACAAAGTACTTTATAATTCAGCAAAATAAAGAAATAAAACCATACAATTGTACAACACTAATTCATGGAGAAAAGAGAAGAATAAATAGATTCCCCTTTAACATAAACAGAAAGATTAATCTCTTAGTGGCCCTGTTTAATTTACCTAAATTAATCTAAAACACCTGTCAAAGCAAATTAAAAGAAAAAATAAAATACAATAAATAAAGCAGTTCTTGTTCCATTTTAGTACGCACATTCATGATCTCACTCAAAAGCTAATACTTTGAGGTTGTTTCCTCAGCAGTGAGATTCACTTTGCCTCTGTCATTGAGTAATAGAAGTTTCAACACACTTAAATAAAAGTGTTTTTTATTTTCTTGAAAAAGGATACTCTAGATGACAAGAACTGGCAGGTTGGCAGGTATTAGCTGGAAAACACAATGGGGCCATATCATGAAGCCTCACTGAGTCACAGTTAACAGTGGTTAACAGTATCACAAAAAATAAACATTTTACACGTTTTTTCTGAGGCTTTGTCCAGACAATATCAGAAAAAGAGGGTAAAACAATGTACTGAGTGTGTGAATATCAGTGACAATGTCTATTTAGGAACTTACCTGATATAAAAACACTTCTAGAAAGCACCTTTCTCCCTTAAAACTGCTCTAAAAACAACCAGAGAGGTGTTTCTTAAGCATGATGGTCATGTTAGAGGTTGTTTGGGGTGTTGCTGAGCTGTGAGAGGCTCTAATATTTTGTCAACCTCATTTATGTCATTGAGATCAGACTGCAAATGATAATACCAGAAATAGTAGGTGAAAATAAGTGACTGTGCTAAACTGGCAACTTTCGGTAATACAATAAAAATAAACTACGTAAATTCACCGTGACGTTATCGGTTAAAGTATAACATTAATAAATGATAGATTCATTTTCTGTTCATAAAATGTGATGAAAATCCATTCACCACCACAACAGCCAACACACCTGTTGGCAGCAGGCTTTACGACAGTGTCGCAAATCATGATGCAACGTTACTCATGGAAACCAGGGAGACGAGCTCGCGGGAGGAGTTGTGTTTACACTCTTGGGTAAGTTCGTTATTTTCACCGTTAATGTGTTAAAGTTGTGTATCGTTACATCTAACTGCGCAGTTTAATTAACTTAAACACTCACCGGCAGCAGAGTGACACTTAGATGTTGACGTTAGCATAGCACTTTCGCTAACGTTAGCTTAACAGATAGCGAACTAGCTCCAACATACAAGTATCACTAAGCAGCCGGTAGGACTCAGCTAACGTTAACAGCTACCTCATACATGTTAACGTTAGTGCTGTTCAGTGTTAACGTGGGTGATGTCGTGTCAGGGAGCCAACAGCTACGGCCAGCTGGGACAGGGACATGTGGAGGACCTGTCGGAGCCCCGGCTCGCTGACAACACCGCCCTGCAAGACAAGACTGTCCGGGCTGTGCGCGGCGGCGGGGGTCACTCTGTGGTTACCACCGGTGGGTTACTGCTCGCTCCTTTTCCTTTAAAACTCAAGCCAGAGGGAAGGTGTTCAGATGTGAGCCAAGCCTGAACAAGCTGTGATCTTGTAGCGCCCCCTTGTGGGCCAAATAAGCCAAAGGTTAATGGCTGTATGTAATTAAGTAAAGTCGAATTTATTTGCAGTTAAATACCACAAATCACAACTTGGCTTAGGGGGCTTTATAGTCTCTGCTGAAATTCAACATCCTCCCTTTGGATAATTACAAACTCCCTCCACCCCCAAAATCCAAGAAACCTCAGGAAGGGAAATTTGGGAGGGATCTGTGTGGACATGTTCCACGTGTTGTACTTTTATCTACTGTTAAGACCTTGTTCCTCTTATTTTGAAAAGCAGAGGTAGTCACACATGTGTCCTCAGCTGAAAAAATGTCCTCCAGTGACTGGTTAGAGAAAAGTCAAATCAAACATTGACTGAGAAAATCACTGCAATGTGTTAAGTCATAAGATCAAATCAGGAGTGAACAAAATATTTCTTCACTTATTGATTCAATTTTGAGGGCAGCTTTTATTGAATACTGGTCATATTGTGTGCATAATTGAAATAGTGTTAAGAGTTCATGCACAAAATGCAGCACAAAGTACTTTATAATTCAGCAAAATAAAGAAATAAAACTATAAAATTATACAACACTAATTCATGGAGAAAAGAGAAGAATAAATAGATTTATCAACCAATAATTATCAAGCATTAAAAAAGGCTATATGCTATATTAAAAAGATATGTTGTGAGTCGACGTTTACAATTGTCCTCTGGGTTCGTGGAGAGACATAAGGTGATAGGGAATCTATTATATAGGAGGGAGCGATGCCATTAAGAGCCTTAAAAACCAAAAGAAGGATTTGGCTGTCAACTCTTAGTTTTCCACACCACACCAACATAGCACAGTCACTAAATAGACAGGCCATGACAAAATTACACATAGAAAAAGATGCATCCAGGAAGATGTCAAGAAGCTTGTCCCTCTAATCTGGAGAGAGAGGACAGGCCGTACAAACTCACAAGACACAAAACTGAAGCACATAATTCACATAGACCAGAGAATGAATACAAGAAGGGGAGCTGAAGGCTGAAGAGAGTTATTTGTTCATTTGTATTTGCCAAACATTTATCCAGTGCCACATAGAATTATAAAACACCACTGTGTATCAGGTAGGGCTGCCACTAACGATTATTTTCATTGTCGACTAATCTGTCGATTATTTCTTCGATTAGTCGACTAATCATTTCATCGAAAAATGTGTTAAAATGTTGAAAAATGTCGGTCTGTCTCGCCCAAACCCCAAAATTACATCATCTAATGTCTTGTTTCATCCTCACGTCAAAGGGTTTTAGTTCACTGTCACGGGAGAGTGTGTAAAGCTGCCAATATCTGAACGTAAGAAGCTGCAGTGAGAGTATTTTGGGGTACTTTTATAGTACTTTTCTATGAAAAATGACTCAAACTGATTAGTTGACTACTAAAATAGTCATCGATTATTTTAATAGTCGATTAGTCGACTAATCGTGGCAGCCCTAGTATCAGACATCAAAAATATACAGCAGATTATTACAGATTATTGAGAAAAATCTAAGCAGCCAAAAGAAAAACTTTCACATCCACACAATTTACAAATAGATTGTGCAGCAAATAGTACAAGATGGAAACTGCCTTTACTAAATTTGATCTTTTTCTCCCTCCTCATCTTAGAAGGAGTGTAATTATATGCACATTACATGAAGGTGCAAAGCTACTAGGAAAAACGTTTTAATTCAGTGTCTGTTTAAATACATTAATGGGTTGGAGTCAGTGTGTAGTTGTGTCTCTATTTGTTATTTTTTCCTCTTCTCCCAAGCTTCCAGTAACTATCTAATTTAAATGTTTTGTACATGAAAAGCCAACTCAGTTGATGCTTTCCAAATGTTTGTGTTGTGTTTTGTGTTGGACAGAGAATGGAGATGTGTTTGTGTGCGGACAGAATCACAGAGGCCAGCTGGGACTTGGTCACAATGCAGACATCTCAACTTTTCAACTCTGCCCCATCCTGAGTCAGAGAGTCACTAAAGTCGCCTGTGGTTGGGACTTTACTCTTCTTCTCACTGGTGAGAACCATTTTACACCAGGGTGTGGTGCTCTGTTATAAATGTGCATGAGATTTGGAAGGATTAGGACAGTTTCATGAGAGACTGTTAAACATATGCCCCAGTGTTCCTTTTAGGCAGAGATACAGTAGTGGATAGGATAGGGGGATGTTGTTTTTTTTGTTTTTAAATGTGCTATATTAATAAATATGATTTGATTTGAATATTGCAATCCTACAACTGTGTTTCATTGTCTGATGACGCATTATGTAAATGCAGCCTTAGACTCACATCCTCAGTGATCATGCCTGTCCTAAAACCAGCAGTAACTGGAGGCCTCTCATGCAGACTGTCTTTGCCCCCAGGCCCTTCTGTAAATGTGCAGTCTTGCAGACTTTGAGGGAGTTACCCAGAATTCATAGCACAGTAATGTTAAGAATGGGAATGACAGATGAAGCCTGAAGCTGCCTTCCACCCAGCCAAATATTGAATATATTTCAGTGAGCTTTATTTTAGATATCTTTTTTTTCTTTTTATGTCACACTGACAGTCTGTGGTCGAGTACTGGCATGTGGCTCCAATTCATTTGGACAACTAGGTGTTGGACAACTAATCAAACACTCTGCAGATCTGCTGGTTGTTGAGGTGAGCACATGGGCGGTGTGTATTTAACTTACTGCCAGGATCATAATACAGCCTCTCTAATGTTTGCCATATCTTTAGCAACTCAATCCTGGGTGATCAAAACTGCTACAAATTAGCTTCACCTCATTATCAGTTTGATTCTTTAAAGCAGATGTCACTGTGCTGTTTGTTCTCAGAGTCTGAAGGAGCCAGTGGTGAATGTAGCAGCAGGACTCAGACATTCCCTGGCTGTGACTGGTAAATTTGCATCAAAAACATCATCAGTGTGTTTTGATTCAGCAGTCAATGCACAAATCCTAATATGCTGTTCTGCTCTCAGACTCAGGCTGTGTATATCAGTGGGGAAGTGGTCTATCCAGTCACGCTAAGAGAGCACTCAGTCCACACCCTGTTCCTGCACACCTCAACTCTACAGTGCCCTCTCTGGTTCCAGGTAGGCTACGTGAAACTCTGCTGAGTAGAAATAGTTACAGAAAAGAAAGTCCTCAGGCATTCTGTGATATACACTGCCAATGATGATTGATGAACATGACCAGATACTTGTGCCTGTGTTGCAGGTCTTGATCAGAAGACAGCACTTATGGTGACTGCAGGCTCAGCACACTGTGGTTGCCTCACAGGTATGACACTAGCATATATGACCATCTCTATACTGCATTCATGTCACATTTGGTTTATGTAGCACAAAAATGAGTCTCCGACTAAGAAAAACATTCACATGAGCCTCCAAAATTGCAAAATGGACATGTTGGAATGTTTGTAAGCTCCAAAGTCGCAGAAGTTTGTTAACACTGCCAACAAACAAGGCAGCAGATCTACTTAATTTGACAGCCAGAGGTGAAAAGAAAAGGCTTGATTTTGTGTCGTGATTTGGATGTATGCGTTCCACCAAGATATTTGCACCAGATACAATAGGAAGTGGCTTCCAAAGCTGGAACCTTCTTTCGAACAGACAGTTCAAGTTTAGATGGAAAGGGTTTTTCTGCACACAGACATAAGACAGGCTATAATTTAAAAGCAGTCATGTAAAACATTTTGTACTGCTCTGTCTCAGAGGGAGCACTTACATTTTCAGGTCGTACTGGCGAGTTGTGGCCTCCCCTCTGTCCTGTAATTAGTTGACCAGCAACACTCAATTACTGCTCTGCCTTTCTGCTGCTGCCTCTGCTGAATGAAGAATAATGTCTCTTCTGTCATGTGTGCAGGAGACGGCGATTTGTTTCTGTGGGGAAGCAACAAGCATGGCCAGCTGACCGCCACAGAGCCCTTCCTGTCCTCTCCCACTCTTGTACAGCGCTCACTGCTGGGTGGAGAGAAAGTTGTCCACGTGTGGAGCGGCTGGACACACACTGTTGCTCAAACAGGTGAAACATAATTACACATATTAGATATTTGACGCTCACTGGTTTTCACAGGATTTAAAGGACAGTTGCCAACAAGGTCATCATTCATTCCAGAGAGTGGGAGGGTGTTGACATGGGGCAGAGGAGATTATGGACAGCTGGGCCGACAAGCATCAACCAGTCAGAACTCAGAGGGGCAGTCAACAGGTCCTTCAGCAGAAGGTGGAAACCAGCCAGCTTGTCGCCCTGCAGAAGTTGAAGTCCTCCGTGGAGCGACACAGGTAAGACTTATCAGTGTTTGCCACCTCTACAGACTGAAAAACACAGAAAGCATCTGACAAACATTTATACATATAATGCATTTTAGCAGAGGTGGGATCAAGTCATTGTTTTGCAAATCACAAGTCTGAAGTCTTTACACTCAAGACCTGAGTCAAACCCCAAGTCCTAAACTTTAGATTTCGAGTCAAAAATGAGTCATAATGATTCTTCATCAAGAACCTTGTGATTTAAACCCATAAAAACACTGAATAAAGCAGTTTCACATAAAGAATCAAATCAAATCAATGTTTTTGGGACGCTATCCTTAGCAGAGTGGTTGCTTTCTATAGTAGCCAATGCAAAATGAGAAATGCCCCTTTCTAGGGTCAGTGTTTGGTTTGTCTGCCTTGGGCTACTGTAGAAACATGGCAGTGCAACATGGAATTGAATCGCTGTGGAGGAGGGCCTGCTCCCTATGTAGATATAAATGGCTCACTCGAAAGTAATGCAAACACAATGATTCGTATTTTCAGATTATTATACACTAAAGAAAACATACTTATTATATTCTATTCAATTTATGCAAGAATATCCCCCTAAGTCGTAACACTGGACCTTTAACTCAAGTCATATTAGAAAAATGTCTTGAACTTTCCCTTCCCAAATTTGTAAGACATTTTCTTTAAGACTAGTCTTCGTTCAAAATTATATGTATGTTGTGTCATGTATTATGTCTAAAGGAAATTAAGGTCAACGTTAATTTGTTAAGGAAATGAGGGGAAATTAATTGATTTTTTGGATAGTTTTAAATAACATACTGTTAAATTTTGGGCTTGGGGGGGAAGTATCAAGTATTTCCAAGTCAAAAGGCTCATTTTCAAGTGAAGCCACAAGTCATTGGTGTTTAAGTTGAGTTGAAAGTCTTTTTTCAAATCTAAAGTTAAAGTTAAATCTAAAGTCGTCAGATTTATCAAAATCTAAAGTCATGTAACTCTGCATTTTAGATTAAGTTTAAAGACGTACTGTATTGATTCCTGCTGCTGTGGCCATCGTCGTCCTGTTTTAGCAGAACATGTCTGTGTAGTCCAGCAGGGGGCAGCAGACAACCACAAACCAAACAGGTCGCTGAGGGTTTGTCCGTGTGAGGTGAAACGCAGTGTGACTGAGTGAGAGCCAAGCCCTCTTCTCTAAGAGAAGCTTCTTAATGATTTGCATCACTATATCTTCCGTGTAGAGCGCACACATACTGCCAGAGGACCACTTACGTTTAGTGATGCCAGAGGTCTCTTCTCCCATAAGGGCAATTATTTGTGAGCCTCCCGGGATTGCAGCAGTTAACCTGAAGTCTAAATGGCAGCTGTATTGTCGGAGATCGTTGCCAATAAAGTGAATGTCAGGGACGGGCAAGGGCAAGCTCTGGATCACTCTCCCACTGCACACATGATCATTGCTGCAGCACTCGCGTCTGTCAAGGTGTAGTCACCTTGCGTGTGTGGAGCTAAAGGCAAGATGGATTAGCTGCTGGAATTATTAATCTCTCAGCCCACCCTACCACGTTGGCTCCTCCTAACACTGTCCGCACACACCTAAAGAGTCAATATTTATTAAAGTGTCACATTTTTATGAGGGCTATGAACATTACTGGAGTAACAAATTATAACCTGTCAGTGGTTCAGGTGTCAGGATGGGTTTCTATTCATGGTTTGCCACAGCTGTATGCTTTATCAAGGCACTTCAGACTTTATTAGCAACACAATTCAATGACTTTTATTGCAAATATAAGAAAGACTCATGTCTGATGTTTTTACTCGTCTTGACGTTTGTATATTTCAGCGTAAGAATTTAAATGTCTTCGCTCAATTCTTGTAGCAGTTATGAAGGAAGAAGACTGCGGGGGAAAAAAGGCCATGAATTGGTAAAAGGCTTCGGTCATCAAAGGCAGGCACAGCTGTCCTGAGACAGTTGCTCCTACAGATAGACCAGCAGCAGTGTGTTTAAGCTTTTATGAATGAGCTGGCATTTCTGCAGTTTTTCTGCTCTGCTGTCTGATGATGCGCTGTGGAGCGAGGGCTTTTATAGTGGAGCGTCTAATGCATCTACGGGCAAAATCATCACTAATGTTATTTGCGTTTAGTGCACTTGTGTATGCAGTTTTGAATAAACGCTGGATGACTACATCTTGACACATGGACTTTTATTTCACTTTCAGAGAAGATTTGGTTACAAAGTGTCTCAGTATCCATGTTGGCATAACAAATTGTGCATATTATAGTCTTAAAATTGGCTTCCTGCTTTCAACACACATTATAAACACTTCTCTCTCTTCTTCTCTACAGATTGCATGCGGATCTGAGCATAACCTTGCCATCGTAGGTGAGTGTAAATTTTTTTTGGCTTCTGTTATTTTCAAAAACTATATCAGAACCCTGCAATGTTGCTGCAAAAAGATAAGCATAAACATCTAACATAATGCACAACTGCACTGGAAGATACATCAAAGAAGAACGGTAGCAGAAATAGTTTGAACTTAACAGTAATGGTTTCAGTAGGTGCAAAGTGCCTGAAACAAGAGACTCCACTTTTGGCCTGACATGACTCTGGCTCTTACTAAATAAAAGAATAGGGAATACACATTGAATCAAGGAATGAGAAAGGAAACTATCTAATACATTACAGTTTAACATGAGTGTGAAATATTAATCCTTCTGGTAATGCTGCAGAGGATTTCTGAGGTCAGCTCATTGCTCTGTGGCCTTTGCATCAGGAAGTAATTACAGCATGGATAGATGGGTATCATTGAAAGAGGCAATTACCCGAACAGGCCTGCAAAAGAGCTGAATTAACCGCATACATTTACAGGCATGTTTTTCCAGTTCCAGTGTTTGCAGAGCAGTCTCCCCTTTGTCCACATAAGAACAGAACATGGGCAACGCAGTTACACACATCCCTTGAATAATACTAAACAAACAGACATATGTGGATGTTTGTGGTTCCTCATCAGATTTCCAAAGATAATAAATGTGCTTCTATTCTTCCGAGGCTTGCCAGAAGTCTCCTAGCAGCAGAAAACATTTTGGAAGTAAAATCTTTTGCATTAAATTTTGAACAGTGACCCACTTTTATACATCGGCATGAATATAGATACCGCAGATGAACAGTATAACACAAGCACAGGGTTCCATTAGAGAGGAAATGCTGGACATCGCTGGTGTTTCTACAAGCAAATGGCCATCCACTTTTAATGTTCTGACCAATTTGAGCAGTTAACTGGAAATGCCATTATAATTAGGAAATTGTTAACGCTGAGTGTCCGTCATAATGGCTGTTCTCACAAAGCACTGCTCTGTGCTTCCAGAAGTTCAGTGATGTGATGAGAAAGCAGAGCCAGTAAATGGCGTGCTCATGTGAACCTCCTGCACCTGGCTCCTCAGCTCCTCTGCCATGCTCTCCTCTTTCTCCTCCTCCTGTCTGGAGCACGGCGGCAGGAGCAATGAAATAGCAAAACAGGATTGGAAGCAGAGACCTGAGTGCTGCTATTTCTGGTGCTGAAGTAGGTCAGGCGGAAAGGAACGGAGAGCATTGCATGCTGCTCATGATATCTGTTGCCTGCTCAGCCTTTGCCCATTTGCACCTGAGGAAGTGCTCCTCATGTATGAAAATCATCGTCGTGGTCAGACGTGGGAGACAGGCCAAAGACGCTGTGGGCACAGCTCATCCAATCTGAGGAAAGATTTTTGTTAATGTGAACATTTTGAACTTAACAGGAAGGTATAAGGACAAACACCTTGGATCAGGTCCAGTTTTATCTCGCTGGTGTAGTGTGATGTAAGTTCTGCAGATTGCAACACTGTGGTTTTGTTAATTAAGTGTGAGATTTTAAACTGTCGAATGCAAAAACCAAATGACGGGATTTGTTTACAAGGAAATGGCTTTTGGCTTGAGTGTCTTGATTTTTTTTCCTTTGTTGTGCAGAATATTGTGCAGGCACTTTGTTGCCATGGAAACACTGATGTGCTGTACTCCAGTCAGTGAGTCCATGAATCGAGCTCAGCACCAAAACAAGGTTTTTTTTCCCCAATGAACTAAACATGTCAACACATTAAGCTCACTCATAAACGAGAACTAGGATGTTTACTGAATAACCTTAATCAAACATGGAGACTCATGCAGTTATAGACGCATGCAGAATCTTAAGGACCGCGCAACATGTGTGTTTGTTACGTGTAAGCCGTATCTGGCACAGTGTCACACTGGCATAAGTTGCTGGCACAATATCCACTCTATTAACTGGCGAAAGCATATGTGTCACTTGGCGAATCCAAATCTTTGATGCCACGGATTTGCAGAGACGAGCTGAAAGGAAACAAAGAAACCCCTCGATGAAAGGAATGAAAAGATTGCATGAAAGACACACAACTGCAGGATGGGGAAAGCTTGAAGATGTGTTACCCTTGAGAAAGCAAGCTCGCTTCTGTTGCCATGGCAATGGAGCCTATTAGGTAACTGTGTTGCCATGGCACGTGTCTCCTCGGTGATGCAGACCTGACCACACCCACCAACAAGCTCACCAGCTGTGAAGAGCAGGGAGGCTTTATTGCTGGCTGAGTGTCAGCATTGGGGACAGAAAGAGAGAGAGTGTGTGTGTGTGCATGCCTGTGTGTGTGCGTGTGTGTGATCGCATGCCTTATGTTTTTTTTGCACCCAGGCTTTTTTTTCTTCAGGCTACTAATTTTAGCCTACATGGTACAGTGCTGCAGCCCCGTCCCTCTCTCCTGTCAGCTCCACTGACCCATAACCTCTCTCCTCCTTTTCAGGGGGTTGTCTCCTCTCCTGGGGCTGGAACGAACATGGGATGTGCGGAGACGGTTCACAGAGCGACGTTTTTCAGCCGCAGCTCATTTCGGGTCTCAGACCTCTTCTCATTGGCTGCGGAGCCGGACACTCTATGGCAGTGTGCGCTGCGACCGCTGATTCAAGACTCAAACTCTGCAACGACTCAGTATCATCGGAGCAGGAGCATATTTATTCAGCACGAGGGGATCAGAGACAAGACACACAGAATGATTTTGTGAATTAACATATCTCTGACTGACTAAGTGGTGTTTATGATTATTCTAAGTGCCTCTGAATATAAAGTAACTTTCACCTTGTAATAGGCCACTTTAAAAAGATCAGGCTGCACTCATCATAAATACTGTTATGTGTTTGGACACAGGCTGAGTTATGTTACATGTGGACAGAGAGGCCATAATTTCTCTGACCAGCCCATCACTTTCATGGAAGTGACTGGGGGCCGATGGCTTTGCAGGACATGGCCATGCCTATGGCTCCTGGTCCACCTGCCATGTTTGTCTCCCTGATTGTAGCCGCTATGGATCATGTGAGGGATATGCTAGACTGGTGCTATAGCTCCATCTTCCCATGTCAGCAGGTTTATTGCTGTGATCTTGGGTGTCAGGAGGCAATCAATCTCTGCACTTCATACTTGGTCATCTCATGATTTACCACTTACACATAGAGTACAGTATTTTTTCTTTGGCAACTGTCCATCACTTATATTCTTGGCAGTCTGTGTCATATTCCTCAGCGTTCTGTTTGTCTCATTTGCACCTCTTTCATGCTGTATACTTCATTAATCCCTCTTGGGGGAAATTCGCCCGCTGCATTTGACCCAACCTACATATTTATAAGCTGTGGGCGGCCGCAGTGCAGCACCAGTGACCAAATGCAGGTCTGAAGACAGTGTTGTGGTCAAGGGCAATGGCAAAACTCAGCATGGCTCATTGATGCAATTTGTTCACTTTTTTTTATTTAAATGATTTTATTTTGTCTTTAAGATTTATGCAATTTAAATAAAAACCCATTTGTGTCACTGAAATTATGCATTAGTAAAAGTTAAATTAATGTGCTTATACCTGGATTAGTTTGAAAAAATAAATCAACACTCGTTGAAAAAAAGATCATTTCTGTGTTTTTTTTATTTATCACTATTTATTGTACAAGCCTGAACTGTATTGGTCAAAAAAGACACAAAAAAATCCCTAAACAACAAACCAATCAAAATGATCACTGAACACCCTATTGAGATAACTAACCACAAAATGCACGGTGTTCAAAACACACACTCTGAAGTCTCACTAAACGGCACCTTTAGTTGCCTCGTAGTTGTTTTTTTTCTCGTTTTGTAACAGCTGCTGTTTTTATTCCGTGTCGGATAATGACCAGCACACTGTCCCCCATGTTTGTGCTCAGCTCTGTTGGCAGATTTAGTTCTGCTGTACCTGACTGCATACAGTTCTCAGTAGGTTGTTGGCAGTGTGTTTGCAGTTGTTTGGTAAAAAGTTGGTCCCTTTCCACTAACTTTCCCACACCAACAGTGAAGCAGTACTTTGCATCCAGTAGCTCTCCTCTCTGTTTTTAATTAGGTATGCTCATTACTTGCCTTTAGAAGCTGATCCCTATGGGGGTCCTTGTTGTATCTGTGTGCTTATTGAATACTGAACTGGTGCTTGCTTTAAACAGCTGGTGACTGATGACTAATGTGAAATCAAATGTGCAAAAATTCATCATGTCGGTTAAGCTATACTCCTGAATGATAAGAAGAATTTGCATAACAGAGGCACTTGTCCAGTGTGATGTATGTAATGTTTGGCATTGGTTAGTATTACATATTAACACGCCAATTTGCATATGTACAGAAAAAGAATCATAATTCAATTCTACATGATTGTCAATTAAAAGACACTACAGAATAAGTACGACTGTTTGAGCTGTGATATGAGTCAATGTATTTTATACATAAGCTGTCTTTGTTTATCAAAGCATAGCTACGTATGACGATATATCAACATTTAATTCATGTTGAATATCTGTTTTCCCTTTGTGAATATCCCTCTTCAAGTTTTGATAAACCAAACAATTATTTACCAATTCTCAGCAGCAGACTTTGCCATTTTTAATGCCTCATTAATACAAGGTAGGAGTGGTGTTCTTTTTTTTTTTTGTATTTTTCTCAGTATGACCTTTTTTTTTTTTGTGGATGTTATCTCTTTGATGCCTGAAAACATATCAAAGGAATGTTAAAAGTTCACTGGTGCAAAACAGTGCAAAAGTCTACAAAGATGTGACGATGACAGTGCAAAGTTTAAACGATTTCTCTCCAACTGTTTAGTCTGGCTGACATGACACGTGACATTGTTTCTGTTTTTTTTGTTGTCGTTGTTTTTTCTTTTTTCTTTTTTTTGCCGGGGTGATTAAAATCGGAGCAACATTTTTTTTTCTTTCAACAGAAGAAGCACACAGATATTTGATGATCACTCAAAAAACATTGGGTACACACAACTTCAGCACACAAAAAAAGCGTATTTACAGCACTGGCACACACCAAAAATAGGCACACAAATTACAACACAGTAACCAGTCACAGATACTGACCTACATAAGGCTTGACAACAAAACTTCCTCAGTGCTACATCTATGCTGAGTTTGTGATGTACAGGTTGTCACTGTCACACCCATTTAAAAAGACTAAGTAATACACACAACAATGCTACAGCACTATCAGGTGGGTGATGGGCCATTATGGGTCATACACATAGTGGTTGGGACACCATGGTTCATAACACAAACTGACTCTGTTGGTTGTCTGCTCCGGTGCTGTCGCTGGGTCTCTATAAACATATAAAAAAACAATAACAAAAATAAATTATTACACAAATTATGTGGAATGGTGGAAATGATGGCGATGATGGATATCTCTGCGACGGATGAGACATGACACTAGCTTGGAGAGTAAAGAAAATGTGCTCCATTAGTTCCTCATGGTAAACGACAGGTTTACCATGTGTTTCCCATGCTTAGCCAAGGCATCAGACAACGATGTACTGTCTGTGTGCAGAGGTTAGATTCTTGAGTCGGTTAATAAACATGCCCAGTCATGCTGCGTTTTACAGGTTGATGTACAGTAGTTCGGTCATTGTCATGCTTTTGTATACTTTGCGTCATGCTCTCACAGTCACCTCGGTTTTTTTTTAAGGCTCTCTTTGACCGGGTAAACGGAGGGTCAAACAGCGGTTCAAAGCACTAGCTGTGAGCTAGTGGGAAAGGAAAGATGTATGTATGCATGTGCTGTTGAATAAAAACGGAGTCTAAACGCTCGTTGTGTATAAAATTTATTTCATGCAAGGACTTATATTTACATATTTTTATTTGAATACTTTTCTGTTGCATAAATGGAAAATACATGCATTTACCTTTCCCCAAGTAGACCCACATCCCATGCTGTGTCGTATTGTACTTTTTTTTTTCACTTGAATTGCATGAGCATATAATTCACCTGCATCTCTTCACATCAAATCTTCACAAGGTTTTTTTTTTCTTAAATATATAACGTCCATAAATTACCACAAGAGACATGACTCGAAATGTAAAACTCTGCTCATTCAGAATAAAAACAAAACTTAGATGACTTGCTATACTTATATCTTCCTCTAGAAATTGACATTTCTGATTGGTCAACATAAAATTTGTTAAAGTGCCCTGAAAGAATTGTGCATAATTATTGGGACAGCATCAATACATGTAACAGTAACAGTATCGATGTTTTAAATCAATAGACATACATGCTGCCGAAGTCATCCTGACATCTCTGGTAACTCGATATATTTTGGCTCTGTAGAGTTGCCTGGTCCCCTTTAATAATTTGTGCTTTATCATACAAAAATTCTTGAGATGGGGACTGTAAAGTCAGTGTTTTCAGCTGTTATTTTTACTGCTATTAAATCCTTAAATCCTAGTGTGTGTTGGATGGTGTAACGATAGTAACCAATTTACTGTGACTAAGGGTACAAGGGTGGTGCAAAAAAGTACAAGATGCACCGTATAAAATAAAGCTTTCGTTACACTGTTATGAGCATGTTATAAAGTGTATTGATGCTACACTGGGAGCACTTATGTAATATCATGTCAATTTATTACTCGCTTTTACTTTGCCTCGCCAGGTATGAAGGCACCGTTGTTTTATAATTCATGAGTCTCGCCTTAATTTAGGCACAGCAGCAGAAATAGAAGTCGCTGCAGACTACGGATACTGTTGAAAAACTAGAACTACCAGTAAATATATTTGTATAAAAACTATTTATGCTCATAACAGCATTAGTTGGCTTTATGACAGATCGTTCAAGTCAATTCACGCTATTTTAGTCGGAGGCCCCAGTCAAATGAATACAAGAAAATAAGTATATGAATTTGGGGAAAGGCAAAGAATGGCGGCTACATAAAAATCTCTGCTATGACTGAGTCTCTTGTAAAGCTGTCTCAAAATGCATAAAAATGACAAAGCTTTAGAAGCTTTTGAAAGAAAAAACTTTTTTTTCTTACAGGTACTGCGATACAGTTAGCTTCTTGTTGAACATAATTTCTCATGCAGTTCATGCAAATGAACAAAACAGTTTTAGTTCTGTTGACATTAAAATGTATTCATCACTAGTATCATAGGAATTGTCATCATCTCCATATTGCATTGGACATCATGAACATTGCGTTCATTTTTTTTTTCTTTTAATGGCCACTCAGATAACATTGAGCCTCGTCTGGATTGCACTTTCAGAATGATAACGTCTCTACTTTGCAACGTACAAAGCACTTAAAAGGAGTTCCCTTAACAGCTGGCAATGGTACCTTTTGGATATGTTTCAGAGCCACGTATTGTTAATGTCCAGCATATTATTAGCAGGGGTTACATCTTATGAAAGTTTCTTTCACAAAATTGTAAAAAGCAGATGAGATAAAAGTTACTGGCAGAAGAGTATGCGAGATCAAAAGCAACAGAGCAACAGGCAATGATGTAAACACAGGGAAAGAGTGGGTTTAGCCTGAACAGTGCTTTGTCTGCAACTGAGGTGACCCATGCAGAGTGGCATGTGCCAATGTTGTCTAGTCTAGGATATGATGACACACCCAAGGAGAACACTTGGGTAAGCTTGAGTATTAGACACAGTTAAGATACAGTTTTCCAGAAAAATAATGAAAGAAAAATGAAAGAAAACAAAAAAAAAGCAAGAGTGAAGGCAAGTGTAAAAGCAAAATTTGACAAGTAAGATAAGAAGGAGGAGTGTGGACTGGCCTTCCAATGGCATTGTGTCTGCTACTCAACCATGCTACATAATGGATGGGATGGGAGAATGTGAGTGCTGCATTAGACAAGGTGGGCTGCAGGGCAGGGCGGACACTGAGGACACTCCAGAGGCATCCCCGCTCATGCCAGACATGCTGTTAAGGCTCCAAGGCTTTTCATAACCTTCAGTTGAAAAACAGAGAACGTTCTGAGTACACTGCAGCACTGAATCCATGACAAGACTGTTTTTGGCTGTTTTCCTCACTGGTAATACTACACCTGTTGCTTTCTTGTTTTTGTCTCCAAAGAAACAGGTCAACACAGACTTGAGACAGATTATTATTCTCCATGCATTGAGTGCATCAGGAGTACAACAGCATGCACCGGGTGGTACTGGAATGGTTTGGAGTATAACACTATAAAAGACTTGAAAAGGTAGGCACCTCAGGCAGGGAATGTGTTCTCAGCTACAGGTTGAATTTCATACTGTAGGCCATTTACTGGTAGTGTGCTGGCTGCACTCACAGACCGACATGACTTACTTAGAGGAATGTTCGGTAGATAAATACTAAATAAACACAAAGGCTTTAACCCTGGTATTAAAGTGTAAAAATCAGTAAATTAGAATTTGGCTCTAAATAACATTAATAATATTTAGCCTTCCTCCATTGTGTTGTGCTCCTTCACCATACTGATAGCACCCATCAGCAAGACACTTCATGCACCATTATGGTCAAGAGCAATGTACTCATAAATCAGGATCCTGCATGGTATTTATCATTAAAACACATATACATACATGGTACACACATAGCACATAAATACTTTCTTAGGCATGTAAGACAACACATTCTAGATCATATCGAAAATAGCTTTCTTACTGGTAAATAAATAGGGGTATTACATTATGCATGGTATCAAAAAATATATTATGTAGATGTGGACAAGTATTGACATTTGTGGTGATTGTGCTTGGCCTTAACAGATGTTTGTGTGACTTGAAATATATTTACAATTCCAAAAGGGATGATTGAGGAGAAGCAGCTGCTGTGAAAGTGTGTAATAAGAGGTTTGTTGTTGTGTTTGTGTGTGTGTGTGTGTGTGTGTGCACGTGTGTGTGTGTGCCTGTGGAAACACTGAGGCGTAACACTCAGCAAAGAGAAGGAAAAAAGGAGCGTGTCCTGTCTACGGTCTACAGGGTGTCAGTGTCTTACAGGGGCCTGTGATTGGCTGTTACTGTACGTACCCCTCCTCACTCTGCCCCCTGTGTGGTTGGGGCGTTCAGCAGTGGTGACCAGGAAGCAGGGCCGCTCTCTGTCGCTGGGGCTGAAGATTTCCTCCGGAGATATGGCCTGGTCTATATGAGGGCAATCTTCGTTGGCCAGCGCTGCGTTAGCTGCCTCACCGTTTAGCTTGGAATCTTGGGAGAAAACAATGAAGAAAAGAAAAAACAAACAAGGGAAACGTGGTTCAAACGCGATGAAGCGGCTTTTGTGCAACTTAAATGTGGAACAAATTGCCAGATGCTGAAAACCTGAAACACCGCTGACCACTTTCAAATCCAAGCACCATTGTTTTTAATTAATTTTAAAGGAATACTTCACCCACAAATGACCATCTGTTTATGAATTAATTATGCCGTGTTACCAAAAATTCATGGAGAAAATTCTGTAAACAGTGAATGTATTGATTTAATAACTGACTAGGGACCTTGTTTAACAACGTAAAACTATATCAAAACATCCTTTTACAAACACTTGCACAACTTCTACAGAATAATCCAAGTCTCATTTATCCAGTTGTGTGCTCGGTATTTCCAAAACATGTGCATCTTCACTAATAACCATGAGTATCAGAGTCTGGCTTTAAAGCACAGACTGTAAAAAATAACTGACATAGCTATCGTGATGTCACACGTTGGTTTGAAGCCTCAAGTCTGGCATTATGACTATCGCCATCTTGGATTTTTGAAGCCAGAGGTCACCATATGTAGGCGAGAGGCTGGCGCTGAGGAGGAGCGAGGGGTGGATCTGACTGAGAAGCCAAGTACACTGTTGCCAGACAGCCTGTCACTTAAAGCGGCCTGCCCTTAATTATGCATACATGTAGGCCTATATGAAAAATGGCTGTGTTATATAAAAATTCACCCTCCACACAGTTGTCATGAATGTCGAAATTAACTATAGACACCAAATCTGTTTTTGTAGCAGGCTGTAAACATGTTTATTTCTACTGTAAATTCTGGCATTGTAACATGGGTGTCTTTGGGGATTGACTGGCGCCTGGAGCCAGCCTCAAGCAGCTGTTCAAAGAACTGCAGTTTTTGGCACCTCGATGGTGGCTTCACTTCTCAGCCCTGGAGGTTGCCACTTGGTAAATATTCAACAGATTGATCTAGGCTGAGATTTAGTTGGAGACTATACTGTATTGCAGTAGCCTCCCAATCCATCTTGCATCAGCTTTCCATCAGTAATAGCTGTCACTAACAAGCATCATCAGTTTTTGGCATTTGCATGTTGGCCTCATTTTTCAGCCCTGCAGGTTGCTGCTTGGTTTAAATAGAGCACAGTCAAGTTTCACTTTCATTTCAGTTTTAATTTGTTAAGTTTAATAGTGAAACAGCATGTTTGGTAAGTACTGAGCATACAACTGGATAAATGAGATCTACACAAACTGTGTGAGAGAAAGTAAGCAGATGTTTTAGTGTAGTTTTGCTGTTGTTAAACATGGTCCCCAGTCATTCAATAAATCAATATGTTTGCCATTTTCTGTGGAAGCATTTGATAAACAGTTTTCTTCACAAATTCAAGGTAAGACCGCATGACTAACTGACATTCAAATGTCATTTTGTGGGTAAAGTTCTTCTTTTCTGTTGTTTTTATTCTATGTGCTTTTGATTGCTTGTGTTTTTACCTGTGTAATCTGTAAAGCACATTGAATTGCCTTCGGGTATGAAATGTTCTGTGTAAATAAATTTGCCTCGCCTTTCATATAGGCAGGATTTTTTATTTATTTATTTTTTTTTTTTCTTCAGAATTAAGCACCACATTTTTTAATATATCTTCAGTTTTCACGTCCTACCACCTGGATACACACAGGGATTACCTCGTATAATAATACTGAGTGTATCACTGCTGTCTAATGTTTGCTTTGCACTCTGTTCTGTATGTTATTGAGCACAAACTGTATCAAACGTCAGTTTATCTTTGCATTAATGCCACCAGAGGAACTCAGGAGAAAATCAGCTGATCCCAGCATCTATTTATATGTTGTTTAAGATATACTATGCAGGATTTTCCTTTAAAACAATCATCACTTATGAGCCACTAGAAATGTGAAGGACATTCATGAGTGTTTTCCCCCACAGCGCTCAGGTGAGGTTGGGGCTTTGTGAAAAGGTAGCGACCAGGTTCCTGACCTAAAGCAGTAGGCATCCAAGAGATACAGTGCTGAAAAAACAGAAAAAAGTGAGGTGAAACACCAAACAAATAAATCTGTGGCTGGCGTTTACTGTTACACATTGCTGGCGAGCCTGTTTACAGACATTAACGGACAATCCTGCATAGTATACTTTTAACATCAGGAATACATGGTGATTACAGGCTCTCAGTTAGTCTTAAGAGAGAGGAGGAGTGAACCGCTGCATTAAGAAGTGCAAAATCAATATCAAGATTACTCACGGTCTGCCTCAATCTCTCTATTCTCCTATCCAGAGCAGAAGATGCTCTTCATCACATATTTTATTGATTGTTTTCGGCGGGAAACTCATTTGTTTAATCTCATGCCTGAATCATCAGCTGATTGAAGTGTGGGAACAGACAAACAATGAAACCGCTGAGTAGCGATATGGCTGCTTCAGGAGGACAGAGAAGTGATGAGACGACAGTATATCAGAGAACACATCATCTTTGTTCCTTACCTTGAAACTTTATCTCGAAAACGTCGTCATTGGGGATGGGGCTCGGCTGTTGGGAGCTGATGCTTGACTTACAGAAGTTTGGAGAACCTGGTTGGGGTGCCCGAGGGATATGCCTGTTCTTTTTCTTTGGTAGTTTCTGTTTCGCCATGGCCAGAGAGTAATACATTCCAAAGTTGTTGACAATCACAGGGACGGGCATGGCGATGGTCAGCACACCTGCCAGAGCGCACAGGGCTCCGACCAGCATACCGGAGGTCGTCTGCGGGTACATGTCTCCATAGCCGAGGGTTGTCATGGTCACCACAGCCCACCAGAATCCAATCGGGATGTTCTTGAAGTGTGTGTGCTCGCTGGCTCGAGGGTCATTGGGGTTAGCTCCAATCCGTTCAGCGTAGTAGATCATAGTAGCAAAGATGAGGACACCAAGGGCGAGGAAGATGATGAGGAGCAGGAACTCGTTGGTGCTGGCCCTCAACGTGTGACCCAGCACCCTCAGTCCCACAAAGTGACGCGTCAGCTTGAAGATACGCAGGATCCGCACAAAGCGGACGACTCTCAGGAAGCCCAGCACGTCCTTAGCTGCCTTGGAGGAGAGCCCGCTTAGGCCGACCTCTAGGTAGAAGGGCAGGATGGCCACAAAGTCGATGATGTTCAGGGCGTTCCGAATGAAGTCACATTTATTCGGGCAGAAAGTTATTCGCATTAGAAATTCAAAAGTGAACCACACCACGCAAACGCCTTCGATGTAGGTGAGGTAGAGCGCAGTCTCAGTCTCCTGGTAGGTGTGCTCCACTGTGATGTTGTCCACCACCTCCACCTCAGTACGGTTGATGATGGGGTTGAAGGCCTCGTGGGTCTCCAGACAGAAGGTGGTGATGGACACCAGAATAAAGAACAGCGAGGCCAGAGCCACCCACTGGGCAGGAAGTGTATTTAGGGTGCAGCACAAGAAATAGAGGGGAGAGAGGAGGGGGAAGAAGGACAAAGAGAAGCACAGTAATTCATGCAATGTAATCAAGCTCAACGCCCAGCAGCCATTCTTAGCACGTCACAATGCAATTCAATCTATTATCAGAGACAATGCCGTCTGGTTTGACAGTGACAGTGGCATTGACACACTCTCTCGCTCCCCCCTCCCTCTCCCTGCACTCTATGTGTCTTGATTCAGAAGTGTCACAGTAAAAGGGACAATCAATGCAAGCGTGCCGCTCTCGCTTCTACCCCCCTCCGCTGTATCTCAAGGTCATGGCATTTTCAAGGGCATGCTACATTAGAATTACTAAGAGCCAGCAGCAGCAGCAGCAGGAGATGGGACATTAACCCACATGACTAAAATTAGCGGGGGCTCTTCCCTTCAGCACTATCACTACGGTACAGTAGGTCTTCCCTACACAAGGTCATACTATCCAGATGATCAACTCTTGGGAATCGTAGTGAGCTGAGAGGCTTGCTGAGCTGATGACAGACTTATATGAGGAACCTATATTTACGTAAATGGTGAATGTGTAATTTAGCCTTCATTCTGTATTGATTAGAGGATCAGATTTCTTCACATTTAGGCTCTGATATTCCTGATGCATATGACATGGGTGGAACAGATCCAGTATTCTCTCCTGGGTATTGATTGCAACGCTGTCCTCATGTTATCCTGCTCTGATCATGCTATACTGGTTTACAGTATGCACGCTGTAGCTGGAGTGGAAAAACTGCCGTATCTTAAATGGGAATCGGAGGTCAATAGATCAGAGTTGCTGGACAAAGATTCAGACAGTTAGAGTGGATAGCTACTTAATCATCCTATGAATCACAAAAATTGGATCAATAGCAGTTTGTTCATGCATGAAGATGTCTTTATAAGAGTAAGTGAGTCTCTGTAGTGCTGCTTAAACTAATGCACAGCGTTGTTAAGTAGCTGCGAGGAGGTTAGTTGGAGTGGGGCATGTCTGGGCACGAGGGCGTCTTACATATATTCCACTGAGCAAAGGAAACACTGCGTCTTAGTCAGTCAGGTCCATTCACAGTTTGTCACGCAGCACGAGATGGAAAACAGGCCCTCATCACAACGTCTCATCACTGGCAATTCATTGCATTGTGCTGAGGAAATCACTGTTGCTTATCAATGTCTGTTTCCCATCTATGTTTTTATAGCGGTCCGGAGGGAACCTGTGCGTTAGCAGAGACTACGGCACGGCAACCTTCTTGCTGTCAGCAGGGCTGTCCTCTTTGTTCAGAGAGACGACTCACTCTGCGCAAAGAGGACACACACCTGATTATGAAGATGATGAAGGTTAAGATGGCATTTGAATTTTAAGACTTCAACCTGGCATGTGAATAGCTTTGAGTTCTTTAAAATTATTTTTAAATAAAAAAATGTCCATATTTAAAATACTAATAGAGTGAAGACTAATAGAACACTTGATGTATTAATGCAGTCACACTCAGAATTACTAGAATAAGTACCTTTGTGAGGCTAATTATGCTCATCTTTGTTGGTACACTGAGAGAGATTGTATGTCAGTTTTTGAGGCATTAGCACAGTGTATGTGGTGCTGTTGTATTGGATTGCATAATATTGTTGTTTTGTCCACCCCCTCTACAGTATGTACTGTACAAAATAACAAGTACAACCTAGAATATAATACAATCCAATTCAACCACATTGAAAACTACGACCTTAAATAACAACAGATTGGAATAAATAGCAGAGACTGAATTACCAACTGGGCAAAGTGGACAACTGGGGCTGGGACCCCGGACCATTATGGGACCCAAGAGACGCAGACTGATTGTCAGCAAATATGTTCTGATTTAATTAATTGCTGATTGTTTCGGAGCATCGTGCCTGTAGCTAAATTTATACTGTATGTTGCATTTTCCTGAATTAGTTTAGTGAAATTACCTAAGACAGACAAACTTCAGATAAGTAAAATTTGTATGTTTCATGTGTAGTGGATATGAAATGTTGTGTTTCTTTGCGTTAAAATTTTATGTTGTGACAACGCTGTGGTTAATATGTGGTTAGGGTTAGACACAAAAACTACTTGGTTAGGGTTAGGGTTAGGACACAGCTGGAAATGTCCCAACCTCAGATAAAATTACTTGCTGTTGTCACTACAAACACTGCTGGAAATGTCTCATTAAAAAATACCTGCTATTGTCATTTCAAACATGGCTGGAAACGTCCCAAGTTGTCATTAAAAATACCCATTTTTGTTATTTGTTGGTCTTTAACAGTGTCTGTTGCTGTTTGCTGCTAGGCAGCCGTCTCACCTAGGTGTCACGCCATCCGCCACCCCTTTTCTGATGAGAAACTCAGCTCATACACATGTAATCTGAACTGTGTCACTTTAGAAATATTGATGTGACATGTATGAAATGTACAAATGTAACATATCCGTGCTTTGCACAAGCGTATAATGCCAATGATTTGTTCTGTTGACTGGGCTGCAACACCTCAATTATGCAGTATGAACAAATGTTTTATATTTTAGGTTCACTGACAGTAGAGCTGAAACAATGAGTCACTTACTTGAACAGAAAATTAATCAGCAACAACAGTTTGGGTCATTTTTATGGAGTTATTAGGAGTTATTTTTTTTTTAGTTTTCTATGACTGTAAACTACATCTCTTTGGTTTTTGGATTTGTTGACAGACAAAACAAGGTGTTTGAATATGTCAACATGGGCTTTAGAAAGTCGTGATTATTTAGTTAATCAAGAAAATAATAATCAGATATGTCAATAATGAAAATAATTCTAATTTGCAGTGCTCTTGTCATTTTGTCAGCCTGTTTGCAACAGTGAGCAAGAGAACTGTAAAATAAACATCACCATCACTGCCAGCACGCTTCAGTGTGATAAAGCCTCATTGTTATACTTTCATGCCTCCTGACACACTGCCTCACTCAGCCCTCTGAACATCCCACCCCTCAAACTGTTAAACAAACACTGCCTCTGATCTAGCCGCCTCTTACAGCAAATTATGTGTCTTTGTGGCAGTTAGGGAACAGTGTGGCCTGAAAGGAAGGGCGACAGGCGAAGATTGTTTGTTCCTTATTGGCTAATTCTCACTGTTACTGGCGCACCCCAGGCCTACTGTGATACGCAGTGACAAGGGTTTTCCACTGATGTATCCACTGTGAATAGAGTCTGTAATTAACTCTGAGGATCTCTTCTAATTAATCTTCTTGCCTGTCTTGGTGGAGCTCTGTCAATCTTCGCTCTGCTTTGTCTTGCTCACTGTTAAATGTGGGACACGTCTAAGGATTTCTCTGCTTTGGGAAATATCCCTACGTGCAGAAAGTGAAATCTGAAAGAAGTCTGAGTGTGTGTTGGTTAAAGCATTTCCACTAAGGCTTGCTATAAGAGTGAGAACATGTCAATACAGTTTGCACTTGCTGGATGGGGCCTGGTAACTAATTAGACCAATCAGTGCTACAGCTGTTAAACCAGCGGGCAGCACAGCGGTCTTTGCAGGGGACAGTGGTCCAAAAAACACAAAAAAAATCACAAGGTGTAATGTCATTTCATTGTCACCATCAAGAGGCTTTACGCCCAGATGGAAAAGTGCCCATAACGATGACCAAAAATGTCACCTCAAACAGCAACCCAATTTTTTGTCTGGAAGTCTGCCACTAAAGTCCTGGTGGTGCCAAAGATCTGCTTTCCTAATGTGTATCTGACCTATTTAAACTCAGAGCCAGGCTGCTCAGGGATTCTTGTGCCCTGGAAATATCAATCCAAAGACCAGTGAGAGCCACAATCACTCTTTATCTTCTCCTGCCAGATAGAGGAGGGTGGGAGTGATGATTTGCATGTAAATGATTTTGACAGATGAGGTCTTTGGCTGATTTTTCCGCCCCTCCCTCTCTGGACAGTCACATCCCTGCTGTGGAGACCCCTGGGAGGGCAATTTCAAGGTCATCAAAAGCCTCTTTAAACCTCCCATGGCCATCAATCTTTGTTTCACCACCAAGGGACAAACACATTCACAACTGAGCTCCTGCATGCAGCTGTTGAACATTTTGTGTGTTATTTTGAGTCAGGATGTGCCTGTGAAAACTCCTGATGTGGTTTTCAGATCTTCGGTTCAATAAGGAGAACAAACATCTTAGACTTAAAAGCAACTCACCCTTGCATATTTAGAGGAGTAGGGGTCCTCAAACAGAGCCCAAACATGTTTCTGCCACCGGCTCCACAGGCTTCCACTCCTGGCATCATGAGTGTCTGCCTGCGCCAGCCTCCTTGTCATTTCATCCACATCATCCTCGGCAGCATGCTCCAGCTCTGGCTCCGCATCATCGCTCCCCAGGTCTAACAGGCCCCCCCCGCCGAAACTATCAAGGGCCTCCTCTGCCTCCCGGTGCTGGCGATAGGTCATCCAGCAGCATGGCTCCACGTCTGTCTCATCAATGCCCCAGAAGGCCAGTTCCTCCTCATAGAGGGGCCCGCAGACATCAGCTGGGCAGTGCAGTTTACCTGTCCTGTAGTAATTAAGGATATGTGCAAACACGCCAGGGTGGCGGTCGAAGAAAAATTCCTCGATCTTGGCATCATAGTCAAAGTGGTTGGGTGCATCAGGCTCGGCCAACCAGGACAAACGGGTGCCAGGTAGAGTGCGCAGGGTGCTGCGGTATGTCTGATGTCTGATCCCTCCCACGTTTATCACAATGCGATCCTTGTCGTCGCTCAGGCCCATTGCGTCCCTTAGGCATTTCTCCAATAAGTTCCCTTCATCGCAAAGGTAAGTCTAGGCGCCCCTGTGCAACCATACACAGCACTGATCACACTGAAGCAAACAATTACATAAAGGCAGCAGCGCGCAAAACAACCTGTCGTCTCTCACCAACTATGAAAGAAATCGGGGCTGTTGGACACGCATCAGGCTACATTCACTCTAAATAGACCCTGTGTTTCCTACGAGCACCTGTCATGCAACTGGAGGATCATAAACGCTTATAGCTGCCAGACTCACTGGAGGGTATAGAATCGAAATCCAAAATGATAGCAGCCAATGGCATCACATTAAGAATGGACGTCACATCGTCTGTAAATCCAAGATGTCGAGATAAAAGCACAAACGCTGACAAATTTCCCCCCCGCCAGGAGAGCAAATCCAGCTCATTGGACTCCCCAAGTTGCGGTAATTGATCGGATCAGTCCTGAGCAGGTTTATGACTTTCACAGCAAGGTGACTGCGGTGGTGCTGAGCGGACAGCGCCTGTCCGGCAGCTCCTGATGGAGACTCGGCGCTGTTTTCAGTCCCTCCTCTGTTGCTGCCTACAGACTCACCTCCTTCACACCGACGCTCAGCCCGCTCCCTCTCTGCGTGTAACGACACACCGCCGCTGCACACCAGCTCTTTGTCTCAGCGCAGAGATGCTCTCCTGCATGGGAACTTTCCCTTTCCCTCACGCATTGCTCAGAAGGAGAAACACCCACAAAATGCTCTTATTTCTGTGCTGTGTGGTGAAGCAAAACAGAAAAATGAGAGATGAGAGGGTGACAAACCTCCTCTCAAAAAACGCCCAAACTGCCTGTTATTCACACCGTGCCCAGCTCTCCTCTCAGATCACATGGAGCATGCCCAGTGGACCCTGCATCTGTTAAAACCCGCTGTCGAGCCCTCTAATTAAAGCTGTTTAAATTATCATCGCTGCCCAAATTTTAGCACTTGGAGGGTTGATGGTCGGTCAGCTGCTGCAGCAGTCAGCAGGGACCCTTCATGCACAGCTGGCTGGAGAAGGAGTGACCCTGGAGCCATGAACGCGCAGATCCGCCCATGCCATCAAAGAGAGACTGATCATATTACCTTCTGATAGCCTCGTGATTTACTGATGTGAGACTCAGACTGTTGTTGACAGGCTGCATGTGTGTGTGTCCCCACAGACTGTGGAGATATTTGTAAAACAAAGAGCCGAGAGGGGTTTTTTTTTTCTTATTTTGCGCAACTCTTATGTGCTGCACTTGTGTGTAATAATAATTAGCCTCCACCTGTGTTTTCATGTGCCAGCAGAGGGCGCCTGTGCTCACTGCAAACTGCAACTTTGGTCCCTTTCATTTTGTGTTTGTTAATTAACGCGAGATCTTAAAAACGTGTCAACAGATTAAATACTTGGAAAACTGGGCCATGATATAAAGGACAAGTGCTTACTTTTTACTGTGGATTGCTGATTTTTTTTTTTTAACATTTTCATAGCTCATTTGACACATTTTGTCATGAATTAAACTTGAATAAGAAAAAAGTCAATGTCACACATGTAAACCTGCACCATTATTACTATGCGTATGTGATGCAGATTTGTACTGGTTTCATTAATAAAATAAAAAAACAAGGGATTGCACTTTTTCCCTTCCTTTTTTCTCCTCCCTTTCCTCAAGAAAAAAAAACATGGGACTCTCTGTCCTACATTTCATCTGACCATAACCCAATTTTAAACTTGCAGAAGAACAAAGTAGAGCTCTCTGTGTGCGCTCTTGCGGATGGGGAGCTCCCCAGCCTTCTTCTTCTTCTTCTTCTTCTCTTCCTCCTGTCTGCTTCACTTGGTGGTGGTGGGCAGTTCTCCGTCTCGGTTTTCACTCTTGATTATAAAGGAGGAGTTTGCAGCACAGAGGCGCTCATACCCCAACTGGCCTGGATAAAGTCTGGCAGAGACAGTGTGATCCGGGACAGTAGACTGACCTCACATAGTGACTGATTTGGGGGTAAAAAGGACGAGCTGATAAAGAAAAACTTGGCAACATGGCTGTGGCGGGCTGCACGAAGTGTATTAAATACATGTTATTTTTCTTTAATTTTATTTTCTGGGTGAGTTGACCTTTTTTTTTTTTTTTTACTCTTTGATATTCGAGTGACTTTTGCTTTGTTAAAACTTTCTCGTTTGATTATGCGCATACACGTTGGCACATCTTGTGAAGCTCAGGGCTTAAAGTTAATAAGTAATAGGGATCCTGGAGGAGATGCAGCAGTTTCCCGCCCTGCTGTAGTGATTATGCTGCTTTGACTTTGAGAGATGAAGCACAGCTCACAAATACTTAGTCCAGGCAGGAGCTGAAATGCTCTTCATCGACATGTATTTTCTGCCTGGTCGAGCACCAGTGCAAGGTGGCTGAGAGGAGCACTTCACACTGGGTGGGCTTCTGTCTCTTCAGTCTTCTCACTGGGATTATAGGCTACTGCTTTCTCCCCAGCATGTCTCTTACAGCTTTAGATCCATTATTTGATTGTATTGAATGTATGCTTATAATAGGCAGATACTCCAGACAGGAAGGCCTGATTTCTGAAGTTTTCTGATGGAAAATTATCTAAATTTTCTTTCCATGTTGGATGATTTCTTACCACTTAAAGGAGTCTGGTCCCCCTCAGATTAAACACCCATAAAAAGGGAGTTTGGGGAAGACTAATAGACTTTCTGGGGGAGGGGAGAGTTGTTTCCCCTCCTTTGTTCCTACCTGGTCACCAGTCTGTAGCATTTGCTGCCTTTGAACCTTGTGCTATTTTGTTGTTAATTTGTTCTCATTCTCTCTTCAAACTGATTCGAGTCAATCTCGTTTTCTCAAAAAAGTTATTGCAGTCATAAGGGATTTGCCACAGTAGTCACTAATGCAGCTGTCTGCGTTTCACACACCATTACATCCCATCAGACTTCCTGCAGATGTTCGCTGGTGGCTTTACACAGTCAGAATCGATCACTACTTGTTTGTGAATTTCCATGTAGATTGTCTGTACAGAGGAGTCGTCTTTTTTTAGATAACTCACCATATCCTGGACCCGTCACACATGATGGAGTGTTTCCTCTGTTGGTTTTGCTGCTGTGCCTGTCACTGTGAAAACTCTGAGCCCTCTCTTCCTCGTTTTGCTATTTTTCACGTTGAGGATTGAGTTTCCTGTTTCTTGGAGAACAATGGAGTGCTGTCATGTCACATAAACATTGGCATAATGAAAAAAAAAAGTGTCAGCTTGTGAAAATAAAATGCACTGATCCTTCAGTCGTTACGCTGCATCAGTTTTTACTTTACTTTCACTTTTACTAGGATATTTTTGCATTTTTAGATATAGAAAAGAGGAGAGGTAGAGTTGAACAACAAAGCTCTTGAGTTGGTTTTAAACAAAGGAGTGAGGACGTGGTCTGTGCCGCAGGTCACTGAAGTGTCAGGATGTCCTTTCATTACTTCTGTGAAAGGGCATCGGACAGTTCACAGCCTCACGGCAGAGCTGAACACAGAGAAACGTTAGCAGAAAGGTTTGGACACTGCTTTGATCTTAGCAGAGTCGAGCCTTGTGCACTTTCTCTTTATAGGTCTTTTTTAAATAAAATCTTAAAAATTGATAACTACAGGTTTGTTCTAATATTCAAGCTTACATCTCTTTAATGTCAGACATTTTTAATGGCCGTGATCCTCTCCGAGGTTTCACCAAAGTAAAGAAACGTGAAGGGAAATAATTAAAACCATTCTTCTCTTTGGGACAGCTGGCCGGAGGTGTGATATTAGGAGTGGCCCTTTGGCTCCGCCATGACAGTCAAACCAGCAACCTCCTCATACTCCAGTTTGATGGCCAACAGGCGCCAGGCACCTTCTACATCAGTGAGTATTCAACAGCAGAGCATCACAATCACTCCATACGTTAGTTTGAAGTGGACTTTTTCCATATTTTCATCATTACATCATTGAATTCATTTTTCATGGAAAAGCTGTTAATATTTCACGCTTCAATGCTGAATGTCCACTGAGCACAGTGGCCTCATTTTTGGCTCTCACAGGGTGTACAAATACATCTTACAATATACAGTCCCCACAGGATTTCACTGGCTATTTTTTGGGGGGATTGCTGTGGCCTAAAATACCTGATTTTACAGCAGCTTTTCTAAAAAGATGTAGTAATGTTTTTAGGCATTATCTTTTCTTGAAGATAGCAAAAGTAGTTGCAATTTTTCTGAATTATTCATCAATAAAACACCAACATCACAACTTCTGTATTTAATTTAACTCATTTTGATTCTGCCAGCTCTTGTGATAGATCTGGATGTAGCAGCCTCTGTCATGGTGATCTGTCTTGTTCGTTATCCATGTGTTTCAGCTTTGCTCTGGGTGAAGTTAGAAATGTGTTGGTCAGTTGATGTTGTTTGTGTTCCAGCACAACATTACACATGGTGCACAACATCAGACACTTGTCTTGTGCGGCCTTTTGCAGTAAATTTTGTTGGTAAATGTGAGACATTCATGTTGCACATGTCTGCATCCTAGACTGTATAAAATGATAGACGTAGCTACTGTGACGTCGACCTTTGGCTCATGGACTGCTGTTGTGAAGCCTTGATTTCGGCATTTCAGCCATTGCCATTTTGGTTTTTGGAGCCAGAAGTGGCCATATTTGGAGAAGAGGCTGGAGCTGTGGAGAAGTGAGGGGAGGACACTTGCCTGTCACTCAAAGCAGCCCAACCTTAATTGTGCATAACTTCAGGACCATAACAAATTTGAGTTAGATAAAAATTTTGCCCCTGGGCAGGTGTCATGAAGGGGGAAATTAGCTGTAGAGACCAAAACCTCTTTTTGTAGCATTGCTGTACAAAATAAAAGAATGACAAACAAACAAAACATTCTAAAATACTACAATATTAAAACCACTACAAACAATCAAAACCCATTGAAAACATGAATGTTTTAATATTTATCGTAAAAGTGTCAACGGAGGAGGACGATGTAATTGAGAGCAGAAAGCTATTCCAAACTTTGGAGCAGCTACTGCAAAGGCACAATCTCCCTTAACCACCCGCCTTGATTGCAGGACAGTTAAAAGACATTGTTGAGGATCTAAGAGGTAGGGAGTTGGAGTAGGGCCAGAGAAGTTCAGCAATAAACTGTGAAAAAATAAATAAAAGAACCTTTGCCACAGCAAGCATGTTTACTTCAGCTGTAAAGCTGGACATTTTAACATGGGGGTCTACGGGGATTGACTCACTTCTGGAGCCAGCCTCAAGTGGCTGTTGAAAGAACTGCAGTTTTTGGCATTTCACCGTTGGTGTTATTTCAGTTTGCTGCTTGGTTTACATTTTTACAGCCACAAACAGGGAGGTGAGTTTGGTGATGTTGTGCAGGGGACTACTATGATTTGTGAAACTACAATAATTGGTGAAATTTGTGGACAAAACCGATGGTCGCGCAGAATTCACAGGGATTGGTTGAATTTGTGTTTATTGTTAGTATTTATTTTATAGTATTTATTTCAGGGCTACAATATGAATATCTTCTTTTTAATTTAGCCTGCTGTTAGTTGCTTCATCATCATCCTGTCTCCAACTGATTTCCTCATAAGGGAATGCCCTCTGTGAGACACTAGTCTTGGATTCTTTGGTATTTCTGTCCTTATTGCTCACCCTCACATGACAGGAAGCCCACTGTTAACAGAGTGACGAATGTTAACTAATTCACAGACGTACCTGTCTTTTACACTCAGCTGGACCCACAAAAATCCAGAAATAGTAGGATTTGCGTGACCTCTGACAGAAAGATCAGGAAACAGGACCTGCGTACATCCGCAGTGTGACTTAAGAGTGACACAGCCGGCGTCTACACCTCAGTGTTTTTACTCTCAAGCTGTCACTCTGACACTGGTGACCACATACTGTAGGTGTAATTCTGAGTCGGATGAATATACATGTTTATAACTACCAGCCTGGAGGGTCTTTCAAGAGAAGGACCAGATGTTTCAGACAGATGTTGAGACATATGTGGGCTCTAAAAACAGTCTGTGAGCATAGCGCACAAATAAAGCAATCATGTGTCTCTGTCGCTCCCATTTTAGAGTATTCAATCCTCAGGAATTTTAAGTATTTTTTTGTATTAATGCAGTACAGCATGTTCTCTGTCTTTGTAAAAGTACTGCACAGAGTCAGGGATACAGGTTATGCTCACTGCTTAGCTAAAGTCATAAATCATCATCATGTTTCCTTCACTGCCCGCAGCAATCCACAGATTGGCTCTAAAACCTACAATACATGATATGATTTAAACATTTCAAAGGTCCGTCGTCTCGGTCTGTTGTGGTTGTGAACTCTAGTGAGCCCATTAATTTACATTTGGGCTCCTGCTGCTCTCCCATACTTACCCCTCAGTAAGTATACAGAGTGAATGCAAGCTCGTGCTTTTTATAGAGTGAAGGCACACTCGTGATTTTAAAGGCAGGGCGGCAAGAGAGGCCCACCCAGGCAAGATCAAGGGCCTTTTTTTTTTTTTTTTAAATTTACCCTCTCTTGAACATACGCCCTTGCATAATTCAAATAACCTTGTACATCTGCACATTACCCTTCAAATTAGAGTTTTGAGTGGATGTTTTTAGCATACTGGCACACCAAAGTGGTATTTATGTAAGTCTGAAAATACACAATCTCCTGCCTCCTAACCAGTGCCTGAAGGCATAATTGGTGGCAGTTGTCATAAGTCTGGTCCCGTTAGGGCTCCAGCCTCTCGGACTGTAGGAGATACAGTCAGTGTGACAGGTTTTTTAGCACAAGATGTCTCCGTTGCTTTCCACTGTATGCATAATGCAGAGCCTGAATAACTTTTCTGCATTATTTCGTAGCTGAAAAAAAAAAGCAAGAAGGTTGCATTGTGGGTAAGCAGGCTGCGAAGGAGGATTTGATATAAAATTATATGCATCATTATCCACAAAGACAAGCTGTTCCTCTGAAGCCTCACAGCCTCTGAAACCTGCTCTGTTGATACTTTGTCTAAACAGGAAATTCTAACATCTCCCTCATGAAAATGGCAATAAACAAAGATCTTTGGGAGTTTTAAGGTCCCATTTATTAAAACCGTCTGCTCCATTTTTTTTTTCAGTAATAAAGCTGTTTATAAAAGATCAAACCAAAGACGTACACTGGGGCTCCAGTAGCTCTGATTCACTGTCACTTTAACAGAAAATTAAACTGCTTTTACTCTCTGCTTGTCGACTAACACTCCAACTGATTACTACTCTTTAACTGACACGTTAACTACTTTAAAGGAGCTGTGTCTAACTCTGGAGACATTCTGAACTTTATTTATATAGCGTACAAGAAATGCAGCTCAAAGTGCTTTACAATAAAGGCAGTAAAATCACTAAGTGCTTCACATAAAAATAGACATAATGCACATAAAACAGGCAATTCAATATATAAGGACATTTAAAACAGTTTAAAACACGAATTAACTGATTCATAAAATCACAGAGTTGTAAAATTAAAAAACATAAAATCAAGCAAGATTGTAAAACAGTTGCAGCAGCGTGACGTGCAAAAAGGAGTGTCAGACCTGTATCAGGAGGTCAGAGCTAGTTAAATGCTAAAGTGAACAGATGTGTATTTACCTCTCTTTTAAAAATATGTAGCGAGCTAGTCTCCCTGATATCTATCGGTAGTGTGTTCCATAGCTTTGGGGCGTAGTTGACAAAGGCTGCATCCCTGATCTTCTTCCGGCTGTTGCTGGGAACCTCCAGTAAACCAGCAGCAGATGATCACAGTGTTCTTGGAGGCCAATAATTAACAAGGGAGTTAGCAATGTTGACTCCTGAGCCTCATTCCTAGTTTGCCAAACACCAACTCTTTGGGTTGGTAGTCAGAACAAACCACCAACCCAAAGCGTCTGTATTTGACGACCACGGAATGAGACTCAACAATCAACTGTCTTTCTCAAGAGTTACACAACTGATATTTGAATGATTAGTTGAATATTTGGGAAAATATGCTTAGTTGTTTTCTTGATAAGAGTTAAATGAAATCATGTCTGTATGGTAAACATGAAGGTTCATAACCTGGTTTAGCTTAGCATAAACACTGGAAACAGGGGAGACAGCTATCTTGGCTCTGTCCAGGGTAACAAAATCTGCCTCCCAGCATCTCTGAAGATCACTAATCAAAACATTATGTAAAGGAATACTTCAGCCCCTGTTTAATCATTTGTGTATCAGTTACACACCCTGTGTTACCTTGAATTAGGAAAGAAAATAGTTATTTCTTTGTGTGCCTCCAAGGTGAATGAAGAATCCAAAAACAGACAAAATTCTCAGTGAATTAAAGTCATAGGGGTCTGTGTTTAACATCTGCACAACTCTCCAAATCCAAATCTCATTTATTCAGACGTATGCTCAGTATTTAACAAACACAAGCATTTCTGCTAAAACCATAATATTTAAAACACTTCCACATAAACAGGTGCGCTACTCGTCTATGTGTGAGACTGTTCATGCTGAACTGATTTACATAGCAGGCCTGAAGTTTTAGCAAAAATGCATCACATTTACAAATACACTCCTTTTTCATCTTCAGTCTGACATTGGGTCACTCTAACTGCTTTCCGTGGGGGAGGGGGAGTTGATACACCTCAACCAATCACTAGAGACCTGCTGGTTGCCTGAATCTAATGTCATTTTAAGTCCACGCTGATGCATAGCCATGACAATGGCATTAGTCCCATGGTAGCGCTCATTGGTTGTTTTATGTTGTAACCAAGAAACCGCTGTTTCATGTTATGATGCCAGACGAATCAGTCTCAAATTCAGTGGAGTGGGCGGATTCAAAGGTGTGGACACAGGTAAGATTCTTCGTTTACCGTGGAAATGTGTGAGAAAAACTACATTTTCTTCCCGAAATGAAAGTAACACAGGGTGAGAAGCTGATACAGGAATAGACTCACAAGACAGTCTTTAGATACTTTGCTTAACTAAAGACTGATGTCTTTCTCCCAGATTTTGTGTTTAGATGGGCGGACACAATTTAGAGTTTAAAAAAACTCCCTACGTTGCAGAACCAATAGTAAATCCACAGGGCGGTTCTTCGGTGGCTCGCTGAACTCTTGTGTTCATAAACATAGTCCGACTAGAAACACATGTAGTGGTACAAAATGGCTCAAGTCGCTGTAAGTCCTTCATTTTCACAATCTTGTGGACTGAGCACATGTTGATAAAACGGAGTTAAATCTCTCAGCATCCATTTTCAAGCTCTCTATGTGTTTGTTGCCTTGCGGACGAGAAAAGGGGGAGCGCACGTTTCCAGGAGGGTGTGTCCTTTTCAAAAATGCAAGAGGCGTTGCTTTGTTGCCGGCCGTTTTCGCCGGTGTGTTAAACACACTTAGGAGTGTCCCCAGACTATCAGAAGGCGGAGATCTCTGATTGTCTGGTGGCGAGACTAATACACGAATGGCTATTTGTTGTGTGAAATATTCCTTTGAACAATAAGTTGGAAGCTCTTGAGTGTGTAGTCTGCAAACCAAAAAATATTTGTCCATTCCTTTAATCTGCTGTCACTGCTTACAGACCAAGTGACACTTCAGCTATTTACAGCACGTAGTCATTAATCATTTCTGAATTGTGAATACATTTAAAGCTACAAACATATGGTGTAACTCTATAATCACTGAGGAGGTCAGCTGTTAGAGACACAATGCATGTCTGCTCTGCCCCTTTTGTTTCCACTCTGTCTGTTGAAAAGATGACAGGAGAAAATGTTTATATGGAGCCTTTAAATGATTCATCTACATCTCATCATTCATCATTTTGACACAGTGGGATTGGGTTCATCTCAGTGTATTGGTGTCATGTGCCGACAGTGTGAACATGACTTCACAGGTCTTTTTTTAATGTTACTAGAAGAGAAAAGTCCAAAATGGGGCTTTTAGCCCCCTTCTTTTTTCCCCCTCTGGAGATTACACAGGGAGACAAGAAATAAATGAACTTCCCCGGTGGTATAAAATTGCCTGTCTCCCTTAAAGTCTCAATAGCCTTCAAACCTCAAAGGGTGTTGTCATAGTAATGGAAGGCAGTGGAAATAATGCCTGCTTTGCCGCATTGCCGGGTTACTGGCCCTGGTAGCCTTTTCTCACTACAACAAAAACCTGACAGAGAAAGAGAGGAGGGGGGACGAAGGAGGAGGGTGTTGAGTTTAGACAGATGGAGAAAGGGAGGGTGTAGAAGTAAGCATGGAGAAGGGTTGTGCGTGATATGTGAGGTACAGTGTGAGGTGTGTGAGGCCTTCAGACGCAACAAAGTGAGAGTCTCTTACGGGGTCTGTGTGTCATTTTTAGACTCTCTGTCAGGCACATTGGAGGTGGCCTGCCTGCGGGTGTTTTGTTCTCGTGTGAGTAAGAATAGAAAACAGATTACTCCCAGTCCGTCTTCCTGAGAGCAGTGGTGTAAAAAAAAAAGTACCAATAGGGCTGTACATTACGTCATTTTTTTTCACAGTTGAAGCTTCCACTGAGGTTTTCAAATGTCTATCTTCACAATTTAATAACACTGTCATCCTGAAAAATCATTAAAAATCCTTGAATAGAAACCTCAATTTAAATAAAATGATTAATATAATTTAATGAGTTAGTGTTTGTTCTGTTAAATCAACTTTCTTTAATCAATAATTGTAATGTATTTATTAGATTGTCGTTAGACCACCCTGTTAATACAAATGTGTGCCCCTTTTTGTGACCCTGGTCACTGTTCTCAAAAGTATTTAAGGTTTTTATTTGATGAACAAACTTTTTAAAATTAAATTCTGACTTTTAGACTTTACAACACTCCAGAGTAATTGGAAATGTTTGGCTCATACAGCCCTATCTCCCAGAAATTATGTTTATATACAACCAATTTCAAACAGCAAATAGGTTTTGAGGGAAACTTGCTGCTAAGAGAATTATGTTGTCTACCAACAATATGAGGAACTGTTGCTTGGTAACGTACCTGGCAAGTCACAAAAATGTTGACACTCAGCAAAATCTTCACTGACAACATATTTCAGTTGTTTTCTGCCAAAATAGATAATCTTTCAATACAACATTCACAGTAGTTACTATAGCAATGATTATTTATAATATTTTTTATTAACGTTTAACCTAAATCACGATCTTTCCCTGACCTTAACTAAAGTGATTTTGCTGCCTAAACCTACAGGAGTGTGAAGGCAAACCCTGAATTTTGATTTCAAAGTCCTGAAACTACCTTAAATTTGTACTTGAGTAAATGTATTTGTTATTTTCCAACACTTACTCAAAGGATTCTTTTATTGTTAGGGTTGAGAGGTCACTGTCTATCTGCTGAGGTTATGAAGACAGACTGAAGTCATGAGATTATTCAGAGGCAAACTGCAGCTCCTCTGAAATGTAGTTTATTCATGCAGGTTATTGATTTAATTAATTCCTGTTGGAGCGGAGCCACACAACCTCTAACCTCTACTGCACCAACCCTTCCTGCAGTCACGCTGATGGGAAGACAATGGATCTGATTACAGGAATTTGTATTCCTCATAACACAGGCTGCACAGTTCCAAAGTTCAGTTTTTACGTGGTAAACAGCAGCTGACGAAAATACTCACCATTCAGTAGCTGTTTAAATCATTTCACACGATCTGCTTTTCAGAGCATAAAGGTGAGAAAGTGGTCAGGAAAATAGCCCATAATGAATGACCTTGTGCCACCAAGTGTGTCTTTGTGCTCTAAATTAAACTCACCATACAGCCAGAACAATAGATATTTTTTCACCTTCACTGTGTGTCCTGAACGTTTTAACATAAGCCAGACTCTGCTGTAACTGGAGCTTTATTACTATTCAGTGACCTTTCCTGCAGCTGCACTACCTGCACTGTTGCACACTCCTGTTTGCCATTAACAGTCATGGAAACTGTCATCACTGTGGATATAGGCCAAAAATAGATTTTTTTAAAATATTAATACATGGCTGAAGCTCTTTTGTACTCTTCTTTATAACACTTTAATCACACAAAGATGTGTGTGTTTGTGGGTGGGTGTCTGTGTGTCATGATTCCCGCCGTTTCCTGGGGAAGGATAATGCTCGGGGTCAGGGGTCAGTGCAGAGGGGGTTTTGTGGGGGGTTGTGGGTGCCTGGAAGCCATTTCCTGGCCTGACAGATGAACACAGTCAGCTCTCTCTCAGGATCTGGGGGCTGTTTTTCTCCAGGATGTCAATAATGTCATGTCATCCTACAGAGCAACATGCAGGAAGTCCATTACCAAACAATGTGTGGATCAATGAATCAACTCACTGCTCTGACACTGCTGCCCCCCAGTGGTGCTGAGGACACAACACCGCCATGATGAACATGTATGACAGAGTCCTGTTGTCTCTGTGTTTGCAGGTGTGTACATACTGATAGCTGTCGGGGCTGTGATGATGCTCGTGGGCTTCCTCGGGTGTTACGGTGCCATTCAAGAATCTCAGTGCCTGTTGGGAACAGTGAGTCGCTCTCTTTTTTTTTACTTTTATTTTTTCTATACATTTAATTAAGGTGTATTGAGTCTGCGTACATGAATAACTTTCCTTGTTTTCTTTCTTTAGTTCTTCTTCTTTTTGGTGATCCTCTTTGCTTGTGAAGTGGCTGCAGCGATGTGGGGTTTCATGAACAGGGACACAGTAAGCAACACACACACACATCTGCCACTGAGTGTTTAACGTTTGCATTGATTTTCCACCTCGCTCCAGTGAACGTGCTCTTGTTTGTTGTTGTGTCTCTGAAACAGATCTCCAAGGAGCTGATCAACTTCTACGACTCCGCGTACATCAAAGCTGTGGACGTCTCAGGGTCTCCCAGTAAAGACTCTGCCATCAAGGTGCTGGACGTTTTCCACTCTACGGTACGTCACGATGTAAAAATCCTCCCTGCACAGTTGTTTTGTTATGTGTACAAGGCGTATGAATCTATTTTGATCATGTGTTTTGTTGAATGAGTGACCTGTTGTTTCTTTGCCGACGCCTTCAGCTCGACTGCTGCGGCAAAGGAGACGACACCGCTCTCTTCAAACAAGTCGTTGGCACCTTGTGTCCCAGAAAGTCTCCAGACGATTTTCTGAAATCTCAGGTATACTCAAATTCTTTATTAACCCAATACCTTGGACAGAAATGTTTTTCAGTGGCAGTTGTCTGGCTTCCTTAACATATATTTCCGTGGCTGCAGAATAGACAAGGCTATTCAGTGAAGACACGCTCTCTGACCCCATGGGAGCTATGGCGTATGACACATGCACAATATATCTGGGGCTCTGTTGTTGGAGGGTTACAGTAGACTGTGCTAGGAATAAAGGCATGGTGTCCACTCAGGTGCTCTCAGGGTGCACCCTTTTTAGCGTCTTTGGGTGCGCTCAACCTGGCAGAACTTTTTCGGTCGCTCAATTGGATAGCAGCTGAACATTTTCATTTAGAAAGCATTCGTTTATTGTCTTTATGACCTCCTCAGTGATTGCAGAGTTGTTAATTTTACCCATATCTTTATTTCTCTGATATATATCAATATAAATTCTGACTCAGGGCCGATTGCGGACGCCTCAGTGCAGCGAATCAATCATCCCCATGTTCTATGATAGCTATTAAGCTTTTCAACAGATGCAGATAAGATTATACTGCGCACACGTTATACCCCAAGGATATGAAGTGATATGAGGCAGCGACTTCTCCTCCTTTTAACCTCATTGAGAACAGACAGGAATAAACACTGTTTAATAGCAGAGGTGGAGTTACGTTGGGTTTCTGGGGTTCCAGCTCTGAATGTTTTCTCAAAAGCCTCAAATTACCTTCAACTTTGTGTCATTTAAATAATAACATATTCCCATTGTGTTTACCCTACTGTGCTATCCCCTGAAGAAATCTAATATAATTGAGTGAATGTTTCTCTGTTGGCCTAATATTGAAGTGTTGAAGACTTTATTTACTTGACATTGTTTGGGATCCTTCGTTTGCAGTTACAGCAGCCCAGATTATTATGGGATGGATTCAAATGTAACAACTACATTTACTCTGTGAACTCTACCTCAGCAGAGAGTAGGAAAAACAGGTTTCAACATTAGTAATGCTGTTAACTGTACGCCAATTTCCTACCCACCCAATGTTACGTAACTTCAAAATGGTAACGTCAGTGAATTTTGCCAGTTTTTAGGTGGAAGAAGTGAAAATTAGTCAGCCCAGCTGCCAGAAGAAAAATGATTGCATTGTTTTTATGCAAACCAGGAATACGTCACATTCACACCTCTCATAAGTGTCATATCAACATTTATAAAGTGACACAGTGAATAAGCTGACTTCGTCATTAGGGGGTGGAGGGGACGGTGAATGTTGTGTCAACTACTACAGACCACTGTTTGAAACCAAACAACAACACTGGCTGTTTTTTGGCGACCCTTTGCTGCTTTTCCACAGGTGTTTGAACCAACAGATCTGGGTGTTTTTCACTGAACGGTCTCTGCTTTCCTAGGGGCCTTTGTGCCTCCAAACATGGGTGTTTTAAGCCAAAAAATGAAAGTCTCCTAACAATAACTAAGTGGTCTAAACCTAACCTCACCTTCACCACAACGTTGTTGAGAAACTTAAAGTTTCAACTTATCTGCTGCAAAATAATGTACAAATGTAACATATTCGTGATTTGTAGAAATGTACCATGCTTTGTAGCAATATTGGAATTTTATATGTGGTGTATGTCAGGGACCGGTTGTACAGACACCGTAATATTTTTCCTTTAGTATGACACTTAAGGCTTAATTTCTCCTTAGCTGATAGACTTACACAGTTGCACAGATTCCTTTAAAAGGTTTCCTTAATTATGGACTCTATTGAAAGAGATTTTGCAGCTTTACAAGTTTCCATGGAAATTGTTTGCTTGGACTCACACTTGTGATGCCTGCGATTGTCACATAAAGTTAGCTTATAAAAGGATTATACTTCTGGAGGAATACAATCATAGAAAGCACAAACTACAAAGTAAATCTGATCCTCAAATACCAGAAAACAATTTTAGGAAGAAATATTGCAACAAAAATTAATACAGTCAAATCCATAGTGTAAAATCAATATGGTTTATCACCATAAACTCTGTCATGTTGCAGTTAAGACAGAGTCAGAGGTACTTTAAGCTTTTTAGGACTAGGAGAAAACCATAAATACTTAAGTGAACATAAGGAGAATACTTAAGGGTGTTTTGTGCAACCAATTTTATTTTGAAGAAAACTTAACGAGGATTTTAAGGAAAATCTTAACTTAAGGTGTTTGTGCAACCGGCCCCAGATATTTAATTCACTGGTTGAGCCACATCCATCTCAGAAAATTCACTACACACTGTATGGATCAATATCTAATGCTGTGTTAACTTTATCTTGCACCAATGGGCTGATTTTATCCAGTGCTAGTATTGTTTTTCAACGAGACTGTTGGGTTATTAACTCATATTAAAATATAAATATTTTGATCCGGTGTTAGACACAAGACGCTGAAATTTTTACCTGACATTACAAAAGTATTGTCAGACGTAGGCTATGACATGCAAAACTGCAAAAAAACAAAAAAAAAAAAACACGTCATTAACAATAAGTAACACATGGTGACATGCGTATTTAAAGAGAGAACATTTCACAGCCGTATCATATTTGCTTTGGGTTTATAATTCAGCTGTAATATAAAAAATAACACCAACACATTGTCTTGGGTGGTTTTCCACCCACCTATTGTGTTGGTGCTACATTGACCCAAATTACTTACACAAGCTTTTATCCTTTTCAAGTCCTCTCTAGTGTTTGTGTTGCTAATAGATAACATATTACATAATTAATTATTTAGAACTGTGCGGTCAGAAGCCGCTGATAATCAGCACTTTGTTTTGACAGCAGACGCAGCTCTCCATTTCATGTAACCCAGCCCAGTGTGTGTACAGTGTGAGGGCTTAAAACTTCTCCTTTATCACAGCAGCATGGTCATCATCTTTATTTCTGCCCCCTCCCAGAGCTGTCACGACAAACTGATTGAGCTGTTCTCGGAGAAGCTGTACCTGATTGGTCTGGCTGCCTTGGTGGTTGCTGTCATCATGGTGAGTGTCAGAGTGAGCCATGGCCAAATGTTTTCCTGAAACTGAACTGCTTTTATCAGCACTGATAAAACATTGAATTAAGCCGGTCTGTCCCTTTTTCCCATTTAGATCTTTGAGATGATCTTCACCATGGTGCTCTGCTGCGGGATCCGTAACAGCCCTGGAGCATACTAAGAGTCCAGCCGACAAGCAGCGTCAGCCTTTAATGGGATTATTTTATTATGTGTTTCGATGCATCTGCGCCTCTTCCTTATGACTATTACATGACAAGATGGATATCTCTCTTTGATTTTAGATTAGAAAGTTCTTTTTAATAATGCTAATCCATCAGCACTCATCTCTCTTACACAATAATTAAGCTTCTCTCAATCAGACTTTTTTTTATTTATCACTCTTAATATGCATATTTTATACAAACAGTATGTTGTGAAATATTTCTCTGAGGTCTTAATGCTGTTTTTATGGATGTATAAATTGTATATATTCTTGTCATATATTAATAACAGTTAGGAGAGTGCATGTATTCCCTGACTGGTTGTTTGTGACGCATGTGTCGCTGCAGTGTTACAGTGTTATAATATAATTTAAGCAGCAGGGTGTCAGTGGTCTGAGGTAGTGTTCTGTCTCACTCTAATGATCATCAGGATGATGAGTCGGCCTGTGTGGTTTTTTTTTTTAGTCGACTGTGTGTCTCTTCTTTGAGCCTAATGAACCATCTTCATGCTGTCTTTTCTTTATTAACTTGTGAATCGCCAGGCCTTAAATGAACAGTTGTGACTTTTCATCTGTTTTAATAATGCTAATAAATTATGTCACCTTCCTTCTTCTTTGGAGGGTGGAGCATACATTATGTGGTGTTTTTCCACCTTTTATTTTGCTTGTGACTCCTTAAAGGGACACCCCGAAATCAAAAATGCATATTTTTCCTCTCACCTGTGGTGCTGTTTATTAATCTAGATTGTTTTGGTGTGAGTTGCAGAGTGTTGGAGATATCGGCCGTAGAGATGCCTGCCTCCTCGTGAATATAATGGAACTAGATGGCGCTCGATTTGTGGTGCTCAAAGTGCCAAAAGATACATTTTTAAAAACTCAACAGCAATGTCTCTTTACCGGAATCATGACCTGGTTACTCAAGATAATCCACAGACCTTCATGTGAGCAGTTTCATGTAGGAACTTTTTCTTTCTACATGCACAGAAGGAAGTGTGCATCTACTGCTAGCTCACCTAGCACCACTGAGCTAGCTAACATTACAGTTCAGCTGAGGACACCATTAATGTTGACGTCACACCTTTGGCAAGTCTAGTTTGGTAGAAAGAAAATAGTTCCTACATGAACTGCTCACAACAAGGTCTGTGTATTATCTTGAGTAACCAGGTCTTGATTTCTGGAAAGACACATTGCTGTTAAGATTTTCATGTGTTTTTTGGCACTTTGAGCACCACAAGCCGAGTGCCATCTTGTCCCATTACATTTGAGAGAAGGCTGATATGTCCACTGCTGATGTCTCCAACACTCGGCAACTCACACCAAAATCTAGTTGAATAAATAGCACTACAGGTAAGAGGAAAAATATGTAGTTTTGATTTTGTGGTGAACTGTCCCTTTAAGATGAAGCAAATTCTTTTTCGTTCTACGTCTATAAATTGTGATCAGGGGTTTCACCTCCCAGATTATTTTACTTGATTAGTTTTTAGAGGCTTGAGGAGGTTAAACTACAGTATTCTGGGGGGAAAAGAAGCATCTAATAGAGAGAAGTCAGGAAAATAAATAACTTTATGTATCCTAATGAGTGATGTGATTTTTGTCTTATTTCTTACTGTTATCTCATCATGACCCATTAAATTCATCTTGTGACTACTTGTAAGGAGGCTTTTCACAGCATCATTTAGGGATCCAAGTCTAATAAAATCCATCATACTAATCCAACTCCTCAATTAAAATGTCTTGTGATCTTTCAGTGACATTCTTTACAGTGAGATGTTTAAATGAAGGATTTGGCTCAGTGTTTAAGCTGCTCACTCTCGACAACAATCTCCGTCTTCTTCCCTCTGACAGCTCCATTATGTCACACCCTCACACAGGCCTACAGTATTTGCCGTGTGTCGCCACAGGGGGGCGGTGTGATATATCAACGCCCCTGTTGCTCAATCAGCACATACTGTCTCCCTGCGACTCATTTGAATACATTAAAAACTCAACTGACCTGTATTTCTGGTGCTGTGGCAGTGGACACACCCAGTACACTCAGTGTTTGTTCTGCTAAAAGGTTTACTTTCTCACGTCAAACATGTTTACTTATATTTTTTTTTTTTGAAGAGGCAAACTGTATGAATCCTAAAAGAGACAGACAATACATGAAAGGAGACCACATTTCCTTTTACTCGCTTAATCTTAGTAACACTTTAATGTACAACACAATGCAAGCTGCCAAAATGACCATAAACCTCTCTGAAAAGTTTCAGCTAAGCATTATAAAGTTCATGTGGACAGAGGCGGAGCAGTGGGGTGGTGTCTGGGGCTCCAGCTGGGACTGTTTTCCCCAAAAAGGGGCAAATATTTTAGGTTTTTAAAATTTCTTTCAGCTTTGTGTTATTCACATAATAATATATGTGCGTATTGTTTGTCCTACTGTGCTACTTCCTCAAAGAAATCTATCTTAACTGAGTAAACATTGCTTTGTTGGCCTGTCAGTCTGAGTCAGCAGGACCACCTTTACTTCTTACCCTTCTCTCTCTCTGTCTTAGCAAATAAAGGCAAAAGCCAGAACAAACAAACAAAAAAAGTAATGCTGTTTACACTGAATTCCTGACCTGCCTATGTTACATAACTTAACATAGTAAGGTGAAGACCTAGAGTTGATACAGAGTGCCTTAGGGTTTTGTGTTTATTTGTTAAGTGTTTTTTTTTCTTTCTTTCTTTGTTTTTCATGCTTGTCTGCACCATTTTAAGCCTTAAAGGGTCATGTTTGTTTTGTTATAAATAGAAACATCAGACATTTTTTGCCTTTTTTTTAGGTGCCGGGAGTGAAAAGACATCATCATCCATCCCTGTTGGTTTCAGGGTGATGAAGACAGATGGAGAACAATTAGATACAAAATAGGACGTAGGCTCTACAGCAGGGGTGTCAAACATACGGTCCGGGGGCCAGAACCGGACAGCCAGAGGGTCCGATCCGGCCCTCTAGATGACTTTACAGGCTGAGAGGTTTCAAGAGCAATCTAAACAGTGCGTAGATACCAACTGTAAGGCCGGGGATGACTTCACCTGTTTCTTCAGTAGCTTCAGCTTTAGTGGGAAATCATGACTAAATGCACATGTAATGACAGTGAGTAATAGACTGACTGAATGTGGAAAAAGTGAGACATACTGTTGAATTTGCACATCATTTTTTTGAGGATATCAAAAGCTGCTCATCATTTCTTTTGTAAATGAATGAACATTTTCAAAATGGATGTCTTTACACTAAAAACATGAAGGGGTTGCTATTTATAGGTTACACTGCAGTGGTTTTACTGGTCCTGCCCATTTGAGATTGAACTGGGCTGTACAGTATGTGGACCCTGAACTTAAGTGAGTTTGACACCCAATATTCTTGGCAGTGATATTGTTTTTATGAAATGGTGTACAGATTTTCAAGCATTATCTTATCTCAAATGGCTTGACAAATGCATATAGCTGCTGTAAATGGGAGAGAAACCTCCCTGGGGAATAGCATACACAGTCTGGCTCCACCCCTGCAAGACATATACACATATTTTAGGACTGTTGCACCAAAAAGTGTGCATTTGAGTTGACAAACTGTATCTACAAAGAAAATTTGAATGACTCTATTGCATTATTGTATTTCATTTAATTACACACATATGTACATTACAGTGTACAATGATATTTAGACATTCATGTTTAATGCTCAGCAGTTTAGGTAAACCCCTTCCCTGTTTCCACGTCACAGTCACATATGAACAAGGCCAGGTCCACATTACAGTGTTTTTCTCAGACGGATGTGAAAGGACTTGACTGGCCAACACAGTGTCCCGACCTCGACTCCGTCCAACACCTTGAGGATAAACTGGAATGTCGCCTGAGAGCCAGCTCTTATCACTCAACCTCAGCGCCTGACCTCACTAACGATCTTGTGGCTCAATGAAAATCCAGCAGCCAAATTCAGAAATGTGGTGGAGAGACTTCCCAGAGGAGTGGAGGCTGTTACAGCAGCATAAGGCCTTGTTAAGAGACGTTCAACACTCACACATGTGAAGTAGAGGACGGTACATTTATTGAAGTTAATTAAGTTAAATTAACTAACAAATTATGATGTATTATTATAGATTAAGATAAAACTTTATTGATCCTAGAGGGAAATTCACATGCTGTCCAGCAACATATTAAGTAATTGAAATCAGGTCCATTTTTACCAGTTGCAACATAAATGTGATTTTTACACATTAGTGCATTAATAATTAGAATGCAATGTATGATCATGAAATGGGCCATTAAGCATAATGAGTACTTTTATTTTTGGTACTTTGAGCATATTTTGATGTCAATAGACATAGATTTTGGCTGCAGGACTTTTGTGTGTATTTTTACACTGCTTTACTTAAGTTAAGTTCTTCTTTCATCGCTGCATGTCCGCAAACAAATACATTTAGGTTGCCAAACAAGACTGGCTCAGTTCAGTCCTCTGAACCTCTGACCTGGAAAAAGTTGTCCACACCTTCAACTCCACCTCCCTTGATTGCTGCATCTCTTTATATTTTGCATTACTCATCTGAGCCAAGAGTGCAGAGGCTCTTTAACGGCTCAAAAACAGACTTAAAGGGACAGTTCACCCCCAAAATCAAAATGACATATTTCTCCTCTTACTTGCAGTGCTATTTCCTCCTCAGCTGAGCTGTAATGTTACTAGCTCAGCGGTGCTTGGTGAGCAAGCAGTAGATGTACACTTTCTTCTGCATGATGATACAGTGGGTGGGTGTAGTTTGTTAGAAAGAAAATAGTTCCGACATGAAACTGCTCACAACAAGGTCTGTGGATTATCTTGAGTAACCGGGTCATGATTTCTGGAGAAAGACAGCTTTCGAAATGTTTTTTTTTTAACCTCTGAGCACCACAAGCTGAGTGCCATCTAGTTCCATTATACTGGAGAGAAGGAAGACATCTCTATGGCTGATATCCCCAACACTGCAGCTCACACCAAAATAAGCTAGACTGATAAAAAGAACTACAGGTAAAGGGGAAATTATGCACTTTTGATTTTGTGGTGAACTGTCCTTTTAACATTAAGCTTTATTATTCATATTTTTTCACAATATTTCACAAGAAATTAGGCACAGAAAAAGAAGCATTGCTTAATTTACAGCTGTAAAACATGGTCAAATACAGTGGATTTTTATGCTCTATATGTCATTGGTGTTGACAGCACTATTTATGAAGCACTACCTTATACCCAATTCCCAAATAAGTCTATCTAGAGATCGAACTGACTCCACTGAGATAACTTACTCCAAACATAAGTAACAACACGGTGCATTAATTTACGTATGGATTTCTTTCTGGCACACAAAAGGACGTCACACTTGTTCATGTACAGTCATGGCTGTATCACCCATTGGGCCTACCTGGTCCAGGCCCAGGGTCCTAAGAGCTCAGGGGGCCCCTGAGCCAAAGCTTCTGCATGCAGTCGCTGTTGTTAACTTTGCATTTCTTGTCAAACGGCATAGTCATCATGTCAGTAGCAGAGCCCTAAAAGTCCTAAAAAAAGGACTTTCAGACTTCATATACAAAGCGCACTCTGTGCAGTGTGGGCCCATGAATTCTGTGGGAAGAAACAACAGCATGTTGTGCCTGCCATGGGGCCGGTAGGGAGCCTCTCTGTCATAATTTGCCTATGTGTATAGCCCATATAATGTGTAAAACATAAATATTTCCTTAGTGGGTTTAATGACAATGCTTTATGGTCAGTCCTGTGTGCTGTCAGTCTGATGTGAGGAGGACATTTGCATGTCTGGGCCCATAATGTGTCCGTACCTGCGGCTTCATTTCTTTTGAAATGTCTGTAAGTCTTTGTATCTATTTCATGTGTACTGGGTGAACATTTTTTCCCTATAATAATAATCCAGTTTCAGGGATTACCACAGACAGACAGACAGTTGGCTCTTGACGCATGAGACAGGAGGCAGAGCAAGGGTGTCGCTCTCACTCTCTGATGCAATCACTTTCTCTGACGCACACACACACACACACACACACACACACACACACACACACACACACTCAAGGCTGACCTGAGTCAACCTTGAGGCTGATGTCTGTCACTCTGCACTTCTGATCTCTGCTGGGAATTCATGGACACAGCTGCTATGATGCCCCACTTCTCTGATTAAATGACTCATCAATGAAATGTTGCGACATCCTTCCCAAAAACACCACTGATGTTGAATCACATGCCATAAATAAAAAGTATTGTGCAAATTTAAAGCAGAAAAAATGTGCCTCCCTTCCTGAGAACAGTTTTGTTTCGGATAAGCATTCGTTTTACAGAGGAAAAGTGAAAACACACCGAAAGAGATAAACTTAATCTCTGACTGGTTGTGTCCGACACAGTCAGACTCTCCCTCCTCTGTACACACCCTGTGCTTGACTCATCTCTTTGTTTTGCATTCGCTGTGCATTCACCTGCTATGGTAATGGGAATCGTAATTTCAGGGCGGCGACAGTGACTTTAACTGTTACACTTTCTTATATCCCATCAGATCAGATCACTTGGTTAGACGAGCAAGTACACTTCATCTGAGAGGAGAACATCTACTACTGACAAAGCATCAATGGTTATGGTGAGTCAAAATCTGTGATTTTTTGGAGCTGTTTATACAGATTAATCTATTTTATTGCTGTTTTAATAATGAAGTTAAATTAATTTTCCTTTGCCACAGTCTCAGCCTCACTGAGACATCAAACGCCTGCGTGTGAAGCTTTTAGTGTTTGTTTCTATGTGCAAACATGTCGTGACGTGAAGCTTGTGTGATTGAGCGTGAACAAATATGTGTGCAGGTGAAAGGTGATTTTTCAGGTAAATGAGCTGATAAGCAGAGGAAGGATGCCTCCACATATCTCCCTCTGCATCTTACTCAGTGTAAACCTATAAACCTTGATCTGCTTTAGAGAGACGAGATCCTCCACTGTCCTCGAGGGAAATGATTGGCTGATTAAATAACCTTTGGACAGGCTGCGCTTTATCTTTTTCAGCTCAGATGCACCGAAACAAAGGAAGGCAGTCAGGGAACAAAGCAATTAGAGCAGACATGTTAATCCAGTGAGAGATGTTTATCTATTCTGCTCCAACAGAGACTTTTCTAACTGTATAGTCTTCATCCAGACAGGTAGACAGTAGTGCAGACATGCAGCATGTATGACTCCCATGCTTCATATCGCTTTCAAGTTGTCTGCAGTGACTCACTGTTGCTAAGCTCAAAGAAAACAACAACCAGATAAAAACTAAGGTGTGGCTCCACCTTAATAATAGAGTACGGCTGTGCCACACCTGGCACACCAACAGTCTTCCATTCAAATTCAACGTCATTATAAAGACTGAACTTAATATGAAGCCAATTTGTGAAGACATCAGAGACAAAGCTCTCCAGAGCCCAAACGCCTTTACTACAGCACACTAAGGCATAATGTATAAAGGATATACATGGATTAACAAAATCATTACAGATTCAAAAGGAACAGCAATTTATCTGTAAATAAAACCATAAATAAAACTGTTTGTTGCAAAACTAACAAACAGTGGTGAGTAGAAATAGATTCAGCATTTTTGAGTCACTGGTAAATCATTATTCCATTGTCATTTATAGTACCTTGTATGTTGTTTCATTTGTATTTTCATGTGCTCTTGGTTATGAGGTCATTGGTTCCTACCTGCCCCTTGTTTTGTAGGGACAGGTACAAGTGATACATACAGTAAGAGAGTGTGAGTGCCTCGTGCTTGACAGTGAAGAGACGTTTCTATACCTCTAAGTTGGGATGTGTTAATACTGTCTTGACGTGTTGGTAAGAATTAAACAGAGAGGAGGAAACAAATGCTTTAACCCGCTTATCACCCGCAGCCCCGAAGAACTGAGGAACACATACCATCAAGAAATGAGGGTTACAGTACCAATACCATAGTGTAAAATACTCTACTAAAAGTTCTATTAAAGTATTAGCATCAAAATATACTTTAAGGATCAAAAGTCAGAGTACTCAACATGCAGAACGGTCCATTTCAGATTAAAACACATTACTGTGTATCGATGGATTTTAATAAATAAAGCATTAATGCGTAAGCATCACTAATGTTGGATATCAGGGACACACTTACACTCCTCTGTATTTATTTAAGTCCCACGCACTGGAATTAAGAGATCTAGTGACATTTAAAATTGCACAGTGTACTAACCAATAAATAATTTGTAATCAATATAAAAGACAGCTTATGGACAGAGAGGGGAGTTATATATTAAGATAAAGATTTATTTATCCATTTTCTTATTTTATTTGATAGGGACGATGCAATTTAATATCGTTCAAATACAAAGTTTGGGACCAAAAATTAGCAATAGCTATAAACTCAGCAAGACCTGAGTTTATAGCTATTGCTAATTTTCAACTCTCACTTTTACATGCAGACCTAAAATGCTACTAAGATATATAGTTTAAAACATCATACAATCACAATACACTATAAACATGGAAGGCACATAAATCATACATAACATACATACATAAACCACAAGCCACATACCACACTTACATATACCACAATAGACGTACCACAACGTATATATTTAAGTGCACATAAATACACTTAAACTAATACTCTTTAAAGGTTTGAGCACATTTAGCTAAGAGTGAGTGCAGCTCTGGTTTGGTTTAATTCAAAAACAATGTAGTGTTTGCACTAAAAGTTTGTGTATATCACTTTGTGGGGTGATTTTGAGGAACAGTTAGTTGTGGGGACGGATGCTGGAGCGGCTGGTCGGTTTATATGACTGAGTATTGATGGATTACTAGACAAACATGTTGCTTCTTTCTACTCCTTTTTGGACATGAAGTGTTAATTTAAGTTGCTTATTTAAAGTCTGTAAGATATGTCCTCTGTTATCTGCTGTTTATTGCTGTTCTGTTTGATTTTTTTGTGCATATTTTATTTTATCAAAATTTTAGATTTAATCATGTGAATTCAGTGTTACAGCTGATAAAAGTGGAATGAATTACAACTATTTCATAAACCTCTGGGTAGCTCCTATAATAATACATCATAATTTATTTGTTGACTTATATGTTGTCAGCATTTGAAAAGCAACTAAAGACTACTGTTGTACTACACTAGCTCCTGAAATGTGGAGGAATAAAATGGAAATGCTGAAGTAAAGTACCTCAGAACTGAACGTCACTGCAGTACTTGCAGTAGTTTATTCCATCCTGTGAACAACAGTGTAGTAACACAGCATGACATGTGACATCAAGGTGTTAATGAATTGGCTCTGTCACATTTAACCTGGTTATTAATTTGGGTATGACTCCACTGACCACAGAGCTGTGAGAGAGTGATGAATCACTGACAGTTATTTGACCTGGTTTCTCCACACTCTCACCTTATGTTAAACTCTGATTCATGGATCTTTATTTGTTTTTGTTTTATTTTTTCATTTTAATGTTAATAATACTGTACATAATTGTCATGGTTTTACCTTACATCTTAAATTATGTTATATTAAATTTAAAAAATACATTAAAGTTGTTTTTAACCTTTTTTTTTAATTCCACTTAATTCAGATTTTCACAGATTTAAGCTTAAATTTATGCGATTTCAGGTATTTTCAGAGTAAATAAAACCTCAAACATTTTGAAATCCAGTTAAACCTAACTCTCAATTTCTAATTGAGCACTCTCTTGGAGATTAAATCTGAAGTTCTAAACTAAATTGTTTTTTAAAGGTTTAACTAACAAATATTTGACTAAAGCAACAGCAGCAGTGCGTAAAGAGGAGCCGCTTACCTGTGAGTCACCTGGAGAAAACAGGGCAAGTAGAGGCCAGTAAAAAGTACATTAGAGACTGTGTGGTGGAAAGAAAATGGCTATTTGGTTTTATGAGAGCAGCTGGACTAATTATATGACATTAAATATAGACATGAGTGACTCCAGAGGGAGGCAGTAACGCAACGTTAAAGTGACCAACTGCACTGAAACCTGAAAGAATAAGATAAGGAGAGGAGCACCTGTGTGAGTCAGGTACTGGTCTGGGTTCAGTGAGGCTCCACCTCCTGCTGGTGTGCAGCTCTGCTCGCTCTGTGTGCGCTTCTCTGTGCGCCTCACATACTTTCGGCTGCGCAAACAACCTGCCCGCACCACTCTGTCCGGACGCTTCTCTCGCGTCTCGTCTTCTTTAACTTGTCACTATGAGTGTCATGGCCTCTGACCACGCGTTTCTGACCGCTTTACAGCCCAACACCACGGTCACCACTTATGGACTCCCGTCTGAGATCCACCTCGGGAACGGGAGCACCATGTCGGACGAGATGGCCAGAGCGCGGCGCGTCAAGGAGCAGGTCCAGATGAGAATGTCGCAGAAGTCCACACTTCCGCGTCAGAATGGATCGGCCACACAATACGCCATGTCAGGTAAACAGATCTATTTAACTCACAAAGAACTGCAGCGGCTTTATGTTCTGCTTTGTGACAGTATTTCCGTGTGGAGCTCAGTGAACTGAAGAGAGATTTGGGGTCAGTGACTGCTAAAGCAGCAGCCACTCAGAGCCCCCCACAGCTACAGGTACAGGTGCAGGTGCAGGTACAGGTGTTGACAAAAGTGCTGAGTTTATGGGCGAATAACCCAGCACTTAAACAAGTAATTAAAGCTTTTATCTGACCGGTCAGTCTTGTTTCCTTTGGCCTCAGTCCAGAAAAGTGAAATAAAATCATTTGGGTTGGGCTTTTCAATTGCACGGGACATTCCAAATTGGTTTTTAAGTCACACTGCACACAACTTTTAAAAGTTTGTGAACTAACAAGTATTTTAAGTACTTTATTTTCAAATCAATCTACTGAATACTTTATCCAATAATCATGTCCTCCAGAGTTCCCAGAGCTTATAGTGATGTCTTAAGTATCTTTTTTTTTTTTTATAAGATAAGTCAGTTTAAAACCCAAAGATATTTAGTATAATGGGCAGGGCCGTAAATATAGACAGTGCAGTTGCATTGGGGCCTGTGGGGCGGAGCAGCAATATGTTGGAGAGTGTTGGGTGGAGTGTTGGCCCTCAGAAATACACCGCACGTTAAATGAAAAATGGTGCCATTTGCTGTATATTCTGTCGAAAAGGCAAGGCCATCTCTGTCGGGGATTTTATTCCTTTTGGTAAAATAGTCAGGAGCAATCTTTAAACTACACAAACTTTAAAAAACTGTGACAAACATTTCAATTGAATGAATAATTTTTTATATTCTTTGGGGTTTTATGCTCTGATGATTGCTGGATAATATGTTCATTGATGTTGTCCAGTGTCATCGCTATTTGATCATTTGACAAGAGGATACGATAAATGGTAGCTTTTGGGGGCCCGTCATATTATCATGAACTGGGACCTGTCGTAACTCCCTTATTCCAGTGTACAGAGGACAAAGAAAACCAGAAAATATTCACATTTAAGAGACTTGAACCACTGAGGTTGTGCTTTAAAATTTACTTAAGCAACTTGTTCGGTTTCAAAAGAGTGGATGATAAATTTATTGTTTCCCCACAGATTAATTATTCGATTAATCAGTACAGGTTTAGAGTTAGTTACTTTCTCTTTCATTTATTTTACTGGAACCAATGTCATAATCCCCCTGACTCAGATCAGTGAGGAAGCTTTTACTTTCAAGAGTGTGTGTGCATTAGCATGTCTGATGATGTGCGTGTGACCCTGCTGAATTCCTGGGAACTTGTTTCTTGTCATCTCATGGGGGGGAATTCGTCCATTCAGCTGCTCCGCAGGTTCAGATGAACCTAAGGCCTGAGCTGCGATCTCACAGCAGCAGCTCTGTATGTCGTCTACCTGCCCATGAGAAAGGGTTAATGTGTAACAAGCTCAAACAAGAGCTGCTTTCATGAACTTCCCTGATAGCAGATCAAGGTGAAAGCCTCTCTCTGTGAGATTGAGTTTCAGGTCTTACTCAGCTTTAAGAGATGAGGGCTGATGAGATACCTGGGAGATGACGGTGTCGTGAGAACCAGCTGTTGTGTTGTCTGTTTAAAGGCGTCGCAGTTTTAGTTGGCGTCTCTTTGAGTCGTCTTGGCGCTCAGACAGAGTCACTCAAGGTGGGGTTGTTCTGTAAGCCGCAGTGAGACTCTCACAGGAGAAATTAAAGGATTGCAGAAGAGCTGTGAATTAGTTTACTCAATTGTTACAACTTATGTGACGACTTGATGCAGTTAAGGAGCTCAGTTGGTGTTGAGCTACACTTAGACACGTTATTTTTTTAAATCTGCTGACTAAAACTTGTGCACCTGCTTGATGCATGAAAACGTTCCTTCATGTCCCATAATGCAGTGTGTTCCCCCCAAACTGCAGTGAGCAGCATGGTGTTGGATCTTGTCTAATAACCTTTAAAGTTCTGGTTGTAAAGAACAATCTATTTCTCACTCGTCTAGTTTGAGCATTTCCCCGAGGCACCAACACACCTGCCTTGAGAGAAAAAACATGCTAATCGTGTTTTTTTTAATTGCAGGGATGCAAACAGACACACAAGTTTGCAAAATGAGTCAGTTTCTGGTTTTACACCCATTACATTTGTCAAACGCTCTGTCAAAACTAGGCTGGGTGTGATGTTTCACAGTGTTATCTCTGCCCGTCCTTTGCCCTGGGCTTTGCTGGGAGGAAAACACACAGTCATAAAATGTCGCCACGTCATAATCATCGTCTTTTCAAACCTGTACAAGAGGGAGAGAAGGATTCCTAACGACACGACAGGGAATGCTGCAATTTCAGTGGCTTGTGGCTTTGAAGGAGCTCATAATGAATGCACGAGTGTTCAAACATGAGGAAAGCACTCTGCGAGGAACGCCTCCTTTTTTGTATTTAAATATTGCAACAACTGTGCATGTATGGGCTTATTGGTGTTTACAGGAAGGCAAGTCTCAGCAGTGGGCGAGAGAAAGGGAAAAAAACTGTGTGTGTTTAAGTATTGGCTTTATGACCAAAGTGAATTTTTCAAAAGACAACAGAGGAAAACAAAAAGTTCAGTTGTCAGGGTGTGTTTTCCCTGTGGTGCAAAGGTGTGTTGGGCGTAGCCGAGGTTGGGCTGGGGCCAAGGGACATGTCAGTCAATCTCTATACTAACTGGTTTAGCCTGTGTGTACTCTGTAGACACGAAGCGTGACGACAGCTCGCCCCTCCCCTCTGCTACACATGGGAAATGTAAAACCTGCAGACGCACATGCACAGAATGCTCACACATTATCATAGGTGCAATCGCACAGATTAACCTGTCTTTGGTTTTTAATGTTTCCTCAGATTATTGTCTTATTTTTCTTGGCACTTGCAGTCACAGTCTGATGTCAGTAAGTGTCTGGGCTCCCTCAAGGCAAAAAGCAATTTTGAATCATGATCAATGCGGCCTGAATTTTATACCGATCATTGGCTCGAGCCTTGTGTCAGAGCATTTAACTGATCTTCAAACACTGACTGCTGGCTGCCTTTTCAGTCACGCTGCCTGTGTGGCTCTATGAATGACAGTGTCAATCAATCTGCCACTTTGATCCAGACTACTCAGCAACTATTAAATGGATTGCAATGAAATTTTGTTTATGGTCCCCAGACGCTGACTGCTGCAGTCTTCATGATCCCCTGCAGACATTTTAGTTTTCGTTCTCTTGAGGATGATTTGTAATAACTTTGGCAATCCCTCAACTTTTCATCTGGCGATGTCATCAGCTCAGGTCATTTTATTCTGTCCAATAATTTCACCATTTACCCACAAAACTAAAGATACTCCTATCAGCCTCAACTCAACTTTGTCTTTAATGCTAATTAGATAAACTAAGAGGTGTTAAGGCCCTGACACGCCAAACTGACATCAAAGAAGTATTGGCAACAAAGGCAGACTGTTGCATAACCTCACGTTGCCTGTGTCTCCGCCAAAACGTTGCACCTAAAACAACAGCCAACAGCCAGCAGGCATTTAAGTTCTATGTCTGCATGAGAGGAAACCAGCAAGGGAACATCTTCGAAAATATGGAGATGGGAGCCGGCGTGGGCAACCTCAGCATGGGAACACGCAAGACTGGCAGGACAGATTCATGACACTAGTTCGCCACTTTGCACAACCTCATATTACTGTGCGCTACGCTTTCCTCATATAAAAAGTTTGTTTGGATCTCACTCCCTCTTGACTTCTTTTATCTGTTTGCTTTTCTCACTTCCGTTTCTTGTCTCGTGCTGAGCTGAACTGTCAATCAGCGCAAGATCTCTCAGCAATGTGCGCCGCCGTCTCCTAATGTGGATAATCATGCCGATTTGTCTGGAAAAAAAGCAGACAAGGGTCGACTAGTGCCAACGGTTCGAGACACGACGCAGAAACTAGGGTGACAGATGCTCACCGACAGCGTGAAATTGACCAACGACCGACTGTCTGCTTGGTTTATCAAGCCCTCCAACATTTAGTTAAGAGCTGCTAGCATGGCTGTAGTCTTTTTTGGTGTTAGTTTGCCTCCCTGCAACAACAAATTGCTTCTCTGAAAGTCTGTGTCAGTTTTCTGAAAGTAAATGACAGAATGCAGTCGATTCCTGGTGATGAGAAACTATAGGAACAAAATGACACATCTGCAAAGAGAGTTTTGACACTTTTTGGAGGTATTCTGCTTCAGTTGATGCAGACATTTGAGTGGATAAACGGTGGCTACTTTACAAGCCTGCTGACACATTCATTACTGACCTGTCAGGTAACTCTGCATTCTGGTTTACAGCAAAGCATTCACACTGCCTCTGAGCGGAGAGAGCCGAGAGCGTCTTAGTGTGTCAGATGTGAACTGTTCACTCTGTGTGAAGGGTAACCAGAGATGTCAGACCTTGGGACCGGTCGGGTCTTGCTGTTACAGACTGTGTGCAATCGAAACTTCCATCGTTAGTGCAACAGGATACCTGCTATTCAAATTGTTTGTCTTTCATGCAAATCATTGTTGTAAATAAAAGAGGCGTAACACCTTGTAATAGCTGCGATTGTAATTAAATCTACCTCCACTGAGCCATGTGTTTGATAAAGACAGTTTATTTTGTGCTTTGAAGTCTTGTACAGTTATATTCAGATGAACTTAATTTGGTAACACTGAATTAAAACAAAAGCTCAAAGAAAAGTGTGTTTTAATTTAGAAACATGAGCTTGTAAAGGAAACAGGATTCAATTTAATCAATTCTTTGGCCGTATCCTTATGTGCAGTCACACCACTAAAGGTCAGGCTTGACTTGATGCTGTATTATTCATGTATGGCAGAGCCCAGTGATCAGTTGACACAACAAACACACACCATTTAAAGTTTTCCTCTCGCCACCATAGCTTACTTTGTTCTGCTTCTACACGATTACAAAATGACATTTGATTAAAAAAGTCCCCATCTTCTACTGAAGGGTGACCTCACAAGAAAACCCCCCAGAAAAAAAGAGATTTGTCAGCTGAGTCTGCTTTCAGAGGAAAAACGAACTCCTTGCTTGCAAAAAAGTGAAACCACTTTTTAACAGAAGTGCACACAGAGCAAAAGACGAAGAGCTTAACATGCAGATTTGTGGACAACACATTTCAAGCACAAGGAGACGGCACTTTTTGCATTCAAAGCGCTTCCAGTTGTCTTTGTCTTGTTTCTGCCTGGACCTGTATTTGACAGTGACACTGCTGCTTCTTATAAGATAAACGCATACATTTGTTATGATTTTTTTGTCATCTTAAAAAACCTCTTTCTGATACTGTTTTAAGAAAAGGAAGTTTCTGACATTTTAAACTAATTGTGACGCCCCTCCCACTGTCTTGGAGAATGTTCCAGCCAGCCTCACCAGGCAGTTGGCTGACATGGGAGTGTCGTTACCTTGATTAGGCTCACCTGGGCTTCCAGGCTATAAAAGCTGCCTCATGTGGTCACTTGGCCTCTCCCTTCCTTCAGCTGACATCCACCAAGCATCATTGCATTTGGTTTGCACCTTGCGCCTGACTTTGCTGACCTGCACACTCCGTCTATTATTCAAGTTGATTTTAGTTTAATAAATTCTGCTTGTTTTAAGTAAATCTTTTGTGTGGACTCCCTCCTTGTCACATTTACTGAGCCAGTTTGTGACATAATTCATCAATCGAGAAAATAAACAGATTAATCAACAGTGAAAATAATCGTTAGTTACAACCCTACTATAATGCAGCCTTTAAAACCAGGAAAAGACGAGGCTTACGATATTACAATATCCAAAATCTAAGAGTGCTTTCACACCTGCCCTGTTTGGTTCTGTTCAATCGAACTCACTTCATTTGCCCCCTAAGTGCAGTTCGTTTGGGCAGGTGTGAACGCAGCAGTCGCACTCGGGTGTGCATCAAAAAAAGCAGACCCAAACCTTCTTGAAGAGGTGGTCTCAATCAGGCTACAAATGAACTCTGGTGCAATTTTTTTGTGGTGAGATCCGAAACAACTGCAGTCACATGACACATTGTTTGGGTTAAACATGAGCATGTTACAGTCCTGGAGGATTATTAATGTGCACCTCCTCCTGTACTGCCTTAATATGCACATTCAGCACATCCAATGCATCAAAACATTGTTTTCTAGTTGAAGCCGCGCCTTGTTTTCAAACTGTATGGTTTGACTAAAATGAACAATGACAGCAATATAGTCCACAATGAGCAGCGCTGAAATCAACCTGCGTAGTTGTCCCTCCATTGTGACATTAGAAAGTGTCACATTTATCTTGCAATTGTACTCTTCTTCAGCGTTTTGTTTACTTCCTGGTTTCTTCCCGCACTGAAATTCTGACCAATCAAGAGCAGCTTTCTCGCCACGCACATTGTCTGGTCCACTTATAAATTCTGCCGTGAGAACATGAATCAATTCTAGCAAGTGAGCTCGTGGTCTGTAAGCACCCTTAGACACTAAATAGTCTCATCATGATATTTATATAATAGGGATGCACAATAATATTGGTGTCGGCCAATATCGGCTTTAAAATCAACTATGAGAATCGGCCAACATGCTTTTTTTTAATTTTGCACAATGAATAAATGTTACATACATTAAAAAGCATTCTGTTTCCTGTCTCCGTCCTTTGGTGGGCCATCATGATAACAGTATGCATGCATTATATGATGTTAATTCCACTATAGAAGAGATGTATGTTTTGGTTAATAGTTTACTGCATCAAAGAAAAGGTGTAAACCAGTTTTTATTCTTCTTGTGACATTTCACTTTATTACAGTTGTATCAATATGATCTTCTATGTGGCATTTATCTTATTTTCTGTCTCTGCTTCCTTTCAGACTACGGTGGTTCTTCAACAATGAAATATAGCACCTTTACCCCAAGCTACAGCTCTAAATCATCTTATATGTACTCTGGTGCCAAAACACTGGTAGGTACTGCAGCAGTATCTCACTGTTTCAGTGTGTACTCACACATATCATGGAAATATTACACTGATCATGTCATGTTTCATTTAACTGGATGTTCTAATAAACCAGTCTGACCCTCTGCTGGTGCCACAGGGGGTCACCCAGGACACAGCATGTGTGGTATTTCACGGTACACTGTGATGAGATCAGCTCGGGGTTTTCAAGTCCACCCTCTAGATTCCTCAATTTCAGTAATTCAACAGCAACACTAGCTTTGTGCCACAGATGTTTGAGCCCTGAGCTTTTAGAGAGGCCTGAAGTTACATTTTAGGCTTCATCGTACTTTTTCAGTCATGTTATATTTGAGTCACTAATAACACTGACCTCTGCGCCTAAATTACTGTGCCCAGAATGAAGAATGGAAATCAGTATGTCAAGGGCCTGACCCTTGTTTCCCAAAAGGTTGTCACAGCCAAAACCATTTTTGTCGATATACCGTGACTCATAACAAATCCACCCACATTCACAGTTCCTCTGGAGCATGATGAGTAACTCTGGTCACACCTTTGATTGTAACAGTCACTCCTCTCCTCATCCTCAGGGTCCACGCATGTCCCAAAGGTCAGGCTTCAGCTGCCAGTCTGCTGGCCCAGACATGGCCCACATGCACAAGATCAGTGTTGGAGGTGGTGGTGGCGGCAGCAGTTATTACAGAGAGGACATGCGTGTGGGCAGCTTCCATACAACCCCCAGGCCACAGAGCCGAATGGAGCAGCAGGTTCTCTCCCAGGGTGCAGTGCGGCAGCACACAGCGCTGGTGAATCCCTGGGTGATGGACGGCAGCGATGCCGGCAGCTTGGTCTCCGACCGTGAAGCCACTTTAAACCGCCAGTATGCTCATAGCGCAATCAACGACTACACCAGCCAGGTGAGGCAAGGAGGAGGCACCATGTCCTTTACATCACCAATGCGCAGATCTCTCAGTGGCACTCTCTCCCGTGGCGGAGGGATGTCAGGGGGAGAGGTGGAGATGGTCCAGCAGCATTCCTACAAAGGCCCGGCCCAGCGCACCATCAACAGGATTACAAGCCGAAACCGGATGAGCATGGGCTCCGTGTCTGGGCAGCAGATATCCTCAGGTGGGAGCATGTATCGCGGAGGGATGGACACAGTGGACAGAGGTTTCATCACAGCTGGAGTGTCCTCTGGTTCCCAGGGAAACCTGTTGCGTCAGAACACCCTGTCCCGTGCCATGTCTGTCAAAAGCATGCAGAGTGTTGGCAAGGGCATGGACATCTACGGAAATATGGAGATGGGAGCCAGCATGGGCAACCTCAGCGGGTAAGAAGCTCACATGACAACAATGTTTCAGTTGTATCACTGACTTCCTGTTGTCAACAAATCCTCAGGAAAGAGGACCAAAAATGAACTGATCCCGCTAACATGTTTTGTTTTTGTATGTAAAGCCTGATAGTAGGTTAATCCTCTGTGTTAAAGACCCTCCTTTGTACACAAACTACTGAAATCACATCAGTGAGCCACAATTTTGCACTGAGTGACAAGTCATTTTGTTACAATGAACATGGTCACTGCTCTTTATCTTGAGTTGATGCCACATGCCCTGTGCTGCTGCTGTATATACTCACAAAACCAAATCTGTATTAATCCATTGCTGAAAATGGTCCCCAAAAAGTGAGCTTATTTACTTCAGTTTGAGTGCCCAGTTGTTTAAGAAATCATTGAGCCTTTTTTAAAAAAATATCTGTGAGCACTTTTTAAGCTTTATGTCTTTAATTGAAACAAATGAGCTTGGGGCTGGGAACCAAACACAGTATAGGGAGGTCAGACAGTATTGAGAGACAGACGTACACAATTTTTGGTCTTTTCATGGGGGTTTCTGACAATGGGAGAAATATGTAATGACGCAAGCCTTATCCTCTGACCAGACTGTAATACGCAGTGACAGAGATGACAGCTTTCATCAAACTGGTGACTCAGAGTATCGTGTTCCTCCTGAACGTCAGTGATATTCAAGTGATTGTGATACACCAGCACGGTGGAGTCACAACTTTCATGTGTCAGGGGCTTTTAGCGAGGGAGTGTGTGATGTGAACTGTGTATTTCCTAAGAGCTGTGGATTGGGAGGTGGCTCCATAGTGGCAGGACTGGTTTTGGGTGTGGCAGCTCAGTTTCAGGCCTTGCATTTCACACATCCCACAGCGTGTGGTTAGTTGAGCGGATTTGCAGACCGCTGTGTGATTTGGAAAAAATTCAACAAGCTTAAATTCCTGGAGACAAGTAACAAATCATCTATGAATAATTACTGTGGCTTCACATTTAAACATTCAAGAGACATATTTTGTGCTACCATACATAACAGCAGGGTGATTACATAATTAAATGTTTTAGATTCTTTGGTTGAATTTGTTTGTTTACTCCTTCACTAGGATCGCCTCCTTGGACATGCCCACTGCAGTGCAGCACCTGAGAGAGCCCGACCATGACCTGCAGGTCCTGGGTGCTGCCTACATTCAACATGAGTGTTACAACAACAGTGACGCCAAAAACGAGGTACTTCAAACTGATTAAACTTGTGGTTTAAAATCCTCTGGGTCCTTCCTCTCTGTCTGTGCAATCCCGTATTGAGAAACTCAGTCATGAAAATTGTTTTCCCTTCAGGCGTAGGCGTCCATTGATGGATGTTTCTCCATTTGTGGTGACATAAAGTAGCCGCAGTTTTGCTTCTGTTCTGGTGTGCTCCAGTTGTTACACATGATGTCAGTTTTTTATCATCCCTGTAAACGTACTTGGACTTTGCCCTGTATAGGTGTTGAATGGCAGACTTACAGTAGGGATTAAAACTCTTATCTTGCGTGGCAGATGGCTCAGTCGGCCCTGTGCTTTTAGCTCGTAGAGGTTATTTTCAGCTTTGAGGATACAGTCTCCTGTGAGCTTTATGAAAAGATCTACATGATTTTATATTAATAGGAATAGTTTGACATTTTGGGAAAAAAGACAGAGTGGCTTTCATGCTCAGAGGTAGATGAGAGTATTGATACCACTTCCATGTTTGTACGGTAAATCTGAAGTTACAGCCAGCAGCTGGTTAGCTCAGCTGACCATAAAGACTGTAAACGGAGGGAAACAGCTGGTCTGGCTCTGTGCCAAGGTAACAAAATCATTTCAGCACCTCATTTAATATTTAAATACAGAGAGGAGAGTGATATTGTGCATTTCCCAAAAGGTTGAACTATTCCTTTAAAGCCTCTATGTCAACTTTTATCAGTGATATGACAAAAATGCTGTGGCTGACAACAGTGCACGATGGATCCAACCCAGGGACACTGACCAAGCGGCAACCTTCAGGGCTGAAAAATGAAGCCAATGCTTAAGTGCCAAAAATTGTGTTTCCACAAAGGCCACTAGAGGCTGGTGTCAAGAATCAATCAATCCCCATAGACACCCATGTTAAAATTTACAGCAGAAATAAACATGTTATGCATAATTAAGGGAAAGGCTGCTGTGAGTGACAGCTTGTCTGCAAGGCATCACCACAGTCTGTGAGTTAGATCCACCTCTCGCTCCTCCCAAGCTCATCCAAATGTAATCACTTCTGCCTCCAAAAATTTGAGATGGCAATGGCCAAAATGCCAAACTCAAGGCTTCAACAAAGCAAAGTCCACAAAGCAATGGGTGCGTCAAGGTAGCTCCGCCCATAATTTTTACACAGTCTTGAACACTGATGCTGCACCAATTTTTCTGCAAACAAAAAATTAAAATGCTAATATGATCAAATAAAAATGTATACGTAGGGTTTTTAATCCCTGAAGAAGTTTAGTTCCTAAGCTAACAAAGAACCATAAATCACATAATCACTGGAGAAAATAAAGTTACCAAGCAAATTAATATCCTAAACAGAGCTTTTTTCCTGCCATTCTCTCTCTCTCTCTCTAGGTGCGTCGCCTGAAGGGCATTAGTGAGCTGGTGAAGCTGTTCAACTGCGACAACCAGGAGGTGCAACGTTACGCCACTGGTGCCACTCGCAACCTCATCTACGAGAACATGGATAACAAGGTGACCCTGATCGAGGAGGGGGGCATCCCACAGCTGGTCGAGGCACTTAAGGAACCAGACGAAGAGCTCCACAAAAACATCACCGGTAAGAAAAACCTGATGGCTTCATTAAAATAAGAACATGACACAACAAGCAGAGCTGGTCTCAGACTGCTTTTTTTGGACTTTTGCCTCCAGCAGAAATGAGTGCAAATTAGTCAGTCACAATATTTGGATGCAACATGATCTTAGCCGTGGTGCCCTTGAAATTCTTTGAGGAAACAGTAACCTTTGAAAGTTATATTATTCTGCACGGAACGAATAGGAGGACAATGGCAAGCTGGAACAGGAATCCACAGAGCATTTACTGGAACGAAATTACAGTTTGAGATGTGAGAAACATGATTCTTTCTTATGGTAGAGTCTTGTTTTATTAATGTCTGTGAGCCATTCACAGTTCAAGTTTAAATAAGCTGTGTTTTCAGTTTACTCTGTCTTCTCACCCCTCAACACTCATTACACACTACATTCCTAAAAATTCATCTGGTGTCACAATTGTGTGTTATCAGCAGAACTGTCAGTCATACTTTCTAAGAAAATTAACGCTGACTGGAATTTAAGGAAAACGATGTTGCAGCTCCAGCTTCATAGTGTTAGTGTGTCTGAGCCCATAGGAGGTGGAGCTGCAGATTTTTCTATAAGGTGTGTGAAGGTGGGGGATTTGTCTGGGCCTGTGGACTTACAGTATATCTGCCGCTCCCTTTTATGAGTGATGGCCTTGTCACTTCTTCCTTTGAGCTGTTACACCTTGATTTGTATCTGTAGGTTGACTAAAGAACACATGTTGGTAGGAAAGTGATGAATAACAGGGTAATTGCGTGTGTGCACATTTTTTTGTGGTTGGTTGGCTGACATGTGACACAGATGTCTTATCTTACCCACAGCGAACGCCAACTGTGTCAGCTTCACTGCCATTTTCGTCTCTCATGTGGGTTTTGAAAGGAATCCATCGTCTAAGTTCAACATTTTGGAAAATCATTTGCTTTCTTGCTGAGAGTTAGATAAGAAGGTTGATACCACCTGCATGTTTGCGCGCTAATGAAGATAAAGCTGGCAGCTGGTTAGCTTAGCTTAGCTTAGCTTAGCTTAGCACAAACACCTGAAACGGGGCGAAACACACAAATCCGCCTCTACGTTTCATATGCAAAATCAAACACACTGTAAATGTCAGATTCACTGACTCTCCCCTGGTGTGTGTGTGTGTGTGTGTGTGTGTGTGTGCAGGTATCCTATGGAACCTTTCATCCAAAGACAATCTGAAGGAGAAACTGGCCAGGGAGACACTTCCTGACCTGACCGAGAAGATCCTCATCCCTCTGTCAGGTGGTGGAGACTCTGAGATCATCCACCAGTCGCCCTCTGAGGCAGACATCTTCTACAACACTACAGGATGCCTCAGGTGCACCTCTACTATCTGTGTCGTCTCTCTCTGTGGCTGCAGCACACTGCTGCGTTAAAAATATTTGTCTTCCTCTTTAACCTTTTCATTTGCATTTCGGGAACTTGTTCTAGCAGGAGACTCAAACTCGTGTGGCAGCTCACAGCCACTGGGGATTTTACCACACCCATCGCTTTTCACTGTTGTTTGCAAAAGCGTGCGTCACTCCAGCCTTCAGTTGCCTTTGGCTCTGCTCTGTTAATGTGCACCCTGGAGAGTTTTTATCAGCAAATTAATTGCTATTTGGGGGATATTTGCTGTGCTCCCTGCATGATAATTATCATGCAGCACAGTGCTACAAACTGTGCTGACATCTATATTTGCACTGTCTGCTTAAAGGTCCCAGATTTCCATGTCTTTTCCTATTATAAAGCAGGTATCATTAAAAGCTATATCAAGTATCAAAACGCCCAATCGACAGAGAAAGGCACAGTCCATATTCAAAAACGCTGCCTTTAAACGAGCCGTTAGGACCTCTGTGAAGTTGTGGTGTCACAACTATACTAGTCATATCTAGCTGCAATAACGGGGCAGAGACACTGAGAGTGCACATGTGAAAGACACGGAAACACTGCCCGATCAAAGCAGACTTGACTTTTTCGGGGAGAGGGGCTTAAAGACAGTTTTTTGTACATTAAAGCATGTAAACATGTTGTAGTAGAAACCCAGAATAGAAGTGTGACCCTGAAAATGAGCTTAATACAGGCCCACATTAACGATTCCTGACTGAATTTTTTACTGAAATATCTCTCTGACTCCTCGTTGGCTCTGTGTGTGCTCAGGAATATGAGCTCGGTGAACGAGAAGACCCGTCAGCAGATGAGAGAAACACACGGACTAGTGGACTCTCTGGTGGGCTACATCAATGCCTCCCTTGAAGAAAACAAGGCAGAAGACAAGGTGAGACCAGACGAGAAGGATCTGAATTTAAGCTGCTGTTTATACTCAGCTCAAGGCTTGTGTATTCATGTGTCTGTGTGTGTGTGTGTGTGTGTGTGTGTGTGTGTGTGTGTGTGTGTGGTGTGTGTGTGTGTATTCGTAGGGGGTGGAAAATGCAGTGTGTGTCTTGAGGAACCTCTCCTACCAGCTCTACAGCGAGATGCCTCCATCTGCTATGATGCGCTTGGAAGGACCAACCAGAGATCAGGCCTCAGGGAACGGCGACGCCATTGGTTGCTTTACACCGCAGAGCAGGAAAGCCAAAAACGTACGCTTGCATGAGATTTACCCCGTCAGCTTTTAATGTGCGTGGACCAGACTCAGCCTGTGTCAACAATGTCCTCTTGTATCCTTCTTCCACTGACAGAGCAAGAACCAGGATCTCTCCACCTTCACCGAGGTCGCTCGGGTGCCAAAGGGCGTGGAGTGGCTGTGGCACCCACAGATAGTGGGGCTGTACAACCGTGTGCTGCGTCAGTGTGAGATCAACACCACCACCCGCGAGGCAGCTGCTGGAGCGTTGCAGAACATCACAGCTGGAGACAAGAGGGTAAGCATCATATTCATCAGTAAAAACCATTCAGATGCAACAATCTATAGGTTTGTCCAAATACTTAACATATTTGTCCCACAGTGGGCGTCAGTGCTGAGCCGGGTGGCTCTGGAGCAGGAGCGCATGCTGCCAGTGCTGCTGGACCTCCTGCGTTCCAACAATGACCTGGAGCTACGTTCTCTAACAGGCCTCCTCCGAAATCTGTCCCGCCATTCCAGGGATAAGAATGACATGGGTCAGTACTAATTTTTTTTTAAAAATTTATCTGAATTTCAGTGGTTTAAATTCACTTTGAAATCTTCTTCCGGGTTATTATCATTTCTTCAATTTTTATTCAATTATTTTTTACAACACAAAGAAGGAAATATAAATAAAATAAAGCAAATAGAAATGAAAAGTATAACAAAATATGACAAACTGCCATCTCACAGAAAAAGTGCACATGTGCATGTCAGTAGGTACAGTAGCTGAAATGTCCACAGGTGGACTGAGTGTCACAAATAGAGTCCATGAAAACAAGAACTAGGTAGGTCAAAGAAAGTTCAAGATTAAGGCTGGAAAATTGAACCCGTTCTTTTGGGTTATTTTAAGTTAAAATGCAAATTCAAAAACAAGGATTCACAAATTCACATCAAATTCTGTCAGAGTAATTTGAATAAAGTAAAAAAAAAGGATCAGGCTGCTCAAACTCAGTCGAATCCAGTATCATCAGTATCATCCAGTATACCCAAGATAATCAAACAAAACCTGAATGAAATCAATCAATCATCGATCTATAACATAAATATTAATTGTTAAGAGTGCAAAACAAAAACATACAGAAAGTTCTTGTGAAATAACCAAACTGATTGAACTATGCCAGAAATGCGTATGTTAATGCAGGATCCCATTGTAGCTGATTGGGAAAATTGGTTTTAAAAAAAATTAAAAAAGAGGAAAAGGGAAAACGTACTTCAACATAGAGGTAAAATACATAAAAATAAAATGTTTAATAATTAATATTATAAAAAAATACATTCAAACTTTTTTTTTTCTTTAACAAAATCAAACATTGGTTTAAATGGGAAAAAAGCTAAAACAAACTAAAGAAACAAATTGGGGTTTTTCCCCACTTAAATACATCTCCACATACGTACACATCAACTAACTAAACTGAGGTTAAGTTAGACGGTAAAGTTGGAGTTGATCCAGGAAGAGTCATACATTTGGGGTCATTTAATTTCAAAGGCCTGAACATTTTCTGAAAGGTTACAGGTTATATTTTCTGGAATGCTCATTTGGTCGATGTCTTGGTGATGGTGAATTTTAAGATTTCCAGATAGTTAGAATATGTTTTTTCACTGCAGTGCCAGCAAACAAAATAAATTATTTATTGTGTTAAATAATAACATTAAGCTGACGTCTCTGAATATCCATAGTTTTGGGTCCTTCCCAATTTGAAATCCTTTTATCTTTGATATTAATACAATACTGTTTTCAACCTTCACTGGACAGTCCAAAGCATATGTAGGAGATCTCCTGATTTAGGTTTTAAACATATTAATTCTAATAATACTCATTGGTTCATCCAGCCACAAAGGTGGTGAATAACCTGGTGACCAAGCTGCCCGACGATGGACACAAGAAGGAGCCATCCAGCGAGGTGGTGGTCAACATCTGTGGTATCCTCAATAACCTGGTGACCAGCAGCAGTTTAGCTGCCAGAGACATCACCTTCTTTGATGGCATCCCAAAACTGATCGGCATCAAGAACTCCCATGACAGCAGGTGAGTCATTGTTTGTATTATGGCATTGATTAAACATAGTGTAATAATGAAATGTGTACTTAGTGGTTGAGACGTTGGTGGGACATTTGATGAATGGTCAACAACCTATCTTCTCACACACTGTTAACCTTGGATGCCTCTTTCTTTTCTAGCTCTGGGAAGATGAAAGCAGCCAAAGCAGCAGCCACGGTTCTTAGCAACATGTTCCAGTACAAGAAACTGCACAAAACCTATAAACAGGTAAGAGAAAATTGTTTTTTTTTAATTGCCCATTGCACGTTTCTGCAGAGTTTTTTTTTTTTTTATTGGAGATCAGCATTTCACAGACATTAATACAAGGTATCAAGTAATTTTAGCTGTTCTCCACCTTTTTTTTTTAATTTTATATATGGTGAACAAAGAACCAAAAAAAGAACATCCCCCAAGAACAGAGAGGGAGAGAAAAATAAACAAGATAAACAAATAAGTAAAAATAAATACATAAATAAAATAAAATATGTTAAAGGGAGGCAAGAGAGAAATAATAATAATAACAGTAGAAAAATACATACAGAATACCCAGTGTGCTCACTGAAAAATTAGATAAAATAAAATAAGAAGATTGGATGCATCAAATCAATTCAGTTGGGGAGGTGAGGGTGAGAGGTGAGGGTGTTTACATATGTGATGAGGGGTTACCTGCAGAATTGTGTGTTAATCACATTTAGATGCCTTTAAAGGGGACAAATTCTAATTTTGAACTCATGTTGAAACTCTTTAAAAACCTTCTGAAACCACAGATAGCAGTGTTATAGAAACACTTGCTAAATAAAAATATCATTAAGCATTACCAACAGGTATTAATGTGTGGCTATACTGCACTTCGGACTTCTTTTGACAGGACTTTAAGGTTTTCTTCTTTCACATTATAATAAAAAAAGATAGAAGATGCATCAAAGTAAAAAAAAAAGATCGGCTTAATTTGTGCATATTTTTTGATGACAACTCGCTCAGTTCAGTACGCTTTAAAAATCTCTTTCTCAAGAGTCTCCTGACCTCTAATATGGAGAACAAGTTAGACTGTTTGTCGACTGTTGCACAAAAGTCAAGCCTCGGTGAAAAACCTCTTCTCAGGGGCCCCACCCTCATTCTTATATCTGCGTGTGTGTGCCTGAGTGTGAAAAAGAGTGAGAGTGACAGAAATTGTTTGTGTATGTCTGTGTGTGTGTGTGTGTGTGTGTGCTTGTGTGTGACGGATGACATTCCTTTCTTCCCGGCAATTCCCTCATCTGTTGGGTGGCGCATGTTCAAAACCCATATATCTCTCACTGTTCACACTGCTGCTCTTTCAACACACACTGAGGCGCGTCCACGTCTGTGGGCAGGACCAGGTAGTGTGCGTTTGCTGCCTTCTGCAGATCACGGCTTGCCCCTCCCAAGGGTGCGGTGTTAGCTTATTTCCTAACCAACAAGTCCCAACAGAACAAAAAATGCTTTTAGGCTTGTCTTTTATGCAGTTTGAAAGTTTATCACTTGATACCTGAACCACCACATGTTACAGTCAGTGATTCTGGGGAGAGATAGTTGATATTTGAACTCAGCACACAAACAAATACACTCCTCCTGTCAGTTTTACTGTCCATCCAGCTCCCACTGCCTTTGTCTTCATACTTCCGTGGCCTTTCCCTTTGGCTGGAAAAGTGTTGTGTGGCTTAGTCCGAGCCACTTTGTTTGTTTCCCATTGACAGAGTCAGGTTTTTTTTCGGCGCACGCACAGAGCAGGAGATTTTCGCTGAATTTCACAAAAAGTTTATCAGATTAGAATCGCTGACTGCGGCTTTAAACACCTAGCTGTGTAACTCTGACATGCATTGTGTTGAGTTCAGATGTCACTCCAGGTCAAATATTAAAATCAAGGGAGCTGTTTGCACCTCTGCGGTGCACAGCATATTTCACATTTGAATAAATAGTTAAAGGTCCAGTGTGTAGGATTTAGGGGGAAATGTTGGCAGAAATAAAAATAATCAAATGAGTAAGTTTTCTTTAGTGTATAAGCACCTGAAAATAAGCATCATTGTGTTTTCGTTACCTTAGAATGAGCCTTTATCTACATAAGGTGCGTGTCCTCATTCACAGAGTCCCCCATGTTGCACCACCATGTTTCTACAGTAACCCAGAACAGACAAACCAAACACTCGATGGGGCCATTCACATTTTTACACTGACCACAGCGAAACAGCATTGGAAAAACACAGATTTTTTAACTGATGCTGCTTTATTCAGTGTTTTTTCTGGTTTTAATCGCCGGGTCTGTTTGTTTTGGAGAGAAAGAGACCTCTGCAGATAACTCGGCTCCCATTAAAAACCTCCTGAACAATGAACACTGAAGGAATTCTAACCAGGAGTTCACACTTGGCACATGGGAAAAGTTTCAACCGGTTGCAGTCTGTAATCCTCACCACTAGATGCCACTAAATCCTACACGCTGCTCCTTTAAATTAATAAACACAGCATTTTATTTTCTGTTTCATGCTCATGCAACATCCTAACACTGTCTCGTTTGTTTCTTTGTGTTACAGAAAGGGTTCGTTAGATCAGATTTTGCAGACATGACGATGTAAAACAAGAGCGACGCAGCACAAGTTTCCCGGCCTGTACTCCACCAGCCCCATATGGAGTAAATAGACTGTTAATACTATTCAAAGATAACGTAGGTTAGGTTTTTATCAGCCATACTTTGTGAGGAGAACATGGACACACAAGTGATGGAGGATCTACCCGATGGAAAAGGACTTCCTGTGTATTCTTAAAACTCGACGGACAGTTCAAGGAACGTGGATCCGGTGTGGCGGACTATTGATGGACTCTGATACAAATGTGTGCACCTTACGCATTTATTCTCTTTGTTTGAACACTGTATGTCTTAGTGTGGAATCAGGGATTTCTTTTCTGTCACAGCAACATGTACTTAGATGAACCTGCAGCTGTTTGTATTTCTGCTGTTTGGAAACAGTTCACGACTGTTAAAGGACAATATGGTGGACACTTGTGCCTTATCTTCACACTGCTGCACCTCGATCGCTGCATGAATGCAAACGGGTGCAGCACTAACGTGGTGTTTTGTAAATATTGCTTCTTCTTTTACACAGAAATCAAATGTTTTATATATATTGTACTTTATATTTGTAGTTTTTGGATGGATGGATGGATGGATAAATAAGTGTTGATAAATGAGTTTAAAATTATAACCCACAGTTATAATTGAATGTAAACCACGGGAGATTTATAGAGAGTTGGAGTGGTTAATTAGATTGAGAAATGTGGGGCTAATTATTGTGCCTCCGATGTTGACTTTTTTATGTAGTTAAGTGCTTTTTTACATTTGCGAAACCTCAGTCTTGCCATACAAAATGCTGAGGTGTGGCGTTCGTAATCACTTTGTCAAACATGGAGTACTACGATGTCTGTTTATTGTCATACCTAAAGTTTATTTTAATTAAATTGATGTGAGTGTGAAACAGGTGAACAGGATACGGTCTTAAGTTTGATTTTAAAGAAAAAATATTATTTTTGTAACATTTGGACCCCATTAAAACTTATTTCGACTGGCAAGTATATTTTAATTATATTTGTGTAACTTGAACAAATTCATAGAAAAAGTTAAAAACTCAGATTAAATCTTTGGATTATTTCTGCTATGTGTCATAAACGGTGACCCTCTGTTTCTGTGTGGCCTCTGAATGTTGTAATGTTGTGTTGTGTACAGGCAGATGTGGATATTTTTCAGCTAATAAAGAGACGAATTTGGAAGTGAAATGTCACGTTGTAAGTCTTTCTCACGTGTGTGTGTGTGCTGCAGCCTTTGCTGTGACGGACTTATACTGACACAATCATGGTAAAATGCCGGCCACTCCCTGTTTACATACTTTCTCCTGCTCAGACAGGAACGATACCAGACCTTCCCTGCTGCACCTTTATTTAAGCTCCTATTTCACTGCCGGTAATCATTATTCCATGAGGACAAATATCAACACCCCCTACAAAGAGACACAGCCAGGTATTTAGTTAAAACTGCTTTATTAGTGTGATTGCTGAGTTGTTCTGAGAGTGTGTGTACATCACACACAAAACCCTCCCCTGTACAGAAATATCAAGAACTGTGAGTCCTTCGGTCATGAGTGTTGTCATGCTTCAGTTGACTGCTCTGCAAACAGATACGAGTGTTCTGGGTTTAAATCTGACTTTAAGACGCTGTCTTTGCTTCAACTGTCCCAAAACTCTGCGTACTGTCAGCTGTTACCTTGTGACAAATGTTTTAATTCCTTCTGCTTATTATCTGACATCACTCTGCCCTCTGCTGGGGACTTCATGAGAGATGTTACAGGGTTCCCATGGTCAAGTCATGGAATTTCACAATCAAATATTCCAGGCCTGGAAAAGTCATGTTGTTTCAGATTAAACTGTTACAGTAACCGTCCATGTAATGTAACATAGCAGCAAATTTATTTTCTGGAGCTGACGATGTAATGTAGCTCTAACACGCTCCAATATGTGACCACTTTTTGTTTACAGTCAAATATGTTCATCATTTTTCTCCCCAAGTTCTCTCTCCCTTCTTGTATTACTGCTAGCTGAAGTCATGTATGAAATGAGTTTGAATCTGTTTAAAAAAAACTCGAGGCAAGTAGCGCAAGAATAGAAAATTATTATGTCCTTGAAAAGTCATGGAAAAAGTTTTGAATTTTTTTTCCATGAAAACACGTGGGAACCCTGATCTTGGCTGTGAAATGACAATAAAATGTCCCTTTTTTTCCGATTGACATAAAAATTTCAGATAATTTCTCTCATAAAATATTTTACACCACAGTAAAAAATACAAAAACATTAAAAACAAGTCTTTGGTAAGAGGAAACAGAAACAGGTAACAATTTGATTTTAACAACACACTATAAAAAACATATTATTGAGACAGATAACTGTGAAGCGATATTAATGAGGATATCCTAGTGTTAACTATAAGTGAGGGGAGTGTGGATCACATGTCCTCCTCTGTGACCAGGCAGTAGAAGTCTGAGCGAGCTCCGTAGTTGCGTGATCCCAGGTCGGACACGTCGATGTCGGAGGGTTTGGGCTCGGCTGTGGTGATGGGAGCAGGAGGGAGGACTGGAGCTTTACAGGCCAGAGCCTTGTACACAGGGAGGCGAAGCCCTGCAGCAGAAAGAGAAAGATTTTTCACTTGGCCACATTGTGATTTTTTTTAATTACAAGACAATATAAAAACTAACAAAACAAGGACAGTGACTACCCAGCCTTCCTTCCCCCTGCTGCCAATTCCAGAGAGATCTGTCAGAGTGTCCTAATTTGTGCGCTCCAGCCACCAAGGAACGGGGGTTGCAGTATAGTGAATAAGTACATGTGCAGAGATAAGAGTTCAAGATTTGAGTTAATGTAACACGTATATACAGTGTCTACTGGGGTGGGGGGGTGAGAGACCGTGGCAGTGGGGTCCTGGGCCTTGTTGATGAGGCCCATACACTCGTCAGGCCTCAGGCTCCAACACATTTTCACAGTTACAAGACGTTGCACCTATATGCAAAGCCGGACTCATTAAAGGAGCAGTTTGCTTTCTTGCTGAGAGTTTGAGGAGCATATTGAGATCCTGTTCCCAGTCTTTGTGCTACGCTAAGACAACCAGCTGCAGCTTCAAGTTTCAGAGAAGAACAAAAAAAGATGTATCAACTATGCAAGTAAGCAAATGCTGAGCTATTCCTGCGACATGAACTCATTTGCCTCTCAAATCTATCTTTATTCAAAACACCACAGACAAGCTTGTATAGAAAATATGTGCAAGCTCAGAATGTGAAATAATTTCCCGGTATTGAAGTTAAAGATCAACTGAAGCTGAATCTGTGTTTGTTGAGTCAAACTGGGCCAGTTTCAATAATGCACAGTGCATGGTGAAAAAGAGAAAAGTGTCTCTATCAGGTCGGGACTTGCATATAGGCCATAACTTTTCACATTCTAATTCTCATGACACATAAAGTACAAGAATTGCCAAACCGTTGGCAGGCAGGCATTTATATCTCTGGATCAGAGTCAGCAGCACCAGATGGTTGTTAAACATGAGCATGCTTGCCTCTGTATATCGTCCAGGTGTTGAGTTTTTTAAAACAGTCACCTCGTGCTCATCTGTGCAAGGTAGTGCAGCTTTTGTGTGACGAGTAAACCAAACATTACTGCGTGAGGACTATTCTAGTCCGATGACAGCTGCTCTTACCCAGATCTCCGGCAGGGTCGGTGTCCGAGCGGCAGTCCAGGTAGTCGGACTCAAGGGTCAGCATGGGGTCCTTGTCGTCTTGTAGGACAGTCTGAGGGTCGCCTGCAGACTCGCTGCGGAAGACGACTTTGCGAGGCATCGCTAAGGCCAGCTCCTTCCAGAAGACTGAGGACGGAGTCTGTGGAAAACGAACACGACACATTACACCAGGCTGTTAATCAGAATCAGAAATACTTCACTGATCCCCGAGGGGAAACTGTGATTCGTCACAGTCACTCTGAATAGAAGCAATAATAATAATAAATTTTATTTATGGGCATATTTCACGACACTCACCTTACAGGCAAAGATAGAGAAAATAACAGCAGATTAAAAAACAGATACAGAGAACAAGATAAGGAATTAAGTAAAAAATAATAATATTAACATAGCAACAAATAAATATTCAGCAAAACCAGTTTACAGTAAGTGAAATTCTGTGTAAATAGAGAATCTGTGTGGCTAGATGGACGGAAGCCATGTAAGAATAAGAGTAGGAAATAGAAGGATGTATTATATAAAGCAATAAAATAAAATATAATAGAAATGAAAATATGCATTAAAAATAAAAAATAAAATAAAATAGAATGTGCATTATACTACAGTATTTAATACTAGTTCCTAAGATATTAAAAATGTTAAAAATAAAATATATATCGCCACTGTGCCGAGGCTGTTAGTGTGAAACTGACCTATAATATATACATCTATAAAATAAAACAAGAATAGAATAAGTGTAAGCATAAGATGTACATTTTTTAAATTCCATTGAAACACTATTCTACAGTGACAGATTTCTACAGTTGTGTAATTAGTTGTCAGTTAAATAGACTATTTACATTGCTACAAAAATCAGCATTTCTTTTCGTGATAATAATTATTTCACATGACAGATTTCTGTCTGTGATGTCTCACACAGGTTCGCAGTGGACTGAGTTGACTTGGAGAAGGATGATGTCACACACAGCACCCACACAGTCATACATTTTTCAGTGTTAAAGATATACAGGATTTTCTTACAAAAAGAACAACGCATAGACTCACACAGAAGTAATCCCTCTCATCCTCACTTATGACCCACTCTCAGTGTGTGGCGGCGTGTTCCTCAACAGAGACTCTGCTCTCTACATGTATTTTTTAATTTTCTTTTTATGTTCTGTGTTTGAGGTGTTTATGGGCGTGTACCCCCACAGTGCTCAGGTGAGATCAGATTTTTTTTTTTAAAAAAAGGTAGTGACCAGATGCCAGACTGTAAATCAGCAGGCATTTAAGAAACACAGCACCAAAAAAAAAAAAAAGCAAATATAGGTATGCAAAATGTCTAACGAGAGTGAATCTAGTATGTTTAAAAACAGTAACCGACCATCCTGCATAATATACCTTTACCTTTAAACACTTACAGATTAAAAAACTACTATTTCATGATGCCTTTTTTTTTAAACCTAAACTTTGAGTGTTTTTTAGAGATCTAAAAAATATTGTATAAGACAGTCTATTCACATGATTATTTCACTATAATGTCAATATGTAATGTGGCTTCAAGGGAAACACAACATATTCTCTGTGGGACAGCGAGGACAGAGACAGACACAAGATATAAATGTTAAAGATACTTTGCACATACGTACATGTATAGTTTACATAGTGATATATTCACTCCATGTGAGTTGGCTAAAATCCAATTTACCGTCAGGGTTTTTAGTCAGAGGAAGAAGACAATGGTGTTTAAAGTGAATCATATCGTATTTCGTTTGTTTGCTCAGAGAGCACTAACAGGTGTTATTGTGGATCTTACCACAGAGTTGTGCCTCCAGGTGAGCAGGGTGAGGCAGTGCTGGTTCTCACTGAGCACCTGCTTGATCTCAGGTCTCATGCGCTTGGACTGACCCTCCAACATGATGAGGATTGGCTGCTGACTCAGCTCCAACAAGTGCAGAAGGCCCTGTCTGAAAACACACAGATACAGTGTGTCATGATATGATATACTGGAGATACTGCAGTGTACAGCAGCAACACTGACCTCAAGTGGTGTATTGTGATAATGCCACAGTATTTACACTCAGTCTCACACTTTGCTTCTACATCAAATTCCTCTGACCTGAAGTTATTGCAGCACCAGTCCTGCTCAAGGTAAGCATAAGAGAGCAACACGATCAGACGCCGAGAGCGACTCATGTTCATCAGCAGCTCTGCAGAAGGTTCTGGAAACACAAAATATCGTTGTGCATTGTTAAAAACTACCAGCTTCACATTACAATTTGTAACCCAGGAGCCTCTTTCTCTAAAACTGCTCACACACAGATCACAAATGGTGGTGGTGGCAACAGCAGCGTTACGTCACACAAATGATTGATGATGAGTTATTGCATCTGGGTAGAAGGTACAGAGTACCATGCTGCAGGTATAACAGGTACAAGAACTTGTTTATTCCACTGTCAATCAAGTTGATTAATGAGGAGTGTGTATGACATATATATTATATATTATGTATTTAACTTGATGCTCCGAGGCTAACTGGGTGACTATGTGTTGTTGTGTATGTCGATTGTATGTATGTGTATGCTGACCCCCTAGCTCCAAGACAAATTTCTCTAAGGAGACCAATAAATGAACTAAACTGAACTAAACTGAACTGAACTGAACTTAACTGAACTGAACTGATTGCTGCTTGCAGATTGTACATACATTTGCAAATTCAACTTGGCCCTGGTGTTCTCATGTATGACTCTCAAATGTGGTATTTGTTTTAATTAGGGAAATTTCTCAAAATTATCATGAAAGAACATGTTCTCACATTGCACAGTCACTCTGATGTAAAGAATCGAGAATTATAATAAGTAACAATAAGAGAATGAAATAGACGTTTGTAAAAATAAAATAATATAATAATAAAACAAAATAAAATTAAATTAAATTAAAAGAACAAATTGTTCATTATATAAAAATAAAATGGAATGTGGATTATGCTCCTCTATTTTATTTCTATTTTAATGCACTTTAAAAAAAAAAAAAAAAGAATCTTTAAATCTTTCTTATTTTCTTATCATATTTCTATGTCATTACCCTTATCTCTATTATCATTTTTTATTTTTTACTCTGTGGGTCTCACATATAAATCACTGACATCATGTTCTCAGTGTGACTTCCTGATTAAATAAAGTATATATAAATTGGGTGAAATAATAGCTAATAGATGTATTGTGAAGATTAAAACAATCAAAAACTGCATAAACAATGGATTAAATATTAATTTCAATTTAATATTATTAATAAATCTTACCTGAGCCTGGTAGGATATCGTTTTCATTGAGGTGCACCTTGTATGCATTTTTACTCTCCAGGTGAGGTTTGAGAATAAAGTTGACAAACTTCCTGTCATGATCGTTGTTGACATACGAGATGTAGGCGTCATATAATTTGCCATCTGAAGACATGGAGACACAGACACACCCATGATGTTAATGAAACACTCTTAATCATGATTATAAAAACCTCAAAAAAAAAACAGCACCTCAACAGAAGCCTCACCATTGAGTTCATAGTCTCCGTACGAGTTCTTGTACCAGAGTTTGATGTTGAGGTGACACCTGGAGTACACAACAGCAGCCACAGCCAGGAGGAGAAGGAGGACGATGGCTGCGATAACAGCAGCTGTGTGGTTGGCGGGGGTGAAGTAACACTGAATAATTGCTGAGAAAAAAAAGAAAAAGAAAAGTAATCAACCAATACTGTGATTCAAATTGATCGTCACAAACTTTATGGAATATGGTTTCTGTCAGTAGAGTGAGTCTGTACAACTGGGTTCTTCTAACTAAAAGACTTAAAGTCTGGGTAAAACAAATTAAATTTGTGTTTTGAGTTTGTCACAACACAGACAAATGTGTCACAAACCACTTAGCCAAATCTGAATAATTCAAAAATCGACAAGCATATAAAATTGTGTTTTAAAAAGCAGTGTTGGCCGCTCTAAGATGCTGTGTGGGTGTCTGCTGAAGGTGCCTAGACGAAGAACGAAGAGATGCACATTGACTGACTCTGGTTAGCAGCTAACCCAGAGGCACACACACACACACACACACACACACACACACACACACACACACACACACACCCTGAGCTAAAGAGGGAAACTGATTTGGTCTGAACGCCTGAAAGGTGCATTAGTGACAGCTGTTTTGAATGAGTTTATATGATTGTGGCATTTAACAAAATGTTTGGTCATGTAATTATTAGACTGAAAAAGCTAAGAGAGCTTGTTTAACGTAGTGAACTCTCCACTCACACACGGGGTGAACATAACGACACTGACGCTATGCAATGTAACACCTAGTTTTATATAGGAGGGGAGTAGTTATGTTAAGTTATGACGGCTCCAGTGTGTCACTGCGCAATGATTTCAGGCACACTCAAAAAACTGTGGACCCAGAAAGTATTTTCCAACATGTGTAATGTGTTTAGAAAGAAATAACTTATGTTACTGTACACATTTCAGTAACATTAGTCAGAATCAATTCATGTTGTGAACCAGATGGACCTCTGCTGCCTATGCTGCCAAGCCCGGCTCCCCGCCAAGACACTGTAAAGTGATACAGACTGGAGGTATCTGTGTGTGTGCGTGTGTGTGTGTGTGTGTGTGTGTGTGTGGTATTAACAGGTGTGAGAGAGCAGACAAAAGTGTGTGTACCTGGCTGACTTCCCCCAGCTCCAAAGGTACACTGACCATGTCTACAATTGATATGACTTTTGATGTAGATGCAGGTTATAACCGCTGCCCCTCTTGTCTTGTCTTTCACTCTTTTTTGGGAATGTCCTGAACCGATCACTAAGATCAATATTGGGACTGGTCAAGGCATTTTGTAAATGATCCGGATCGGCTATATTGAGTTAGGTTGAGCCTGATCCCATTCATTGTTTCACGTCAGCTGTCACACAGGTGTTTTGTATGTACAGCAACACAACAGGTGTCCTCAACTCTCCAAGCCCCACAACCACAAAGCCAATAAGAGAAATTCATTGAAGTAATTCATGCTAAACGTGTGCAGATGACAAAAATAAACGCTCGATGGAACACAGTTCATTCAGGTAAGTCAGACACAGGCTGCACCAAAGCAACAAACACTGGAGAATACTCTCTAAAAGCAAAAGAGAAATTCCTTCAGCAACAAGGCCAAAAAGATTAAACAGAGGGCTTGCTATACCAGACTTCATGTTATTCTGTAAAAAATACAAATAAAAAAACATTAAGGAACAGCTTGGAAGCAGGTTATTTTTTCCTTGATACACTGCAGAGCTATTTAATTGTCAAGCACAGGCTATACGCTACACTGGACTGATCTGAATAACTTTCATCTTTATTTTATTTATGTATTATCTAGAAAAATAGAAGTATCAGGTGGAGACTCTGATCTAAATTATCTGGATTGGGATTGGGGACAAAAGACTGTTCTCTCTATAATACATCATCACATTTACGTGTCTCTTTCATGTTTGGGTTGCCGATCTGTTTAGAAATAGGACACAACATGCAGAAAGAATCTGAGAAATGCAGTATATATATGTGTGTGTAGGTATCTTTAGTTGTCATACTTGGATGTATCAAGAGGAAGTCGGATGAAATGTTCCTCACTCTGCAGCTGTAGGGCCCAAAAAAGTGTCAGGTCTGTGAGGGTGATCACCAGCAGACTGTTTACCATCAGCTGACCAGCAGCAGGAGACCTGATCATCAGAACAGAAAACACTGTCTTACTCAAATATGTTTTTAAGTGGGTGCATGTAAGTGATATTCTAAAAAGCTTCAAGTCACCATGAGGAGGTGTTCTGCACATCATATGATTGACTAGTGAGAGGTTGGTCATTTTTACTCCAGCGCAGCGTGGTGTCACAGTGCTCGTCTGTTGGGTCCCAGGGGAGGAGGGCAGTGCAGTTCAGTGTCACAGTGGATCCCAAAATCCCGTAGACTTCATCTTGGTGCTCATCATGTTTAAATTCAGGGGCTTCGGAGCACAGGGACTCTGTGTAAAGACAAGCCACTGTTATCTGTGTTCACTGCAGGAGCTGGAGACAATAGACGCCTTCATGCGCAACGCCAGGTACAGTCTGAGACTGCTGCTGGAAGGCACACTGAAACGAAATGCCTCTTTGCAGGTGCAGCCATTCAACCCCCGTGCAAACTGCACTGCAGGGACAAATCATAGCTTCCTGCAGGCAGACACATAATTACAGTATCGGGTTTAAGATGACCTCATTACACTTACACTCTGAAATAATACATACCTTTAACTATGAGACGAACAGTGAACGAGGCTGTGCTGTTGCCCTGCTGCATGCAGGTGTAATTCCCTTGGTCCTCCCAGCTGAGGCTGCTTAACTCCAGGTAGGTCTTGTTTTCCTGGGTGGGCAGCTGCTGGCAGTTTCTGTGCCAGGTCAGTTTGGGCTGAGGGGAGCTCTGGAGCTCCAGAGGGCAGTTCAGACGATATGGAGGCTGCTTCACATAGAGCACCTGCTCCTTTAACTCGCTCCCATCCACACAAGTCTGAGCTGCAAATAGAGACACAGGGGGTTTACACAGTCATCTTTACAGCAGGGATGCAACAAGCCAACTTTATTCATCCAAAAACTAACTATAGTCTCTTAACTCGTAATGATCCTATACCAGGGCTCTCGCACTGTCGCCTCACAGCAAGAGGGTTCTGGTTTAAACCCAGGGCGCAGAAGCCCTTCTGTACGGAGTTTGCATATTCTCCCCATGTTAGCGTGGGTTTTCTCCAGGTACTCCAGCCTCCTCCCACAGTCCAAAGACATGCAGGTTAACTGGTGACTCTAAATTGGCCATAGGTGTGAACGTGTGGCTGTCTGTCTCTGTGTGTCAGCCCTGTGATAGTCTGGTGACCTGTCCAGGGTGTACCCCGCCTCTCACCCAATGTCAGCTGGGATAGGCTCCAGCCTCCCCGCGACCCCCAACAGGATAAGCGGTTACAGAAAATTAATTAATGAAAGATGAATTGAACTCTTTTTGTTCTATTTTTGCAGATCGTTGAAGTGAACAGTGGTCAGTGATTTGTTGAAGATGGAGAAATTGGATTATCGCACTGTGATCACATATCTTCATCTCACCTCACCATCTGAAATCCACCAAGATATGCTAAATACTAAACATGACAATGCCCCTTCATGTGCCACAGTCAAACACCGGGTGCAAGAATTCAAACGTGGCATGGAGAGTGTTGAAGATGGGTCCCAGGGTCCCAGATAAAGGAGCTCCAGCATTGCTGAAGCAAGTGTGTCGCCCTGGAGGGGGATTATGCTGAAAAATAGAAGCACTTTCAGTCACCTCTTGTAACTACAGTGAAATTATAATGGGAGCAGTGGATGTTTGGTGAAAGTGACAGTGTATAACTTGTTAAACTGTTTATCTTAGTGATGGCCAGCGAATAGAAACTGGTGTTGTTTTGGCCTGATAAATGAAGAAACTGTATTTAACCCTGATCATGTCAAAGCAAAGTCATAGTCAGGTACTAAATGGTGCATCTCTATTTTATGTTGTGTGCAGCTTTTCTTCGTTGCCACTGTCTGCGTATGTAAACAGTTTGCATATAAAAAAAGACTTTGTTCAGCTTTTAGCTTTTGGCTGAGAGTGAGTGTCTAATAGTGCATGACGGTGAACCTGTTTACTCTTTCACCCTGGCTGACTCTGAGCTAATGGCTGTTATGCTGACATGGATGAAAAGATAAAAACACGCTTCTTTTCTGTCTGAGGATGACATGTTCAATGTAAACTGTGTCAGGACAGATTTAAAATTACATCTCAAACAATCTAATTAATGAGCTCTGCCCCGTTGAATCTGAACCTGTTCTTCAACATATTGTGCGCATGCGCTCCTCGTGGCTGCGGCCAGCAAATAACCCGCACAACTGCCCTCTCTGGTTCCTCTCTGACGTCACTTTGCTTTCTTCTTCTGTTTTTTAACAATTTATCAAACACAGGGCACCAGGCACACATCCGGGTCCGAAGTCCGGGTCTGGTCCACGGGTTGCCAGGCAACAGCATGTGACTGCGTGACAGTGACCCTGTACCTAGTGTCCACATGTGTACTGACCTGTATTTACCCACCAGCATCCCCTACACCTCGCTGCGACTGATAGGCCCACACATACCAAAATAATAAGGTGAACACTACAGCTATTAACACGTTTTTCATATTCCAAATAAAGTATTATAACTGAGTGAATTTAAGTGAATAAAGTTTATTTTGTGTCTCTTACCGTCTGCCAGGAAAGTCCTGTCCCATTTCCCGCTGAACACCAGTATGACAGCGACCAGAATCAGAGCCATGAGTCGCAGTCTTCGTCTTCCTCCTCTTCGTCAGGTGAAAAATAAACCGCGTGAAGACTGTTTTCTACTACTGCTGTTTGTTTTGTGTTTACCTACATCACTTCCTGTAAGATAACCTGTTAGTTTATTACAGTTTGGTTACATTATCCGGAGCCGTGAAGTGACTACGCAGACGTCAGCCTTCTGGTTCATCAACTGTACCTGGAGATACCAGGAACTCTGCTGGCCATTGGCTCCCCGGGGTCACGTGACGTCTGCTCCGGCTTTCACCTGCGCAGTGAAATTTAAGTCACTTAAATACCTAAAATACATCTTTATAAAACGATGTGTGAGTTGTAGCTATCGGCTTAATTTTATTTATTATTTTCAGTTATTTATTTATTAGTTTTTAACGTTTTATAAACACCTCCAAACAGGTAGCCTACATAGACAGTAAAGGCAAGATTAAACTATGGTAATAATAACTAATGGGGAGAAAATAATATAAAATAATAATAATAATAATAATGATAATAATACTATTCATATATTCTAATAATATATTATTAATAAAATAATAAAATACAAAAAATAAATAATAAAAATACATAAAAAAGACTTTTTACTATGTAAGTGCGTTGTTCCAGTTGTAGTGTTGGCTTTATTTTATTTTTACAAATGCAAAGTCCCTTACTCATCACTGCATTCTTCATATTTTGGTGGGTTGGATGTCATTGACCACTCCAAGACAGCAGCACTGGTATGTTTTTATTTATAAAGCAATACTGGGAAAACTTGGCCTATATACACCCTTCTGTGTGTCAGCTCTGGTAGTTTCCAGCTACGCTCCTCTAGGTGGTTGCTTTTTAATTTTTTAGGTTCAACTGTATTTTCTTACCATGCACCATGTGGCACATCTTCAAAAAGATCTAATATTGGAAACACTTACATCCACTGATCATAAAGAATGTGCTGACAGAGACATGTGCTTGTTTTATTTGAGAGGCCAAGATGTTTGGATAGTTGTTGTTATATTGTGGATTTTTGTATTATATGTTGTATTTGTTGCACTTTAATGTGTTTTGATTGGCTGCTACATTGGCCAGGTAAAAAAACATCACTCTCAATGTGACTTCCTGGTTAAATAAAGGTTAAATAAGAAAACATTATTAATAGTTACTAAATCATTTGCAAACCAGGTACAAATTTGGGTTGCCAGGTTGTTAAATGTCCTGATTTTCTGGTGTTTATTATTTGCAGTTAGGTCCATAAATGCTGCAGAATCATTAACAAATGTTCACAAGTTTCTCACTTTCTAAAAACATTAATATTGCAGGTACAGATGATAATGAGTCAATAAGGGGCGCAGTTTTCAATCTACACTTATGCAACGCGGTGGATTTGAGAGATATTCCCTCCAGGATAATTTTTTAGAAACTTCACAGCTCAACTGGTCATTTTAGAGCATGCTGAAATAAAAATCTTAGACCAGGGGTTTGTCAAAGTTTAGGAAGACAGCTTATGATTGAGTGCTGCACGGGACAAACGCACACAATAGGAGTTTTTAGACAAATTGTATATAAACTTATAACGCACTAACACTTTACGAAAACTTCTACACTTGGACAGTGTAGTATAGTCTTACTACACTTACACTGCATCCTAAATTTCCTCTTTTTAATCAGTATTCTCATAAAACGGTCCGTATGATATCCTGCGGAAAAATGCATGCACAGCAGTTCGTGTTACGTTACGTCCTTAACGTACAGTTACGTAATTAGCGTAATGTTACGGAAGTTAGGTTCAGGCAAGTAAAGTTACTGAGGTTAGGTTAAGGATGAGAGACACGGCGAAGACGTACCTTAAAATGACTAAAAGTTCACTCGGCTCTGAGCACGTGACTCCAGGGAAAAACCAAAGGGAAAGTCCGGGTTTTTGTGACCCATCCACCCTCCCTTACTTCCTACAAGATTGCTTGGGACTACTTCCTTGTTTACTCCCATTGGTCACGTGATCGCCTTTCAAAACATGGGATATGGGTTAAGATGAGGTAACGTGCCTCCACCCCCTTAATTCTTCTCCATAACAAATACATGGCACCAAGTCTGCTCTCAGCACATACATGAAATTGATATACTGCTGTAAATGATATATCATCTGAATTGCTGCATTATTAAAATGTATTCCACTTTATATTGTTTTTTTGTGAGGGAGGTTGAACACAATATGAAACTGCTTTTTGATTCGACCAACAAAAAGGCCATGAAGACACTTGACATCTGTAGGTCTTAAAATATCTTTATGTAGTATGTTATCCCCTGGCTTTCTGTTTCTGTTATTGTTGTGTTTGTATACTCCCAACTGTACACTGAGTCCTTTTCACACTGTGTTGTTTAAACAAAGATAAATCTACCTAAACTGTTTAAGACTAAACTGATCTAATTTTTTGTCACTGGAAAATAGTGATCTATGTAATTATATTAAGTTGCACATGAAAGGTTTTATATGTGATGATGGGGGATCTGTGGGGCAAACATGTCAAGTCCTATGGTCAAGTCTCCCATTTTGGCTGGGAAACTACCGTATTTTACCCCTCTTTCCCGCCGTCCTTCCATATTGGTATTTTCATGTAAATCTCCTGTATTATAATATGATTTAAAAAAAAAATCCTCTACCTCTCCAAACTGAACTCTGTCACTAGCCTCGCAAGAACTGCCACCTGCAGTAGCCTGGGTGACAGTTGTCGCGAGGTTAGTGTCGACAGCGGTGTCGACGTGCTAAAGGTGCATGTTTAAATTCCCTGCCTTTGTAGTTGTTATTAATGCTTTTAGTCTTTCACGTTGCCCTTCTCAGACCTCTGATTGTCTCGCATTTAGAGTGGTGTTGTGGGGGGGTAGCATATTTTGACAGTCCAATACCACCCTATTAAATAATGCTCCCACTACTCAATGCATTCATGTAAGACTACTAATCACCTCACTGCCACTGTAGGATTAATGGCAGCATATTCAGACATGTCATTTTAACATTTTTAATCAATATTTCAGGGGTAGCATATTTTGATAGTCCTATACCACCCTATCAAATAATGCTCCCACTACTCAATGCATTCATGTAAGACTACTAATCACCTCACTGCCACTGTAGGATTAATGGCAGCATATTTAGACATATCATTTTAACATTTTTAATCATTATTTCAGGGGTAGCATATTTTGACAGTCCAATACCTGTGCAAGAAAGTCAAGGTCCAGAGCCGTGCCAGAAGGCTCGCGACCTCGCTCTTTTCCTCTCGAACGGACTTTCCTTGTCTTCCATTAGATATCAAAAACTCAAATACTCAGAGGTCAAAAAATCACTGGAGACACGTAGAATCAGATGCAACTGAGTTTAATGTGCTATCAGGCATTAACACATACAAACTCTCGAGGCATGTTCCGGAACGCGACTGAAGTCTAGTCTTTGTGCTCTGTCTTTTATGCTGGTGGAGTAGCAGGCATCAGCAACAGGTATTAGGCTATGACCTAATGTTGTAATCGTTCAGTAGAACTTCTTGCGTCTCTTGTCACAATGTTTTTCAAAACATGCGGGTGTGTAATCATTCAAGGGAACTCCTTGCATCCATTCAAGAGAACTCCTTGCGTCCCTTTGTCACAATGTTTTGGTTTCGGGCACACCTGTTTTTAAAAGTATGTGAGACCCAGGGATTTTGTATGTGTCCCTGGTACAGCTTTGACCTTGAATGTGTGTGTGTGTTTTCAGTCAGTACATCTATGTGTGTGTTCTCAGTAATACATTTGTGTGCTCTCAGTATAGGCTTGAGTGAAGTGTTTCTATCATGCGTGAATACATAACACATTTCTATATGAGCTGAGTCTTCAGTCTTAATCAACTTAAGCAAGATAAAGCATTTACCTGATTAATGAACACATTTGCTTAATCAATGAACATAGTTACTTGATTAATGAACATTCTTCTGATTGGTAATTAAATCTTACACTACATACCACCCTATCAAATAATGCTCCCACTACTCAATGCATTCATGTAAGACTGCTAATCACCTCACTGCCACTGTAGGATTAATGGCAGCATATTTAGACATGTCATTTTAACATTTTTAATCAATATTTCAGGGGTAGCATATTTTGATAGTCAAATAACATCCTATCAAATATTGCTCCCACTACTCAATGCATTCATGTAAGACTGCTAATCACCTCACTGCCACTGTAGGATTAATGGCAGCATATTAAGACATATCATTTTAACATTTTTAATCAATATTTCAGGAGTAGCATATTTTGATAGTCCAATAACAACCTATCAAATAATGCTCCCACTACTCAATGCATTCATGTAAAACTGCTAATCACCTCACTGCCACTGTAGGATTAATGGCAGCATATTAAGACATATCATTTTAACATTTTTAATCAATATTTCAGGAGTAGCATATTTTGATAGTCCAATAACAACCTATCAAATAATGCTCCCACTACTCAATGCATTCATGTAAGGCTACTAATCACCTCACTGCCACTGTAGGATTAATGGCAGCATATTTAGACATGTCATTTTAACATTTTTAATCAATATTTCATGAGTAGCATATTTTGATAGTCCAATACCACCTTATCAAATAATGCTCCCACTACACAATGCATTCATGTAAGACTGCTAATCACCTCACTGCCACTGTAGGATTAATGGCAGCATATTTAGACATGTCATTTTAACATTTTTAATCAATATTTCAGGAGTAGCATATTTTGATAGTCCAATACCACCCTATCAAATAATGCTCCCACTACACAATGCATTCATGTAAAACTGCTAATCACCTCACTGCCACTGTAGGATTAATGGCAGCATATTTAGACATGTCATTTTAACATTTTTAATCAATATTTCAGGGGTAGCATATTTTGATAGTTAAATAACATCCTATCAAATATTGCCCACTACTCAATGCATTCATGTAAGACTACTAATCACCTCACTGCCACTGTAGGATTAATGGCAGCATATTAAGACATATCATTTTAACATTTTTAATCAATATTTCAGGAGTAGCATATTTTGATAGTCCAATAACAACCTATCAAATAATGCTCCCACTACTCAATGCATTCATGTAAAACTGCTAATCACCTCACTGCCACTGTAGGATTAATGGCAGCATATTTAGACATGTCATTTTAACATTTTTAATCAATATTTCAGGAGTAGCATATTTTGATAGTCCAATACCACCCTATCAAATAATGCTCCCACTACACAATGCATTCATGTAAGACTGCTAATCACCTCACTGCCACTGTAGGATTAATGGCAGCATATTTAGACATGTCATTTTAACATTTTTAATCAATATTTCAGGGGTAGCATATTTTGATAGTCAAATAACATCCTATCAAATATTGCTCCCACTACTCAATGCATTCATGTAAGACTACTAATCACCTCACTGCCACTGTAGGATTAATGGCAGCATATTAAGACATATCATTTTAACATTTTTAATCAATATTTCAGGAGTAGCATATTTTGATAGTCCAATAACAACCCATCAAATAATGCTCCCACTACTCAATGCATTCATGTAAAACTGCTAATCACCTCACTGCCACTGTAGGATTAATGGCAGCATATTTAGACATGTCATTTTAACATTTTTAATCAATATTTCAGGAGTAGCATATTTTGATAGTCCAATACCACCTTATCAAATAATGCTCCCACTACACAATGCATTCATGTAAGACTGCTAATCACCTCACTGCCACTGTAGGATTAATGGCAGCATATTTAGACATGTCATTTTAACATTTTTAATCAATATTTCAGGAGTAGCATATTTTGATAGTCCAATACCACCCTATCAAATAATGCTCCCACTACACAATGCATTCATGTAAAACTGCTAATCACCTCACTGCCACTGTAGGATTAATGGCAGCATATTTAGACATGTCATTTTAACATGTTCAAGCGGTCTCGCGTTGGGCACCAAAAAGTTCCTGTATTTTCAAATTCAAAACTTGACAGTTACGCTGTGGGGAAAGTAATTCAGTTTATTTAAAAGGAAAACATTTTTTTTCACTTATAAAATAAAAACATATAGTTAAACCTTTTGGGGCAAGATACTCCCAAACCCAGTGGGACCGCTTCCTCAAAATATGATTTAGTTCAACTAGTATATAGGATATGGAACTTGCTGCAGGAAGACAAGATAATTCCGTAATGGGTCAGGGTTGGGATTTTAATCTAGTCAGATAGCTTGTATTGTAGCTGTGCTTAAACAACAAAAGTGGTCACTGTACTAAATTATTTCTCCAAACACTGTGTTGGTTTGCACCATCATCCTGTACATGCTAAAATCATATCAAAATATTTTGTAATTTACAGTAAACTGACTTTGTTCTTAAGGGGGACATCTTTCACCATATTACCTTACGAATTTGAGTGCATTACTTTTCTACTCAAAGCGGTCGAGCATCAGCTTCTGCTGGTTTACGGCAATGCCAGAACTGCAGTATACCATTTGTTAAATGTATTTATATGATTACGATTAGATGTGCTAACGATTATTTAAGAAAGCAATGCCAGGTGGCCAGTTGCAGAAAATTAACATTAAGACTCTCAAAAAAGTTATTTATATAATCACAAACAATATTAGAGGGAGGGTATGAAAAAAACATTGACATAAATGTAGCTATTACTGAAATACAGTGTGTATGCAAGGGGAGGTACTACACATGAATAAAATCTCTAACTAACAGATATCATCATGAAACCTCCCCAGGTGATTACTTACTTTAATACAATTATTTTTTTGTTATAACATGATGCTTTATGTTATTGAATATGTGCTAATTGGCAGACATTTCCAGAGCAGAAATCTGAGCATTGACTGAAGCAAAGTTCAACATTCTTGTTTTATTTTGTTGACACAAGAAAGTCAAATTTTCTTTTCTCTTTTTATCCCTCCATAAATCAGAGAATACTGTCAACAGCTGTACCCTCCACTGTTTTTTGGGGGAAATGCCCATTTGCAGAAAAACTTTCTTCCATCCATTCTTAGACATGGCTACATGTCTTATGAATTGGGTAAAAAAATTGAACTAACACATGTGAAACTGCCTCAGCTGAATCCTAACATTAAGACGATAGAATAAATAAATACTGAAATAAAACCTAAATGTGTATTTTGGAAGTTTTCTTTCCATTGGTCTGAAAGAAGACATGTTATGGAGACAAAAAAAATCTCAAACTTGACCAGTACATGATGTTAAAAAAAAAAAAAAAAAACGTAGGTGAAACATGTTTTCACGTGGGGTTTTCTCACCTTAAAATGTCACGTATGACATACCTTTTACATGTCAAGCTTAAATTCAAAAGACATTACATGAGGCAAAGGTTTTCCTCTTTTATTCCATAATATAAAATATTATAATGCAAAACATTCCTGTGTCATGTTTACAAAAGACACCATCAGATTCGGTCTGCAGTAATGACAATCATCACAGCGCTTTTTAACAATATAAGGCAACATCGTAACACACAATCAGTACTGTATGTGCAGCAGCAGTATAAATTATCTGTAGGCTTTCAATAAAAACACTCACATACGTCTCACAAATATAGAGATCCAACAGTAAGCGATCAGTGCATTCTGACAATAGAATAAGAACAATCTCATGGTCAGTAAAATCAGTTGCTGTACACGTGTTTCGTCCAAGAAAAAAATTAGTCTGCCTTCAAAGTCCGTTTCATACATGAGAATCCAGATAGCCAGCACTTAACATTTGACTGCAAACAATGAAAGAGAGTGAGAGCCCTCGGTCTGAACTCTTCAGAGAGATGATTGACGACTTTGAAGTTGACTCAACACTGGGATAGTCTGGACACTTTAATGCACAAGGCAACACTGAGGTCATGTCCTCGGGGATAAATGTGTAAACTTCAAGTGTCTGAATCCGCTCACGCTTCAAATGAACTGTAAGAAAGAAAAGAAAGGGTTGGTTAGTTACAGCATCTATTTCAAGGAATCTGAGAGCACTGCAAAACTCATCTTAAAAACACGTAATATATAATAAATATAATGAGAGCTACAGACAACGAATGCCAAATTTGTATTTATGTGGCATCATGTAGGCGATTAGGATTCAGTTAAAAAATTAAAGCTAAAGTACCATTAACAAGTGCTAATACACTGGGATTAAAGTTTCAAGGTCAGAGAGAAGTTCCTTCAAATTTTTAATGTAGTGCTTCCCAGAAAACCTCTGTATATCTGATTAATTTGCTCTGATTCAGCATAGCTAGATTTATTCGGACAGTAAAACAACATGTACAGCACATGACAGACAGACTTTCAACAGGGGGATAAGCACAGTCATGATGCAAATCAACCAATCACATCCGTCAAATTCAAAATACAAAGAAGTTCATCTTGCTCCTGAGAACACAAATATAGCTGGCAGTAATAGCTCACGTCATGGCCGATACTCAGTTGGGTAGTAACAGAGAATGTGTTATCAGGATTACACAATCAGATAACAAAACCTCACCTCTACCACCGCCTTCACTTAATTCAGTGTCCTAATGTGATTCTAAGATTAAATGGTGATCAATGTCTTGCTTGGGCTCACTGTTGTACATCAGGGGGGGTTTCTGCATTGTGGTCCCTGTTTTGTCATAGCATGCTGCTTGTCTAATCCATGGAGCACCTCAAGAGCAGAGCCCTCAGCGCAAAACATTACTGTATTTTGACCTCCAAAAACTATACAGTGGGATTGAATTTATAGCACTTCTCTAGTCTTGATGCTTTACATTAGAGGCAACATTCACCCCATTCACACTATCTGTCTTAATGATTGAAAATGAATGAGCACAATTGTACTTTGTTTGACATCCAGCTGCCATATCAGTGTCATCACACATTACTTGAGACTCACCTAAGTTCCTCTTTTAGTCTGTTGAGTTTATCGAAGAGTCGATCATTCTTGACCTGCATTGGAGCGCTCGGCACGAACCAGGCTGCGATGAACTTGAATATGACGACAACGTGCTGCAAACAAAGAAAGAAAATGTTAGGAATGTTATCTGTGAAAATGTGGTTTCATTAAAGATTACACTCCCGGATTTTGTCATAGCGTAGATCAATGTGGTGAAAGATTAAAATAAACAAACAGTGAGCTGGGAGGACAATGTGTACGTTCCGGCAGGTGATATAGTACAAGAAACTGCTGAAAGAAATCTGAGAAGAAGTGGTTGGTGGTTTTGTTTGGTCATGGGTAAGGCTTACCTCAAACAGGATGACAAAAGCAAAGCGCACAGCTAAAATTAGCCAGAACTGTGGGGTTAAACTGTAGTCCTCATTGCTCCTGTAGTCTTTATAACTGTGAAGGACAGACAGAAAGCAGACATTATCTCCCTGATCAGTTGTTTATAAATCAATCACACGGTGGATTATTATGGGTACCGTCTGCACTAATGGCCCCAAATTTTATATAGCACTTGTATCACCTGAGGTGACACAGTCCTTACAGTAACAATCACAGTGCAGTACTACCAGGACATCTGAGTGCACTGCAAACACTGAGTAGTTATTTACACTGATGAGCAGGATCAGTGCTTTCGACTCAAATTATATGTTTTGACTTTGATTTCTCTTAACCTAAACATCAGAATTACGCCTCAGTTGTAGAAGACAAGATAAAAAGAGGACAAACCTGCATGAAGTGACATTGATGCCATTAGGAGTGATCATCTGAGTCTCTACAAACTCGTGGTTTATGTTCTGGTCATCCATTCGTGCAATGGAGAGAGTGTTGCTGATGTATCCAACCATGCAGCTTGAAAAACAGAAGAATTTCTAATTAAAATGAGTGTTGCACACAACCTGACAGAACATAAACATTTTCAAAACGAGTCCTCACTCAGTATCTGTCACCGTGCCATTGGCACATGGGCCGTAGCGGTAACGGTACACCAATCGAGGGATGAAGTCTGAAGACACACCGATGACCAGCCCATTTGCAATGACAGCTAAGACACCAATAGCCTCCAACACGTCTATCCACACACCTTAGGAGAGGAAATGATGATATGAGGAGAACTTAATCTACAGCATAAACAAGAAAATAGCATTTTAATTCTTAGAAGTTTTAAAAAAAGTTTTAAGGAAATACCTCCCCTCACAAATGGTTATCTGTATGTCAGTTACTCACCTTGTATTTTGTTGAATTCATGAAGAAAATGTTTTTCTCACATACCTCCACGATGAACGAAGAATCCAAAAATTGAGAAAATTCTTGAGATATTGAGGGCTCCATTTTTAATGACACCAAAACTATATCAGACCATCCGTTAACAAATTTTCACACGATTTATGCAGTATAATTTGGGGGGCCATATTCACAAAGCTTCCTAGTACAAAGAGCTACCTAGTGACTGGTGATGAAGTGTTAAGAAAATCTGACATTTTTAAATTATTTTTCCCTTAAAGTTAAAACTAGATCCTGATAAAGATGAAAGTTATTCACACTGCATTTTAGCCCTTAAAGGAGCTCCTCAGGTGAGAACTATTAGGAGTAGGGAGGAGGGCTTTCAAGGGGATTAAGAGTTTCCGAAGCAGAGGAGAAAATGAAAAAGACTCGGTTAATAAAACACTACAGCTTCAATCATCCAGGGGTAATGTTTGTGTTTGATCTCGTTAGAGATGCACTTACATCTCCCACCCAGCACAATAAGGCCAGAAATAAAGTGATCACAACACTAAGATATTTGGCAACTGTCTCGACCTTCCATCAGCAGAGTGATCACTGTATCAATAACAGCTCTTTCAGTCTCATATTGTGATGCAGTTCATTAAACGTCCACTGGGTGCCTACTCCTGTCATGCTCACTAAAGGACAACCAATCACACCTTTTAAAAGAATGCATCACACCTAGCAATGGGGTCAACCACACCTCCTCAGTAAATCAAAAGTTTCTGTCCTGTTCTTGCCTGGAGTTGCTCTGAGATATTTCCTAAATCACGCCTAAGCGAGGACTCCTTGCTAGAATTTCTAAGGCCATGTTAGGAGATCTCTGAGTGTTCGTGAATATGGCCCAGGTCTCATTTTTAGTGTATCTGCTGCCTTGATCTGTAGTTTGTTTGTGTTATTGTGTGACTTTGCTGAATCGTCCCCCTATGACTTCAAGAATTTTCTAATTTTTTGGATTCTTTGGTCACAGAGGAGGCAAGCAAGAAAAACAAAGTTTAGGTTTAGGAATTAGCTTTAGGAATTCAAAGTAACATGAGGTGAGTAATTCATATCATGTAGGAACAAGCAAGCACTCTGAAAATAAATACACTCGTGAGGTGCACAGCCAAAAACAGTGAAAAGGGAAAAAGGCCAGCACTCTCACATGTCCTTTTAGTAAGTTTAATCGACCAGCTTGGATGGCAGTACCAGTACACAACAGACGTTTCGACAGAAAGTCTTCTTCAGTGTGACTAGTAATTCATATACAAATCCTAATTTGGGGGGTGAAGTACTCCTTTAAAAGTAATGCTCACCAATATCATTGGTTTTCTTGGGAACCAGTCTGCGCTCCAAAGTGACCATTTTAATGGCATCCAGGCGGATCTCAATGACATTATTAATGAGGGCCAGAAGAGGAGCAAGAGGAAACGCTGCCACAAATATGGTAGTAAAGCTGAACTGGATCACTGAGGAGAGAGCAAAACAGATTATTGACCAAAGCCAGACCAGGAACTGTCTACTGTTTTTGTTGTTAAAGTATTCAGCGGGGCACGTACCCATCTCCAGGAACTCATGGAACAGGCTGAAGGAGTCGACATTGTTGAGACGGTAGTTGCTGAGCCAGTCTCGGAGCTTGCAGTTATCACACATTTCAGCTCCGTGTCTGGCCTCTGATTCGTCTTTCAGATAGCAGTGGGCACATTTCCTCTGTAGCTTGTGGGTTCTTCTTCTCTTCAACCACCTGCAGAACCAGCTGATGCAAACAGGACACAGCTTTCAAAATCCCAGTCCTGACGTGAGTCAAGTGGATGATACGGTGCACATGTGCAGTATCCAAACACAAATCTGATTTCTACTTACGGGCCAGTGAACTCAAAGACATTGCTGATGGTTTGCTTGAGTACCATGATAATTGCCATTTGGATGAACAGGTCTGTGAGACATCCACTGGGATGACACTGCACAGGGAGATACAATATTCAAATATAAAGCAGCAGTTTTTACTTAAAAATGGACATTTAATCTTTCTGATTGAGATATTTATATAACTCACCTCCTCCAACCTCCATTTCCCTGAAATACGGACATAACCACCAGGATGGCCGTTTATCCTGCCGGGTGCGTTACAAAAACATGTAATTTTTAGTCAGGTTAGAACAGAGGGCGTCAATAAGTGAGGACAATGGCTTCCTGGGTGCTGGAGCCTATTCCAGCTGACATTGGGCGAGAGGTAAGGTTCACCCTGGACAGGCCACCAGTCTAACACAGGGCTGACACATTGAGACAGACAACCATTCACACTCATGTTCACACCTACGGACAATTTAGAGTCACCAATTAATCTGCATGTTTTTGGACTGTGGGAGGAAGCCGGAGTACCCGGAGAAAACCCACGCTGACATGAAGAGAACATGCAAACTCCGCACTCCCTCTTGCTGTGAGGCGACAATGCTAACCACTGCACCACCATGCCGCAGACTCAGAACAGTAAGACTAAAATTCTTTCCAAGTGGAAGCTTTAAGGTTCCTGAGAACAATAATTTCAAGTGTAACAGTTTTACGTATTCAAACCTCACTCTCTTCCTACGTGTCTGCTCAAATCCTGTCACCTTGCGAGGCAGCTGATTCCCAAGATCACAAGAGAATCCAGCCCTGATTTGTTCAAACAGATCTCTGCTCTACCAGTGGATACATTTCCACTGTTGGACAGCCTTAACAGAGTCCACCAGTTCTCACCTGCCGAGAAAAAAGGCCACGTAGAAGAGGGAGGAGAAGTAGGTGAAGAACTGGAAGGTGAACATCTTGACGGTGAAACTCTTCTCAGTGGCAGCAAATGATCTCGTTTTCTCTGGTACAGACAGACTTCATGTCAGTGTTTATGCAGTTCACTGTTTGGTCAATGGATGGCACAATCTCACACATAGCAGGCATTTATTTATCTAAATAGTTCTATTCTGGTGCACATAAAACTGAGATATAATGTGTTTAAATATAAAGTTATTGTCCTTTTGAGTCTTCCATTTCATTAAAGATGCTGTATTCAACACATCACAGCTGAACCTGACAGACTGCCTGCGCTACACAATGGCCAAAAAGACAGTTTTTACAAGGACAATCTGGTGTACATGTCATAACAGGTAAAGCACAGGGATAATTAATAACATCATGATGGCTGTGCTCTTATTAGGTGTGCCAGTTCAAGGATCCTGACATCAGACATGCTGCCTCACTGACATGGGACTCAACAATGTACAGTAATGCCTTTAAGACAGCAGTTTATATTACAAAACATACACTGGGACAGATGCAGTATATTTCGCCCTGCAGTTCAGATTTTTTCAAAATTTTAAAAGTGATAAAATGTTTACATAAGAGCTAGAAAAATAAGTCAGGGGGAGACTTGAATAAAACAGCTAGAATAAAACAACATAATGGGGTCATCTATCCAACACCTCCACAAAATCTGGCCGTAAGGGTCTTTCTAACGAATTTCACCCACATGGTCCAGAATTTAATGAATAAATTTTTCTGAGGATGAAGAGATAAAGTCATTTTTTCAATAACATAAATGTCATTTGCTATATCTATCCATTCCTGTATTGTGGGAGGTATAATTTTCCATCAAATTTAAGGCTGATTTTTGGACAAATATTCTTCTTCTCATTCAAGCATTGCAGATAAGTATAAAGGTAAGTATAAACTACAGTTTAAGATTCAGCTGTATCACAAATGTGGATTTTCACACAGATTTTGACAAATTAAAAGACGGATAAATTAGATAAAATGTTGGTGGCACTTCAGACCTAACAAATTTAAATTTAAGATTACTTTTAATGCCTAATTTTTATGAAATTAAATTTAAAACATTAAAGATTTTTCAAGGAACCGCAAACACACTGTAAATTAATGTTGCATTACACCAGTGTTTCTCCTGCCATGACAAGTCACAAAAATCTGGCGTGAAGAAGGACTTCTGTGTCATATAAGTGCCCAAAGAAAAAAATCTGTGGTATATAGTAAACAAATGACATGTAGCGGTGCTCAGATGTAGACCACACCACTGGGTCATGCTGTTGTCTGGCTTGTGATCCATAAATCAAAGGACACCTACTCATGACCTCTTGTCACATGCTGCTGTGTTGCAAAGTGTGATGTTCCCTTCTCAGATGGTTTCATTTGGGCAATTCTAAGCGGTGTGAGGAGAAAATACTCTCCAGTATAAATTTGAAGCTGTTCCTTATTATTCATCTTGTGAAACTTCAGATTTGTTTTATGACCACTGACGGGGGTTTTGGCTTTGCTCTACATGACAGGGCCAGCAGACTAGATCTGATTGCAAAGCCCCTTATACAGCATACCGCTTCATGATAATTTCCTTCTTCTTTAGACTCTCTCTTTCTGTTCCCTGTGTACTGTATGTTCTCAGGCAGTTTACTTCCTGCATAACTCACCTTCCCTCTTATTGCCTCTGTAAGTTTCCTTCCTCTGATTATCACCATCATACATCTTCACAGCATTTCTCAAATCAGTGTACATAGTGGCCCAGTTCCAATGTCCACCCTAAGAGCTGATGTTTGCTCACTTACGCCATATATAATAAAGATACTGTGCTTGCTGCTATAGTGTGTATGTGTGAACATGTTGTCGGCAGAACTTTTGAAATGATTTTTGGTTGGCTGCATAGTTTTTAACATAGGGATGCCGGTTTGTGGCTAAATTTCACAAGAGAAATTTGGGAAAGGTTTGCAGAAAGTCCACAAGAGCCTTTAAACACAGTTTCTCAGTGAGACAGCCTAGAGCCCTCACAGCCTTTAAAAACATGCAGGTAAGTCTATAAGTCTGTAAGAGTGGGCTTCGGATTTGGGCCACCGTATACAGGACGGCTTTCTGTCTCTCTCTGCCACATCATCTAGTGTTCCAGACACTACTTGTTATCTGTCTGTTATCTCTGTCTTGACCTTCTTCCTGTCTGATTACCCACTTCCCTGCTTCATCCGCCCCATTTGTTTGCCTGTTCTCTCTGCTGTAAACCAACTGTAAACCTGTGAGAGGACCAGTGTGTCAGTTTTAGAGGCATCTAGGGGTGAGGCTGCAGATTGCAAGCAAATGAATACCCCTCCCTTTCCAGGCGTGTAGTATAACCTACAGTATCCCTCACTTTAGAGTAAAAACAGGCCCTCTCTGGAGCCAGTTTTTGGTTTAACCATTCTGGGCTAGTGTAGAAACATGGCAGTAAAGGAAAGGTTAGGACTCAAGCCCCCAGGAACAGCACCAGGGTTTGAAGCCAAGTTGACATGGTGGTCCAACAGGGGACTTACAATGATGTGTTCATCATGTGATGCTATTGGGCCCCAAAAGACTTTTTCTAGTAGATGAACATTGTGATTTTTAACACGCTTTTCTCGGCTCCAGGAAAGTTTTACAAATATAAAATCTCCATGGATCAAAAATTCATAATAAAAAGAGTCATAATCGGAGCACTGTGATATTGTGGTTGGCCACTGGGAGGAATTGAAGCAAGGCTGAAATGCTTTCCTGGGGCCTGGTCACAATCCCCCATGAAATGACTCTTCTCACTATCAGAAGTTCATCCATTAGTCAGATAACATTTCTAAAGTCTAGATAAGCTGCACAATTAAATCATTTTAACCTTATTCAAGTTAGCAGATGGCCAAACCGGCATGGAAGTCTCTAGTGTGCTTGCTCTATGGGCAAAACGATGCAGAAGATCTGGTACTTTTAAACCCAAGGAAGACAAACTTTTTTGGCTTCATGCGCCAGTGAGCAACTTTTATAGGAATAAACAGGTCCCTGCCTCCAACACTATATCCAGGTCTCTTTATACCCCTATGCTCCCTATAAGATATAAACAGCTTATTCTAAGGTAACAAAACACAAAGATTCTTAGTTTCAGGTGATGATACACTCATGAAAACATAATTATAAATATCATATGCCATTTCCGCCAATTGATTCCCCTAAATCCTACACACTGGTTCGTCAAGCTAATGTTAAATCTCCCTGGAAACATGAGTGGGATATTAGCGCAACAGTATCTCTTTTTAAAATGTGATCATTAGAATAGTAAACGTACCTATTTCACAGAGCTTCATGGCAACAATCCTGTTGACCTGCAAAGACAAAGACATTGTCAGAATCACAGAGAATATCTCTAAAAGTTAACAGAGAAGCACATTTAGAGACCCGCGTACCCGTGTCATGACGGTGATGATGACGTAATGGAGGACGGCCCCCAGCATCATTGCCCCGCTGTTGGAGTGGTTGCTCAGAAACTCCCATGATCCCTCAGCCAAGAGCACGGCTGCGATCACCCTGAACACCACCAAGGCATGTGTCAGACCGATGATCACCAGTATCTGCGGAAAAGACACAAGACACTCATTTGTGTCACTATGGTGGTGAGGGCCTCCACGATGAACACAAATACCCTCCACTACTGTTCATGCTGAAACCTGAACCTCACCCAACCTCAACATGATTCTTATCTTAACCTGAACTGTAAAGATGTAAAAGCTGTTTAATAAATAACACATGTGAAGAGCGTAAAATGGCGGTCACCCACCATAACGGTGACGCAGATTAAAACCAGAGTGCTGCGCAGATATGAGTGTTTATATTCTTTTGGTGCACAGTTGACGTCGTTCACAATTTCCAGGATCAGTTCCTCCTACAGTTAAACATGATAGAGTAAAAAAAACACAGTCATGGCTTCCACTCATCACTCATTAACAATTATTACTGAAACGGGATGCAATGTATGGTCGTAATCATACCTCCTCCTCACACCAATCGGAAACTTTCCATTCACACATAGGAAGCTCGATGTCTCTTCCAAAACTCCAAAAACAGTGTTGCTGTGAAGACAAAGGATTTTTATGAGTTCATAAAGCTAACTCGACCCACAGCCTAAAATCAAGAACCCAAAGAACACAGGCCTATCAAACAGGCAGGGTCATAAAAAAACTGCAATATATCACCTTGTTTTAATTATCGTAATATATTGCCATGTATTGAATCGTAACCCCTGTATTGTGATATTTACCGAATAACCAGATTCTTGCCAATATAAATCAATCATTCTCTATGAAAAATACTGACATTCTTTTTTTCAGGGTTTAACATCTGATGAAAAATGTTCTCATTTTGCCACATACACACATCTTTGGTTTTTTGTAGCATACTGGCACAAGGCTTTGTCACAAAAACTAGAAAGCAGAAGAAGGTTCAGGAAACGATCCCTACTTACAGTAAACTATCTTTGACGTAAATTGCAAAATTCTAAATATTTTTTTTTAAAAACAACCTTTGACACCAGTATTGTGAGGGGACTTCCATTCAGCTGGGCACAATTTGTCCTGCAACATTAGCATTATGCTGTCCTTGAAGCATTTCTCTCTCTGTCTATCACCCCTCCCTGACACGCTTCCTCTCATACACTCATTTTCAGAAGACTGTGGTGGCTGTTCCAGTTAACTGTACTCTTCTCACAGTTGCTAACAGACTTCACTCAAATAAATAATCTAACCATCTCTGTGCCTGAATCCTTATTCTCTACAGCAGGTATGAATTTGATGTGAGCGACAGTCTGAGTGACAACAGACTGTAGACATTTAAAACTCACAAAAAGCAGAGGGACTAAAAGCAGAAAAAAACATTTATATGTTCTTATAGATGACTGCTTGACTACCCCCACGGCCAGATGGCCTGGGCTGATTAAGATGTGAGAAGCCAGGACGAGTAGGTTCTGTCAGTGATGTGGCATCTCGTTGGCAGTGCATATCAGTGATCATAAAACATCCAGTTGGATAAACTCAAAGTGAGGCAGATAAAAGACTGGTTTGAATAAGTCGTCCTGTGAAGCCAAAATTGTTTAGGCGAATAAACAAGAGCACTGGGGAGGAGATCTGCAGCCTGATTGTCAATTGCTTGTATTAAATGTGCCTATTGCATGGGTCTTAAATTGCATCTGCAGGAAGTATGATCGTGATAAGTCACACTAATCTATCTAAAACAGGGATCTGAATACTAAAAGAAAAACATGATTATCTCAATCAACACAAGAATAATTATGTCATATAAACACACAAAACTCACCCCACACTGCCATGAACATTGCAAAGAGCACTGTGCCATTATTATCAAACAGCTGGCTCACCTGTAGGCAGATGAGAGCAGCAGTGAGCACAAAGAGACAAGCACACCATTCAGCTGCCCACTGTAAATGCACTGAGGTACCTTGGCGTATGTGCAGGTGTCGGAGAGCAGCCACACTTTGCATCTCTTGTCACAAAGGGGGCACATGACTGTGTCAGCCTCACAAACCTCCTTTCTACGGCACAATAAAAAGCTCTTTATTTATCACAGAGTTACGATGCTGATACTGTGGAGTTGTGGAAAAACTTACATGAGGGGTGAGCTGTTAAAGAACGCAAGGCCATAGAGGAAGACAATGACCCCGATGACAGCTGGCGGGATGAGGAGATACGTGTACCAGCCCAACCACAAGTAGTACAAGGCCACCTTCTCCCCAAAGTAGTTCCTGATATGAGAGCACATACACAGGAGGAGAAAATGACTAAACTCATAAGGTAAGGATAAGCATTTAAAGCTACTGTTGGTAACCTTTATCATTTTTTTCATATTTGCTGAAACTGTCACTATATTCACACAGCACTAAATGAGACAGATAATCTGTAAAAGAAATCATACTCCTCTGCCTACTCTCTTGTCTTGTTCTGCTTCTAATGGACGAAAACGCCCAGTCAGAGCCGAGGAGTCTCAAACGCAGCTGTCAATCATGTCAATTATGGCTCCTGAACTACAGTCAAACTGTCAAACTAAGCAGCGCTGATCAAATATGAATCAAGATTCTGTTACTGCATTGCCCATTTCTTGTCTCAAATGTTTTCAGAAACATATTTTAGTGCACTGTTTAGCTGTAAAATGAGAGTTTGTGACCGGCACCATGTTGGATACAGTTTAAACAGAGTACCAAACACCACCCACCAGCCAGACCAAGTTTCTCATTTTACAGCTAAACAGTACACTAAAATATGTTCATATTTGATCAGCACTGCCTAGTTTGGTAGTTTGACTGCAGCTAATGAAGGGATTGGCATGACTGACAGTTGCGTTAGAGACTCCTCAGCTCTGGTTGGTTGTCGCTGACAGTGTCACAGTGTTATTCTAGCAAATGCCATTAGAAGCGGTGGGAGGGCAGGAGGGACATGATTTTTTTTGGAGACTATCTATCTCATCTACTTCTTTCAGAAAATATAACACAAAGTTATTTTCATTAAAGGTAATAACTGTAACTTTAAGGTACTTGTCCACTAGATTTGTCATTTCCATGCTTCCTGTTCATTGTCTATATAAGCAGCCGTGCAGTGCAATGTGGTAGTGCTGTGTTGTGTTTTGAAAAACAGGTAGTCCACTCCTGTCTGCATTAAATTGAATCTCAGTCAGTGCACCTTGTACACCTCTGGAAACTCTTAAACAATTTTAAATGACCTTTGTTGATCTTAAATGAAGACAGATTCAGTAACTGTATGGCTTATTTCTTGCCTCAAGTGTTTTCAGAAATTTCAGTGAACTGTTTTCGTGATATAAAAGAAAATTGCTGTGCTGATCCGGTTTTAAGTCTTGGAGCAGACAACCCACGCACCTAGTCACACAGCCATCAAGTGCCCAATGCTGGGAGGCGACATGACCCCTTGCGTCTAACAATGCCTTTCTTGCCTTTCACAGTTTATAAACATAACAATAAAATAATGTTGGCAACCAATTTCAGACAGATTTTATACAACATCTCACATAAATGTCATGCTGTTTAAGGCAGACATTTATCAGTGTATACAATCTGTAAAAAATGTACTTGCATTACACTGTATGCTCATAAGGTTCATAAAATGTAAAACTTCCAACATAAATTCTCAAAGATTTTTCATACCGGAGTGTTTTTGCTTCTTGGTATTTAAAATAATTACACTTAAAAGGACAGCAAGTACTTGACTGATTTTGGCCCAATGCAGTGTAATGATGTACAGTGTATCTTGTCGCTATGGTTTGCTGATAATGTGGGTGGTATAATAAAAGGCTGAAATTGAAATCACACAGCCCACATATTCACATGAAGCAGAACTGGAGACATGTTTGCATTGTGTTCTTCTGCTTGGACTCAAGTGGATCTAAAGACTGCAGCTCTAATCTGCACCTGCATTATGTGCTGTGCATGATTTTAAACAGTGGGCCCAGACAGTGCCTGCGGCATGTGTGGGTGATAACATGCTTGACATGGAAAACAATAATGCTGCAATAACCGCACAAAAAAGAAGAAAAAAACCAAACAAATAAACAAAAACAAAGGGCAGGATTATGAATAGGCTGTTGTGTTGCAGTCCAAACCTGACGGCAGTAATGGGTTGCCCTTGGAGACAGGCTGTCCATCGTGCCCAGCTCTCCTTCAGCTCTCTCTGTTTCTTTTTCTGAAAGCAGAAGCACAAAACAAGCAAACAAACAAGAAATATCAAAGGAAATCTACATGAAGAGGAGCTTTGTGCACATGCATAAACACAACATACAGTCACACTGAAAACAGAAGCTTACAATCTAAAAATATGATCAGATTTTACTAGCTTATATATACAACTGTAAAACATCCACAGTTAATGCTGCTTTATATTTCGAATAAGCTCTGGACATTTATTTGCATTAAAATTTCATGGACATTTAATCTGGAGGAAATGTCTTCACCTCCCACAGCGCTGTAACGTAAACACAAGGACACACATGTACATGCTTACATGCACACACACAGTTAGTGTCAATGCATGTTCACACACACACACACACACACACACACACAAGCTCACATACTCCCAACAATGAATGACTCACTGCATTAATATGACTCCCATGGAGTCTCTGTGAACAAATACTTTATTGGCAGCAATGCATTGTTTTGGAATGCCGCTGCCAAGTTTCACGTCATAATTTTAGACGCTCTTTAAGAAAAAAAAAAAACACTTCGGCGGCCATGTGAAGAAAAGAGCTTTGTCAGTACATAATAGTGTCACTATCTTTAGTATGAGTATGTGTGGATCCACACGGTGAAAAGATACTGCTTTAATTGTATCATTCACACCCTGATTCAGTCCACTGTTTTCATTTTTTTATTCATACAATCTGTTTGATCAGCAGTTCCTGTCCAAAATAATAATTCAATTATCAGACCAGACACGGTGACAATATTGCAACCTGTAGCAGTGATGAATCACAGATGCCGCACAACAAAAACAAAGCTCGTACAGTATGTTAGAATATTTACCTCGTGCAAGCAGAACCTTGCCTCAAAAACCTTCATCTTCATAAGATCCCGCAAACCCTCTGCGAAGAACAACAGATGAGAGGAATAACATGAAATATGAGGTTACCTGAGGAGGATCAGGATTGTAAATACAGTTAGTCTGTCTCACCTCCTGAACGTATAGGGGTATGATTCAGGATGAAGTGGACGATCCTTATCCTGAAACAAGGACAAGTATCAGTGAGAAACCTGAACTTGCAACAAGAGATGATAAGAGTTCATTAAGTCGAGAAATTTTCATGGAGACTTTGAAATTTTGGCTTCAAGTAATGATGAAGAAGAGCTAGGCTTTAAAATATCACATTCACACAAATACATAAAGTAAGATTTTATCTCCCTTAGGGATGGGACGATACATGATTTTACCACTGATCACAATAAAAAACATTTGCAACAAGATGATCGTGGTGAATTTCCATTATCGGGATAGTTGTAAATATCATGTCCAGCAGCACCCACAGAGAAAAACAGGCTGCACACACACCAACCTCAAAAAATGCACAAGATCTTAAAAGGGTGTTCACTAAAAATGTGTGTCCTATTTTTCATATCTATTCTTCATTTTGTCCCTCTGAGTCACAGTATCTTGTCTGTGAAGGAAGATGTTTTAAACATTTTCTAATACTACCTGTGATGCAATAAAGGTATGTGTTTCAAACTGTGAAGTGATTCTAGCAAATTTTGGTGGCATTTTAAGAGTGGTACTGTAAGTATATGTTGATCATCAAAAATAACTGTATAAGATCATGTTGAGCACAGAAACAGTCACAGATACTTTAAAAAACAGCCAAAAACAGCAACATGTTTTACCTGGTGCTGAGAGGTACAATGTTCTGATCCGAGCTCCAGTTACAAGCATCAGACACTTTGAGCAGGTACCTGTACTTCTCAAAAATCTCTTTAGGCGCTTGAATCCCATAGAAGATGAGATCGTCATCTATAATTTTCTAACAGGGGTGAATAAAGATGAAATGAATGAAAGAATCGTGCAACCTTTCCAACAGTGGGGACACATTTTTATTCGGTGTTGAAAGACTTACGGTAACTTTCAAGTTCTTTTTCTTCAGTTCTTCAATGTATTCAGTTTGCTTCTTAAACGTCTCTCTGTCCTGTTTGTCAATTGTTTTGGCAACCAGGACGTAGTCATATGATAGAGGCGTGTGCTGTGTGGCAAAGACATTATAGGGATCTGTGAATTAAGGCAGCCAGGACTAGCTGGTGTGTGGTTAGAGTGGACACATTAAAGTCTTACCACAGGTGGGAGTGCTGTCTGATCATTGCCATTCTCTCTGACCACTCCCATTAGTTCCAGCAATTCAATACTGGGCTACATGACAGAACAGTAAAAATATTAAAAGGAGAAGTTAAAAAATGTCACATTCCACACATTATGGATAAATTATAGTGTTTTAAAGCGAGACACCTCAGGCGAAAACACCTGACCACTCAAAAATACACCTGTAGGTGTTTATTTTAGTTCCGGTTTCTGTTCTAGCAGAGTACACAAAAAGAGCGTATATCATTAGGTCATTACTGGCCTCCTTTGCATGTTTAAACATAAAATTTGGAAAACTTGTGGTACAGTAGTTGTCTTCATATATGTAATCACCTGGGGGAGTTTCATGGTAACATCTATTCAGTTCAATTCAATTCAATGGACTTTATTTAATCCAGAAGGAAATTCTTGTACCAGAAAATGCTTAAAATTACAGTAACCACAATTTTAACAATTCAGTTAATGATTCAGTTCGGGGTACTCACTGGGCCCAGTTTTACAACAATAGAGTATGTTATTCACCTGTAGTATCTCACCTTGAATAATCTAAAAGGTGTGAGTGACACATAATGAGTCTATATAAGTATATAATTAGGTTTCCCTGGTATTTGATTACAAGCCTGTGAAAATCTGCAGAAAGGTCATCATGATGAAGACTACAAAAGAATCCTGTTTAACTGTGACGTAGGGGGTGTGTCAGTGAATGCCACTGGGGTGATCCTGACTCACTGTCAGAGGAGATGGTTTGTCTAACCTGACTGGACAGCATGGCATGTGGATATGCTCTCACCCTCATGCCGATCCAGGCTATTCACTCACAGGGCAGTCTAAACACTGATACTGTACATGTAGGCCAACACAAGGAAGGTGTGGCATACTTAGATCTACAATCAGAACACTGTGATAGCAGAGGAAGCACATAAACATCCAGTTTAATACTAAACATGATTAAAACATGTGGTGTTCATTTGCGTACCCTGCACTGGGATGAGCTTGTGTTGCAACTGTTTGGTCTGACAAGTGCAGGATTAAACACAGCAGGCCCGTCTATGATTAACACAACAAAGGCATACAGTAGGAGCTGGCTTCAGGACAGCTCCAGTATTTATCGATGTAAACTCTGTATCTGTGAATAAGATCACCTACCTGCCTCCTGTGGACGGGCATGATGAGAATGAGCTGAATGCAGATGCGGCTTCCCGGATTTGAAAAAAAAAAAAAAAAAAGCTTCAGTCACCATTCAATGATCCCGTAGCCTGTCTGTCTGCTCACCCATATGCCTCACTATATAATAGTGCTGCTGAGCAGGCAATAGGCAACTTCCGTACTTCCTCCAGGAACAAACGTCTTGTTGTATTACAAGCTGAGGAATGTAAAAGCGACTCTACCTGTTGCTGGTGTCACAGCATTTATCTCTATCGCCTCCACCTTCTTCTCTCAGCCCGGTCAGTTGAACGGTGCGGTCCACAAACACACACAGACACACACACAAACAGGATCTGCTGTGTGTGTGAGAGAGAACAGAGATAATGTCGATATGGCTTGTCAGGTGCTTTGGGATGGCATATTTCTGTCTGCCTCCTCCTCATTGATGCAACATGACAGGATCCGCCGTTAGATGGCAGCAGTGACCTCTGTTCATGCCCGAGCTATGATTGACTCATCCTACACACTCCCCAGTCAGCAGGATTGACTGTGACATTTGTTGAAAAATACATTAACACTTCGACACTTTGAGTCATGAAATGACACCGTGAAAGCATCTCGAAGTCCATAATGGAGGCTGAGCAGGTCCATTATTATTCACAGCAGAGCAGGCTATTAAGTCGTGACTGAGCAAACCAACATGAAAACAGAACTGAAATAAATTCACTGTCACTATGTTGCATAGCATTAAAGGGGAACACCACCTAAATGAAGAATTCCAACATGTTATTTCCATGGCCAAGGAGAGTTAAATAAATATTTATGAACATAAGCTTCTCTCTCTCAAAGCTAGAAACCAGCAAGTACCCCTAAAACTTCAATTAAAAGTCTGGACCCAATTAAACACCCAGTCCCCTAGTCCCTTCCATCCATCCATTTTCATCCGCTTAGGGGGCGGCAGGCCAAGCAAAGCACCCCAGACGTCACTCCCCCCAACATTGCTTTCCAGCTCCTCCTGGAGGATCCCAAGGGTTTCCAGGCCAGATGAGATATATAATCCCTTCAGTGTGTTCTGGGCCCCCCTACCAGCAGGATGTGCCTGGATCACCTCCAGCAGGACGCGCCTAGGAGGCATCCTGATCAGATCTCCGGACTACCTCAGTTGCCCCCTCTGGACACGAAGGAGCAGCGGCTCTACTCCGAGCTCCTTCTGCATGTCCAAGCTCCTTATCCTACCTCTAAGGCTGAGCCCAGCCACCCCATGGAGGAAACTCATTTCTGCTGCTTGTATCTTTTGCTCACTACCCAGAGCTCATGACTGTAGGTGAGGGTAGGGACATAAATGGACCAGTAAATCCAAAGGTTTGCCTTCCAGCTCTACTCCGCTCCACTCCTCCGTGACAGTCTGGCGCAGTGCCTGCATCACTGCAAAAGCTGCACCAAACCACTGATCCATCTCATGCTCGCTGTAGCTACACATTTTGACAAATAAAAGCCTGTCTTAATTGACCCTTCACAAAGTCCCACACAAATATATAAAACTGGATTGTTGGCTACCTCAAATTATGAGTCCGTTCCTCAATTATCCTGTAAGTTATTCATATTCCTTTTGTCTGTAAGGGTCCTCAGATCAAAAGAATCAAAAGGTTTTTTAATCCAAGTTGTGAGTAGCCTACCTTTTTAACAGGAGAAAGTGGTGTTGCATCAGTACGCTTGATGCTGTAATCCATGAGTGTTGTAATTCATTCTCCCTCTGATGCGTTGTCTGTTGAAACTGAGTCAAATGAATGATTCATAATTGATATATTTCTCTGAAGCGCTATTTTTATACAAGTAATAATCACACTTAAATAAACAATTTAATTGTATTTCCTGGTATTTGCTGAGCAACAGTTTTGTATGAAAGGAATTAAAGGCCTGTACTATATAGACGCTTGTCACGAATATCCGTAGGTCTTAAACTTGTAATGTCATCAAGTATAGGATCTGGAGCTGCTCCATTGACACTGAATGGGAGACTGATTTTGTGAACCCATTGAAAGTTTCTTTTTTATACCCACATGAAGTTCCTTTATTGTAGATATTGTGATCTCAGTTCTGAAAATGAGAAAATGTACCCATTTACAAACAAACCAAAACCTAAATTCATCATAAATCTTAGCTTCAGTGTTACTTAATTCCTTTACAGCCATCATTTTATTTGCAGATGACACTAACTTGCTTTATTGTGGAGATAATTTGGAACAACTTTTGGACACAGTGGCAGACGAATTAAGGAAACTGAAGAGTTGGTTTGACTCAAATAAACTCACACTAAATCTAAGCAAAACCAAATTCATAATATTTGGAAATCGGACAAATAACTCACAAAAGAAAATTATGATAAATAACATAGAAACAGAGAAAGTGAATGAAATAAAATTTCTTGGAGTCATAATTGACAGCAAATTATCTTGGAAGTCACATATACAGTACATTACAGCCAAAATAGCGAAGTCAATCGCAATATTACATAAAGTCAAATATCTTCTAAACCAGTCATCACTATACACCTTGTACTGTTCCTTCATTCTCCCATACATTACTTACTGTGTGGAAGTGTGGGGGAACACATATAAAACAAACACAGAAACAATATTCAAACTTCAAAAAAGAGCAATAAGAATTGTAAATAAATGCACCTGCAGAGAACCATCAAACCCACTCTTCATCAAATTGAAGGCACTTAAATTCAAGGATTTGGTCGACTTCAAAACAATCCAAATCATGCATAAAGCAAATCAAAATCAGTTACCACAGGGCATCCAAAAGTTGTTTCAAATAAGAGAAAACAAATACAATCTCAGGGGGATATGCATTTTCAAAAAACAACCTGTACGTACCAACACAAAAACACACTGTATATCAGTCAAAGGAGTTCATCTGTGGAACAGCTGCAGCGAAGAAATGAAAACCTGCAAATCACTAAATAAATTCAAAGAAATTTTTATAAACCATACTCTGAATGGATACAAGAGAGAAATGGAAACATGAATTTATAACAATGAGCAATGTGCCTTTTTTTCTGATACACTGTCTTTTCTTTTCTTCTGTTTTTGTTTTCCTACACATGCTCGGACTGATTTGATTATAAAAACATAACAATAAAAGGGTAGGACTAGATAAGTTTTATTAACTTCATCCTACACCCTTTCAAACAAGGTATGATTAACTATGATGTTATAGAGTTGTCTCTTTGTTTATTTTTTTCTGCCTAAGCACATTGTATATTTCATTTATTTTGTTTTTTTTCTTTTTACCTGTTCGAATAAATAAATAAATAAAAATAAAAATGTTACCATCAGTTTAGCTGCAAATAGAAGCTAAATGAATGCAAGTAGGCTATCTAATACATGTTCAAAATGAACCCACCTCATTAGACATTCCTTGGTGATCTGTGGACGATGTAACAAATGTGGGCTAAACCTGACTTATTTATAGAGGTTACACAATGTTACACCAGCTTTCCAAGTTGCTGCTTCAGCATTTTTACTTCAACTGCAATTTCCCGTTTTTAAGAGACAAAACATGCCCACGCTTTAACACTTACAGGAAGAACCAAAACAAAAGTTTTTAAACAATCATTTAAGTTAATCAATGAAAAATACACAATATATGCCCAGTGTAAGTGTAAGTTTTTAGTGGTGGAAAGTTAGGTACAATTTCAAAGGTAGTACTTTAGCCTTCGTAGAATTTCCATTTTATACACTATATTACACTTAATTTTACTCCCTCTTTCATTTAAGCGATGGTTGCTTTTCTGATATAGGCTGTTTTATTACTGTATTATTTTAAATACAAAATATATGATTAAATGTATAGAATATGATGCAGCGTGAATGAGTAAACGACCCAACAGCATGTAAAACTATTAAACTTTAGCCTACTCCTCTTTACCACCACACTGAAATGCTGCTTAACACATAAATAGTATCCAGCACAGTAACCTTATATAAATCAAATCTAATTCTCTTTATGGATACTCTATCTCGTAATATTTACAGTACATTTTAGTGTTACTACTTTTACTTATATAAACATTTTTGCTGTTTCACATTGGTGTCTTGCTGTGTTTGAGCTTGTCTGTATATTTCCATATTTCTAAAATATATTTTTAAAATCTCTATCTGCTTTACATTATAAACTTTTGACACTTGTAATAGGAGTCTTCTCTATACAGTAGTCAGTGGTTGTGAGCTTATGATGTGCTTGTGTGTGTGTTTCTTAAATGTCTTACATGTGATTCCCACTGCACAGTCCCCTGGACCTATTTCTGTTCCCCATCCTTTCTCTCTGACTGTAAAAAAAGAAAGACTAACATGTCAAACGGGTGGCCCTCCGTGCCTTGTTATTAAATATAAGTTTCACCATTAGTCTGAGAAACCTTGGAAAGCAGTGCACACCCAGGAGGACCCACATATCCAGCAGCAGAGGCGATACGAGGTTAAAGAAAAAGTGGTTGCGAAAATAAGCAGCTGTATTTCTGTACTCGGCCACACCCCACAGAGGAGGATCGCATAATTACACCAGTACAGGACCGTGTAAACCACTTGAAGGGCGACAGAGGGGGCCGCTGCGGCTAAATTTGACCGGAGTTGGAAGTACAGGGTAGAGAGGTGGCTGGGAGGAGCAGGGAAAGGCTGCTGATAGACTCCTTCCTGAGTTCCCTGTCATAGAGGAAACAAATAAACTGATGAGGTGAATGACTGGGAAGATAAGCTAAACAGAACGCTGCTTTAAACACAACAAAACAATACACCAAACTAAACATCTACATGACTGCTGAAAGATAGATTCCACAGCCCAAGGTCTCCTCAGCAAAGAACTCAACATCTGTTTTATTATATATATGAGAATATAAGTTTATCTGAAAAGGTCCAGTGTGTAGTGTTTAGTGGCAGAGAGGTCGCAGAACTGAAATTACTCCCATGTGCAGGACATGTAGGAGAACTATGGTGGAGGTGCACAAAAACATGAATGGCCCTGTATTAGAGCCACTGTTTAAATTTGGCAGTACTGGGCTACTATAGAGCAACATGGCCGACTCAGTGGAAGCATGGATGTAAAGAGATCTGGATACAACGTTGGAGGTGCTCAGTGGCACTTGACACCAATGACGTTTAACTAAAATTACTCAGATGATCGGTGCTGCCTCTGCATAACTGGTCCCATAGAGCAGATGTACTAGAGACAAACTGGGCCGGCTACTTCTGGTTTAGCATTACGCTAACTTGAACGGGGATAAAATGATTTAATCGTGCAGCATCTGTGAGACTTTCCAAGAAAAAGTCTGGAGTCAGAGGAATAATGTCAAAGCAAGACCTTGAAAGGCTCACACATGCCTTTATTTCCAGTATATATGATTACTGCAATTGCCTGTTAGTAGGACTTTCAAAACAAGCTTTTACGCAACTTCAGCTTATTCACAATGCTGCTGTTAGGGTCCTGACAAAAACTAGGAAATATGACCTCATTACTCCAGTTCTAAAATCCTCACACCTGTCACTCAGAGAACTGATTTCAAACTCTTGCTGCTTGTGTATAAATCACCCTGTGGCTCAGCACCTAAATATATCTCTGACATGCTTGTGACATATGAAACTCCTAGGACGCTAAGGACATCTGGGACCGGCCCATTTACCGAATAAAACATGGTGAAGCAGTGTTTTGTTATCATGCAGCACAAACCTGGAATAACCTCCCAGATGATGAAAGACAAGCCCTGACTCTGAGCACTTTTAAGTCAAAGCTAAAAACTTTCCTTTTTCCGTTGCCTACTCCACCCTGTAATGACTGCAACCTTCTTTGTAAACTCAAACTCATATTTTTTGCTCTGTAAAGCAATTTGAATGGGCTATACAAAGAAAGCTGCCGTGCCCTCCAAATGTTATGGATCAAATGAATCAAATTCTGTTGGTAAAAAGTGAATAATTTCGCAGGGGTGTGCCGCTCAGAAAAATTTAACCACTGATTTGCTGAGGTCTCTTTTACAATTTCAATCTATAGGAAAGTCTTTATGGACCTAATGACATCATGTGAAAGACTCCAAAGTTGTAATTCCACTATTTAACCACTAAGAAAATTAGGGTGCAATCTGAATCGCATACTTTTTCTTTTTACTTTTAGTAGGTACTGCAGCTGCCCTTAAAACGTATGTACTGTTGCATGCAGTATGCACACAATCAGGACAGACTCCTTTCTCATAACATTACACCCTGAACTTTTACCCTCTTGCTTTTGTATCCATTACCTTGGAGATTAAACAAATGCCACTCATGGAATTTGCCAGAGACGGAGATCAACCCGGAGAACTCTGCTAATGTTACTTTGCAATGTATTTAGTTTAACTCAAACATTCTAACTGCATAGATTGTAGATCTAACATATTAAATTTGCTAAATTACATCTGCATTTCTCTTTTATTGTAATTTTTACAGTTATTGCCTTTTGTTGTTTGTAATTTTTATGATCATTTTGTTTACTTTATCAGTATTCCTATGACTACTATTTCACTGATCATCAGTTACTTAAAAGCACTATCACTGCGACTTCTGACACCTGTAAAACAGCTGTCAAGCTGACATCTGTTTGCGGCTCAGTGACGTATCATCCGCTACGCAGAGGATTGTGGGTCAGAATAGCCAGAAAAACATGCTGGCTTGCACACTACAAAATTTGACCCGATGCAGTAGAACATCCTGGTATTTCCGGCATGCTGCATTTGACATACTATGTACTGGAACATACTAAGTCTTTGTCTTGCAGTATGTGTATTGGAACGCACAGTTGGCTTCAAAGCCCAGCACACTTCCTGGGGTCCTGGGTGGGAGAGGACCCAATCCGTATAAAAGTCTATGCTCCATATGTGCTCATTATAAGGTAACAAAAACACAGCAATTCTTATTTTCAAGTGACTTTAACCAATGAAATCATAGCAATGATTATTGATTACCATTTGAAGATGCTCCTAAATCCCCCACACTGGACATTTAACTGTCTGAATGTGTCAAGTAGGAGATTGAGATCTCTTTTTATGAGACACTTTTGGATAGGCATGAGTTAATATGTGGTTGGTTGTGAAGGAGTTCCTGGAAGCACTCACTATGGAAATTTTGCCAAACAAATTAAAATAATATCTAAGCAAATGAATGATCTAAGGGAGAATAGCTACAGCAGCACAAATCCTTGTAGCCTTGTAGTCTGTCTTGTTTAATGTGGCCTCGTTTGCATACTAACAAATGCTGAGAGTTGGATTGCAGATGTTTCCACACGGCCTGGGTAACTGTTGCTGGGTTGTTATTTTTTGCATCGTTCACCCACTGGATTTCACTTCCCACTTTTTAACCATCCACTGACAAAAGAAAATCCCACAATAAAGCAGTGACACAAAGTCACGCACACTCTGCAGAGGTCTCTGAACGAACCCACGGTTGAAGAATCCTCGTTTCTGATTGGCTGACACGTGTCACATCTCAATAAAGTTCTAGGACTTCAATTACCGGTTACCGTGGCAACAACCCTTTCATGGACGGCTCTCTTTCAGTAAAAATGAACTTCGGGTTTAAACTGACTTAAAAAATACGCCTTTTCAAGCCCAGACGAGGTGTTTGTTTCCTTTCCTAACTGTCAAGGTAAATACAGGCCACTGAAGTGTAAACATAGACTCCTAGTTGTTTTGAAGTTGTTTTAAAGTTAATAAAGCAGAGCCTTCAACTTGTCCGTTAGCTAACGTTAGCTTCTGTATAATTTAGCCCGGGTTAATGCTTTAAATTGAGACTATCCATTTGTGTTCGTTTAGTTTTACGTACCTAGAATGTCGACTTTTGTGTAATTACAGTATTTGTTCACCCCCAGGCTCATTGGCTTGTGGTGTGGAGCCACTCCCCTCCTGTACCCTCCCTCCATGCTGAGATGATGCGGCAGTCGGCGGTCAGAGGGTGAAGCAGGGCAGCCTGGCGAGCAGCCTGCAGGACTAGCTGAGGCGTCTCTGAAGAGGACGACTGTGAAGGAGGACGGGTCGGAGTTCAAGCGTGGGAAGGCAGGACAGAAACCGTGTGGCCGGGGATATCTTGGCGTACATGAGGACCGATAAACACGTCTTGTGTACACGAGAGACTCAACATGCACCGAATAACGGGGAAAGCGGGAGGGGACAGTTTGATTGAGATGAGCCCGACGGACTCTTTCAATGGTGAGTAGCTAAACGCCAGCCAGCCAGTCTGCCTTCAAGCTGCATACACTCAAAATGTTGCTATGAAGTTAATGTGTTGTGCTTCATTAGTGCTGAGATACCGTCCTACTGGGAAATCAATTAGGACTAAACTGAGGCTGGTGTTCCCCAGTCTGTGAAGCCTTTAAAAATAGGTTAAACTTTTCGAGGACTACTAAACATGTGAAACACTTAAACTCCAATCTTTGAAACATTACTCTATATAAACATAATGTACAAATAGCTGACAGGAACTGAACCCTTACATATGACAACACAACATTACCATAGCATTCCTCAGTTAACAACAAAGGTAAACAGCACATTTAAAATTAGATTCATGTCACTGACTGGTGTTGTTGACATGTCCTTCCTGGACAACTTGCAAGTCATTGTGCTACTAATAACAACCTTTACCATCTTCACCTATACAGGATATTTTGATAATAATCTGAGTAACATTTGCTGAACTATTTTAAAATGTACCCTCCCTGCACATTTTCCTTTCGTCTCTGTACTTTCTATTGGAGCAGCAGTGACTTATAGCCAGCCAGCCAACCTCTGACAGCTGGCCTGCTTACTGGAAACACTTTGTCACTTACAGGCGCCACTTCATCCACCAGCACAAACCCCAAATCCTGCTCTGCTCCTGGCTAAATGTGAATTTTAAACAACGCTCAGTGGATTGTGTTTTTTAGCCATTTATGGTGTCGGTGAATGGCTGATGATTCACCCTGGATACCCTCCAGGACCCTTATCTGTATGAGTCAATGTAACCCTGTTGTGTTTCATCTGCAGCATAGAGAGAATCATCCTGGTATTATAGCAGATTACAGCAGGATCATGAACTATAGTTACAGTTGGATAGGCGTTGTGTATTTATGGTGTGCTGAGATGCAAGCAGTGTGTACCACAAATCACACTCACAGCTCCCCGATGTTAAATCACTGTAGTACTCCAGACTGTTTTAATATAGAGGTGAACAGATTCTGCGATGGTCACTGCTTATGGAAAGCAGCCTCTTTATAACTTCAACAAACCATCAGAACTGAATCTATATGCAACATTACAACTGTAGGTTGCAGGGCCTGCAAATATGAATTTCCAGGTTGTAAATATGCACTCAAAAAGTCTTCCTGTTACTGGCACATATCCTCAGACTGCTAGTTTTTCCAGACAACACACCAAGAGTCATATAAGTTGAGAGTCGTACAGGGTCGTTTCAAGGAAAATCCAACTACACAAACACACAAGTCAAAACACAGGGACGGCTGAAGGTCTCACAGTTTGCTTACAAACCCTTTGTGCACTGTATTTAAATACAGATTCAAACCACATTGACCGTACTGTAGGTACATGTTTCCAGACTATTCATGGTTGTGGCTTGACCATGTTGGTTCAGACTAACTTGGACTGTCACTTGTTTTGGAGCCAGTGTTTATCCTTACTGTCAATATGGATTACATTTAACTAGCATTGTCTTGACATGTGATCAGGCCTGTTAAAGCAGGTGTATGTGTGCACCTGAAACTAAATGTGACAGGCGACCAGAGGCTTCCTGTCACAGGAAGCCAGATAAACCCACCCACTGTGTTTATATACAAATAACAAAGTTAAAAGTGGTGCTGCTGAAATTACAGTTACAGCTTTGCTTTGCTGTTTTAGGATTCAGCAGGATTTCCACTTGCAGATAACTTTCCTTGTGTAAATAAATAATTGATGTATACAAGGACTGGAATCTGTAGTCTGTTGGGTTGCTGTGGTAATAAAATAAAGAGACAGAAGCAGCCTTGTGGCATTTCCACTGTGATCAGCTGCTCTGTCTTGAACAAAGCCTTAACTGTGGAGGCTTCTTAGCTAGGTGGGAAAAGACTGTTGGCTTAGCTGAGTGGTGAACACTGAGTGCTCTAATACTGCGTCCTACTGTGCAAAAATATGTTCAGCTGTTTGAGAGGCATTCTCATGTGTTGTGATAGAAATATATTTTGGAATAAATGACAGCAGTGTAGGCAGTCAATATCATAAGTGTTTTTAAGGAAGATGAAGCAAGAAGTTGGATATGTTGTTAAAAACACCATAAAAGTCTGTCATAAAAGAGTAGCTGTGTGTTATAGCTTTAAATCGGCTGCAGTTTGTACTGTATGGCCTCAACTGATTGCTAAGGATTCTTCAAGAGGTCACTGCTGGTGAATTACAGCCCTTATTCTTCCACATCCTGCCTTAACTCAATAGACATTGGTAAAAAACATAAGCATGGGGTGTACGCAAATGTTAACAGCAGCCTTGATTTTCATAGTGTAGATAACAAATAACTACCAATTACATTTATTTTAGTTGTTGTATTGTTACTGTGAGCCACTATCTAGAGCCTTATGATTTAAGAGAAGTGAAAGTGAAGAACAGTGATTTAGTCCAACAAAGTAAAAAAGCAAAAGTCACCAGTGGGGAAAGCTGCTGCCTTCCAGTTATGGAAAATGTAATTTATTTTAGTTTTGAACCACTAACTTATACTTTGCTGACTTGGAGTGTAATAACATCGAGACAGAGAAGGTTTACATATTACAAGGTTCGAAAGCTTGTTTCAGATCAGTGTAAGCACATTTTCTGTGTTGAGTCCAGACTAAATATAACCCCAGACAGACCATCAATTAGGACGGTTGCATTTCTATTTAAACCCAGACAAAGAGGCTGAAACTTTTGCTTCATTTTTTTGCCGATAGTAGTGCCAACAGCGCTTGATGTTTTTCCTGCTTTTCCATCTGCCCTGCTATTTGTTTATGTAAATCTCTTTATCAGAATGAATGGGAAGCTGTAATTGCATTTGAGAGACAATAAACAGCAGGTGAAAGCAGAACTGCAGCATGGTTAAACCCACGTGTCATAACGCATGCAGCTTTCATTTTCAATCACGTTTAGGGGGTTTACCAAACTTCTTGGTCTCATATCCTGCCGTCCCTCCTGTAGCGGTAGAGTCACAGCCCAGCAACATGGCTGGCTGTATTCTCTCCCAGTGATCCAGTTAAGTCATGCTGTCTGGCCTGTGGGAGCGCTGCCACAAAATGCTGTACAAATATAGACCACAACATTGGCCGCCTGTCAGTGCGCCTCTCCTAACTGAGGCAGCTGTTCATATGCCTGAAACTTAACTTTACTGCCACCAACCTGCCTGTCCGAGAGTCACTAATTGTTATTTTTACAATGGTTACTGTTTTGCAGATGATATCAATGGCTACAACCAACACCCCTCATCCAGCACAGGATCCTTCCAGCAGGGACAGTCAGAGGTAAACACCTAACTCGCCACCACATGGTTACACTCACACAGCACATTCATACAGATGTTTCTGTAAAGGAACTTCTTTTGCCTTGATTGTGGACAGTCTGAGAGAGTTTCTTTACATACAAGTTCCAAATAGTAATTTCTTTACATCCATTGTCATCATACATGTTTGCTTGAATGATTTGAATTTGTACCAGCTGTTTAAATATATGAAGATGTACCCCTCCGTTTTGTTAATATTTAGCTTTCCAAGACCGATACATGAAAGATTTCTTTTTGACACTATCATATCTTCACCCCCAGCTTACCACCTCTAAGCGTGGTGGCAGGAAATTTGTGCACAAGTAAAATGCTTTATTGAGATTTCCCCATCAGTCACACTGATTTTCTTATTGTAAATACCACCACCAGTCATCAACAGCCAACATGTAGTTGAAGGGTTGACCTTGTGGTTTTAATGGAGGACAAAACTCATAGACTCAGTTTTGAGATTACATACATGTTTCCAATACAATCATAATAGTTTACAACCTGTAAATGCCACGAGGGAGTCAGAGATAACCCTTATGCTCCTGTCTGTTCTCTCCCTACTCTCACACTGTACTTAAAGTCTCCTTTAAGGCCTGATGTGTGTGTCGAGACCTGTGAGTCTCTCAACACCAGCCTGGCCTCCTTGGCCGCCTCTGACCACAGCGACAGTCCAAACTTTGAGGATCAGACCTTAGAGCGAATTAATGCTTTGACTGGGGTAAGACGCCAGTCGAGGACACAGATGCATGCTGCAGTGTCAGTGTCTGCGTGTTTGTGTCATCTCACATCAACTTCAAACTCAACTGAGCAAGACCTGACTCTGACTTTGCCTGACTTATAACATTTAGTGGTTTTCAGAGTGCTGTGATGTGTTTCTTGACATAATCTGTACGTGTGGAGTGACATTTTGATCACCTCTGTAAGGGTGCTGCTACAGTTTTAGCTGTATGTTCTTTAATATGTCGTGTTGTTAGGCTTTACCTCACTATACACTCGGTTCCTCCACAGCTGGCGAGAAAGAGGGCACTATTCCTGAAGTTTCGTTCCAGGGTATGGCATGGTAAAACAGGCTTGTGATGTGATGCAACTTTACGCATATGTCTGTCTGCCAGCCTTTATTTCCTTCTTGAGAAATGTCTGTTCAGCATTGAGTTTCTCCACCGGCATTAGATGTTCAGTGAGGCTTGGACATCAGAGTTGAAATCAATATACTCTTCCTGGTAGAGAGCTGATGTTTTCATCTGGAGAGCATGTTTTTTTCTGCAGAGAGTAATGGAAATATGCTGGCATGAGCTATGTGTTGATGCATCGTACGAGTTCATTAAAAATGGAAAAGGCCTTTTCACTTTGCTTTGCTCACCTGAGATTATCGTCCGCTTCACTGAAGAGAAATCAACAGCCTGGTGGTGTAACAGCATAATTAGAAAGTGCACACTTGCACTCAGACATGCAGACTTGCACATGCACTGTACATTGTATTTGTCATTTGCCTCGCTGTTTTTGTGTGTTTGCATTTATGTGTGTTCATATACTTTAAAGGTATACAGTCAATACTGTAATCATGACCCTGCCCTTTGCTTATGACAGGGCTGAACTTTGCTGTGGCTAACCATATACAGTAATGTACTCTAGGCTTCTACTTTTGAAACCTCTAAAATGTGGTTTTTATTAGTGTGTAACCCATTTTAATGGAAAGTGGAATTATTGCTAATCATTACTTGTTAATGGTGGCTAATCTTAAAGGAAAAATAACCCTGCAATAAGCTTAATGGCACCCTCCAACTAAAGGCTACGATTTAGCCAAGTGGAAGATCACATCAAGCCATTTTAGAGGGGAGGCAGCTGCACTGCATCTATGACTTGCCTCTATAATGAGTAAGGGAGATAAAAGCTGAGTATATTGTTCTCCTCCTACAGTCCTGCAGTTTCAGCTGTGCAGCCTTCCAGCAGGGTTATCACTGTGAACTTTTTGGGAGGCTGAACTAGACACAGTTCTTTCTGCAGATCTGGGAATCGGAGTATTCATTTTTCCATTTTTAGCTCTGAAGAAAAACACAATTTTCTCTGTGCTTAAAACAAGCCTGAGGATTGCAACGATGAAATAAAGCTATAATCCAGAGATATAGAGGCATCCATTTACTAAATTTGGCTAACAACTACAGAACTATATTTGATATTGTTCAAATAATATAGCAAAAATAAAACAAGGGGAGAAGTGAATTGCACCCTTGCCACAGGGTTTTTCTGGCACTAATATCAGATTGCATTTAAGACTTAACATGATGTTAAAGTGTAGAAGACAATGCTAGATGTGAGAGTCATATGGTGGAGAGATGATTGTTCATTATGACACAGTTTAGCAGCTGTTGTGTATTTAAAAGAGATGGCCAGTTTCCTAGAAGTTCTGTTCAAAACTCTTTTAGCCCACAAAAAAAAAGAAATGCTTTGAAAATAATATTTAAAAAGAAACTCCTCCCTGAAACTAGTAGCCTATTTATCTAACTTTATGTTCTACATTTACCCTCCTTAATTAAGATGAAAGACATACACATGTTCAAACACCCGGTAGTTAGGGCTAAGCTGGTAAATGTATAGAGCTCTGTGGCCTCTGCCAGCTTCACTAAGCAGAGGCAGCTCCCAGCAGATGCACTGATTCCATATGGCTGATCTGTAATTACAGCAAATTAGAGAGCTTTTCCAGCGACGTCCCGGTTAAAGAAAGCAACCACCCTGCCATGGTCAACATGGTCCAACCTAGTTTGGGAGGTAATGCAGACCAGTGGTTAGAACGTATGCATAATTTGAGATGAGAAAACCGTAAAAAAGTGTAGACGCAGTTAGTACAGTAGGAACCAGGGAGGTACGTCCAGCTGTAGGGCTAAAAACAGCTGTCTTACTTCACTATATGCCTGAGGCAATTTACATAGATAGTGTCCCATCTGCACTTTGTTCGCCATTGTGGTAACCTCTCCAGATTTGTTTATTGATTAGCTTCAAACAGTCAAGTCAGACTGAGGGGATTTGCACCAGTCATCAGTTTTGGTTTTCTGTAGCTCACTCTTATTAGAGCAGATTTCTTCATGTGGTCAGTCGTCTTTTCAGCTGATACTTCACTGGTTATCTGAAATATTAGACAACATGTCTGAGGGACACTGATGGTCAGTGTTGTGCAGTACAGTGACACCACCTCCCCTGATGCTGTGCTCTTATTACATTAGCTAGCTAGCTGGCAGCTGCTATGTCTCCCCATGCTGATGTCATCTCTAGGAGTCCTCTCTACGTATCCCTCCCCCTGTCTCGCTCCCTCTTTCTTTTCTGGATGTCTGAGCAAGTGAGGGCTCGTCCAGGGAGGTGAGTGGGCTGGATGGAGCCCCTCTGGCCGGAGAGATCAGTGTAGTGAGAGTGAGAGACGCAGTGAATTCAGGGCTGGACTGTGCTCCCTGGAGAAAGTCAATTTTGCTTAACCAGGCAGCCGGCCTTTCCGCTGATGCATCATAACCATAAAGGGAGTGTACCATGGAGGTAAAGTGCTCTTCCTTTCCTCCCTGCCCCTACAGCACTGTGCTAACGGAGTGGGCCTGGCTTTGTGAGAACTACAGAGCAATGCTATGTTGAAGTTTTTTGTGGTGCTACATGTTAATGAGTTCTCTGAATTGTCTGCAGTCCAGTGTAGGAAGCTACTGTAGTGATGACAGAAGTAACTGGTACATGGTTATTTTTAGCTTTCTGAACAGCTGAAGCGGCACTAGCAGCGAGCAGTCATGCCTTCCTTTCCTCCCTTAAAGCATTCCTGTGTAGTTCATTCAAATACAGCCCTGTGGCTGCTCAGGACACAGACACTGAAGGGCTAGCATTTGCTGGCAAGCACATGTTTGGAATTTCCTTAGCCACCAATGTGGGTGTTTTCAGACAATATGGATTTACAAAATTTGCAGAAAACCATATAAACTCCAATAATGTTGGAGTGTTAAGCCTGATTTGGCTATTGGATGTTCCTGTTGTGTAGAGAATGGTGTTACTGAATTTGTAGTCCTCTTCACATATCCTCTGCTATATTATGTACCCTGAAGGTTGTGTAAAATGAGTTGACAGATGCCTGAAATCATAGCATTTATATCATGGATATCTTTCAGAATTTAAATCTGTGATACGACAAAGATCCCTTCAAAAGCATGTTCTCATCTTCGGTAAATCCTATAAAGTGGACACAAGCATGAAACATCTTAGCCTTAGAAGATGCCCTCCATTTACAGTAGCATGATATTTGTGTTTGGAGTGAAAATATGACAATCAGTATATTTGTTGTTTTAGACAAGCAGTCAAGTGTGATGTGGTGTTAAAGCCTTGTTCTTTGGGTTTTTGCTGCCACTGACATAGTTTGACTTTTCTGCTGTGCTGAGTGCATCTAAAGACGTGCTGATCTGATTCTGTACCCATGTATATGTGTTTCTAAATGTTGTGACCTTTGTTTTATCTCGTTATAGATTGACAAACAACAACACAGTAAAGACTCTGTGTTCTTCCGTGATGGACTGCGCAGGATTGACTTTGTCCTGTCCTATGTTGACGATAAAGATGGCGAGAGAAAACAGGTAAGAAACAACTTTATAGGTACTGTGTGTTCAATATATTTCCCAAAATCACTAACTGCAAGTGCTGTGTGTGTTTGTATTAACTGATGTTCTTGATGAATGTTTTTCGTTGTTAATGTTGTACTTACAGAACTAAATATATTTAAATCCTAAAATAAAACACAAAAGAGCAGCTGGTGTTATTTCCACTTCTTTATTTAAACAATAAGAACGGATTGTCACAGGATATCCTTCGAGTTCACAGTGTGTGTCACCAGCATACCCTAAATACCACAACACTGATAAAGTTAGATAAACTGTTCAGCTCAGCTTGTTCTGTAATCCTCTCAAGGAATTTTCTGAGAAGGTCACTCAGACTTTCAGGCCCTTTTTCTAAAGTAAATCAACCTTGAAGTACATTTCCATACTGTTGCTGGCCAGATTTGTTTTTTCAAGCTCGTCTCTTTATCAGCTATGGAGTGCTGGAAGACCAGTGTTTGATACTGAGCTGTTAGTCTTCACATGTCTGTGTTACCACTTGGGTATGAGGCAGTTTGTCACAGCCGACTCACTTTTTACCCGCAGCCTCATCCGTGAGTCAACACTCAGACCTCTGGTCTGGTCAGGAAATCACTCATTTTTTCCACTGTATGAGGAAGGGCAAGCAGGAGGCTACTTCCTATGTTTTATCCACATGTGTTGTAAAATGCAACCATAAATTTCAGCTCTAACAAGGAGCATTTTTTTGGGCTGTCAACTTTTGATATAGACAAAACTTTCCTATGTGCTTATTTCTGAAAACAATAAACCTAATTCCAAGTGCTATGTGGGAATGTTACATGGTGCATTTAGTGAGTGTTGCTATTGAACATATTGAGCTAACTGACAGGGCTTTAGCCCATGGATGTATAATAACCCCTAAATACTGGATCTCAAGATGGTGCCTATTCGTTCCGATGGAGTTGCTTGCCAGGAGCATACGACAAAAAAACTTTCAGGTTTACTTCCAAGGTATGCGGCTCACTGAATATGCGCAGTAGTGTTACTCCCACTGGCCCCGCCCACAAGTTCTCACTCAGCTTATAGACTTTATATTGTGGTGACATCACAGATTTTAAGACGTTTTTCTCATAGTTGGATCCATAGTAGTACAAAGGGTCATGATTGACCTTGTTTGCAGTTCGAGGTGTCCTGTCAACAGCTTTACAGACGTGTCTTTTATATTGGTGGTCTATGGGGAAAATGCTTTTTAGGGCCACATGGAATTTTTTTGCTGCAATACTGGGAGTGACCACTTGAAAAAATTGGCCACAAGGCTGAGCAGCGTTCCCGGGGGCCTGCTTTATTCACACTGTATTGTCTGAAATTTACTTTTTGACTCACTGGCCAAGGGGACTGGTAGATGAAAAAATCCACTGGCCAAACATATTTTGTACTGGTCAACATCATCGCCTTTTTGTGTCACATAATATAGTGTCATGTTCAATAAGAAGTATTTGCTTTTAAATGTACTTGAGTATCAAACATAAAAGTACATCTGAAGGTTTTGTTAATCTGTCTGATGCTTTTCCAGTCAATGAACTTAAACCTCCTCAACAGGCTCCTCATGCTTGACCGCAATCCCCCTCTTCTTTGCACGGTCTGCGAAGTCTGGCCTCCTGCTCCTAAAGGAGTCCTGACCAGCAGGAAGTCATAGTTTAGTGGAATAGCTGGAAAAAGTGCAGGAGAAACTGTCAGCGTAGTTATTAACTCATTTGGTACAAACATTTACCAGCCACTGTGGAAGATAGCCTTTCAAGATTTCTGTGCAAAATGGAAAGTCAGTTCGCATTTGGCACTTGGTGTTTATTTCGTACCCTGCCACACTGGTTAAAACAGTAGTTGTGTGAATGTTTTTACACCTGCCGCACTAACATTTCACAGTCTTAAATATTTGCTACTCACCTTTTTTATGTGTAGTTTTTCCCAGTGTTTACGCGCCTTTCTTTCAAGCTTTTGTGGATAATGTTTTCCTCACAAAGTTTGTATGTACTTCATTTTTTTGTACAGTAGATTTTACTGTTGTACAATGGCAGTATAGAAGTTAAACTTATATCAAGCTAATATGTATATATGCTTTGTTTTCTTCTAAAGGAGAGGAGGAAAGTGTACGAAGCCAATCTAGTGAATGTTGGCCTGGAGCTGGAGACAGAAGATAAATCGGTAAGAGCATCCACTTATTGATTTGATTAATGTAAAGGGAAATTAAGTGTATACAGTATGAGTGTGTATATCATATACCATCTGTGTTGTGTTGATTTTGTTTTTTTCTTGTTTTTACGAAGACAAAACAATGGTAAAACAATAAACCTTTTTACATGAAACACATGGATCTCCTTTTATCACTGAATATGTTCTTTGTTCATGCATCAGTAGCCTTACACTCATTATCTGTGACACCTGTCCCACTGCCATTATCATCAGGAGTCAGAAGACGGAAAGACTTATTTTGTGAAGATCCACGCTCCATGGGAAGTGTTGGCCACCTACGCAGATGTGCTGAAGATCAAGGTGCCATTCAAGGCCAACGACATCCCAGAGAACAGTGAGATGCCCATGAACTGGCTGTCCACCCCCTTTCGTCTGCCGGAGCACATCATGCACCCTGAGCCAGACTATTTCACAGCTTCCTTCGACAAGAGCAAGTCTGACTTCTTCCTTATTGATGACAAAGACACTTTCTTCCCGCCTTCTACTCGCAACAGGATAGTAAGGATGCTTTGACTTTGACTTTCCTGTTTGTGACTGTCAAATTAAAACATTTCCTTGACATTTAGGTCAAATCTGAATTTGCTATATTAAATGTTGCAGTATGAAGCAACTTCATTCTATTTTTATCCAGTGAAACTACATCCTTCCATTTCTCCCTCTGCCCAGGTCTACTACATCCTGTCTCGCTGCTCGTACTACAGGGATGAATGTGGAGATAAAGACAAAAAAGGGATCAAGAGGTTACTCAACAATGGCACCTACACTGCTGCCTTCCCCCTGCACGATGTTAGTTTCCCTTGGTGAACTTTTTGCACTTTTTTGTCGTTGTAAAAGACATGGAGTCTATAATGGAATGTGTACTCATTGGGTTTGAGACAGTGTTGCATGTTGCATCGCAAGGATTAATAACTTTGCAGTAACGCTATGAATGTGACTGTCTCTTCTGTGTGCGTGCAGTGTAGATACTGGGCAAGATCAAGGGATGCAAACTGCGAAAGTGAGAGATACAGTCTCTACAAACACTGGGCCAGATTCTTTTGTTTCTTCAAGGAGCAGCCCCTCAATCTTATAAGGTAAGACTCAAAGACAACGTTAACATACCTGATGTGTATTTATTTAACATTAACTAAAAGAATTTAATTAAAAATGTTGTTTTTCCCTTTAACAGAAGTATTATGGAGAGAAGATAGGTATTTATTTTGCCTGGCTGGGCTTCTACACTGAGATGCTGTTGTTTGCTGCAATAGTTGGAACAATTTGTTTCATCTACGGATTCCTCACCTATGATGACAACGAGTGGAGGTGATTTTTAAATCAAGAATACTAGCCTGTTTTGTTGAATGTCACTATAATATCAGGTATTGTTTTATCACTAATGTCGTTGTTCCTGTTGTTAATAAATTACTCTTGCTTCTCTTCAGTAAAGAAATATGTAATCCGGATATTGGAGGCAAAATCATCATGTGCCCGCTGTGTGACAAGAAATGTGGCTACTGGAAACTCAACTCAACGTGCAACTCCTCGTGGGTGAGACATCCGGGCTTTGTGAATGAAGTGTTTTTGGTCATCATAAATTATGTTCTACTAACAATAGCTAGCAAGTACATCAGTGCTCTGTTCAGATGGAGGGCAGGCAACTGAAGGCAAAGACTACTAACACTGCACAAATACCTACAGTTTGTGAGGGTTACAGCTGTTAAAATCCAGAAAATTGGGGAAAAAACAAGGGCTACTTTAAGAGACAAAAATAGTAGGATGTAAAGGGGAGAAGCAAAAAAATTGCTCACTGAGAAACAGCAGCAGTCAGTCTGGAGGAGTGAAGTCTACTAATGTGAAACACTAACGGAAAAGCATTGTGTTAAACATACCTTGAGTTGGATGCAATTACAACGTGCTGTGACACTTACTCTGTGTTTTTAGCCACGATCCAGATTTTAACAGCATTTACCAGATCTCTGGAAACGGTTGACCTAGTGGGTAGAAAACAGTAGTGCACCTGACAGCGGTGCATCCTTGTACAGAGTTGAAATATGAAAGACGGTTATACTGAAGCACATTTACGCACCTGGCCAAAACGCTGTGGACCCAACTGCACACAAAACAGTTGTAGTCCACTAAATTATTGTAGACTTCCACCATGTAACGTTAATAACTTTAGGACCTCTGGAGGACGAGGTAATTTGTAACAACAATCATGTCCACACTGGGCAAACTGGTCAAGTTGTGGGAGAAATCAATTTTTTTCATTTTGTATGGATCACATCCAACACTTCACTTCCTGCCCACCATCTGAATTTCAAGCATCATAATAGTCACGTGATTGCAAACAATCTATGGAGAGGGTGTTAGTTTTTCATTGTCTCACTTTATTTCTCAAATATGTTCTTTTTTCAGCAATCACACCTGTTTGACAACGTAGCAACAGTGTTTTTTGCCATATTTATGGGGATTTGGGGTGAGTAAAAATGTCTGCTTTCTGCCTTTTGTTTTTCTAACACAGTGCACCACCTAGTGGGAGCTGATGAGCTGTTATGTCATTTAAATTCATTGTTACTCACTCTGTATTCAAAAAACCTATTCACCCAAATCAGAAAAAAATATTTTCTCACTTACTTTTGTTCATTGAGGTGCTGAAATCTGACACTTCTGCCACCATACCTATGTAATTGTGTGAACTGTGGGGGTCAGAGCACTGAAAAAATAAATTCATGGGTCGTGTGCTCTGCAGTGACGCTGTTTCTGGAGTTCTGGAAGAGGCGGCAGGCTCGTCTCGAATACGAGTGGGATCTGGTCGACTTTGAGGAAGAGCAACAGCAACTGCAGCTTCGGCCAGAGTATGAGACCAAGTGCACCAACCGCAAGCTGAACCGCATCACTCAGGTGTTTGTGTGCTCATGAAATACTAATATGCTGTATAATACTGTTCCAATATACTGCTTCAAGTCTGTGTAGCTTTCATGAGGCTTTGCCAGACACATACTGTATGGTAGGATTGGACAGACTACATGATCTGTTGTATTACTGGATAACTGAGTTGGTTGCAGTCATTCATTAGGCCAGTTCCTGGACTAATAACAGGTTTGAATGGAGGCTCTTTGGTTAAGAACAATATTACTGAGTAAAATTGACAAACTGTGTTTTCAGGGAATCTGGAATACGTAGTTAATGATAGTGACAGACACAGATGTGTGATATTAACAGAAACAGGGTGCTGTAATTTACCTTGACCACATCCCCCCGTCTTTAGGAAATGGAGTGGGTTCTTGACAGGACTCCTTCAGATATAATGGGGAAGTTGTTGCTCTGCTGGGCCACCGTGTTACTCTGGGTAAGGGTGGCACTTAACATGGAATGCCACATTGGTTGGAAAGAGGTTTTGGTGTGGTGCAGTTTGTGTGGATAATAGACATTTCTGGAAAGACTCAGAGGCATGAGTTTCTCTCTGTACCGCATTACTGTTTGTCTGGTAGATCAGTATCTTGAAAGGCTGGTTCACTAGGAGACCACTAGATGAAAGAATTGGACTTGACCTGAAACACCTACGCACATAGAGCTGTGATTGGGCGACCTCCTTCTGCCTCGCATCTTAGGCCAGTGATAATTAAAGGAACCTGGCCTTTTAGAGCTGTCTTTTCAGGATATAACAAAGGGTGACTGACTCCTGTGTTCATGCTTTGCTTGCTCATGATGTAGGAAATGGAGCCATACTTACCTATAACAAGCAAGTGTGCACGCTCATGTCTGTCTGGAGCCACCGTCCTGTTATGGGTGAGCATTTGAATTTTTGGTACACTTGATGAATCTAAATGGCTATCATCCTCCACCTGTTCCTCCACCTTGTGTCTTTTTGTCTTTCCCATCAAACTGTCCACCATAATCACTAAAATCATGTCACCAGGGCCAGTATGTTTAAAACTTTTAAGAAACTGAGCTTTCTTAAATAATTTGGAGCTGAGACCAAGTCAGAACACTTATTTATTCGTGACACTAAATCCTAAAAATACGGACAAAATCTTCTCAGAAATGTGACCCATTTAAGACCAAAGAGTTGCAGCTTTAAACATACTGGCCCAGATTTAATAACTGCTGTGGACTGTTGTTTTTAAAACTATGCAACATGTGAAAGAGCTAATGTAAGGATTAAGGTATATTTCTGTTAAAGGTGGCGTGTGTGCACACTTCAAGCATAACAGTTACTCCTAACATCTTTGTTGGCAATAATTCACCATGTTTTATACATTTGTCTATGTGTTTTGGTTTTTGCACTTGCATCAGGATTGGTGTTGTGTTCTCATTGAGTATGGTTACATGGACATGAATAACCCATTTATGAGACTTATCGCGGTTATGATCAAATTCAGGATACTGTGTTTACATGAGGACAGAAAAATCGGGTTATTTATATTTCTCGCATACATGAACAATACCGGTAACTCGGTTGCTAATTACTGCAGTCCATTTGCAGCAGCACTGCAATGTTTACAAAAACAAATCAACAATAGGAGATGAGAGCGACATGCAACTGTACATTTACTAGGCTAACACTTGAACACTACATTGCTAATTTCTTCTCTGCTCTGATCGGAAACAGCTGTCCGCCCTGAGCAGCTGCCTCTTTTCTTTTTCTTCTCAACCGCACACAGACGCACTACATAGTTACTCACTTCCCGTCATTCCTGAAAGCAGCTACACTACTCATATAAAACTGTCATCCACACTGGTGCCAGCCTGTCACTGTGTCTGTAAGCCGGGAGCAGTGGTTGAAGACATACAGCCTCTTTTATTACTGAAAGACAAAAGTCTGTTTCTTCATTGCTCCAGAAATGAGAGGCTGTCGCTCCTGCCTTTTTTTCCCCCTGTTATATCACTTGGCTGAAGCTGCGCCTGTGTAGGTATTCAGTGGCCCTCAATAACTAGTATAAATTATATACAAGCAACAGTATCCCAGTTTCTTTGGGTCATTCACTTCCATGTAAACGTGCTCTCTGTACTTTTGTCTTGTGCCATGCATTTGTCTTTCATGTTGTCTCTGTTGTCTCTGTCCTGAAGATCTCATTGATCATTGCCTGCATCATTGGGGTGATAGCGTACCGCCTGGCGGTATATGCAGCCTTCGCCAGCATCATGAAGGACAACCCCACCTCCCATCTGCAGGTGGTCGGCCCCTACATCACGCCACAGCTGGCCACCTCTGTCACCGCCTCCTGCATCAACTTTGTCATCATCATGATCCTCAACCTCATGTATGAGAAAGTGGCTGTTTGGATCACTGACATGGGTGAGGGTCAGAGCGAGAGAGCGAATCCCAGATTATTAAACTTCTGTGTCTTTATATGTCCATTTTACATTTTGTATTGATCCATGAGTGTGCAAATATGTTCCTTTTTTGGATTATGTCATTTAAATATGTTTTATTATCTTTCACTATGTGGCAGAAATTCCCAAGACCCACATGGAGTATGAGAACAAACTGACGGTGAAGATGTTCCTCTTCCAGTTTGTCAACTACTACTCCTCCTGCTTCTATGTGGCTTTCTTTAAGGGCAAGTTTGTCGGCTATCCTGGAGATTATGAGTATATGTTTGGCGGCAAATTGAGGAATGAAGAGGTACTAGATATAACTACACTACATTACATTCTTTAAGATAAGCACTGAGTCTGTATTTGAGTTAATGTTTTTCCTTCCAATCCCTCCTTGATCTCAACCTATTTACATTCAGTGTGACCCTGGTGGCTGTTTGATTGAGTTGACCACCCAGTTGGTGATTGTGATGACTGGTAAACAAGTGTGGGGCAACATCCAGGAGGCTCTGGTCCCGTGAGTACTCAAACTGAACCGACCACTCAAAGCACAATTCATCTGCACACAGAGAAGATACAGTGAGATTAAATAGTGAGATAGTGAGATTAAACTGTTTACAGGCTTTGCAGCTACCTCACATGACTCACAGATATGTCGGCCTGGGCTGGGGCCTTGTTTTGTACTATGATATCATTGATCTTTTTCCGGATATAGTATAAATTTTTAGTAATCTCTACTAAAATAAGGTTTTTTTTTTTAATTGTCAATTCCTGCAAGATAATTCAGAAAAACACTCAAAGTTATTACGTATTATGGCATTATTCAGACACCAAATCAATGAGATTTAGACATTCAAAGAAAGACAGGAGACATTTAAAATGCAACAGAAGCAGGAGCATAAATAGTACAATTAATTACGGCTAATTTGATTTAGCTGCCTTGGTTTCAGGCTGCTGGTCTTGTGCATGTTGGCTGACTACTCATTGACTACATTTACATACACAGAATGTTTGGGTTTTTGCCCTTATTCCAAAAAAACAATATTCATACTTTTCATGTCTTACGAAAATATATATTCTGCTAATATTCCTGTTTACATGCAGCCGTAACATGACTTTTATCACGTCAAAAATGGTGGCAGACTTGTGTGAACACAGCCTCCCTCTTTTATTCCTTCAGTGCTTTATTGAAAATCCAGAATCCTGTTAAAATGCCACTCTTTCATAATGTGTTAATGTACATGTGTTTCTCCTTCCGAAAAGAATTGTGGGCTTTTCCTTTGAGCATGCATTTTAACACCAGCCTTGTAAACTGTTGGCTAGTGGGTTTGTCGCTCAGAGCTGACCGTAAACAGGCAGGAGGCCTTGTGTCAAACTGCAGTACAAACCTCAACTGAGACGCAAACCCTGATTTATGTCTAAATTATGCTCTTCAAACGTGAATTATGCCGACATATCCCATGTCTTAATCTGAAAATGCTACCTTCAAAATAAGGCCTAATTTGAAATATCAAAATAGAGCATGCTGTTTACAGGACCTGCATTAAATTCAGGAATATTTTTATATTCAGAATAACAGTGGATTATTAGTGTGCATGTAAACATAGTCATTTGTCACACTGTCATAGCTTACTGGGACACTTAAACAGAACAGAACCATCATTATTGTTACTAGCTACACTTGAGCTTTTGCTGCTATGTATGCCTGTCTGCTATCAAATTATATATTTCTGCACAATCAGTTCCTAGTCAACAAGGATAGAGCACTTAAACTTCAGACTTCAGAAACTTCAGACTTAAAAGTTCAGATGTAAAGGTTCTTTGTTTTGAGCTCTCTAAAGCTGTTTAGAATTCAGTACAGCCTCCACCGAGGCTATCGGAGGATGAATTGTGTTTCTGCATGGCTCTTTATCGCCCCCTTGTGTCCTTCAGGTGGCTGATGAACTGGTGGGGCAGCAGGAAGGCACGAAACCACCCAGAGAGTCTGTACAGCCGCTGGGAGCAGGACCACGACTTGCAGGGCTTTGGACAGCTGGGCCTCTTCTACGAGTACCTAGAAATGGGTAAACATTCAGCACATATTCAAACCATTACACGAAACAAAAAGTTTCAGAGACTCTTGAAAGCCTGGCTGCTGTCCACCCAATCCAGACCATTTTAGAGAATTTCAGTTTCATTCAGATAAGGCGTAGAGCAAAACCAAGACAAACTTCCTGTTAAAATTCTGCAGCAGTTGAGGATGGATGTGTAGGCAGATTAGAAAGATGCAGTATCCTCTTAAGTCTACAGATGGTGCTGTTTCCATCCCATCGTCTGTCACTAACCTCTCTCCTCTCTGTGTCCCAGTGATCCAGTTTGGTTTCATCACTCTGTTTGTCGCCTCCTTCCCCCTGGCACCCCTGCTGGCACTAATCAACAACATCATCGAGGTTAGAGTGGATGCCTGGAAGCTCACCACACAGTTCAGACGTCCTGTGGCAGCAAAGGCCCACAGCATCGGGGCCTGGCAGGAGATCCTCAACGGGATTGCCATACTCTCTGTGGTCACAAATGTGAGTGCTGGACTCCATCTGTGCGCTTTGTGTCTGCTCCTTATCCTCCCAGTTTTATCTCTAGTTTTCCTCATTTCTCTCCCTGCTTTTCAGGCGTTTATCGTGGCCTTCACCTCTGACATGATGCCTCGGCTGGTGTACATGTATGCCTACAGTCCAAACGGTGGGATGAATATGAAAGGCTATATAAACAACAGCCTGTCTGTGATTGAATCTCTGCGATCTCACCGGACAGTAGGCCTGATGAGGGGGAGAGTCCATCCTGGTTCAACAACTCCATCACTACCTGCAGGTATGTGTGACTGTAAGACTCTGTGTATGAGAGAGACAGATTGTAGATGTAGGGCATGTTTGCACTTCTGTCTTAATATATGACTGTGTTGGAGGAAGTACACAGATTCTTTACTTAAGTTAGAGCAGATATACCATCATGTAAAAACAATCTGTTTCAACCAAGTCCTCCAGTCAAAAGTCTACTTGATAAAGAGTACAGAATTATTACCAGCATATCAGTATTCATTTTGAGAATGCCCCCTCTCAGAGTGTTAAATATATAACATTAGCTTAATTATTATCATGGGTGCTTTAAACTGTAAGCAACACTTAAATGCAGCAGAATGAGTGAAGCTAATTCAAACTGTTTTATTAATTTGGGTTGAGTAGTTCACACACAATCTGTGCACCCATGGTCCACATAGTTTAAAACGTATCACTCTTATTAGTACACAGACTTTGGTGATTGCATGTAAATCTCAATTTTGCAAAACTCTAAAACTCAGTTCTAATGAGACACAATATTGAAAAGACCTATGTGGGTGTGTAGGTCCTTTAGTCCATTATAATGTATCATTTTATATAAACTGATCATATGTTTTATATGTAAAATCAAAGTAACTGGTAGATTTAGCTGTTGAATAATGTAGTACCAGAGTAAAAAGCACAATGTTTCCCTCTGAAATGTGTTGGAGCTAAAGTATAAGGGCCTGTACACATGCTGTGTTTTTTGCACCCTCCAAATTCATTGTTTTCAAAGTAGAGGCACAGAAGGCGCACTCAAAAGTGAGACCGGCACTGTTGTAACAAACAAACGTTCCAAAGTACCTGTTTTTAGGGTGAGGAGGCTGCACCCTGATATAAACAGAGTTCAACTTTTGGAACACAGCAGCTTGCACCGCATGTTATATGACAAGGAACAACCAATCATAGCCAGCAGATACCTTTCCCTTCTTCAGTAAATATCAGTCTGTGGGAAGTATGGAGAAGTTTATCATTTTAGTGCAGGTCTACCTAGCTTTACTACATCTTGTCCCATGGACAATATTTTAGGTCTAAAACAGTAAGAAACAGTGTCTGGAAGAAAATCAGCTCTGCACTCAGGATTTCTGGTAAGTAGGCTATGATGTGGTGCTGGCTATGGTTGCTTAGCAACGTCAGGCACAAACTGCCTCTGCACTCTTGAAAGTTGGCACTGACTCAGCACAAGAGTTGCACCCAGCATCTGACCTCGCGTTTTACAGGCAGTTAAAGATGCGGCATGCGTACGGGCCCTGAAGTAACATAAAATTATCAGGTAAAATGCAAGTACCTCAAGGTTGTACTGAACTATGCTCATTTTCAACATTCATACGTTATTCCTTTGGTCTAAGACAGTCCAAAAATGTTAGTAAAAATGAACAACTCTCCCAGATTCAAAAACTGAAGTGTTAAACTCAAATTTGTGATGTCATAGGGTATAAAGTCTGGAGCTGCTCCACAGACAATGAATGGTGAAAGATGTTATAGATGATACTGAGAGCACTCAGGGAAATGCTCTGAGTATATTGCAAAGCAAAAAAGAAAGCAAACATTCTGTGGGTCCTCAAGGTCAGTCTCCCATTCACTGACTATGAGCAGCTCCAGAATTTATACCCCATGACATCATAAGTTTGAAATTCACTTCTCATCGTGAGAGCAGTTCAGGCTCACAAATATTTATTTATCTTTCCTTGGCCATGGACTTAACATATTTAAAATTCCAAATGTATGTGGTGTTAAACCTTTTAAGCAAGTATTTGAGTAAATGTGGTTTGTTACTTTTCACCACTGATATATGATATGTCAGGTCATGACGGTAAGAAATAGTCCAGTGCCTTCTGGACACATTTTTGCAAGATAGAGATTTTTATATTTTAGCTCAGAATTTTAATGTAGTAAAGCCTCATAAATACAACAACTTTACTCAACTCAGTGTTTAACTCCACAACAGTTTAAATGTTGTGGAGTTAAAATTGTGTTTACTACTTCACAGTGGTGGAGGAAGTATTCAGATCTTTTACTCAGTAAAGGTAGAAATACAACAGTAATAAAATACTGTGCTATAAGTACACATCCCGAGTATAGAATCTCACTTAACTACAGTATTAAAATATTAGCATCAAAATATACTCAAAGAACAAAAATTAAAAGTACTTATTATACAGAATGACCAATTTCAGATTATTATATCAGCTACTGTATTATGAATTAGAATTATTGATGATTTCATGTGAACATCACTTTAATTTTGCAGCTGGTAAAAGTGAGCTGATTTTTTATGATATATGCTACGATGTAACTTGTGAAGTTTTATCTTTATCCACATAATACATCAAAATTCATTTGCTGATTATGTTTGTATTAGTAATTTGAATCTGCAAAGTAACTAGTAACTAATGTTGAGAAATAAATGAAGTGAAGTAAAAAGTTCAGTACTGTCTTCCAAAGTGTAGTAGAGTATAAGTAAAAGTAGCAAAAAAATAAGATACTCAAGTAAAGTAAAAGTACCTCAAAATTGTATTCAAGTACAGTACTTGAGTAAATGTACATAGTTACATTCCACCACTGCCTTTTCACAATTTTAATGCATTTTTATAGATAACACTGGAGTAATTATTACTTAATTAGCCTTCGCTCAATGGACTGAAGAATGACATTAAACAACTCTTGAATCAAAGCCTTTAAAAATGTTTCTCTTTTGTAGGTATCGTGATTACCGCTACCCTCCTGACATGAAAAGTTTTACTCCCACACTATGCAGTACTGGCATATTCTGGCTGCCAAGCTGGCTTTCATCATCATCATGGAGGTAAAACCAGGCCGCAGTGCCAACACTTAATGACCACATCACATTCTTACTTTGGGCAGTAAATGATTGTTACATTAATAGTAACCTCGGTTTCCCACACACACATATTTTTCAGATATAATACAAACCCATGCAGCTTTTCTTTATCTGCAGCTCTTGCTGAGGTGAAACTAACCTGGTGAGCCTTCTTCCTCCACAGCACGTCGTGTTCTCGGTCAAATTCTTTGTGGCCTGGATGATCCCCGATGTTCCTTCAGACGTGCGGGCCCGAGTTAAGAGAGAGCGCTACCTGGTCCAGGAGTATCTCCATAACTACGAAGTGGAGAAGCTGAAAATTCAACTCAGCCAAAACGGCCACAACGACTGTACCTGCACACCGATGATCTATCCGTCTATCAAACACGAGGTCCTGTCAGAGTGTCTCTAGCCCACCGAGCTGCTGGTCAATCAGCTGGGCATGATGGGAGGACATGGTGATGTAGATTCCCCTGCTTGTGTATTATGATACTGACCACCACTTTGCTGTAGTGCCTGTTGATTGTGCAGTACACACACACACACACACATACATACACACACACACTCACTCGCACACAGAATTTAAAGAGCTAGAGGTTTCCTCAATTCACAGCCATCCTTCTTCCACTAATCTGCTGATAGTTGAAATGCACACAGGTGAAAGACCAAGTCTCCGTGCATGTTGAAACGTGTATTTAAACCTCTGTCTAATATATACGGCTCTTCGTTCTCTATGTTATAAACAAAGTGCTGATGATAATCAACATTTGCTGTAAAGAAAGAAAGAAAGAGAACATCTTATACACTGTGTCTAAACCAGACAACTTCCTCTTCCTTGAATATAAGACTATTTATTTAAGTGCCACTACGAGTAACCAAAGACTGGATGCCTTAATATATCACACACTTACCGTTGGTTCTCTCCGCCACTAGAATAACAGCTGGTATCATTCAGAAACTGAAGGGCTCCAGTATCATACTGTATGTTAATAATCAACTTTTTATTTTTACAGTTACTGCAACAAATGTGAGCATTGTTTATTTGCATTGAGGTCACAGCACAGACGCAACACAACATTACCAAATAATTGTTTTCACTCCACTGTCAGTTAATTGGCTGGTAACATTTTACTTTAATCTAACAACAGCCAAACACTTTCTTCAGGCCAGAATCTGACATGTGAAGTAGCATTTTGAAGACATATCTGTGCAGCTGTTATTACTGTGAGTAAGGGCAGATTCTGTCCTGCAAAGGCCAGTTGTTGAGCAGCAGCAGCTGGTGCATGTTGACTGTTGACAGTCCTGTTCCTGGAGATGAGAAGTGAAAAAGCCCAGAGAGAGTGAAGAGATCCCTTTTTAATGTGCCTCTGTTTACCAACATGTCGGCGCTAATGAAAGCCTGCCCCTACCTACTGAACTATGTTTGCTCCATTACACAAAGCACGTCAGCCATTGCCCAGTTCTCGCGCTCCTGTTTTCCTCAGCTGTGTCTGCGTAGAGAAGGAAAGATACACATTCTTAGTTTTTTTTTTGTTTTGCACAAAGCACTTAATGAAACGTGACTACCAAGACGTAAACATGTCAGTGTAATTGTTGTGACACTACGTATTCACAATCAGTGTTTTGAAGCAGCGATGTGTGATAAACTTTGTTCATTTAAATGAAACAATGGTCTGAATTTGTATATCGAACTTAAATAACACGAAGAGACAGATGTAGTTTTTTGTTTAAAAATTATATGAAGGACATTTCATGTTTTTTCGACTGCGTACATAGAAATATGTGAGAAGTATCTGTTGTTGAAGTATTTAAATTTTATGCAAAATAGAGGGCTGGCTGTGCTACAAACTCAGGCGACTAAATCTGTTTGTTTGAGATGCATGTAGATGTGACCACGTAGCCCAGAGCAACGTCGGACTGATCCAGTTTGCCTTTTTCATGCCCTGCGCTAAGCTAAACTATTGCCTGTTGATGCCTTTAACCATCTAATACTTTGTTTTCTATTTTTATTTCCTTGTATATCTCTTTTTATGTTTTCTTTTTGTTATGCTCTCTAGTAAAATTTTATTTTATACTGTTAACATGCTTTGAAAAAAGAGGTCAACTTGTTTACTGTATGCTTAAAGTTCCATGTTTTCATTCATCATTTTTGTAATTGTCCTGTATCCAAACCCTGTATTGTAAACAAAGACAAATGTCCAAAATAAAGTACCAGTTCAACTTGAGTGGTTGTTTGGATCTGTCTTAAATACTGTAGCCCATCGGCTCCTCTGCTGAGGGCACAAAAGTTGCTGTTCACCTAACAGATGGCCCGAGAGCACACTGATAACTATTCAGTGTTTGTTCACACTGGTGGGTGTGTTTCACACCAAAATATGTTGGCATGGTTGTTTCACTTGGCACACTGCGAAGCCACTGCAACAAAGACATGGGCAACACTCAGGTTCATCAGGTAGGCTGGACAGATTTATTGTAGTTGTAAGCATTTTATCTAGCAGGTTAAACTAGATTTTCAAGAGAGAGATTGTGCCTGTTACTGTATGAGCTAAGAGTGTTTTCTGTGAGGGCAGATATCCTGTCCACATCTTTAAAGTTGTGTACTGAAGCTTAAGTATTGATTAGATAAAGCTTTAGATGAAGACAAAGAGGATAGAGGCTGTTTTGTGAACTCCAAGCTGAACCTCTGTGGTCATGACCATCCAGCTTCCAGAGGCAGCCTTCTGTGACCTGAGCACAGGAGCTCTACCGGTGGTCCAGCTCTACGTGATGCCGTCCTTCTTCCTGGCAGTGCTGATCCTCGGGCTTCCCCTCAACCTGCTCTCCCTCTGGGTTTTCTTCCACCGCCTGCGGCGCTGGACCCGCAGCACAGTGTTCCTCTTCAACCTGACCCTGGCTGACACCTCATGGCTGCTGGCCCTGCCTTACCTCATCAACTACCACCTGGATGATCTGTACTGGAAGCTGGGGCTGCCGCTCTGCATGGGCGTGAGGATGTTCTACCACAACTACTTCTACCTCAGCATCTTCTTCGTCACCTGCATCAGTATGGACAGATACCTGGCCATCGTGCACCCGCTGCGCTCCCTGGTGCTGCTGGGCCGGAGGCAGACCTGCCTGCTGTGTGTGGTGGTCTGGGTGGGCACCCTGCTCCTGAGCATACCTGTTGCCGGTATGACTCTAATCCAGACCTGCCCCAGGAGCAACCGCACCGTCTGCACCCTGTATATACTGCTGAGTGAGACCGGTGAGAGCCTCCCTTTTTCCCTCGTCTGCTCCGCCATCGGCTTCCTCGTCCCGCTGTTGTCCATCTGCTACTGCGGCCTGCGCAGCGTCAGAGAGCTGCGCCTCCGGCCGCGCCGCGCCGATCCGCACAACCAGCAGCGGCGGCTCCGGCGGGTGCTGTGCGCAACCCTAGTTTTCTTCGCCTTGTTCTACCTGCCCTACCACCTGAGCCGCAACGCTGCCATCGTGATGCGGGTGGTGTACCCGGACAGCCCCGCCTCCTGGCGGCACGCAGACCTGGCCTTCTCCCTGGAGATGTGCCTGTGCAGCCTCATCACCTGCATCAACCCAATGTTCAGCTGCTTCATGGGCCGCCAGTTCAGGAGGGAGTTTCACGGCACTTTTGCTGCCATGTTTTTCCTGTGTCCTGGCACTCGGCTGGCCTCAGTGATATCTAAGAGGACCCGGATGACGGTGAAGAGGCGGCAGGGCCTGTCTACTGTCACACCTGTGTGCGCACTGCCTGTACCTGGACCCCAATGAGCTGTAGAGATGTACATTAATACTGCTGTGTCTACTATTCATAAAACTGTATAGAAACGATTTTAATGTCATTTGTTTAATTTTATTTGATTGGTGGAATAAGATAAATACACTGTACATGACTGTGTGTTGGTTTCCAGTCTCCTTTATCTCCCATCAGCTGAGGTTTGGTCTCTTACACAACACTGCCTCTGCGTGGTTGACTGCATACTGTACTTTACAGTCTGGCTACACATGTTTTCTTTTATTCAATGAAAAACATTATAATCACCAGTTTATTCATTTTAGTAAAAACAAATATTTCAACAAATGCATCCCTGGGGTTTAAACACTGTCTGTAAAGGCTGCATGTCAGACGAAAACCCAGAAATAACCGGATGTAGGGAGGGTAAAGGAGGAGGAGGGGGATCACTGCTTTGTGCCCGCTGCAGCAAGTGATTTATAATTGGTCGGAGCTCCTCCTGAAATCCCTCTTTTTTATTCAGTTACATATGAGTGAAGGAGAGGGGTTATGCAATTGGCAAATGTCGCTGTTAACAGATTTTTAGGTAGTAATTGAATTAGAGGAGAGGAGCGGAGGGAGGAGGGGCGCTGCTCGGAGCTGCTGACAGGTAGATGAGCTGTGCGCTGTCCGCGGTGCTGAAACCTCCTCCGGCTGCTGCCTCACCGGAGATCCTCACCTCAGATTAGACCGGAGCTCCTCTGACCTGCACCGGCTCCACATTTACACTTTTTTCCACCTTTGATTTCCTTAAAGAAAACTAAAGAAAAATCCAACTTTCTGTTTCCTGCGTTGCTGTTTTCTAATCGCAGCCTGGATCTTAAGATGGCACTGCATGGATTAACATTGCGCAAGGCAAAAGCGGACTTATTTGACTGCTGTTTTGTGACTGTGAAACCAGCCCTTTCAGACTGAACGTCTTTTCTCTCCTCTTTCTCCATTTTACTGGCACATCTTTTACTGGACATCGAGGCGTTTTCTGCTCAAAAAAAAAAAAAAGACAGACGTGCGTTATTTGGATTAATATCTTAACAATATGCTCATTACTGCAGCGCTTCCATTTGTTATAGTGTTATAGAATTTTTAAAGATATTTTGGATATGGAGCCAGGCGCGGAGAAAGCTGCCCCTTACTCTAAAGAGGGGCTAAAACAACTCGCAGGAAAGGCCCTCGGGGGTATTTACAGGTAAGGAGAAGAAATCCCCTTTTTCTGCATGATTTTTTTTAATCAGAGAATTATGAGAAATTAAAAATAGAAAACATCCAGGTGTTAAGATCACCCACTGGCTTTAAATAGCCCTATGACTAAATCAAGAATAAATCAAATGGGTAAATCTGTTCTTTATGGGATGGATCACGGACAGGATGCTGAAAGCAGAGAGTCGTGTGGCCCGAATATTTAAGGATCAGATATTTCCCTGGAGGATGATCCCCCTCCACCAGCTGCTGTGGGTGTTTTTTAATAATTAATGAAACAGAACGAGTCGTGACACAAGGTCGGAGGATATCTATTACCTTATGTATCCATCTGTATTAATCCAAGATCGATGGACTTCGTATCAATTGGCTTCCTTTATTCTTCTTACTGTCAGAGGGACATAAATGAAATGTAGTCCTGAGGAAAGCTGATCTCTGACATTCAAACACATCTTCAATTTAAAAGCAGAGGAAGGGATGAGGACGTAGAGGAGCAGAGTTTCTTATGCATTAAATTGAATTATTTATTAATCCTGTTTTGAAATGCGAATAAAATCTAATTTGGTTGAATATTAATCCAGAAAAAAACGAATTTTCCCACAAATCATCTTAAAAACACATATTTTGGATCATTATTAATGCAGGCACACATTTATTTTTTGCACCTTTAATGTCTTTCAGTTATTGAACTTGATTCCAAGCTGCAACACAGAAACGTGACTCAAAGCTATGCATGAAAAAAAAAAAATCTGTTGAAGGCCTGGTATGAGGCCTCACATTTTTTTTTTCTAAATGAACCTTAAATTCCTTTGCACGAATTTGAAGTGAAAGCCAAAGCAAAATGTCGACGCCATATTTTAAAGGCTAATTAAAAATGGAAAGGGTAAAAAAAAATAAGTCTAAACAATGATGCTGCTGATAGTGCTGCAATGCGGTATGAAGGCAATTCTTTCCTCGTTTGCCAGCGTGTCTTTCTTTTGCAGAAACATGGCAGGGAACGAAAAAAAGCAGTTTGATTTTAACTAAAAGGGAGCAGGGTTTAAAGGGCCTGAGCCAAAAATGAAAGAAGAAATTAAAGATATTGAAGGCCTGTGTTTGAAAGGACATTTAGTAAAGATGCAAGCTATTTCCCTTTGTAGCATGAGCTGCAAACAGACTATAATATGAACAGAAATATATGTGTATATGCAGTTTTATGTGCAGAAAATCACACATTTCCCACTTAATTCCTCGCCCATTTAATGCACCTTAATCCGCCTGTGTTTGATTTCACACACCCAAGTATACACATTCAATTCAACCCTAAAAAAGAGCATATGATCGGATGTGTCGTGCAGGAGGCTAGAGAAGCGGCAGCAGACAGGTGAGGCGATCGAGCTGACGGAGGATGGGAGACCCACGGCGGACACGGAGCGGAAGAAGCCCCTGGTGGACTGCACGTGCTGCGGGCTCCCGCGCAGATACATCATCGCTATGCTGAGCGGGATTGGCTTCTGCATCTCCTTCGGTATCCGGTGTAACTTGGGTGTGGCCATCGTCAGCATGGTCAATAACCACACGATCCATCAAAACGGCAAGATCATCATCAAAGAGGTGCTTGTCAAACCCCGCCCCCCGCACGAGACACACATAAGTAATAAGTGATGAGGGCCAAAGCCAATAGACTGATCCATTTAACACACCTGGAGAACCTCAATTGAGCCTGCATGTACTTTTAAATTGTATTTGGGCCTTTATTATATAACACATAGAAGCAGATTTCCTTGATTCTTAATTCTACTTTTCCTACAAATCTGCTTCTTTTGTGCTTTAATTACTCAATCATGTTATATTTCTATTAGTGTGGCTGCAAAGGTATTGAAGCATCAAATAAAAATAATATTTTGATTCTAATAAGCATTCTCATCACATATTTAACCGATTTAAATTGTTTTAAAGGCAATTAAGATGATTTATATTTTTTTTATTTTTGTCTGAAAGAAAGCGAAATTCAACTGGGACCCAGAGACCGTGGGGATGATTCATGGCTCCTTCTTCTGGGGCTACATAGTTACTCAGATTCCAGGAGGGTATATCTCTTCAAGACTGGCTGCTAACAGGTAACTGCACGCGCACAGGTATAGATTTTGGTGGGGGACGCAGGGGACACGTGCCCCTTATTATTTAAAAAAAAAAAACACTAATAAAAACATTAAGTAAGGGACTTTTATTATGATAAAATTAATAAATACACAAAAATGATGCGTTAAAGGCACAACACGGTGCGTAAAATTCATCAGAATGCAGGAAATTAAGTGTTTGATGCTCAAAATTTTCGGTGATGAAACCTACTCCCTTGTGCACGTGATCATCTCTCCAAATTCTCCACCGATAAATAGTGGGTGGGGGTATGAAGAGATCTGTTGTAGACATGCTCCTATTTTTAATCTATAATTGCGATGTAGGTGTGATGTTTGGATGAAGAGTGTAGGCTGACCTTACAGCAGATAAACTGGGGATTTGGCTGATGCCCACCAGGCGTGCCTCCTCATGTTAATGAGCTCCCGAGGGACCACCGTGTCTAATCCTTTATATTCAGAGGCATGGCAACCACACCAGCCAAAGCCCTGTGTGTGTGTGTGTGTGTGTGTGTGTGTGTGTGTGTGTGTGTGTGTGTGTGTGTGTGTGTGTGTGTGTGTGAAATGCGGTTCTAAGTGATGATTGTAGCGCGATTTCAATGACCATCCTGCCTCTACATATCACATTATTACACTAACAAATTAGTCAGCTACAAATAGACAAAAGGAGCAGAACAAATGTGCAACAAATATGTAAAAACTAAAGAAGAAAATCAAATTATAACAACAAAACCTGCAAAATCTTTTATAGAAAATAAATATAATAGTGATACAATAAAGAGCAATCAAAGTATAATGTTGCAGTGTGAGTCCTTGAACATCCATGTTATGGGATTGTTAGATTTCTCATGAGGGAAATGGAGGCTAAATAAGATGCAAATCTTTGAAGAGCTTCATCATGCCAAGTCAGCTGAGCCCACTGAGGCCTTCTGCTCCAAACACCTCCTGTCCTCACTTCAATAGAAATTGAATAAGTGCCTGTTGTGTGTGAATGTGTGTGTGAATGTGTGTGCGTGTCCAAATCTGTATCAGAGTTTATTCCTTCAAAGAAACATACAGTATAAATTTGCATAGGCGTAGATATCAGGGGTGGTGTAGGAAACATGTCCCCCTTAATTTTTAAATTGTGCATTTCCCCCTCTGATAAAACATGACAGTAAAGGAGGACATTTATTCTGATAAAATTAAAGACGTTTACACCATAAATTGATGCAGAAAATGTACAAAAGGGCGCATACAAATTCACCAGAATGTAGGAAATAAGGTGTTAGATGCCCACAATTTTCTGGCATAGGACCAAACCCCGGATCATATGTGTCCCCCAAAGAAACCTACACTTCTGTCACACTGTATTGATATTTCATTACTTATCTGATGCTGTAGTCTATCTGAAGTGCTTGAATCAATATCACTGCCATTTATCTTGCTGAATAAGATAATCTCACTCTGATAATATTCTGACAAATACTCCACACTGTTTATCCAGAGTTTTTGGTGCTGCCATCTTGCTGACATCCACACTGAACATGTTCATTCCCACTGCCGCCCGGGCGCACTACGGATGTGTCATCTTTGTGAGGATATTACAAGGGCTGGTGGAGGTATGGATGCACAGTTTGCACGTCAGATCCTGACCTTTAAAAAGCCTCAAAATTGATGCCTCATTATCAAGCTGAGAGCTAAACTCGACCCCTAATGAAATTGTCCTGACATTCTGTATTTGACCACAATTTACAGAAATCCTCTTGTGCTGAACTCCCAGGCTTTCTGTTTGAATTGGCACAGGAAAATGAAGCCCATTATTGAGAAGCTCCATTCATTATACTGTATACAATTGTCAGATTAGCCTACGAACAACACACAGCATGAAATCTTTGAATAGCAGGGCTCATGTATGTTGGTTTACCTGGCTCCATGTTCACATAGAAACACAGAACAAAAGAGATAAAGCCCACTTGATGCAGGCGGCTCCCTCAGCCCAGCAGAAGAGATTTCAGAGCGAGAGATGCTATTATCAAGCTGAAGGTCATCCTCCTTTGTGATTTTGTTTTGCTGCCATTTCAATAGCAGCTCATGACCACAGAGAGAGCGAGCCGCCTGCGTTCAGCACCCACCGACTTATTACTGCAAATTAAACATTAGCATTTCAGGGTGTCTCCCACTGCAAGCCCCAGCAATTTATGTCTATCAATAGTTGATTGTATGCCACTTAGTGCGTAATGAAGATTTAATGGGAGCAGTTCAGTTTTTTTTTCCTCATGAAGTGGGTAGTCAGGCTGAATCTGCACCGACTCACACCTAACCCATTAGTCTCTATTAGAAAGGTCAGCTACAATGCACGTCAGTTTGTTTGTTATTAACTACAATTTGTCTTGTATGTCGTCGGCAAATAAGAACAGACTACGTCAATCAGGCAGAATCAGTTACATTATGTAAATTCTGTTGACTGAAAGTGGAGCAATAGGAGTAAAATGGAAGTTATTTGCATCATATTGAGAAAATACATCTTAATAGAAAATGATCCTTGTATGTTCAGACTGTGAGTGTAATGTCATGTGTCACCGTGCAGGGAGTGACTTATCCAGCCTGCCACGGGATCTGGAGTAAATGGGCTCCGCCGCTGGAGAGAAGTCGTCTGGCAACCATCTCCTTCTGTGGTACAACTTCTACACACACTGTCACCTTTCTGTGTTGATTTCATCATCATATTACTCCACACACTGACATACAGGTTTAAAGTGACACAATATTGCTCCTAAAATGTGTGTAAACGTGTACTGAACACATCTGACATGAAACACTGGAACAGTTCTCTGTATAAGCAGCTGGGATCAAATTCTGCCTGGTCATAATATTTCTATCTTGTCCAGGATCCTATGCTGGTGCAGTGATAGCCATGCCTCTGGCTGGGATCCTGGTGCAGTACACTGGATGGTCCTCTGTCTTCTATGTGTATGGTGAGTATTACTTTGATTGTAACACCTTAAAGGGAGACTATGTAACTTTTGAAAAAAGAATTGACACAGTTTCTTAGTTCCTAAGCATTAATAGCACCCTTTTTCAAAACTGAACACACTCAGGAGTTTTGCTGCTGCAGCCTTAAATGGACTGGTGTGACCAGTAGCATCTGGTGGCTAACGTTTGCAAACTTTAGGCTCCAGAGCCACATGTGGTTCTTTTGCCCCTCTCCATTCCCTAATAATAATGATTATTTTTTTAACATTTTAATTTTCATTTATCATCCTTATAAACCTTAAGAAGTTCTTACATTCGTCAACTGTAAAAATGTGTAGCCTATACACCAAATAAAAATATTTTTACATTTCATCGACTAAAATGTGCATCATCTGTGGACTAGCACCTTTTCCTCTAAATTTTGCCAAACCTCAATGGCAGTAGCTCATCTTGAGTTTCCCTAACTAAGCTAGCAATGGATTCCAAATCCAAAAGAGGAAAAGTCTTGGAGTAAAGTCTTTCATAGGGTGTGGACAGGTTTGTATGCTTTTACCGCCAATGCTGCAAAGTACCGAATGGTCCTTAAGAGCCCATTTGCCAAATTGTGGTAAAACATATTAATGAATGCTCATTTAGACCTTAAATAATGCTGATAGGCTAATACAGACTTAATAGGCTGTGTTACCTTCAGATATTCTTTTATAAAAGTTGCCATGCATGTTGCCATGTTTGTAGCAAGCAGCAACCTCTAGTGAGAAAAAGGAAGTCAACAGGGAAGTGCCCAAAACTGCAGTTCTTTGAGCGGCCACTTGAGGCTGGCTCCAGGAGCGAGTCAATCCCCACAGACTCCCATGTTAACATGTCCAACTTGACAGCTGAAATAAACATGTTCTCTGCCTCGTTTTAGACAGTTTTGGTCTCTCTAATCTGTGCGGGAGGTAAATTTTTATATGTAACCTGTTTGTATTTTATTAAAGCTTAAAGTTATTATTATTATTTTATTTTTTATTTTTTTTACAGCAGACTGCTTTAAGTGACAGGCTGTCTGCATCCTCAGCTTCTCATTCAGATCTACATTTGCCCTAATATGGTCATTTCTGCCTCCAAAAAACCATAATGGCGACAGCTAAAATGCTGAATTTGAGGCTTGAAAAAGGGTGTCCACAACCCAATGGGTGACGTCATGGTAGCTACACCCATTATTTTTTACAGTCTGTGGGTGTTAGACTTCTTCTTCTTTCTTTTTTTTTTTGCAAAGAAAGCAATAAAATGAATAATTAATCAAAAAAATTAAAGGCATCCATTGAGAGCCTGTGATTTATACTACACTAATGTTGCCACTAATTATCCATACTTAATCTAACTCACCTAAAATGTTTGCTGTTGCTATGATCAGTGAACCTAATGGCAAACTATGATTATTGGTCAGTTTATCAAAAATGTTGCGGTGACAAAATTGCATGGCTGCGCAGTATTCACAGGAATTGCTTGAGTTTTACTGTTGTGATCCCAACATCTGTAGGGGCTGACTGACATTACTGAGTCAGTTTACTGTCTGTGAGTCTTCTCTGTGCCAGTGTTACACTGAGTTTTAGTAAGTACTATTATTGTGTGTGGCTGCTGTGCAGTTGACTAGCTTTAATACACAGTTCCCCCTTATTATCCCTCTGAAGTGCCATTACCGGGAAAATTCTCACTTTTGTGTTGATGACCAACCACTGGTGATGGTAAATGAAGTCGACTGAAGCAATAAATTCCTCAGTGTTTGCTTTACTGACGGAGAAAGCTGCAGCTCTCATATCTTTTGTTCTTTCTGCATCCAGTGCCGTCATCTGATGCATCAGTGACGCATTTGGAGATAAGGGAGAACTACAGGCTCTTTTATCTTGGATTTCTACTTCGCCGCAGGTACCCAGGGGGCATCCTCTAGATATCGTTCAAAAACAGGACTTCCCTGTTCTCTTTGCTTGTATTGCAACCTAGCTGTGTTTACAGCAGTGGAAATAGCATCCCAAAATATGAGTGCAGAGAATGAGGATGCAGTTGATAGTGTTCTGGCTGACTCACACATTCAGCCATATTTGTTCAAGACAGAGTCTGCAGCCGTACAAATGCAGCAAACTACAGTGGCTGTAGCTGCATGAGGATATGGTCGGCAGGGACCCTCCAGAATCTGAGCTAACAGGAGGGACTAATTCTCCTGCAATGAATTTTAGCATGGGCCTTTTTTTGTTGAATGCTGTTGCCAAAACCAACCCAGGGAGAGCCCATGTGTGAGTTACTGTGCACGAGAGTTTACTCCTCAATTGGACGGTGGTGTGCTGGAGGCCTTCTTCAGTATCTCAAGGAGAAACAGGAAAAGACAACCAAGTCCAGCAGGGCCAACAGGGCAGATGGCCACTGAGTGAGGACTTTTGTCACCTAATGCTACGTTCTGGTCAACAAAGCTCGCGTCAATACATCCTGGTACATGTAGGCTCTGCTGGCCTGACTCAGTGAGCAGCAGAACTCAGCTTACCTGGTCACGAGTGAGGATTTATTGCTTCAGCTGACTACATATACCATCAGCACTGATTGGACATCCACATAAAAGGTGGCAAAGATTGGAAAAATCATCTCATTAGTCACTGACAGCATCGTAGTCTGTATCAGCTCATCATCAGAGCTGTTTTATGATGTTTAAACTGAGTGAAATATTCGAATATAAGACTGTTTGGTATGGCTGCACCATTCTATCATATAGGAATATTCTAGATATAATTTGCCTTGTTTTATACACATTTTACCAAATTTCAGTCTGACATGTTTGGTATCTTTGGAAACTTTGGGATCTCCACTAGAATTTAAGGTCAAGTTCTGGGGGTCTGATAAATGTTTGGCTGCACAGCCTGAGTTTGTTATGACTAACATGCTCATCACTGTGTCGATCTGTTCAGGATGCTTTGGGATATTTTGGTACATGTTCTGGCTCTTTGTGTCCTACGAGAGCCCAGCGGAGCACCCGACCATCACTGACGAGGAGCGCCGTTACATTGAGGAGAGCATCGGTGAAAGTGCCCAGCTGATGGGCGCAATGGAGGTGAGTTCTCAATATGTATCCACTGCTGTGCGCATCATGACGATTGCTGTGCGTTCAGCTGATTCTCTGCTTGTTGTAACAGAAATTCAAGACCCCCTGGAGGAAGTTCTTCTCCTCCATGCCCGTCTATGCAATCATCGTGGCCAACTTCTGCAGGAGCTGGACCTTTTATCTGCTCCTCATCAGCCAGCCTGCATACTTTGAGGAGGTGTTTGGTTTTGAAATCAGCAAGGTAAATAATTCCCTTGTAATCCCTGGTGTCAGCCCTAAAAATATCTTTGAACATCATGTGATTAAGATCACAAGCTTTTTTGATACTTGTGCTATGAACTGTCACTACAAGTATCACAGTGCTGCTATTCATTTTGTAACTCGAGCAGTGTAAAGTTATACATTTGTTCTTGTGCTTTATTTTTTGACAGAGGTGGGATTCTGAATATCAAAGCAGCTATAATCAGTATTTTATAATAACAATAAATTGAATGACAATGTTAAAATGTGACGATGTGAAAGCACTCATAGTGATGAACCTACAGAGAACTATAACCAATATCTGTAGCTCCCCTCAGCTTTAAGGAGCTTTAAGTGAGTTTCAGCTCTTATTGTCTGGCTGCAACTTTACAGTTCTGGTTCACTCTCTCTGCTCTCACAGTGTCAGTGAAAAGGCTCCGAAAACCCACTGCACACTACCTGCTCTGCTACAAACAGCAGATGGACACAGTTAGCGACTAACTGGTAGACACTGCGGAACATATAGCACAGAAAGAGCCTGAGGAGTTATTGGAGACCAAAAATGGAGCTAAAAGACACATTCACCATGTGGCCAGAAACAGGACTCAAAATAAATGATAAAGTCACTTCATAAGTGCTGGATGTGTTCATTACCGCCTGTTTGCTAAAATGTTTGCCATAACAACTTAAAAGGTGATAAAATGTCAGTGTTGCTTTCACAACTTCCACTTCCCAAAATTGGCTAAAGAAATCAGTTGTTGGAGGTTTAAAAATTGCTACCAGTGTTAGAATCGAACTAAAATTGAGCATAGCGTTAGTTCAGACAGGACACAAAGTCAAGCTCAGCTCACATCCCAGCTACATCAGCTGATCGCAAACATCCCCATCAACTGATGGAGCAGCTGATTGATGGAAGGGAGTCAGCTGATAGATCACATGATTCCTTTCTATGCAACCAATTGGCAAACCTCATTCAGGGTGCCCTATTTAAACTGCTCTGGCCTGCCCACTGTTGCTGCTTCCTCTGCATGCTGTTTTGCAACCAACCGCCACCCCAGCTCCTCCTTTTCATGCTGTGTCATTTCTGTTTGTCATTGATGTTTGCTCTGTTCTGTTACCGGGGGGTCTTCGCTGCTGCTCTCCCTGCTTTAGGCTTTCCATGTAGGCGCATGGAAGGGCAGAGAGATTTGCTCTCTCTGCCTCAGGCTTTCTTTGTTTGCATGTGGAAAGGCAGAGAGGTGTGCTCTCTCCGCCTTAGGCTTTCCATGTACAGTAGGTGTGTGTAGGAGGCTTTCTGTGTAGGCCTAGGGAAGGCTGAAAAGGCCCCAGTGCAGAGCCATACCGCCAAATATAATACTGCAAATGGAAATAAAGTGTTCCTTACTGAAATGTCAACCCAGCCACCAGAAACACCACAAATATTACCATTGTGCACTTCTGCAAACCGTGGATACTTTATATTTGTATGTTATTATGTAGACTAGTGGAAACAAAAAACACTTGATTGTAGTTGGGAAAAGATCATATTTTGGCTTTTAATACCCTGGACACAATTGCAGCTAGAAACACAGTGATGTCACTGTAAAATACTACTGCTTTTTGTGGCACTAATGCTCATAGAAAAACAGTGACGGGTCGCTACAAACACCCACGTTTGTCTGCTAAAAAGAGGCAGGACAAACAGTTATGGGTCACTAAAAATCAACCAGGGTTTTCGTTTGTTGGTCTTGAACTTGGCTGGTGTCTCGTCATCCACCCTCCCCTCCACCTCCTAATCTCAAAGATGGCTCATATACTATGTCACTTTAGAAACAATATGATGCAAATGAAATGTACAATTGTAACATATTTGTGGTTTGCAGAGACACACTTAAAACATTTTCCTCTGGCGACTGGGCTGAAAATGAAGTTTGGTCTTAGCATGTCCCGAGACAATAGACTCACAGACATGATTCTCATTTTATGTTTGTTCCTGCTTTGTAGCCTGTTATTGTGTTTCCAATTGTGCTGAACAATGACTCCACTGTTTCCATTGTTGTTAGTTATTAGGAGCAAACTGTGGTTAGACTGTGAGGATGATGACATGCTCAGTGCATATAGTAAAGAGGCAGACATTTTAAAATTCAAATAGTTTGCCTTAAGTCTTTCATGGTTTTCCTTGACTGTGGGAATGATTATCTTAATTTTCAAGTTGAATCAAGCTTACAATTATTCTCAGAGCCCTTTCACAAAACATTAATCAGAGTAATTACTTTTTTTTTTTTTGAAAGAAAATAGATTTAAAACAAATTGAGTGTATTTTGAGTGAATGTGTCAGACAAAGGTTCTAGTTAATCTTAAAAAATCATACTCTTAACCCTCGCTGGAGAGTGTGAAGCATGAATCAAGCTGGTTTGGCAGGTGTAATTCGCTTCAGGGCGGGCTGCTGTGATTACTGCAGCTGAATTATGGCTCAGATGTGACGCTGCGGTCAGAGGTTCAAACAGACACAAAGATTGGGTCCCAGAAGAGAAGAGGAATCACTTTTGTTTTGACAGCTTCTTTGGATTTGTCACATTTGCTTCAGACAAGTGTTTGATGCTTTCTCAGGTTGGAATAGTGTCGGCGCTCCCTCACTTGGTCATGACCATCATCGTGCCCTTAGGAGGCCAGTTAGCGGACTACCTGCGGACCCACAACATCTTGTCCACCACCATGGTCCGGAAAATCATGAACTGCGGAGGTGAGGCTTTGATAATCAGCTCTCTGTCTGTTTCCTTGATGTTGTAAAAGTATGCCTCACCACAGAACTCTTGTCCTGTTGTTTTCAGGGTTCGGCATGGAGGCCACCCTCTTGTTAGTGGTGGGTTATTCTCACAGTAAGGGGGTGGCCATCTCTTTCTTAGTTCTGGCGGTGGGTTTTAGCGGCTTTGCAATATCAGGTGAGTCTCAACCCAGTGGATTCTAGTTCATGTCCTTTTGTGTTGTTCATAAGAGCACAAAACTCTAAATATTCACTCTTTGTTGCTGCAGGTTTCAATGTCAACCATCTAGACATCGCTCCTCGCTATGCCAGCATCCTCATGGGTATATCTAACGGTGTTGGAACCCTGTCAGGGATGGTTTGCCCTCTAATAGTGGGAGCCATGACTAAGCACAAGGTGAGTCATTGCTATTCATACAGTAATTTGAATGTTAATGCAGACAGAAACTTTAAAAGACCCTGAAAAGTGTTTTTAAATCTTCCATAACATTTAAAGCTGTTTCTCATTATTTTTATTGGGATTATTTTAGCACCTTATGTCTACCAGAGAAGAAAGTTACACTGACAAATTCAATATTGTCGGTGTATCTGTCTCAGCATCCTTCTCTTACTTTGCTTATCCTGGAAAATGATCCCACTGAATGGGAAGTGGTGGCATACTTTGATATTTACACATATTTTATCAAATCAGTGGGTAAGATCATCATTTAAAAGAGAGTTGAAAGAGACAGTATGTAAAAAGTGCATTGCCTGTGAAACTGGAAGTGTATTTTGAAAGATGACAACACATGTAACAGGCAGAACTTGACATGGCGTCCCAGAACGTCAACATCCAACACACCCAGGGTACCTTTCACGTCATATCTGGACATGGAAAGTCCATGACCAACTGTCGACATGTGACGAGGTCAGAGTGAGAGTGTGTTGCATTGAAGCTAACAAAGATCAAAACCAGGCCTCACTAGTTAGCTTCAACCTCCACAGTTTTTCTGGCCAAGTTAGCAAATGCTTGCTTTACCATGATCTTGTGCATCCCACCACAATGTAGCGTTTTATGTTGTTTGCTAGCAGATGTTAATGAAAAGGAAGCACTGTTAGCAATACAAAGTTATGGAGAGTGATGGATTGTTTTCCCCTCTAGTGGGGTTGGGACTGAAATGCTTTGTCTTCATGGTTAAGGCATGACCCACCCTACTCTTCCTCTGATTGGCAAGTACCCATTGCCTTGGGTTGATAGGTTCAGTCGTGAGGACTGAGAATTGTTAGGGTTAGGGTAAGAATATCAGAGTGAGTCAGTCACTGGCAGAGTAGTACGGGTCATGCCTTTGCCATTGTAGGATGATCCGGTGACTTGTTAGCAGTGTGCTTCTTTTTTTGGAGTGAGGAACATATCTTTGGAGAAATGGCCCTTCGGAGCAGTGCACATTTTTTGGGATAATAGAATGTCGTACAAATGGGCTTTCAGTCCAAAGGGACATTTTTCGGATTATTCATTACCAAAGCTGTTTGGTGGAAAATTGCTCATGCTAAGAAGTCAGTTATGAAAATACATCACCAGGGACTTAAAGGAATACTTTGCAAATTTTCAATTTTTTGAATGCAGCATTGGAGGTGGGATCCTTCTCTTATGAATGCTGCTCAGCGGTGTATGAAGCCAAAAAGTTCAACTGCCACCTATAAAATTACCCGGATGACTGGCACTGCTTCCACTTCATCAGGCCCACAGAGCAAACCCACTAGAAACTTCTGCCAGCCAAGCCGGCAACTTTGGGTTAAGTGCTCCGCTAACTTAAATGGGAGTAGAAGGATTTAATCTTGCAGCTCATCTAAATTTTCAAAATGTTATCGGACCCAATGCACAAACACTGATAGTAAAATGAGTCACTTTGCAGGGATGAGATGCTCAAAAAAATGTATCCACTGATTTACAGAAATCTCTATCACAATGTTAGTCTATGGGAAATGGAAGGAGTAATTCCACATTTGGTCACTATGTAAAATTCACTTCACAGACCGGCACACTTCCTGGAGGCCTGGTTAACAGCAGGCTGCCATAGTTTTTTTTTTCCGGATAAGCAACTCGCATTATACCCCCTACCAGTGGGGTCTGTTTATTGGTTCAGTGCAGCGCAGTGCATTCTGGTAGTTGTAGGTTTTCTACCTCTTGAACAAAACTGAATGCCGCAGCTGTTTTCCTCTGTTTTCTCTGGTCGTGTAGCACCATTCTCAAAAGTATTTGTATCTTTCTGCTGCACAGATACCCTCGTTTTGTAAAAAGACCATGTTTCCAGCAATGAAATACATCTTCAAAGAAGTGACACAGCCTGATGCAACTGTTTTCTGTCCCTAGACTCGGGAAGAGTGGCAGTATGTCTTCCTCATTGCTTCCCTGGTGCATTATGGGGGAGTGGTGTTTTATGGGATCTTTGCATCTGGGGAGAAACAGCCATGGGCCGACCCTGAAGAAACCAGCGAAGAGAAGTGCGGCTTCATTGATGAGGATGAGCTGGCCGAGGAGACCGGTGACATCACGCAGGGTTACGGTGCAATGGGCGGCCCGGCTAAGAGCTACGGGGCCACTGCGCAGCTCAACGGAGGTTGGGTGCAGGACTGGGATAAGACAGAGGAGTATGTACAGGAGCCGGCAGGAAAGATGTATTCTGAGCGTGGCTACTCTTAAACCAGACAGTGGTGGTGAGTCTTCTCGCAGACTCTCCATCATGGATTGCACAACATTATCTTAGATATTTAAATCCATTCTGTGTATTCAAGTAAAACGGTTACTAGTTTCAAAAAGCCAATGTAAAGAAAAAGTTAATTGCAATGCAGAACAATCCTCATTAGATTCTCACATGTCTCTCATCACATCTACCTACTGTAGGGCTTCACTATACAGAGAGCAAAGAACACTGCAGGCATATGTTGTCCTTCTTAGACACCCAAACCTCATCAATCTACTTGAACAACATGAGCCAGATGACACTGCAGTTGACCATCATATAGGGTCTTTCTAATACCACTCTGATTGCACTGAAACTATAAGTATTCTAAAAACAAGATTCTATTCTGTTTCTCAAATGTGTTTTATGTACTGTATATACCTGTATACTGTTTCTGTGAGACTATTGTGGATTTTGGGTCGTTGATCTGTGTTAACATTAATATAAAAGGCCATATTTTTCATGGACAGTACCTTTTCAGGGAGATGTCTGCTTGCAAAAAAGGTCTCCTCTTCCCCGAGCGAGGCCTGTAATACACTATAAGACAAAAATAGCGTGAGTGAAGTTGAACCGTAGAGTTTTAGTGTGTGTTTGTTTGCATGAATTTGCTCAGATCAATGTTTCAGATGCAGCCGCCTCACAGTCATGGATAGTCCTCATACGGCTCACTGCTTTGTTCTTAGATAAGCGTCTTCTGCCATAATGAATAATAAAACGAACTTTCAGGTGCCAGTCGTGATGTGAGACAAATCAAAAAAAAAAAAAGAGAAGTTTTGAAGGCGATTGCTCAGAAGACATTGTTTATTGATGTTTGGTGTGCACTGCAATAAATTCTGTGTACCAGCCACCACCCATCACATTCTGTTCTGTAATGTAACACTGGCTTGCTGTATCTAACTGTAATTGTTTTGGAGTCATGTGATGCTCAACATTAAGGTGTGTGTTTTAACAAATTACTAGTCTGGAAAATCCAGCTTTAGTGCTCATGATGCAGGACATGTTACATTTTGACAGCGGGGAATGCAGTAATGTATGTGAACAACCAGGCTGTTGTGATCTTCTTGGTGTTTCTTGGTTGTTCTCATCGTCACCTTGTTGACACTTTGATATTGTCACGTTTGGAGTGGAGCACATGAGTTAATAGACGGCTCTTCCACCTGACTTTATTTGCTATTTGAACACTTTATTCATTTGCTGTATGAAATCTGCAAGGATGTTTAAAAATATATGAATATTTAAGAATGTTTTAAGATGACCAAAAGATGCTATTACGGCTTTGTGCCTGAAGTTTATGTAAAACAAATAAATGTGATTTTATGGCTTCTAATATTGTGTTTAATGAAGAGGTATGTTGATGTCAAAAAGTGTTATAAAAAATACTCATATCATTTTATAAAAAAAAACAACCAAAAGTCATGTTTTTTGTCGTTCTTTGTCATCTTTGCACCGTACTGTGCTGCAGCATATCCAGCTGTTTATCTGAAGGTTACTGGTCCTCAGAGACTGGAGCCAGACTACTAACCAGTATGAACCACCTTCTCCAATCAGTGTCGTGCATCTACAATTCTCTCCACGTTTTCTCATTAGTAAATCAATGACCAAGGTCTCTGGAGTCCAAGGGAGAGTATCGGACCCCAGAGCTCAGTAACTGATAAAAGGAAAGCAGCAATGTTAATGCTATTACTGGAGTTTAACATCCCAACAAACCAGTATCACTGTCTGTCTCCCCACAGACTTAAATATGCAGCATACATGAGGTGTCAGTGTAGGTGCATGAAAGTGTGATAAACTAATTAAACCTCTCAGCAGCATCTCACACTTCTCTGGAACGTACAGGAAAAAGATCAGAGGCGTAACTGAAAAAGAAGAAACACATTATCAGAATGTAATGTGAAATATTATACCTGTGGCACACCCTGTTTCCTCGGTTTGTCCTCCGCCACACGACTGAGGTCACCAGTGTGACATGAACATATTCCACTATTGACCCAGCTCCTGCATTAAATCGTGACAAATCAATACTGTTTAACTCCACAGCAGATTGGACTTTTAAAACCAAAATGCCTCTAATGAAAGTTTGAATTCAGAATAAATGCTGGTGACAAGAAAGGTCGTGCTGCCTTTACAGTCGTCACTAAACACATATAAAACATCAGTGCTCATTACATTGCATTAATTTACATTTTAATAAACTTTAACTTACAATGAGTGCAGCTGTAGAATAAGGTTTGTTTCCTACATTATTAATGTTACAAGCAACCGTTAGATGATGCACGATTGAAATACTGACGTTACAAGGTGAAACCTGAATGCAACATTAGTTCCTTGTAGCTTTGGTCTTTGATGACGCCATCCAATGAAAATCAGCAACAGCATTTACTTAATTTTCAATACTAAGATAAGTTTGTTCCGTCTTGTGAGAGGCTCTTAGCATGGGTGGAATGTGGTCTCAGTAAAAAATATGAAATGCAAGCCTCCTCCAAAAAATATCCAGGGCACACTGTTGGATTTGTGCAAAATTAAAAAGACCTTATTTTACATGGCAACGTGTATTTATGGGTGTAGTGTGTAGGATTTAGTGGCACCTGGAATCAACTGAAACTTCTCCCTTGTGCCAGGCATGTAAAACTACAGTGGCTGACGAGAAAATGTTGCCCTACCTAAAGCCAATGTTTGGTTTGTCCATTCTGGGCTACTGTAGAAATAACATGGCGGACTTCGTGGACAATGACTCGCTCTGCATGATAAAAACAACTCATTCTGAGGCAACAAAAACACAAAGATTCTTATTTTTAGGTGATTATACACTGAAGAAAACATACTTATTATATCATATTCCATTTCTGCCCATATATCCTCCTAAATCCTGCACACTGCACCTTTAAAATGACCAACGCATCGCGTCAAACACCTCATCTGCCGCCCTCTTCCTCTCCTCCCTTCTCTTTCTTTCTCCCTTCTATTAATGATATATCACTTCCTGGACGGAGTACCACCCTCTCACTCTGCTCATCAGTGTGACACATTATAGGATTGCAGGTGTGTGAGTCACTGCTGACGATGAACCTGATGAAAGCATGTGATGGTTGCAACGTGTTGGTCATTTTAAACACATACTGCCATATAAGGTAAAGGCCTTTTACTTCTGCAAAATTCCTACAGTGGTCCTTGGATTATTTTTGAAGGAGACATGCAGGAGGCGTTCACAAGATGGAATAAGCACAGTATACACCTGAAGTATCCAAAGAGAATCTGGATGTGATCACAGTCCAGCTCTTTGTCTCATTGCCCCCTGAGTTTTGTTTCAGGCTGGACTGTGCTGTGGATCATCACTTATGTTGAGGACATTCATGTTTAGTCTGTTTCCTGTTTTTATTTTCTAGGTTCACTCCTCCTCCTGGACTTTGCTTCCTGTCTTAGTATGTCTTCAGCCCCGCCCTGATTTGTTTCACCTGTTCATCTACCCTGCTGTCACCTATCCCTCATTATCACTCTCCTTCCCTTATGTGTTTAGTGTTTGTGCTCCCTTTGTGTTTTGTCAGTTCGTCTGTCGAGTCCTCTGTGCTCCTTGTTAGATTCCTTACCTGTGTTTCCGGATTACTGGTTTGTTTCCAGTTTAGTTTTTGTGTTTTTCATTTGTAGTTTGTTTAACTTCAGCCAGCTCCCTCAGGTTTTATTCCCTGTTCAGATTCTGATACCAGCCTAATTTTATTTTAGTTCGCCTTTTGTTCCTTAAACGTGTTTGCAAGGTGTTGTGCATTTGTTGTGCGAAGACCCGGGCAATGCTTCTACTCCACTGGCTTCACATTAGGGTGAGTTTGTTTAGGTTTTATAATACTTATTTGACCAAAGAAATTATTTTGAAAAGAAAACAGAATTCACCAATACTGTCCTCACTGTGTAATCATTGCAGTTGTGAGGGAGCTGAGCCATAGTTGCAGATTTTGGGGGGGATGCAGGGACACGCCTCCCTCAATATTTAGAGCATATGCATTTGTCTCCTCCAATAGCAACATTCAGTGGCAGGGGGCTTTTAGACATTTACACCATGAACTGATGCATACAAATTCACCACAACGCAGAAAATAAAGTGTTTAATGCTTAAAATGTTCTGGTGGAGGACCCCCAATACCTCTGAGTCATATATGTCCGCCCCCAATGGTGAAACAAAACCTACGCTCTTGGATGGAGGTCTTATGAGTCACAGTTAAATCTGAAGTCAGAGATGCACAGAGCCAACAAGAAAGGTGATATTACAATCTGTGGCGCCTCTGTGCTGCTCTGCAGTGTGTCAAACATGCCGCTCTGGAGGCCCACAAACTGCAGCCTGTTAGTGAGCTGGTGAATAATTCAAGAAAACATGGCGTCCATCCATTCACATGCGTCTCTCAGAGCTTCTCCTTACAGCAGGAAGGGCTCGGTGGTGTGTTCTGAGTCTGGATAAATCAAAGACCGGGATTCTGACGGCGCCTTCCAGCCTCTGCAGGTGGGGATGAGTCATATGGAGCAGATACAGAATATGAGAGCAGTCCATCATCAGAGGTCTGACCAGCTCCCTGAAGGTCCTCATTACGCATGATGTCAATGTGACCAACTGGTAGTTATTAAATGTGGTAGGTTTCCACCTCCCTCTGACTGTAGGCCCGGGGTGAATATATGCAGGAAAAATCTCTGCAGCCGTTTGCAAATGAAGCCTGCTCTGCTCTCTCCTGAGAAGAAATGATTGACAGGTGAGAAGTTTGTAGGGGTGGGGGTTAAGGTGTTGACCATGGGTTTTATGCACGTGACGGACAGTCTAAATCAATTCAATGTGCAGTCTACAGTAGCCTTGCTCTGTGTCAACTGATGCTTCGATCACAGGAAGCAGCTCCATGTCTGAAACCAGCAGCAGCAGCAGCAGTGGCAGCAATTACAATAAATCTCAGCTTCTCCTCCGATAATCTGCCCGGCTGAGGAGGGAAACCATTAACGCTCAGCACCGCCTGCTCCTCGGTGCACATGTTAATTTGACAGAAAACACAATTGTGTCACCAGCCACGTGGAACATGTTTTCTCATGCCTAACCAGCCGGGGTGGTCACGGCTGTTGCACCGGTGACGTGCCTGCTGGGGTGCGCCGTAATTGGATGAAATCTGTGTGTCGACATTTCATTCATAGGTGGGGATTCTGTCAGCGTTCACCTGCCTCTAACCTCCACCCTCTGCTGCATCCCAGACTTTCATTGTGATGTTGCTGGTGCTGTTTGTGTAACGGCGAGGGCGAGGGAAGGAGGATTGAGTAGTTGACAGTCTGTGGGGCAGGTGCAGTTTGGCTCCTGAGGGACTGTAATGGGATGAGGCCCAGCCAGAATGAGTGTTTGATGACGGGGTTGCACTCGCCCCCTGGGACTCTGCCTGCATGCAATTATCCTCCTGATCCCTTCTCTCTTTTCTAGTCTGCAGTCCAAATTGTACACAGCCATCTCTCCACGCTTGCTCCCTGAATATCCTTTAACTTATCTAGAATTCAACTCCCTCATATGCAGAAAGATCAAGTGATTATAAGCCAAAATTTCAAAGCAGCATTGGAGTAATTACTGTTTTATGGCACCCTCCAGCATGACATTACACTACCCCGTGGCAATTGAATTTATAAACGCCTCTCTCTCCTCCCTAATTGCTTTATTAATGGAGAGCTTGGCACCTCAAATCAGTCTGTCTCACCAGACATGTTATATGTCTCTGCTCTCCTCCCACTGCCACACATGTGCACACTGAAACAAATATTTTTAAAAGGATTTCTGAATCTCCCCCACTTGATTTTTTTTTTAAGAAGCTCATGTTTTTGCAATGAGCTCCTGCTTAAGATGCTCACTTTGAAACTGAAAAATCCTCCCGTTTTTTTGTGATATGCAAATGGCACCCACTCTAAAACATCTCCATCTTGTTTAGCTCCCAAAAGCAACAGGAACTGTGTGCTATCATTATTTTCATCTGTGCACTGAAACATTTATTAGCACCAAACTACCAGCACAGTACTGAGGCAGGAAACGGTGACCCGCCTTATTCGCAGTGAGGATTGCATCTTCCACAATCAGAGGAAGAGGAGGCAGATTGCTACATCCGATTGTTTCTCCTCCACAAAACTGGTTTCCTACAGTTGCATGTGAGGTAATCTATCACAGGTCCTTCCAGCTCCCCTCCCCCATATCACATTACGTTGACGGCTTCATACCCTCCTCTCTACAGTGTGCTCATATCGTCGGATCACACGCAGACAAAGGATGAGAGGCTGATAAGATTTTACACGATATTCTCGTTGCTGCCAGCGCTTTGCTTTGAAATCTACATGAAATGATGATGATGATGGATTTTCAGATGATATGGGAACATATTTTACAGCCTATAGCGCATCTTTTCTTCTATTAGGGCAGCATCTAAACATTATTTTCATAATTGATTAATTGTTAGAGACTTTCTTTTGCCTTTTTAGTCACTGGCTGTTTTTCGACAAATCAACCCCTTCCTTCTCCTTATGTGCCACAATACAACACTGTTTCTGCATCGACAGCATCTCACTGGAGTGTCTGACGGTGCAGTTTTTTATGGGATGTCCTGTAGAGGACAATGTGAACTTCTATGATCCCATTCTTCACAGTCTGCACCGACATTTCATATGACTCAGTAAAAACACAACACTCCTTCTGTCTTAATAAAGCATCCATCTTTTCCTCACTGCGAGAAACCCAAATGAAAGAATCAATCCCGCTTCCTCGCCTGATGATGGTGGCCACCGATCATCAGCATCCTCTGAGTGGGACACAGGTGTGCGGCGGGGCCCTCCTGCCTCTGTGATCCGTCACCAAGGCCAGACAAGGGCCAGGCTGCAGCGGCTTAGGCACGTGCCGAGGGAGGGCTCTACTCCCCCTCCATCCCCCGTTCCACCCGCCCCTCGGAGGACTCCCTATTCACACCACCAGATGGGGGCTGGATCTGAGTTTTAATGAATGCTATCCCTCACGACCCCTCTGAGAGCCGCAGAACAACAGTCGCCCTCAGCACGTCTCACTGCAGCTTGTTACCCCACGCTGACACACAGCAATAACACATGACATAGAATAAAAGAGAGCAGAGAATAATGTGCGTTCCATTTCTAATTTCACATCAGGTACTTGAAGAAAGTGGTTTTATAAAAGAGAGTGATGCTTCATATTCCCACAAACACTAAACTCACAGTTGAAGAGATTAGCTGCTACTTCAGTGAGCAGATTTAAGCAAACCTCATGCATTTAAATCAAACTGATGGTGTATATTATGGGGATGTGTCAATCTCCTGATGTCTATAGTGATACAATTAGACAACCCTGTAATTTTACCTCGCAGGTTAAGAGCGGGGGACAATTTGTTCACACTTACAGGACAAAGACTAAATAGCTGCTTTATATCAGAAGGGTGGTCTTAAGATGTAGCAAATGACACCCTCTATTATAGTCAAATAACAGCTCTGTGTCAAAGAAAACTAAACATTTGTTGGCATAAAAGATTGACAGCAATTACCTCTTGTTTTCTTTTATCAGTTCTCTGACATGTGGGTATTTATCCTACATAAATAATGGGTAAAACATGTTTTCATTTAGTGTAGATAGACACAGCCAGAGGACTAAATTGTAGGCTTCTCATTCGGAGTCAGACTAACACATCTGAATCATCACCACGGCTGCTAACTCACTCTGCCACTTATGTGTAAGGCTGTGAAGAAGAGAGAGAAACACAAAATCTAAAAAAAAATCTGTCAGTGTTCAATCCCAGAGGCTGAATGCTAACATGCTGCTTGGTAACATGTAGAGGAGGAAGATTCTCATCCATTTGCTGAATTAACTCCAGAAATTTGTCCTTCAATTATTTCTAAATCCAACCTACAATCTGATCTGACATGATGAAAATGTAAATGAAATGAATGTGCATATATTTGTAACCTTGGAGCAGGTGAGATCCCTTCAATCATTGTTGGTTTCCCTCCAGTCAGATGCATATGTTCTTCATTGGATGGAAATAAATTGGTTGTGTACATGCAGCCCCTTACTCAGTGACCCTTGTCTGTCTCAACGTGAATTGCTTTCACGGCGTGTTAAACGAGCCGTGGTCGTGTTGGTGTTTCCCTCTGCACGGCGGCCGGCTCTCTAATCCGCTGTCTGCCAGAGTTATGTCACACACCAGCTATTGTGGAGCGTTTGATTGAAGACGCCTGATCTGACTAACTGATCCCTCGCCGCAGAGGTGCTCTGACACATGGGCGAGGTCTGAGATGTGTGAATTGGCAGTCGAGTCACGTGACTGGCATTAAGCCAATCAGAATTTTTGGATTCAGACGAGCACAGCTTTGTGGCGAAGAGGCGATATTGACAGATGGTGTGTGAGAAAATGATTTTTAGGTGTGTACAGTTAGAAAAGGGAAAATTGGATTGCAAATGATTTGCTTTCTTTGATCTTTGCAGTGTCTTTATGGCCCCTTGTCCTTTAAAACTAATTTGTCAGGACCTCATAAATCAGCAGCTACAGAATTATTTTTTAAAATGTAATTTGGGAGTAAGGTGGGATTTATGATGCTTAATGAAGCCTTGAATCTCCAGAGACCAATTTATAAAGTGTAAACTATTCACTGCCTGACAATTACTGTCAATTTAATTCAGTCAAATCACGTGCTGCTACTTATTACAAGGCAGCATGTGAGGGTACCATCTGTCAAAACCTTGTAAGCTGGGTATTTTTAACATCCGGTTGCACCGAGATGAAAAAAAGAAATAAATTAATTCCATTATTACAAGCTGCATGGATAAGCTTCAACAGAAATGTTTATACTGTGAAAGGAAAAGGGCTACTGCAACAAATTTTAAGGCTCCCAAATCCACTAAATGAATTGTTTTAATTGTTTGTTTGTTTTTTCATTCTATTTCTGATTCTGTGATAGAAATGGAAAAGAAACCTCTAAACGACTGGTCAACATTCATTATGTGTTTTTTTTTAACTAGAAGACTGTGTTTTGATATCTGAGATCGGTACAGACACCAATATGGTACTTTTTTTACATCTACCCCAGTTATGGACATGTTTACCTACAAAATCAGATTTTGCATTTAAGAGGAAACCAAAGTTTTTGAATGCTGTGTCATAACCCAAGCAGCCTTATGAGAACTCTGCCTATTGAAATATGAACAAAATCAACAAAGTTATGATTAAAACAGTCTGATCAGAAGTAAGGAGAAATATGAATCTGAGCAAGAACTTGATACCAGCTTTTAGTTATTGGCAACTTCCAAAAATCTGTGCTGTGAACACATTATGTGTGGTACTGAGGCTCAATACCCAGCCACATTCAAACATTGCATAAAGACAAAGACAGACATACATTTGACATTTCTTCCAGCTCTTAAGAATCCGCAAGGCTGGCAGTCACTTGTTAAATGCTGACAGTAGGTCTCCCCACACACTCAGACCTCTGACATCAAAGTCCCCATCAGAAATTTTCAAAGCATTTAGCTCTTTCTCTACATCCTCCCTCAGAGAGGGGCAGGCCTCAAACAAGGCCAGAAAGTGCTCCGTCAGTCTCTGGAAGGACACGGTTTGCTTTGCGCCACTTTGAACCCATTCACCCTCACTTATGCTGTACTCCATGTCAGAGGCCAACTTTTTCAGCGCATCACAATATGCATCTCTAAATTTCAGGTGTTCTGTGGCCAGGTCTATAATAAGTGTAGCAGGCAGTGCAGAGCACATGTGCTGCAGCACGCTGTGTTCCTTCTGCAGCCAGTCCAACAGAAAATCTTGTGAAGCAGTTTGTGCTGGGGAGTTTTTCATTGTCAGCAGAGCTGCAGCGATGACCTGACAGAAATGTTGTGTCGCTCCTCCACATCCCTGGAGGACGGAGTCTAAAATGTGCTCTGTCCGGCAGGCTTCACTGCCAGCACCCAGCCTCTCCATCAGCATCGCCCCCTGCACCTCAGCATCAGCACCAACAGCTGACAGGTCAGTGAGAGGACTCAGGACTTTACAGGCAGATTTGCATTGAATGATATGGCTGCAGTGGCCAGTGACATCCTGATACTCACTCTGCTGGTTGTTTACAGGACTTGCCGTGTCAAAGAGTTGCTTCATGATAGAAATGGGCAGCTGGGGATTTTTTAGCAGCCCAACAAGCAACAGGTGCTGACACCGGGAGAGGTCCGAGAAGGAAACCTGTGTGTGTCCAGGGAAGGCAGCTCGCAAACTTTCACTTGTGACCTGCAGCTGCTTCTCCATGATCCTCCTTATCGAGGGGTTACTGTGGAACCTGGTGTAGAGGTGTTCGCAGTACTGGCTCCAGTGAAAAGCTCTGGATAGAGTTTGTTTATCCCACTGCTCCACCACACTGCTGTGCGCCGCCACAGCCAGCAGCTCCACCGTGCTCGCCAAGTTTTTCAGCACCGCCTCCATGTGGCGCTCTCCGCGTTCAGACTTCAGCCCCTGTGCGCCGGTGGCGGACACTCACTGCGGAGGAAAGACATTCACTTAAACTGTCCTCTGCCGCCGACAAACTGCTGCTAAAACGTTACTAAGCTAACTAGCAGTTAGCAACAGGTTAGCTAACAACAGCACTTCCGGTGGCCCGTTTCAAAACAAAATCATTTTTAACGAATCATGTTTAAGGTAATATCCAGCGTTACGCATAAAATACAATATGACACACTAGGAAAGGGATATTTAAGAGAAATAAACATAGTTTTACTAACTTGTTTTTTCCTTTTCTCTCGTCCAACTGCCTGTTTGTGCCGCTTTTACTACTGCGCATGCGTGCCGGAGTGCAGCCAACTTTATTCCCTTCAAAATAAAAGCCGAGTAACTTATTGCCAATAATAATAATGATAAAAAATATAATAATAATAATAATAATAATAATAATAATAATAATAATAAAAACATTTGCATTTTCTTTTATTTATAATGTATATTTTCTGACTATTTATACAAATGTATGTGATGCATTCTTTATATTATATAGTTAGAAATATTCTTTAAACAAATTTAATTCGGATTAGAGAAAAAACATGCATATGCATTTTTGACAAGAGAGCAATTCACAATGTATGCATTTGTGATTATGTCTGCTTCAAGATATTTATTTACAACCACCAAACTGTTATTTGAAATTAGTACTCACTACAAACGTAACTGTAGATGTGACATTGCCAGGGTTTACCAGGTGGATCAGACTACATTACATGCGGGCACACAGGGGGGAAAAAAACATTAAATCAAATGTATCGGCGTATTGAATTTCTCGGGTTGACCTGCTGAATTCAGTCCAGAAATGTCACATTGAGGCAACACAAAGCGGAGAGAGGTGGGAGGCACTGCCAGTAGAACCAAACTTCCCTCAGCAGCAGCAGCAGCAGCGTGCTGTGAGTGTAGCCTATACGTGTGTGTGAATGTGTGTGTGTGTGTGCAGTCAGATCCTTGTGCAAATGCGCAGTGAGAAAGACCTCCCCGGTCCACATTGGTTCAGTGTTTTGGAGCCTAACCTGTGGGTCGGTGCACCGCGGTGAAAAAGCATGAACGCTGGGATCCAGCAGCTCTCAGGACGAGTGAGAGGAAGGTGCGCACCAACGAGCTGAACCCTGAGGGTGAGCACAGATAAGTAGGTTTTTTTGGGGACTCATGCAAGAAATGTTTGCTGCTTTACTGCTGCCAAATAAATGTCTGACTTTTGAATGTCTTTATGCATATTCAGTTTTAAGCTGGGGGGTGTAACTTCTGCTTTATAGCCTCTTTCTCTTCTCATTGCAGAGTAATGCCATGCTCTATATTTAAAAGCTGGGGCTCAGTTACTTCTTGATAGTTAAAAAACAGGTAATTATTTTTTATATTCCTCACAAATGTAATTCCAGGCATCTTTAATTACACAGAATCTGACTTATTTTCTTCAGTTGCAGCTCTCAGTTTTTCATTGGTTTTAATTAGTGGCTGCTCTGCTGGATTTCAGTCATAACTCATCAGGCGTCCTCCCTTGATCCTATTTCCAGAGTGGTTATATGTCTGTTGTGGTTGTTTTTATTTGTGACAGTTGTAAAGGAGGAGACAGCTTTAAAATATTAGAGTGGCTGTAAATGAAATGTGCTGCCGAGTGTTTTACCAGTCAAAAACCCCCCAACTTATTGGACTAAATTTAGACATAGTAACAAAAGATCTGTATGCTGCAGGAGTAGTATGTTGATGTGCTGTCTGTCTGGAATGCAGTTTGTTGATGGTGAAAATGTTTACAACAAAGGAGTCCCCAAATGCAGGCCTGAGGGTGCCTGTTAGATTTGAAAAACTATATAGTCTAGAATAAATCAGTGTAGGATTTATGACACCCTGTGGTGCACTAATAAACACAAGAGCAGTATTGCTGGAATATGATATTGTAGATATGTAAACAAGCATCATGCTGTTTGCTGGTTGTTTGATGTTTGATCTAACAGGGGAATATTCTGCTTTTGTTGACATTTGCAACCAGACTTTGTACTTTAGCGACCGCAGCTGATGACACAATCTGATACCTGAATATGACACTGACTCACAACACTCATAGTACTTATCTGCAGTTCCCTTGTTTGGGTGGACAAATCAGCCTCCAGATCAGTTTACTGTTGTGGAGGAGAAAGGCACGAAGGGCGGCGAGGGTGAGGAGGACAGAGCCACTCTTGTTTTTTTCTAATTGATGTGTCCAAGTTCCCATCCATATGCCTTTCCTGGAGCAATCTGCAGCCAACTGTGGCAGGTTATGACTTTTTTTTACTGAAGTCATGAGACTTTTCATACAAGGAAATGTGTATGTTCATCTCTGTGTATTGTAATACTTTTGAGCTATAAATTAATGTTTTCCTGATCTAAATCTGGAGTCTATATGGTGTCAGATTGTGAATCTGATTCTGAAAAATTACATGACATAAATGGAGCACCAAGTTCAGCAGATGGTACAAGCTACATAAAGCCAGGCAGGGTGGTGTGGGCTGTGTTTTTGGCCTGCAGTGGAAGAGGTCAGGCCGCAGTGTGGTGACAGGAGCCAGGTATGTATAACAACAGCTGGTTGTTTCTTTAGGACTCTTTCCTGGGAAAAACAAGGGAACCCATGTGTTTATTAATGATCCTGTCGGGAACAGTACAGGTTTTTTAAGATAAGGTGAATCCAATGCACCTTTCAGCTAATCTAATTTAAAATGATTTATTTAGGTTGAGGAGTTGGAGAAAGTTGGAGTTATATGGCTTTCATTGGGCAGTGATAATACCTAAATACAGGATATCAAAAACAATGTTCGTGACAGATATGTCAAATCCAAATGTTTTTATTGACAGCAGTGAATGAGCTTTCTACTGAGACATGAGAAGTTGTCCCAGTGCCCTTGTTCTGTCTGTCAGCCTGCCCCGCAGTGGACGTGGGAATGTAGCACCTGTGTGTGAGCGCTGAGCTCCAGAGTTTAGTGTGTGTACGCAGCGAGGAGCTCTTGTCCTCAGGAAGATAACACGACCTTGGTCGGACATCAAGGTCCCGATGTCCGGCGTGACACCACAGTGCGATCTGGTTGCAGCCACCTCCAGAGGGACCTTGAAATGTTACACAGCTTTAAAGGTCAGATTCCTCACATTGTGTTACACTCCCTCAGCATTCAGAGGAAATTTTCAGCCATCACAGACTGTGAACTAATTGTTCATGGCAGCTTTGCTTCCTTGTTTGAATAAGCTCTTCTTGTGATTTGCATCGTATGTCCTGGTGCTATTTGCCTACCGTGTACCATGGAAGATGTTCCTGCTCGTGTCCAAGCTGGAGGCAAAACTTTTTTAGGTGCAGCAACTTGATGTCATTGTCAGAGTTGGTATTGGACTCGACCCACTTTCTGTTTCTGTAATGAAGCCTGAACAAAGAGCATGCTGTGGAACAAAAATCAGTCATCTATGTTATTAAGTTATCTATAACAATAGAAAAGTTCTGCTGTCTCTTCAAACTTATTACATTAAAAACCTCTCTATTGTAAGAGCCCCCTTTTTTAAACAATCAAGGGTCTTTGCCCATTTTATTTCTATTTCTTTCTTCTCAATTCGTGAAATGATGTCCGCACATATGCTCTTTCCATGTCAGGGCTTACATCTGGTGCCCAGTTGTTTTGTCAGTTACTCACTTGTCCCGGCACTAATGGAGTGACACTGGACTGAGACGTGAAAGATTTTCACATTATAGCTCAGACAGCGAGCGCTTGGCACACTGCAGCACCATATTGGAAAAGACTGTGAGAAATGTCTCATTTACTCATTGACTTCAGTTTGCAGGCCGTGAGTAGCTGTTAAATATCACTCTGAATATTGATTTCAAACGCAGCCTCTCCATCAGGCTGTAATGTAAGGCCGGCTGCAGTGTCTGCTGGATCGCACTGATTTACTGTAGACTATGATAGACTGAATCTGTAATCTGAAGGAGCTCTTTGTTTGTGTCCACTGTTTGTTGAATAGAAGTCCTACTGTATGATTCTGGCTGGTATAAAAGTGTCTCTTGTTCAGTGAAGAGGCCGTCGCATGTCATCAGGTGGACTGTAAACCAAACCAGGATTTGGCCAAGAGGACAAAAGCTCTTTTCTCTTGTGTTCATCTGATCCTCCTCTGCTCCTTTTGAAGAATACTGTCATGAAATTTTAGATTATAAGTGTAAAACCAAAATTTTCAGATGGTCTTTATTTTACGAGTGATTCCTTCTGTTGTGATAATATATCATCTTTATAACTACTGATTGTTTTCATAAGAGCCACAGCTCAGTTATAGTAGTATTTACATACGCTTATAAGTATTCAGGTATAGTGTATGTATATACACCATAAATCTATGTACATACCCAAACATAAGCATACAAGGGTTGGACACCAGGATTTTTAACATCTGTAACACCTTTGAAGTAAATTTAACCGACACAAGCATAGCCTTAAAAATGTCCATGGAGCTGAATCAACTCCTTTAACATAAGTTTCACATATGAAGTATTTATTGGAGATCTATGATTCTATTACACAGATGTTACTTTCATTGTGTTCCATATTGAATTCCTATATACAACAAAAATGGTGTTAACAGCAACCCAAAAGTGCCTCACTGAATTGTTATAATAGGAGAACCTCCTCTGATGCTACATGGCACCCATCTTTTAAAGTTGCTTTACAGAGCCTTTATCTAATGGTGCTATAAAGAACCATTAAAGGTGTCATGTTGTTTTTGATTTTTTGTACTTGGGTACCCTAAATGATGAAACCATGCATGTGTTAACATGCCTCTAAATGACACTTTTGCTTAAAATTTGAATGACTGTTGATCATTTCAAATGAAATAATGGCTTAAAGGATTCTGAACTCAATACAATACGTTACCTTTTCAAACCTGGGATATTTATGTGCACCAGGGGGGCAAAAAGATTGAAAGCCACTTCTTTAATGTGTTATTCTCATAAATGGTAAATAGACCTGCATGTGTATAGTCCTCCTGTGCTTTTTACATTATGAGTCACTTTCACCCTTTCACGCACACATTCATACACTGGTGGCTGAGGATACATGGTGCCACCTGCTACTCAATTTTTTTAACAAGCTCATGCACCAATGGAACAGCCATCGGGAGAAATTTGGGTTCAATATCTTGCTTAAGGATACTTCAACATGCGGGCTGGAGGAGCCGGGGATCGAACCACTGATCTTGACAACCTGCTGCTGCCCAAATATTACTTTTGTTGGCAACTTTAATGTAGTGTTTCTAATCTTTCCCTAGTAAACTAAACTAAACTAATGCCAGGCACACTGCACAAGAATATGGCCAATTATGGGCTGAATTTCCCCCTTTTGACAACCAAAGCCAAGGCAAAGCCTCAGCTTTTTTTGTGTGGTTCTAAAGATCATCTTCCTAGGTTTTTATGTGGTGTTAGGTATGTAAAAAGTGTTGTTTTTTTTTTTTTTTTTACATCCTCCGGTCTCCTTGGAAGTCCATCCTGCCTGCACTGATTTAAAATGATTTCAAACATGTTCAATATTTTCGATATCCTGTTGTGTGTGTGTGGGGGGAACCCCAAGGCTCTCCAGTGATCCTGGAGGTCTCAGAGGGTTATAATACAGTTTAATGGGATTCATCTCAGAACTTACTCACCTCCAGCTCACGCTGTAACATGTACAGTCCATGTTCATGCTGTCTCTTTGACTTCATCCGCATTTGACCTTTATCTTTGTTTATATCCTGTAAAAAGTAGTGCAAAAACTAACGTCTAGGACTTCCTGTTTGTCGTTTGCCATGTTTACTCTAAAGTCACAGCTGATCGCTCAGGATTTCTGGTTTTGAGAGTCGGGACTCTGATTGTTCATGAATGGGATCTGTTAGTTTGTGGTGTGCTCTTCTGAACAAAGCATTGCTCTCCCCACACTTTAAAAACAGAACTGTTAAATGTATCATTACATGTCATTATGTGTGGAGTCTCTCACATCTTTAACATCAGGAAAGATTTGAAAAGTCTTTCAGTGTGGGCCATGCTCAAGATGAAAAACCAGCGAACCTCTAGAGAACCACACAGGGGCTTTAAAAATTATCTGGTTCCACAGCTTAGACTAGTTTAGTTTAGTGAGGAAAGAACAAGTGTGAAGCTGTTGGGTCAGCACCTCCAAATCTGAGGCCATGGTCCTCTGCCGGAAAATGATGGATTGCCCCGTCCAGGTTTGGAGTGAGTTACTGCCCTAAGCGAGGGAGGTTAAGTATCTCAGGGTCTTGTTCATGAGTGAGGGTAGAATGTAGCGGGAGATGGATCGGCAGTTTGGTGTGGCATCTACAGTGATGTTGCTGCTGTGCGGGACTGTCGTGGTGAAGAGAGAGCTGAGCCAGAAGGAGAAGCTTTTGATTTACTGGTTTATCTATGTCCCAACCCTCACCTGTGGTCATGACCTCTGAGTAGTGATCGAAAGAATAAGATCATGGATACAAGCGGCAGAAATAAGCTTCCTCTGAAGGGTGGCTGGGCTCAGCCTTAGAGATAGGGTGAGGACCTCGGACATCCGGAAGGAGATCAGAGTAGAGCCGCTGCTCCTTTGCATCGAAATAGCTCAGTTGAGGTAGCTTGGGGGTTTGATCAGGATGCCTCCTAAGCACCTCCCGTTCGAGGTGTTCTGGGCACGTCCCACTGGTAGGAGGCCCCGGGCAGACCCAGAACACGCTGGAGGGATTATATATCCTGTCTGGCTTGGGAACACATCTGGAGGGGCATCTAGAATACTTTCCTCAGCCTGCTGCCTCCACAACCCGGCTTCAAATAAGAGATTCAAAATGGATGGATGAGAAGGAACCAGTCGGGAACCTCTAAAGAAACATACAGGAGCTCAACAAGTTCTTTGTGTGGCAGCAGTGCTATAGCACCTTGATCCACGCCAAAGAACCGCTGAGGAACATTTTAGACATGTCTGAAGTTCCTTTTGCAAACTTTCATTCAAGGTTCTCACTCTGTCATTGTCTGTGTCATCTTTGTGTGTCTCATCCTCATCTTCTCCTTCCTCAGGCCGTCAGTAGGGAACCATGTGCAGCTCCCTGAGCCCCAAACAGCCCAGTGGCCCCGGCCTGACAGATATGCAGCAGTATCACCAGTGGCTGGCCAGTCGACATGAAGCCAGCCTGCTGCCCATGAAGGAAGACCTGGCTTTGTGGCTCACTAATATTCTTGGTAGGAAACACACATAATTAATGCAAAAATGCATGATGCTTAATAATTCTGCTATTCTACATACTTTCATGAATCTCTGTCAATGTAAAATTAAATGAAAGGAACTAAGCTCAGCCTAGTTAGCAATAGATCATTGCTAACACCAACAAAGTGGGCCTATGTCCTGTTGAAATGTTGATTTTAATATGTTGGTATTTGTTGTCATGAACAGGTTGTATTAGAAGAATATCTTGCAATGCACAGGATTGTAAATAGGTCTACTTTATATCATTGCATTAGCGCTTAAATTGTTCATTTCCCCATAAACCTTGTTAACTTTGCTAACAAATACAAGGTGCTGTTGCTGATTCATTCAAAATGGCTTGGCTCTAAAAAAATCCTGCAGTTTCCCTCATCTTCAACATTAATTGAACTGGCTACGCTGATGTAAACACCTCTGCAGGGGACTGGAATCAATCTGAACCTCATTACCAACAATTTTAAAGTCATGAGAATGTGAGAAGCAGTTTCCCCGTTCACACACTTTCCCATAGATTTTCCTTAATTGAATAATGGCCGTCATTAAGAGTTCTGAAGTAATGCGCAGCCAGTGGTGGAGAATGAGCAGCAGAGGGAACATCAGCAAAAGTTTTGTGCAAGGTTGCTGTTGCATAATGAATCCCCCTGTGTGGTGGACTTCTTTAACAGTGCAGTCACAAAACCAATGCATGAGGCACTGTGAGGATCTGATTTGACTTCAGTGACTCAAATTAAATTGGGCATGTATGCAGTTAGTTAAAGGGATACAATGAGGGTAGTTTGTGTAAATGAACTGTGGTAAATTTCCCTCCATCTTACCAGCATCCAGATCTCCCTGCTCATCTCTCAGCTCTAATCCAATGAATGATGTGATTTCACTGGCTCTAGGGCTGTTGCTTAAATTACAGATTGTGCTTCTTCAGTTTTGAATGCCCACCGTGAAGTGGATTGAGAGAGAGAACCGCCCGTCTATCTCTCAAACTCAGGTCAAACTCCGATCAAACAGTAAACTAGGCAGTGCTGCTCAAATATAAACCAAGATTCTGTTTCTGTGTTGCTTAGTTCTCACTTAAAATGTCCTCAGAAACATTTCAGTGCACTGTTTGGCTGTCATAGAGAGTTTGTCAACAGGAAGTGAGTGTCATACCGTTTCCTGTATATAAACTGAAGGCTGAAAAAAAAAAAAACCTAGCGGTGAAACGATTTCGCTTTTTGCCCCTTTAAGTTTCAGGTTAACACATAATAGACTCAGTGTGGTTTATTTCAGCATTGGGGGAAAATACAAATTTGCAGGTTTAACTGTGGCACCAGTGACCAACCAGTGCCTGCACAAAAATGCACTTGTTAGCGAAACACAAATTCTTACAATTCCTCCACCAGAGTAGGTCACAATTCAGCAATTGTTTGCTGAATTTCCACAAGGCTAATAGTCTGTTATATTGTTTTTTATGTATGAGAATTTTAAGATTTGTTTAGTGTTTAAGACGTGAAGCAGTCTGCTAATGAACCTTGTTATCTGAGGACTTGCTTTTGTAGCCTGTGTAGCTGCACTGAATGTGGTTAAAATTGTCTGCCTAATGACTGGAAGTTACTCCGTGGGACATCTTGCACACTGCACACAGTCCAGCAATCATTTCACAAATCAGCTGGAAGCCAGTTAAGTTCCTGAAACTGACTCCTGCCTGTGTGTGAACAACTTGAAACAACTTCAGTATCTCCCCTGTTATCTCTGGCGGTCTGTGTGTTTGCTCTGGAACCAGCCGGTCTGCTGCAGTGAGGGATCAAGGATGAAAAAGATGAGCATCTGTGTGTGTGTCCAGTAAACACAAAGTGTCAAACCAGTTTGTTGGTTTTTTGCCATGTCCTGTTGTCTTGTGTGCTCAGCACCTTACAAATCTAGGAAAGACACTGCTGATGTACTTAGTAGGGTTTACAGTTTCAGGTGGGAGGAGCGGTCCGGCATAATGAGTCCACTGATTGAGTAGGAGGCGGACGCTTGGTTACTCTGATGAGTCATATTGTTGTTGTGATGGGAGGCTGGAGGAGCTGAGCAATTTATAGGAGTGAGTATTTGAGTTGAAATGTTCTGAGAGCCCTCTGGAATATATTTTTCCTCACACAGCGAGGGAGAGTTTGAGCACATAAGACGGGCGCTCACTGAGTATTTCTCAAGATTTCAATCTCTCTTTTCTGGGCTCAATTACAACATTTGGAACTCATTAAACGCCGAACCCCCCAGACCCCTCCTCCTATAAGAAACAGAAAGGGATTAAAAAAAAAAAAACTCTCCGGTTTCTTTCCACAGACACCCCCCTGCCACCACCTCCTATTTCACAATGATCTAACTATGAAGGAATGGTCCGCTGGAAGTCAGTCAACTGGACACCACATGTTGATCACCAATCTATCTCTGCAATCGCGCAGGATAATGAGGCATAATGTGCACAATCAGATGCCCCCTTTTTATGTGATCTTGTCTTTGCCACCCCACAGTGTACTACCAGAAAAATCCCCCCCAGATTCCCCCAAGTCATGTTGTAATATGTGAACATTTGGCTTCTGCAGAGCTGCCGAAACCCAGCAGCACAAGCCAAGCTCAATAAGCCAAGCTCAATCAGCCAAGCGGTTTCTGAGAGTCAATAACATTGCATCAGGTTCAGCTTTGACTGGGAATGGACTGGAGAATACATTGCATTTCCTCATACTGTACACATTCTTTAAAATGAGCATTTTTTTACTTGAATTTATTGCTGGGTTCTCTGCTTTCTTTATGTGTCCCCTGGTCAGGTCTGGAAATCACCGCCGAGAGCTTCATGGATCGCTTAGACAATGGCTTCCTGTTGTGCCAGCTGGCTGAGACACTACAGGAGAAGTTCAGGCAAAGTAACGGAGACCTGCCTGTCTCTGGCAACAGTAAGGTACAGAGGAACCTGAGGATTACAGTAGTCTGGCGCGATAACGGTTACAATGAAAACACTAATTTGGGAGCCAGGTCTTGGCAGAAAGTGTTCTTGGACTGACTTTGAGGTTGAGTGATTCGACAGATGATTGATTCTCAGAGGGGAGAGAGACTTATTAGATTCTTCTGACTGACAATCGCAATGGTCTCGACTATTTGAACAATCCTCCTACTTGATTAGGAAAGAAGTTCAGACATACCAAGTAACCTGTTTTGGAAAAAAGAGACGACTGGTTGCTCTGAATAATCAAATGTATCAAAATAGTTTGTTGGTGCTCCTGGAAAACAGGATCAAGACAGAATAAAAATCAAGGCACTGCAAAATATAAGAAGAAACAGAAGTGCGGCCTTGAGTCATATGACTTGGACTTGAGTCAGACTCGATTGATGACTTTAGACTAAACAGAGTCAAAAAAGACTTACAGCTTGACTTGGACTTTAACACCAGTGACTCGTAATTTCACTTGGACTTGAGCCTTTAGACATGAAAATATTTGATACCTTACCCGAAGTCAATTCGGGAAGAAAAAGTTATAGACATTTTTTCCAATTCGAGATGATAAAAATACAACAAGACAGGACCAAAACCAACACATTTTCACTCCGACCTCATCACATATCAATGTTTGGTCATGGACCTTCCACGTCCAGATAGGATGTGAAAGGTACCCTGGGTGCATTGGTTGTTGACGTTCCAGGATAATGCGTCAAGTTCTGCCTGTTACATGCATTGTCTACACCTCCATTTTCACAGGAAATTTAACATTTACACACAGTAACATTCAAAATAAACGCACTACGTCAGTACAGCAACGCAAATTGATGTTTTTCCTCCAACAAAAACACATGGTAGGTTTAGAAAAAAGAACAGGGTTTGGCTTTATAAGCTCACAGGACACAAACACTGCTCTCATGGGTGAAGGTTGGTGTCTGTTGGACGGATCCACCACCTCTCCTGCCCACCCTACTTGGACTTTCTCTGCCTTAACTTTCGTTCTTGTCCCACTGCGTTTCCCCCTGACGCCGCCACGTGCCATTAAACTATAATGGCAACTGGCCGCGTATCATGCAAGTTAAAGGACGGCTTTTATTGTCAATTGATGGTGCAACAAGTGCCGGATTTCTGCAGAAACATACAAAATTCATTGTGCTATATGAAAGTGCAATGTTAGTACTACTTTTTTTTCTGATTAAGTCGCACTTGTAACAAACTTGTCTTAACAAATAAATAAGAATTAAAAAAACAGTCATGATTTTTTGTTCATGTAATATATAATTACTCTATTGTTCAAATGGTATACATTTACTGAAGAGCGCATTATGACTTGTTAAGGATTCGAAACTCAAAGTTTAGAACTTGGGACTTGACTTGACACTTGTCTGTCTTGACTTGGGATTTGCCTCAGGATTTGAGTGCAAAGACTCGAGACTTACTTGTGGCTTGCAAAACGATGACTTGGTCCCACCTCCACAAAGAAACACATCAACAAGGAGGAAAATATTAAAGGTTTAAAAAGCCTAACAAAGACCTACACTGGTCCAAAGATTTTGGCTCTTTTAATGATTAGCCACTACAATAAACACTTTTTATATTTCCTTCCTGGGTAATATATTTCTTCTTAGTGCCTGGATTGCTCCCCTGCTGAATACATGTTTTGTTTTAAACTCAAATACATGTTCAGTTTTCAGTATTGCCCCATAAATTATCCCTTGAAATCCTGTTTTTCTGCATAATTTATTGCAACCAGACAGCGTGAGGACATCAGCGTTGAAGTTTTATTGACTCTCCCAGAGACAGGAAACCGCTATACCTGATATTGTGTTTCCCTCAAGAAGATCAATAAAAGCTACACTTAGAGAGTCCGTCCTATCTCAAAGAAATTTTTATCATAACCTTGGAGAGTAACACAGAGAGAGAAAGACACTCAGACACACAGAAACAAAGTCCTTAGATCTTACTTGTTGATTGGTTTTGTCAGCTCAGCAGCAACCATGAATCCCAACTTTGCAAGGAGCCTCATAATTTCAGAAAGCAGTGCACAAAGGGCAGGGTGGGGGATGGGGGCCTGCAGCCTTCAGCAGGGCAAAAAAAAGAGAGAAAAAATAAGGCTGGCAAGGACACATTAACTGATGGGGCCCCACATCCCCTGTGAGAATTGGCAGAACTACGTTAAATGTTCATTTCTGGTGAGCCTTGTGCGAGGGTTTAATGAATTTTACAAGATTAAAGGGTAACCTTGCGAGTTGTAATCGTATATTTTACTGGGTCAGTGCTTAAGAAAACAAAGGGACTGGGGTGCAAAGCCTTAGATTGTATCAGCGTCAGAGCTGCTGCAGAAGGTTTGAAGTCTTCTATTTATTACTTACAAATCAAAGGAAAAGAAACAGTGTTAAACACGTTCTTAACGTCTTCAAACGGTTGCAGTTCCTCTCATACTTGGTTAGGTTTAGGCAACAAAACTAAGTTGGTAAGTTTTAGGAAAAAAATCATGGTTTGGCATATAAAAAGTATTTTTGTCACATATATCTTACATGACACACGTCATATGACACATCACATATGTCACAAGGGCAGCATGCTACACATACCAACATAGTAGGCAACGCTGTTATTACTCCGGGACGTGAACACCAGTCCCTTGGGTGAAAGTCCTGAGTTTGTTTAACCCATCAACAACCTTATACTGAGTTTGTTGCTTTTAATGCTAAGTCATACATGTTTGCCTCCTGTAATAATTACTACAGTCACTAGAGGGCATGACCTTACAATAAACGTGAGTATCAATCGTTATAAGCTGCTTGCACAGTCGACTGTTGTGGTTGTTTTTTTCGTGAGAGCTGGCTAGTCTAATGTTGCCTTTAAATGCAGATGTGTTTACTCTGTTCACAAGAACAGTTGATATAAACTTCCCCGTTGTGGTATTTCTGACTTTGTAAGTGTAAATTTTCAGTTCATGTTCATGTTCACGGCTTCCCATGTCATAAACACAAACGTACGAGTTTCATCTGAAGCAGCATAAAGGCTGCAGCAGGGTCACCTTTTTTTGTAGGCTGAGTTACAAAAAGTTAGCATCGCCCTGGCTGCCTCGTCAATATGATTTTTCCATTGGATTTTGTATTATTGCAGAAAATAAGCTTGGTGAAAAATGAAAGTTTATGACCCATGCATGTTTTGTTCAGCAAAATAATCTTCACAAATGAACACCACTTTTATGATTTCTGAGTGTAAATGCAATCGCTAGAAGTAAAAAGCTAATGTTAAACTGTAAATTAACTACATTGTGACCGCATGACTTAACGTCACGACCACAAGAAGGCCATAAAGCTGCATTTGGCGTAATGACATTCCTTAGACTCATTAAGCTATCTTTTTTTTAAATACCTAAAAGCCTCAAATGTAATGATTTCGGTATTTACTGCTGTATTTTATGTCGTAGAACAAAACGTCTCTCAAGCTTTGTTAAGCGAAGACTTTATTTCAGGCATCTAATCAAAAACACACTCACATAACCCAGTGACTTTGAGACGAGGGAACCATGAGTGCTGAAATGCTAATTTATTTCTGGGATTCAGGACTCATACCTGCACCTCTATAAATGTCCATAGAAACATCCTACAATAATGAGTCTTGACTTTGTAAAAGCCTTAAAACCGAAAACTTTGAAATAATGCTAAATGTCTGACAAAATACTTATCTTGCAGACATAAATTCATATTTTTTTGATAGTGACTATGGGTGTCTGTACTTACACACTGAGCTGACGTCTGGTGCTCTAACAGTGGGAAACACTGATTATTAGGTCATGTTTCCGTTCAGAGGAAAAGAAGCAAAAGACTCTTTTGTTGGCTCTTGAGTGAGAGTTGTTGATGTTTGCACTGAGGCATTACTGTGCTGATGACGGTGAGTCTCCTGATCTCAGTGTGGTGCAGCAGCACAGATGTGAGGAAATGCTTGAGGTCAGTGACCGTGGGACGGCAGAGGATCTACTGAAATAGAGGAGCCTATTGATCATTGGACGCCAACAGACAGACACAAGTCCTGAGGCAGATGGGAGGCAGAAAGAGAGAGTGCTCTATCTTGAACTGCAACTCGGGCTTTAAAATCAAACCAAGTTACATCATTATCTTTTATAGTTAATGGCTTCTTACAGCTCACATTAAGGGCCTTCAAGTTAACGAGCAATGAAAGATAAATCACGTTCTCCATGTCAACCTCATCTCATGTCAAGTTTATAATTCGTATCAAACAATTGTTGCTATATCAGCTCATTGTGGCTCTTTATAAGCTGTAGTTGTTTACTGTTACATTCAACCACTTTAAAGAGAACTTCCATCTGCTTTAAAGCTGATCATAAGTTGCGTGTGTGGAGTGGGACTAAGTGATTCCAGCAGAGAAACAATAAATCCCTTTGTAGATGCTGTCTCTCGCACATCAATCAATATCAACTGCAGATGACTGAAGATGATATTTCAGTCTTGTCATATTACTTCCATGTGCCAAGATCAATACCACTGTCTCATTAAATGATAAAATTTATGATCATACTACTGAAAATTAAGCAGAAGTTCAGCATTTTAGGAAATACCCTTGTTTGCTTCCTTGCAGAGTTACGTGAGAAGATTGATACCATTCTCACATCTGTCTATTAAATGTGAGGCTACAGCAGCACCTCCTTAGCAAAGCACGGAAAACAGAAACAGGGAAGCAGCTATGTTTCTTGGCTTCATCCAAAGATAACAAATTATACCTCCCAGCATGTGTTTACTAATAAATAGGGATGGATGCTTCAAGTGACTTCCAATTTTAAGTACCAGTACTAAATTATTATAGAATAATTGAGTACTTGCAATAAATAAATAAATAATTCAACATAAGAGCAGGAATATAGATTTGCCAACAAGCGAAACAAGAGCAATTTGTAATTCCTTTATTGAACAACCAGGCTTCAATAACCCTATTATACCATAAATTCAAATTTTACATAGGGAAAAAGTAGCAAACTTTCTGTTGCTGCCATTACATAGGTCAAACACAGACTGAATGATCGTCTCTGGAGTCCCAAACCCCTCTCCCAGTCAGTTAAATGTCTGCCATTTTGGATGGAAATGGTGACAGAGACATGCCAAGGGAATCTTGTATCAATGTTATCACTTTACATCAGTGGTATTGGATTGTTGATCACTGACTTGATATATCAGTCCAAAGTGATCTAATATATACTACAGTTAGCCCTGTTACTGCGTGTGCACAGGCGGACTCTAACCAACTGTCCCTCAGTGCTGAGCTTACACTCCGGTAGCAGGGTAGGGAGGCGCTAAGCGAAGCAGTACACAGTACACTTGAAGCAGCCCTACAATGACATAAGAATTAAAATGAAAGGTAAAAAATAAAGTCATGTTCACATGTGTGAGGTTGGGCAGCAGGTACAGTGTATCGAACAAATACTGATGTACAAATCAAGTACTTTTGGCCATCCATACTAATTAACCTGTTATCTTTAATATGTACAAAAACCAGGGTTTTCTTGGCTGGAACAGGCAACCAGCTGAGACTCCAGGAAGTTACTGCAAGGCCCCTAGGAATGCTACACAGGCTTGCTTCCAATATTCTCAATGTCCACTTGCAGTATTGCAGCGAAAAAGTCCTCTGCAGCCCACAAAGCATTTTCCTTATAGGCCATGATTATAAAAGAGACATCAATAAAACAGGACAGGACACTTCGAACTGCAAACAAGGTCAATTATGACTCTTTCAATCATGAATTTTTGATCCATGGAGGGTTTATATTTGTAAAACTTTCACTGAGTTAAGAAAAATTATTTTTAAAAATCCATGACATCATCACATTGTTAAGTCTGTGATCCAAGCAGGAGAAACACTAGTGTGCATATTTAATGGGCCACACACCACGAACTTAGACTAAGCTTGAAACGTATGTGTCAGGTGAGCAATTCCACTTGACTAAATTGGCACCATCTTGGCATCCAGTATTTGGTTGTTATTATACACCCATGGGACTGTGCTTAAAATAGTTTGGCACATAACCCCTTGAGCTTTAGAGGTGCTGGTTGGCAGATTTTGTAACCGTGGGAAAAAGCCAGGCTTGCTGTTTAATAGTGTATCCAGTCTTTATGCTAAGCTAAGCTAACTGTCTGCTGCTAATAGATGAGACAAAAAAAAGCAAATAAGCACATCTCCCAAAATGTGGAAGTATTCCTTTAAAGTGTGCATGTACAGCTTTCAATGTAGAGATGTTGAAAATCTACATAAATAATTTATAATCTTCCTGAGTGAAAGAATATTATGTGATTTTTATGCAAAGTACTTCCTTTACCTCTAAATGTAATGTCTTCCAAAAGGACTGTGCCTCAGCCATTAGACATGTAAAGGTGCAGATAATTCAAATCCAAGCCACCACAGAAATAACAACCCGTCATTCTAATCGTCAGATCAAACGACACTGGCAATGTGGTCGACATTATTTCTCCAGGAATGCAAAGTAATTCAACAACAGAAAGGATCCCAGAAAAAAAGTCCGAAGCAGAGCCTGGAAAAGAAAAGAAAAATACCCACAAAAGCCTGCATATTTCCAGCATGAGCTCATTGCACCTTTCTCATAGCACAGACGCACATATCCTGTATAAAACCACAGCGAGGCGCATAAATCTCCCCGAACAGACCGTGTGGGGGCTGAGACCCATAAGCATGTCATTTGATCCCGAATCATAGAAGGCCTGGTAAAGTAGGCCCGGTTTTCTTGCCCGCCATCTCCCATATTGATCTGTATGGAAAAGGACCTTGATCCTGAGCTGAAAGCAGCAGATGGGGAAGAAATCAGTGTAGATAAAGAGTGTGTGGCTCTGTGTTTTGATGGAAACTCTGGGGGTTGGGCCGGACAAGTCACCCTGATAGACGTTTGTTTTCTCTCTGTCAAACACAGTGTTAAACTTCTGTGCCATTCATCAATGAGTTTCTTTATTTCAGGTTTATTTGTGTGTGCATGAGGACATCTACTATCTCTCTGTGTCTCTGGCAGAGTATTCCCCATCGGAGGATACCATGTCGGCAGAGTGCTCCCTCCGGTTCTTTTTTTGCACGGGACAACACAGCTAACTTCCTGGCCTGGTGTCGCAAGGTTGGAGTTGGAGAAACATGCCTGTTTGAGTCAGAGGATTTAGGTGAGTTTACTCTTCTTGTGCCATAAACACCAGAACACCAGAAAACCTGAATGTTGGACAAACAGCGCAGTGTATAAACAGACCTCAGATACAACACACTCGGCCTTTGGCTGTCACTGACACTGCCAGGGCACTGGACTCAGATTTCCATCTCCCGTGAATGGCGTGATTATGCAGGTAGAGTATCACGCAGGTTGGACGGCTTCCCTCTCCTCCCCTCTGAGGCTCAGAGGACTCACATCTCCAGGCTGCACTTCAACTCCTTTGACATTCACACAAAGCTCACAGGGACAGCAGTCTGCCGGGAGCAGCTCTACCTGACAATAAAGATGTGTACATCTCGAATACTGCGCTCATGCACAAAATGTTTGGAGAAAAACAAAGGGAGCAAAGACAGAAGGGTGTGAGTTAGTGAAAGTAGGCCAACGCTATGCAAATGTTTTCCTGAGCACAGAGTAGGGACATTCTTCTCTCTTCTTCCTCATTCACACACTCACTATGTTATCTATGTCCCTTTAATCTATTGCAAAGATTTTTTTGCGCGTTATGTCACTAAAATATGCAGTGAAGATATGCCTGGACTGAAATATTGTCCTTACAATCAGATGTACAGTATGTGACCCTGCCGGTAACTGACATACCGAGGATAGTCAGACATTCCAGTAATTTCTGACTAATGGCTGCTCGACCATCGCTAAGCAATTTCAGCTATGCAAATCATTTCTGAGGCCAAATCACACACACAGTAATTCATCAGCGCTGCACATTCACATGCAGTGGACGTGTCATTGTGATATGAAATGCTGTAAAAATACTTTAGGAAACAGTAACTTTTACTTCTTTCTCTCTTTTTCTCTCTTTTTCTTGTGATATTTCTCTGGATGGATTTATCAGTTCAGCAGTAGAGTAACAAAACCAGGTTTGCTATCATGCAGTGGATATTTTGTCTCTAATGCATGGTGTGCTGTGTCACATGTATCATACATCTCGTCTCACTCTGTGGTCATATATTTGGTTACATTAAAGGAATACTTCACCCCCTCCCAAATAATCATTTGTATATCAATTACTCACCCTCTCTTACGCTGAATCCTTGAATCTTTGTTTTTCTGGCATGCCTCCACAGTGAATAAAGAATCATCAAAACATTCTCGCTGAATTGAGGTAAAAGGGGTCCACATTTAACAACTGCGAAACTACAAACTCTCATACAACTTGTGCAGTGTAATCCAAGTGTCATTTATCGTACTTTCACTACCTCCCAAACACATGTATTTTTGCTAAAACTGTAGCGTAGTTTAAAATAGTTTTTCCATATGTTGTCATGAATTGGATGACACGATTCAAAATGAACACTGTAAGCAGACTACTTGCTCAAGTGTTACAGTGTTATCCCACCTCATTTTGAAGTGCTGTCAATGTGTTGTGGATGGATGAAAGCAGACTTAAAACAATACAGTACAAATTTAATGTTCTTTATTTTGACGCTCATTTTTATCTGCTGGCTTAATGTCTGATATCAACCCAGTGCAAGCTCATATCAGTCTAATGGGGCTCTTTCCCCCCTCAAAAACAGTTAAATAATTACAATAATAATATTATTAAGCAAAGACTTTTAATTCATGGTTTCATGTCTAAGTCTGTTTTCATTTTTGTTTATACGGTTGGAAAGTGATGTCGGCAGCGCTGCAGTGAAACCAGACCGATGGTTCAGAGCCAAAGAGCAGAGATTCTGTCTTGTCAGATCTGGTGAGACAGGGAAATGCCTTGAACACATTGAAATTTCTCCTGATTTGTCTTTCTGAAAAATGTGATTTTAGTTTCATAATGTTCAGCAGATATGCGACTTGTGAAAACTGGGTCCAATATTTACTTTGATGACTATATCGAGAAAGAATTGGTCATTATCTGTAGTCACATTCACTTTTCCCATTGTAATGAATAAACTCAAGGCTGCAATTAGTCTTCTAAAAGGGAGGGGCAGAGGCAAAACCCATTTGATGCAGATACAGGAAGTGGGCCATTTCGGTTTATCAGTGGTCTCTGATTATACTGCACGCGGCCCCCATTGACTTCAATTCATCAAGAATGTTATATACATATTTTTTTATTCTTTCTTCATGCCAGATAAAGAAAGTTTTCTTCCCAAATTCAGCATAACATGGGGTGATCAACTGACATTGAGTGAATTATTCCTTTAAAATAAACACCTTAAGCCTAATTATACACTCCAAGTCTGAATAATATGCGTTTTCATTTGATTTGGGATAAACAGGATTGCAGAGGAGAGCAACATTTGAATGCATGAAGTTCATGAGCTCATTTTTGTGTGCATCTTACCATCACACAACCACTCATTTTCACTCATTACCTTTTTCCAGATACCATACAGCATCACTATACTGGAAACACCCAGTGCTGAAACCATTTTTATTCCTATGGCTGAAATTTTATCTCTTCCCGTAGTTCTTCATAAGCAGCCACGAGAGGTGTGCCTCTGTCTTTTAGAGCTGGGACGGATAGCATCAAGGTATGGTCTTTCTTTTTCATATTTTCTTTTTATTTAAGTCGTTCACTCGTGACTATTTTCCTGTATGTTTTTTGGGATTATTGACTGATATTACTCTTCATTTTCTTGGCCTAGGTACAACGTGGAGCCTCCTGGCCTTATAAAACTGGAGAAAGAGATTGAACAAGAAGAAACCGCACCTCCACCACCTCCATCGCCTCCATCACCTCCATCACCTGTGTCCCCAGCTCAGCCCCTTCCTCCATCTCCCTCTGTATCTCCCTCCCCGTCTCCTTCCCCGTCTCCTTCCCCTTCTCCGACTCCTACCAAAGTCAGCTCCAGCAAGAAAAGTACAGGGAAGCTGTTGGATGATGCTGTAAGTTCACAGTAGTCAACCTCTGTTCTGCTTTTAATATCAGGAGGGAAACCTGATTAATATTTTTATCTCCTTTGTGTGTGTGTTCCAGGTAAGACATATCGCTGATGATCCTCCCTGCAGATGTCTGAACAAATTCTGTGTAGAGAGACAGTCACAGGGTCGATACCGTGTTGGGGAGAAGATGCTTTTTATCCGGGTGAGTTTATTACAGTGGATGAATGTAGCTGAAGAAAAGTAAGATATTTCTCTCTGAAATGTAGAGATGAAAAGTAAAAAAGTGGTAATGATCAAACAAAGTGCCAGTGTTTATAAGCTGAACAGGACTGGACATTTAGTCTGGATCTCTGCTGTTAAACAAGTCACACCAGTGAGTGAAAACATATGAGTTAATTGTGGTTTATTACTCTACGTATTTTATTGGTTTGATATATTTTACAACATAACATGAGGACAAAGAAAAGCCTCTCAAAAATGACACAATATGACATTTTTAGCAAATCAAATTTCATCTATTCTATTACTTTTCACATCAGTTTGGGGTTGATAACAATGAGGTCTCAGACTGCAGTGCAAACTCCTCTCCATTCACACAGCATATGGCAGTGTGTTGATACTTAGGGCTGGCTTGGGGATGAAAGTAGCCCATTGTGTCTGCAGAGCCCGCCTTTGCTTCGAGGTCTCATTTACTGGTAATGGTATTCCGACAATGTCCATCTTCAGCCAAACAGAATGTGGCTCACTGGCTATAAAAGGAAACTAACATCCACACATTTCCATATGATGTGAAGTTATTACTTGGAAAATATTTAACTAACCTTTATCACCCAGTACTGAGCAGCTGCATTAATTACATATTACAATCACACTGAATCCATCAGCCCAGGAAATGTTACCGGACTCTCACTGAGTGGAGGGATAAAGGATACTGGAGAGAGATAAATGGAGGCTAACACAGATTAGAGAAGTAGCTCTGGCCCCCTTGGGATCCTGGTTACTTGGCAACCCACAGCCAGGATTCACACCTCTAAGAATGCGATTCATGCCGACGGTGTGTTTCAGATGGGAGACCTTCAACGGAGAATTTACTCTTGGATGTCCTCTGCTGTTGGTACATTAAACTGCAACTACTAATGTTAAATGATGAAAAATATATTTTTAAAAGTCATGTTGAAGAAGCTTAAATTTGAATTAGGTTCTTTATTTCTTTTTAGAAATAATCAGTGCCTCATTTTCAGCAGTGTAGACTGCAGATTGTTCAGGCAACCTTTGTTCAGCTTGACTATGCAGGTGTAATTTACATGCATGCTACTGCCTGTAAACTTAAGACCCTTGATGCAGTGTATCATAGATCTCTTTATCACAGGTGGCAATTGCAGAAGCCATCATTGTATCCTCTATGACAACATAGTGCAGGGGTGTCAAACATACGATCTGGGGACCAGAACTGGCCGTCCAGAGGGTTCAATCCGGCCCACTAGATGACCTTGCACACCTAATAGTGATGCTAAGAAGTGCCAGGTTTCAGGAGCAAGCTAAAGATTGATTAGCTTTTTTCCATGAAAGACGCTGCTCCACAATACAGTTCATTTATCTTAAGGTGTTTCTATCTATCTATCTATCTATCTATCTATCTATCTATCTATCTATCTATCTATCTATCTAAATCTCATTCACAGCTGTTCTAAAACATTACTGAAGAGAACAACACGAGATACTGTGTAAATCTGAATATTTATAATCATTTGATGCCTTTTCAATGACTGAATGATTCAGTCTTCGTTGTGTTGCTGAGCAACCAAGGACAAATGGTGAGCATCACAGTGTTGGTCCACTGCAGGCTGCTGTACAGTATTTAGTATACACCACCTTACATGTCCAGTCCAGGCAGTTTTCTTTACAGGACTCAAAGGGCTGTAATCTTGTTGATATAATATAGTTTTCCTTTTTTTTTCTTCCTTTTAGTATTTTTTTTCCATAATCGGTTTAATTTGATTGGATATTTTACAGTTGCATCAATTGTAATTTCAAATATCTGTATTTGTCTTCACGTTTTCTGTGTGTATATCATGGGGGGGGCCTACAACTGGTTTCACTGTGCCATCCTGCATTGTAAATGCAGTAACAATAGAGCTGAACCTTGAGCCTTTACAGTCCATACAGCAAATGACTCCCTCTATGTGACCCTTGATTTGGACAAGAAAAACAGCTCCCCCAAAACACCTTTTAATGGGGAAAAAATTTGATCAAGGCACTTTTTTCCGCAATAGATGCTGTATGCACAGAACCGGCAGCGTTAACAACAGGAACATTACACGTGTATTATCATGAATTATCATGTGTACTCACAGTTGGAGTATGTGAGACCCATCATTTGATCAGGCCAAAGCAAGTGTTAAACCTCTCTTCCTTTGTCTCTCAGCCAGTGCTCGTCACAGTCAAAATGCTTTAATTAAAATTCCTCGGATGGTTTTTGCCTTGCAGCAGCTGCTGCTTCCACTGAAAAGGCATGAATACAGTAAGGCCAAGTCTCTGTCTGTTGGCAGCCCTTGAGCGAGGACAACAGTGGCATGCAGCACATATAAGAGTCCACTCCACAATTATCTGTACACGCCTGGGAGACTGACCTTCTCAGCTCCTGGAATAAATGAGGTGGTTGTAGCCTCAACGAGGGGGCAGAGTAACATCACAGTGTTTGTGAGAAGTGCTGTCCAAGCTGAGCCCCGGGCCCCTGTCCTTCTGCGGGCCGCAGAGGAGAGAATGGGCTCCGGCAAGGGTCTCACCCCAAAGCAGCGTGATTGAAACCCCTCTGCATCACACAGGTCCATTAAATCCACAGTCACAAAGCCTGAAGGCCTGAAGCTGGTGATTGGAAGCACTGCCCCAACAGTGCACTCCTGATTGATTCTTTTAAGAAGCTTATAAATGTTGCATGTTTTGCTGCTGGAGGGCAGAAAGCCTCATATCAGGCCAGACTGAGGTGACAATCTCAAGAGGTAGTTTACCCTTTTTATCAAATGATTTAGTTTCATATTTGTCAGATTCTGTCTCCTACTGTTTGTGCTTTTAAAGACAAATACAGCTTCCAACAGTCTTACTAACAACTTCCTGTTTATCTTGTATTTTATCTGGGAAGGCATTTGGTAAACAAGCTTGTTTTAGTAGAGGTGTAATGTCGTGTTAATGAGGTAGGGGGGTGATAAGGCTCTATAGTGAGGCAGACATGTTTTATGTGCACAGCCTCTGGGGAATGTGAGTGTATGAGCATCCAATATATCAGAGCCTTTTATTTCTTCGTCTCTTTATTATAATGGCCGACGTTGCCATGGTACCCAACCTTGAGAATGTGTGGCAGGTGGCATCGTTTTGAAGCAAATGTTGCAGTTTGAATGATGAAAAAGACGGGACATGCATATGCATATAGTTCCTTAGTTAAACAGAGTGCAGATGGTGATTTTTTTTTAGGTTTTGTACTTTTATGTTAAAATAGACATTGAATATTTTTTAGCCGTGCTCACAGCCTGACTGCAGGGATGGCAATGTTGGTTTGTCTGTGGTGCAGTCAGTCAGTCACTTTGGTCATGAATAGATTATCTCAACAACTATGAGATGGACTGCCATGAAAGTTTGTACAAGTATTCTTGGTTCCCATGAATGAATGAATCTCATGATGAATCCTACTGACAGTGGTGATGCTCTGACTTTTTCTCTGCTGCCACCATGAGGCATTTTTGTTCCTGAAAAGGTTTTTAAAAAACCCTGACAGCTTTTAATGGTTAGCATTAAAATTTGTGGCACACAAACTGGTTCGTATTGTCACCTAACAGCAAGAGGGTTCCTGGTTCAAACCCCTGGTGCTCCAGCTTCCTCCCACAGTCCAAAGACATGCAGGTTAACTGGTGACTCTAACTTGCCCGTAGGTGTGAATGTGAGTGTGAATGGTTGTCTGTCTGTATGTGTCAGTCCTGTGATAGTCTGGTGACCTGTTCAGGTTGTAACCCGTCTCTTGCCCAATGTCACCTGGGATAGGCTCCAGCCCTCCAGCGACCCCTAACAGGATAAGTGGTTACGGAAGATGAAAGTTACATCTTGTAGAGACATTCATGTTCCCCAGAGGATGAATATTAATGATGTTTGTGACCCCTGTCAACTCTAGCAACATCAGATGTTCAAAGTTTTCACTTACCGAGTGAAATATTTCAACATCTGCAAAATTCATTGGCACAAACCTTTTACAGATGCTCATGGTCCCCAGAGGATGAAACCGAATGACGTTGGAGATCCTGTGACTTTTCTTCTAGTGCATAAAACCCATGCTGACACAGGGATAACATGCAAACTCTGCATAGAAGGGCTGCCCCACCCAGGGTTCGAACCCCTCACCCCAGGCTTGAACCAGGAACCCCCTTGGTGTGAGGTGACAATGCTAACCACTGCATCACCGTGCCGCCATTATCTAACACCCTTATCTGTAAAAAAAAAAAAAAAAAAATTTAGTTGACCAGTACTCTGGGATACTTCGGTAATGATCAAATACCTGCAGAACTAATGACATTCCCACCAGCCTTAGCTGTGTTGTACAAATTCTAGCATGCTAATTTAAGATGTCAAACATAGGCTGATAGAAGATGGAAAGAGCCTCCCTCCAGAGACATTAACCAGTCTGAGCCCCTCAACATCAATCGATAACCCTTGACATCAAAGCCATGCTTAAATGTTCATTCAGCTCCTGCCTGAGATCCAAAGCCTCAATCAGTGAAAGTAGTCCTATAGAGGGAAGGGCTCAGCAACAACAGTCTAAAGCTCTCCTTTGACACACAGACATCACAAGTGACACTATAATCCTGTGTCTCCCTGCAGATGCTGCACAACAAGCACGTGATGGTGCGTGTCGGCGGAGGTTGGGAGACCTTTGAGAGCTACCTGCTGAAACACGACCCGTGCCGCATGCTCCAGATCTCCCGGGTGGAGGGCAAGACGTCCCCTGTCAGCAGCAAGTCCCCCAACATTAAGGACCTCACCCCTGACAGCTACCTGGTGGTGGCAGCCCACTACCGCAGCAAGAAGTGAAGAGGTCAGACTGTAATGTGCCATCAATTAACGGACATTGTTTACTCCCTAATGGACGTGGCAATATAACATATCCCTGTTCTTATATAAAACATGTCTACAGACTCATGGGAAGCAGAGAGTTCAGTCAAGTAGGTGTTTGCGAACACATTAGCAGGCCTTAACAATATACTTTATTCAGTTTACAGAACTGAAAAGTATGCCAATCATTACAATATAATTGCAATTTAGTGGATCACGTATGTGGCTACGGACCTGGCTGTATTTGTACGTTGTATGTTAAACACTTCTGGATGAAATTGTGTAGATGGTGGAGGTTTCAGGGCCTTTAAGAAGCTAGTCTTCATGGCAACCTGTTTTTTGTGATAGTAGAAAGCAAGTAGATATTTTTGGTGAAGGCAATGTATTGGTTTCCCTCCTATTTTAATTTGCCATTTATCTGATATTGTTACTCTAACTGCCTTACAGTACTTTTAATACACGGATGGCTCCTGTAGTCACCACACTCAAGTTGCAAATTAAATTTTAACTATGACATTAGAAGAGTAAGTCCAAAGAAATGCCATTTACCAAATCTTTACATAATAGTGCACTGTGTAGTATTCTTAGAAAAACTGCCAAATCTCCCCTAGAAACCAAACATGAGTCATGTTATGGCTTTTTCTTTATGTTGTACTTTTTTACTAGGTCAATTCAAATTAAAGCAATGCTTAGACTGTTTACACGTTGAATAACTATTCTATCAAACGCATTTTTATACTCTTATCATTTTATAATTATTCATTACTAGGACAGCTCCTGTTTTATATGATTTTATTGTAAGAACGTGGACAATCACTTGTACAAGACGCAGTACAATCAGATCCTTGTTGATTTATGATTGATAGTAGAGCAGATTTACTCATTTGAGATGCTGCAGTTCTTCAATTTGTTGTATGTTACTGACCTCTAGAGGTAGTGCAATCATTGAAACTTGATCACCTGTTTAGTTTCTTACACTTCATACATTCATATTATCATTCAATGTATTAATTTGTACGACTGTTACCCTGGAAAATCACATGTGAGTTTGTGTGAGGTCACTTTCTATGCAAACAGGCTTGTATGTGAAGTACATACATCCAATTTCTGTTAAAGATGTACATTTTCAATAAATTCTCAAAACTTCAATCTTCATAAATTGAATTATCTACTTTGTCTGTCAATATTTTCAGCATTACTGTATATATATTTTCTGACCTTAAGCCCAAACCTTAAAGAGGAGTCTGCTTTGGATTTTAAATACATTCAAGACTAAAAAATATTGGTTATTATTTGACAGATCAGTCTATAACTAAGTGTAACATGTTTTAGCAGGTTAACAGTATGTCTCAACTGCAGCATGTTGCATCTAAACTTGAATAATCTTTCTATAAAACTGTAGTTCGAATGAAATCCACACATCAGTAGCAGAAATGTGATTTATTGTAGCAAATAACATTGGCTAGATTTCCTCTTCTACAAAATGGCGAGAGCACCGGAAGCATTTAAGGATCAAGTGAAGGCTGTAAGAAATGCACTCAATTAAGCAAGTCAAAGTAAATACTTCATTACTGTACACACTTCACTTGTTCTCTTCCTTCAGTTTCTTCCCGGTTCCATTATATAGTTTACGTGAATCTCTCCCAACATGGAGTGTGAGCAGGCATGTTTGCTGTTCACCAAATGTTGACTGACAAACTGCGTGCAAAGAGATGTCTAACAAAAGCTTCTGTGTGTAATATGGCAGTTCACAAACACATTTCATATGATTTAAATTAAGCAGGCATCACATCAGTGTTTTGCATACGTTGTAATCAAATGGAACAAACTCTAATTGTGCAGAGATAAAAAGCCCCGGCTCTATTAAAGGAGTAGTGGCAAAGACCAGTGCAAAGTGTAGTAGGCCATGTGCACAAAGGAAATAACGGCATATCCTTGTGCACCTCCTTTTTTTAATTTGTTTAACTGCTTGAAGAATGCTTAAGTGTTGTTTTACATTATTCAGCAGCATCTGTAGCTGCTGCATATTTTGACAATCACCAAATTAGTGACTAAATGACGCTGCACCAAGAACAGGTCAGTTGTCAAACATATTCTGAGCCAAAGAAACAACACCTCACATTGCCTTCCTCATCAACAAGGGACTCCCATGTGCGTGCACACTGCACTGGTCACGAAAACACCCCAGAGACAGGCAAAGCGCATTACATGTTCAGTAAATACCAACAAGCACTGTTTGCATGAGTCTTTGTGTTGCCAACAAATAGAGCCTGAAATAAGGTGAAATGAGTATTAACTCTGTGCTTTTCACTGGATACTAATAAGCACACTTACATTTTGTAAACATAAACTGCTTTGACTTGTAAAATGTGTCATTTGCATAACGGATTTTTTTTTAAGTCATACTAAAGGTAATGTGGCCAGTGTGGATTTACAGTAAATACTGACCTTTGACAATGAACACCGAAAGCAGTGTAGTGTAAAAGGTGAAAAGTGTTGAGGACAGCTTTGTCTTAATATGACAAGTCAGCAGAGATACTGCTGGACTTCATAATCATATTAATTTAGTGTTATATAATGTTGGTCGCCATAGAACTGTCTAATCAGCTCTCAAATAAAACTTATACAGCAGGACCTGTATATGCTCGCACATTTCTGTGTCATCCCTGATGTGTCCAAAGGTCCAAACTGGCTTGTATAACTTGGCAACAAGGGGGTAAGTCCCACTGTTCTGGTTTGTAGTCACTTCAGATTGTTTTGCATAAAGCATGTAGTCGTTTGTCTCATAACATCATAAATTAGGCAAAAAAAAAAGAAAAAGAAAAAACAAAACTGGACAGCAGTTCAAACATCTTTCAAGTCATCTTGTCGCAATACTTCATGTTGTTTTGGACTTCAGAGTCAAGACTTCAGGTGTTACCTTCATGTTCTTCAGCCCACCTGCCACTGGAGAACAAAGAGGACAAAATCATCAGAACAATCTTTAGTCTTTGAGACATTGTTCTAACTGATATATTAATACAATATCTATCAACATATTAGACTAGATGTTGCCTGAAAATTTCGGTTACTATACGATGTACTTTATACTTTAATCTAAAGCTCATACTCAGTGTGGAGAATGTCGAAAGAGTCAGACAGTATTCTCTGTGCTCGTCTGAGATCAGACTGCTCATACAGTGCCTGCAGGGATTGGTGTTCCTTCCTCCCCATGACCTTCATGGCTGTCTGAACCAGACGAGCAAGTCTGGATTTTAACTCCACAGTCAGATTCCCAAACCACGCTGATATACCATACCTGACAACACTCTCCAGAACAGCCAGATAAAATAAAAACATAATCCTCAGGTCCACCCTAAGTCTTCTTAAGATAGTTCAATATTCTGATGTTACTGCTTATTGGGTTTAAAGCTGCTTTTATAACATTGATCTGTGAGTTTCACAAAGAAAAGATTGTTCAACTTGCACTAAACCTCATGAATGATGCTGAAGATCCTCCTGTTGTTCTAGAGTCACACATCTTGAGGACAAACACAACACTAACCTTCAACCCGCCACCACCACCAGACACAGAGGTGGTCATTGCCTGTTTTTCCATTTCTTCCTGTTTTTTCTTTTTTCTTTCGACCGCTTCTGGATTTTTAACACCCCTGTATGTTGTCTGAAAAACAGAGTGGAATATGATCAAGCAACAGCCATATTTTTAAGTCAATATTTTCATAAAAGTGTTTTTATCTTGTTGATATGTTAAAAAATGCATATATAAACAGTCTTAAAAAACATGCATGTGTTTCAAAATCAACACCACAACCTTTTTAAAAAAGCACAAAGCATGTTCAGTCCAAATTAGCAAAAGGACATTCAACTGCCAAATAAGGCAACTCAGATGAAGGATGAAGCAGCTAACTGAAACGTGACTGTGGGTTACAGCTCAGTGCTTTCATCTGCATAGTTAATGTGTGAATGTGAAGGGTGTCTGCGAGATTTAAAAGAGAAAACAGTGACTTGGAGCAGAAACACGTGGTTGTTGAGATACCAGCCAATCCAAACGTTTCACTTGGCCAAGAAGAGTTTCAATTCTGATTCAATGTCTACTTACCTTGCTAAAACTTTAGCACGATTCTTACGGGTTTGCAAGTGGCTTTTCTGTGTAATAAAAAAATCACTCACTACACTGTCATGTGCATCTACCTTGATTAGGGTGTATATAACAGAAGGCTACACAGTCATGCAAACATTTTCTTACCAAATTATTAGGTACATCTAAACTCACCAGCCACTTAATTAGTTACACCTTGCTAGTAACAGGTTGGAACCCTTTTGCCCTCAGAACTGAGTTAATTCTTCGCAGCATAGATTCAACAAGGTGCAGGAAACATTCCTCAGAGATTTTGGTCCATATTAACATGATAGCATCACACAGTTGCTGCAGATTTGTCAGCTGCACATCCATGAAGTGAATCTCCTGTTCCATCACATCCCAAAGCTGCTCTATTGGATTGAGATCTGGTGACTGTGGAGGCCATTGGAGTACAGTGAACTCATTGTCATGTTCAAGAAACCAGTTTGAAATGATTTGAGCTTTGTGACATGGTGCGTTATCCTGCTGGAAGTAGCCATCAGAAGATGGTACACTGTGGTCATAAAGGGATGGACACGGTCAGCAACAATACTCAGGTAGGCTGTGGTGTTTAAACCATGCTCAGTTGGTACTAAGGGGCCCAAAGTGTGCCAAGAAAATATCCCCCACACCATTACACCACCACCAGCAGCCTGAACCACTGATACATGAACTGTTGAGGTAGGATGGATCCCTGCTGTCATGTTGTTTACACCACATTCTGACCCTACCATCTGAATGTGGCAGCAGAAATCCAGACTCATCACACCAGGCAATGATTTTCCAGTCTGTTATTGTCCAGTTTTGGTGAGCCTGTGTGAACTCTAGCCTCAGTTTCCTATTGTTAGCTGACAGGAGTGGTGTGTTCTTCTGCTGCTGTGGCCCATCTGCTTCAAGGTTTGACGTGTTGTTGGTTCAGAGATGGTCTTCTACAGACCTTGGTTGTAACCGGTGGTAAACCCTAGAGATGGTTGTGCATGAAAATCCCAGTAGATCTGAAATACTCAGACCAGCCCATCTGGCACCAACAACCATGCCACCCTCAAAGTCACTTAAATCGTCTTGACCATGTCTACATATCTAAATGCATTGAGTTGCTGCCAAGTGATTGACTGATAAACTGTTTGCGTTAGTGAGCAGTTGAACAGGTGTACCTAATAAAGTGACCGGAGAGTGTATCCTAAAACCAATGCAATCTGAAAAACCTTAATTTTGTAGAGGTTAATGATCGGTTTTTGAATTAACGGTTTCAGGTAAGTCTTTGGTTGCTTTTGGATATTTTGAAGGCTGTGGTGTGTTTTGATTTTGAATTTGGACAGCCTCATATTGAGCAGTAATAGAAATAACACAAACAATTCAATAACAGTGCAAAGTCCATCCTACAATAACTCCCATCTTAGTGATGACAGGATTTATTGCAGAGATGATGTAAAACAATACATTAGTTGTAGCTTGATGTACCTAATAACCTGGAAAACAACGTGTATTAAATCAGTCTTCACAGTGGTTTAAGACATATAATTTAATTACCTCTTTTTGTCTCTTCTCCGCGGCCTCAGCTAATTGTCGTCTCCTTGTCTCCTGGATAAAAAGAAAGCCTGTAAGCTCCAGCAGTAAGTATAAAGTATGAAGCTAGCTGGTACTGTGTGTGAGGCCTGGAGCATACTTGACATGCCAGTGTTTACAGAAGCTAAACACAGGCAACGCCTCCTGAACATTACCTAGTAGGGCCTATTGCTGTCCTACACATGATTGATTACATTCACGTCCCGTTAGTTTCAATTAATTTACGTCAAATCGCATGTAATCTTGTAACACACCTGCGACATTATGATTTGTCAAGTGACACAGCTGGTGACAAAAGTTTTAGTAAATTAACTTACCGGATCTGGAGTGACAACAACGTCGTCCGCTGCTCCACCAAGGCACGGTAAGCACATCCCCATACTGGAGCTGTTATCCCAGGCAGTTAAAAAAAAGGCAACGTATAAAATTAGTTATCAATGTTTAGCCTAACTAGCTACCTAACTAGCAGGTGAGCCAGTGTCAATCTGCTGGGCTGATAGTTAAGGCAACGGAGGCAACAGCTTCTTCTCCCAACGGCTGTGGTTGTTGGGTCGTCTGGCATAACGTTACCGTTAGCTAACGGCGTCTGTTAGCTTGCGGTAACGCTGGCGTTCAAGCTAACGGCTAACGGCTTCAGCTACCACTAGCTACAAGCGCAGTTACTTCTCCAAGCCAGCTAATACATTAATTCTCCTCACACCTCTTGTTCAGTCGCCTAAGCATTTGGAAAGTGTCTGTTTTAAAGTCAGACGTCAAAGACAAATATTGATCCGCCTGAGTTTGTTTTGGTCAGAGTTCAGCTGGCTGGCAAATCTGTCAGGGTGTGTTCAAGAACGTGACGGTGTCCAGCTAGCATGCTGCAAACACTAAAGCATCCTGTCATGTCAGCTCGAAAGACGCTGCGAGGCTACAAGTGAGTTTTAATGAATCACTAAACTGGGGCTGACTTAATAATAACACACTTTAAGGAGCTTTACCGCGTTAAATTTTGTTTTAACGCAATTCTGTGGAGCGTGATTGTGAACGTAGCTCAGTGTGGCAAGTGATGGGTGGATGCGCCGCTGTGGTCCAACAGCACCGCCGCGTGGCGAAGGATGAGACAAGTGTTATAATCACCATGGTAACGATGATAATATAATACATCCATGACTATAACATACTGATGGTTTAAGCGCGATTCGTTCACAACAAGCACAATGATTTCAGTAGGATCAGATTATAGCTGATCATAGAGATGTCCTGCATTCATATAAATATTATATTGTGCTCGACAGTGCATTGATAATAGATAATAGAAGATAATATTACAATACAAAAACACGCAAAATAACGTCACAATCACATAGCAGATTGTGCAAGTGATCATGCCCTCCAACAGAGAGTCTGTCTTCTCTGATTATTATTTGCTGTCAGTCTCATACTTTAGGCTAACGAGAAAAAGCTCCCATGTGAAGTGAGTGATTCTCCACACAGCAGTTCCGTCCAATCAATACTCTACAATCAATAGACCTGAGAGTTTTAATGTTGTACCCCGCTTTACCCGACAACACTCTAAACTCCACCCATCCATCTTCGCTGCACAGCCCGGGCTACTTCACAGCTCCAAGTGCAGCACAGTGGGAATGGCAGGATCATGAGATTGCACAGCCCTTTGTAGTTGTCCAAGTTGTCACTCAGACACTTATTGATGGGGGACTTGCACTGAAGGCGCAGACTCATGCAATGGAAGTCAAGGTGTCACAGGGTCTTGGCAGCTCCTCAGGTAGGTTTAACTCACTTCTGAAGGAGGCACACTGAGTTATAGTTGATCAAAGGTATGATAGTAAAACTGCAGCTAGCTATGAGACTAAAAACATTCATTGGCTGCCTAATATTGAAATCTGTAATCTGGGTTTGGGCTACTATGTCATTTACCTAGTAGTTTTAAGTGTAACTGATACTTGCAGTAAAAAGTACACTTTTGCCATTATAACTATATTATTTATACTGTAAATTCCACATGTATAAGTGATGAGAGCAGCAGAGTTCAGTATGCAGTATTATAATCTACTTGATGACAACTGATCCTTTAGGATTGATTAATTCATGAGGTGTCACATGGGTGCCTCCTTCATGTCTTTTTCCATTAATGGGAAGTAGATTAAATTGAGTAAAAATGACATAGTGCACTTCATGTGTCTCTTTGGTGTGTGGTGTTTATTTTATCATCAACATGTCATGAAAGCACATTGTAATCTTGTGCTGAAACATCTGCGGTCAGACACAGACTGAAGAAACGAGAGCGTGACTGTCTTCTAGGGAAATCCGGCAAACATGTCCAGCGTCTTTCAGTTTAATGAGCTATGTAATGCATGAACGCTGTGGCTTTTATTAGCTGTTCTAAATCATCACTGCCCACGGCAAAGATGGAAACGCAAAAAACTGTGGTTAATGCCCTGATAGCTAATAGGACAGTGTTTTCATCAGTGTTGAGCCATGTGGATAATGTTCAGTGGTGTGCAGAGACTCTGAGAAGGGCAAATTGTGACGTGGTGGCTCTGCTGGATTCTGGGTCAAGTGTTCACAACAGTATAAATCATCAAGCATTTAAAGCTGTTTTGGATCCTTCAGTTTGGGCCCCCTCACCCCATGGTTTGGGTCACTCCTCACTAATGACCAGTGTGCAAAGCAGAGAAGTTGAAAAAATTGTCTTTAAAAGAAGCGCGCTTCCCTTGGACTAATATAGGGGTTGTGTGTGAGCTCCCTGGGAAGAAAACTGGAAATGTGACATAAATGCCCCCTCTTGCCCTGGAGAAATCAATTACAGGCTGATATTAGGTTGCAGCCTGCTAATTTTTTAAGATAGCACCATGGTAGAGGTAAAACAAAACAACCTAAGACATCTGGTGGTACCAGCCAAGTCTGAATAGCTTGTCAGAAAGTGGGATAAATGACGCCAGTGAACAACTGGCATGGCCATCTTCGAAGGGGTTTCTTGAACTCTCACCTCAGGGTTTCTGAATGAAAACGGGTTTTATGGGTACCCATGAGTCTGTAGAAGCTTGCTCCCATTAAATGTTTTGTTCCTTACAATCAGTGTGCTCCTTCAAATTAAAGCTTTATCTTTCAAGACATAGTACAACCAGTGTATTTGTGGAACAGTTAATTGGTGTCGAACGTGTAGATACATAACACATAACACAGGATTGTTGTGGAACTTAAAATGTTACCTGTACTGTTATTAGTCTATGAACATCAGATAATAAGTAACATTAACTGTAAAATAAGAAACCAGATTATATCAGTATGCCATTTGTCAACTCCTCATTTTGACATATTTTTAACTAACCTATATACTACAACACATGCTTTTGATTGTGATTTTTCTGTGGCCCTGTCTGGCGACCCCTATGAAAAATTTCTGCGGGTGCCACTGCTTCTTCTACTTTCTAACCATTCATTAATCTGTTGGGGAAAAAAACCCAACATAAAAGGAGTTGTGTGTTACCCTAGTAGGAAACCAATATTGACTTTTATTTTCTAGCTGCAGAAGATAAATTCTCAGCAGCTTTAGTAAATGGCCACTGCCAAGTTTCACTATTCTGTTATCGGCAGTCAACGCTCTCTGTTGAATTTTGACTATTAACAGTACAGTTAACGTTTTAAGTTCCACAACAGTCCTGTTTGAATGTGTTATGTATCTGCACATGTTAGGTGATTAATTGTTTGTGTTCTCAAATAGGCTGGTTGTCCTTTTCCTTAAAAAGACAAATATACAGCTTTAATTTGAAGGAGTACACTGATTTTAAGACACAAAACAATAACTAGGAACAAGACTGTACAGACTCATGGGCACCCATAGACCCCATTTTCATTCAGATTCCCTGAGGTGAGAGTTCAAGGGACTCTTGAAAATGTCCATGCCAGTTGTTCCCTCGCAAAAATTGAGGCTAAATCTGGAGTGTTATTTAGCTCACTTTCTGACAAGCTGACATGATCGGTGCCATCAGATGTCTTAGGTTGTCTAGTTTTATCTCTGCCATGGTGCTATCTTAAAAAATAAAAAGGCCACAACCTCTTCAAAACAATATATCAGCCTCTAATTGATTTCTCCAGGGCAGGAGAGGGCATTTATTTCTTTTTCAAATTTCCACAGTTTTCTTCCCAGGGAGTTCACACATAACCCCTATATTAGTCACCCTGTTTCAAGACAATTTGTGTGACTTCTCTACTTTATACACTGGTCATTAGTGAGGAGTGATTCCCACTTGTGTAGGAAACCAATATTCACTTTCATTTTCTAGCTGAAGAAGAGAAACTCTCAAAAGCTTTAGAAAGTATCTATTGCGAGTTTCACTTTTCTGTCAGTGACAGTCAACTCTCTCTGTGGCGTTTTAGGGAACTTGACAGGTCCAAGAGAGTAGTGCTGTCAAAAATATAAATGTATCTGTATTGATTATAAATATTTGAAATATCATACAGTTACAGAAATACTCTTTGTCATTCTGCTGTTTTCTGCCTGTAACCAAGACAAGAAAAGTCATTGTCCTCATGTTATAGCTTTATTACTTTTATCTTTATACACATTTTAAATTTAATCAGTCAGTTTTTCTCATTGATACTGAAAATGGTATTGGATATCAATATTTTTCATGTCACTGTATTGAAGTGAGAAATCCCAGTATCACGACTACCTGCAAGAAGTCATGATCTCTTTTGGGATCATAATTTTTTGCATGCTGTTTTACAAGGCAGGTCATTGTTTAGAAATGTGTTTGAAGGCTCTAATTTTCACTTTGTTTTTTATTGGTTTTTCAAAGAAACCACAGCAAGCAAAACAAACAAATAAACAAACAATAACGGAAATAAAATAAAACATACAGCCAATAAGATACACCACAAGGCGGACGATCACAGCAAACTACAAGACAGGACAGAGGGAACAGGAACAGAGGGGAAACAACCAAGACAGACCATTATATACATAAATATGTGGATGTATATGTATATTCGTGCGTGATACATATTTTACATGGTACAATATCAAATTGTATTTCACATTATGTACACTAGTTAACACCTCAGATTATAAGAAAGGGTGCAACTCATCAGTACGTCAGGTCACAGTGGTGTAAGGGCCCCAATAGTTTCAAACCACTTCTTCACTGATATATCTCCTCTAGTTTTCCAGTGTCGCAGCACTATTTCTAATGTTTGCTTCTTAATGCTGTTTGACATATCTTAGCATTTCCTCCACATGATAGAACCCAGCATTTTATCTGCACAAATTGAATTAGACACGGAGAAGGGAGTGTTATGATTTCATGGAGACATTTATGTGGCCTTAAGTGATCACTGCTGACTAATGTAAGCTGTTTAAGTGATGTGAGAGACACACACCAGGTCAGAGTAGCCATCATGTAATGGAAATACTGCAGTATGAATGGCCTCCAGACTGCATATGCGCCCCTGTTAGCTTATATGTATTAAGGTGATAAACACTGATGCCCTTTTTATTCAATTAACAAGTTGCCAGTGAAGATGTCCACCTGACTGCACTCACACTAAATACATTTTCTCTATCAGTCTTTGACATCACCATATGGTAAAGTGTTTGTGCACATAGTGATTATATTATTCCACACTGTAAGGTTATTAGTCACCCAAGATTTGTCTGTGGCACTTATTGCAAAGTAGCAATTTAGTCATGGTAATAGTATTTGCCAGACAGTGTGGCTGTGGCGCTTATTGTACACCACATGCTCGGACAGATTATATCTACATGATGAATGGATGGAGTCACACTTTCCTCAGTATCTCATCATACATTCACGGTTACTTGAGAGGGGAAATAAGTGACCCAGGGCTCTGAAAGGTATTTGTTTAAATAAATAATCAATGTGCCAGGAAGCAGGAAGTACCTACTCATCAATCGATCTACCTCGTGTCTCCATAATTTTGAAATCCTCAGGACAGTGTATTACTGCACTTAGACTGCACAGCTGTAATGGACAAAGCACTTTTCAGGGAAAGTTGGTTTTTTTCTGACCAGTTGTCCAGACAGAGCGCTGGTAAACTAGATAAGGAAGTTTCCAAATCAGTGGTATTTCTTAGACACTGACGTGCAGTTATATCTCTCAAAGGAAAACATCACCCACACAATGATTACTTGTAAATCAGTTAGTCATGCTGTGTTACCTTGGATTAATTTTTCTCACAATTTCAACAGAAAAGGGCAGACATATTTATTGATTGACTGGGGAACAGGTTTAACAGAGAGGAAACACGATTAAAACATCCATTTACAAACTCTCACACATCTCATTTATCCAGTTGCTTGCTCAGCACTTCCCAAACACGTGCATTTTCACAAAAAAACCTTAGTTTTGGAGTCTGGCTTTGAAGAGAGGATAGATAAGTTTCACTTTCAGTTCAGTTTTAAGTGTAAGGTTTTATGGAAAATGCATGTGTTTGGGAAGCGCTGGACATACAGCTGGATAAATGAGACTTGAATTTTACTGCATGAGTTGTGTGAGACTTTGTAACGGGATGTTTTGATATAGTTCTGCTATTTAACATGATCCCTAATTGATAAATAAATCAATATATTCATTGTTTTCTGTTGAGGCGTGAGGAAACCAAGCAGCAATCTCTGAGGTTGAAGCTAATGTGGAAGTGCCAAAAATTGCAGCTCCTCGAATAGCCTCATGAGACCGGCTCCAGAGCAGTCGATAACCACAGACCACCATGTTAAAATGCCCGACTTTACAGCAGCAAGAAACAGGTTTACAGCCTGGCACAAAAAATGTTTTGGTCTCTATAGCTAATTTCAACATTCATGACAGCTGCACAGTACCGTTTACAGTTTATCATGGCTTAAAGTTACACATATTTAAGGCAAGGGACGACAGGCCAGTTTGAGTTGCCCTGCCTGTCTGCAAGGCGTTGGTACAGTCTATGAGTCAGAGCCTTCCCTTGCTTATCCACAGCTCCACCCTCTCATCCAAACATGGTGAGTCCTGGCTCCCAAAAACCAAAACGGTGATGGCAGAAATGCCAAACTTGTGGCTTCAGAATGGCAGCCCACAAACCAGTAGGTGATGCAAATCAGTGTAACACTGTCTCACTAATTGGTTTGCAAATGGTCATTTTGTCCCTAAGTATTGGTGTTTGTCAGTGAAGCTCCACAGGGAGTTGAGAGACTACACTTACTCAGTGAACATAGACTGAACTGATTTAACCCTATTTGGATTCACTCAAACATATTGCTGTATTTTCAACTGTATTACAACAGCCTCCACTCTTTCAAGCGTGGGTTACACAGCCCTCTGGTAATGTGTACCATTGCTGTCACAAACTGACATATTTAAAATTCAGCATTTCAATAATGCACTGTACCAACCAGCATGTCTGGCAGCCATGTGTTGCTTTGTTGTGGGCTCCTTTTGAGAAGAAATGCTGAAGGGAGATGTCGCTGTTGAACCTGCGGAGAATCATTTCTGAGATGTAAAGTACCTCTGACTGTTGGTGAGTCATGTTGTTTGGACTCTGAGCGCAGCCCCGCGGCCCTTCCTGTTGGTCTTAATGAAGCCGACTGCACACATGAGGGAGGGAGCACACATCAGCACACACTGGATGAAAACCTGACTGTAGATGTTGTTTCTCCATTGTAAACAAATTAAAATGCATTATTGTATGCTAACTTGGTTAACCCAAGCAGTGACCTGTTTAGGATTCAGAATGGGAGCCGCCTCATTATGTAAAAAAAAGCAATTACTGCAATGTAATGGCTCAGTGGATATATGCAGTAATGGTAGATCTGAATTTATAACGTGCTTTAAGCCATTTTTCTTCTCATCGTGCTGATTACTCCCCTTGTAAACATCCACATTGTTAGAGGAGCATTTAGCATATAATATTGTGTTGGTTGCATTGTATCAAAATTGGCTAGTTTATTAGCGTCTATGCCAATTTTCATTATTTTACTTTTGCTAACACTGTGAAAACAAACTCCATGATAACAAAACTGCAGATTTGATAAATATTTATCACTGAAATCTGTAAAATGTATCCCTAAATAGTTTATTATTTATTCGCCTGTACATTTCTGTCAGTTTATATGTTTTAATAAAAAAAAAAAAAATAACCTAATCAGTAACACAGCTGCTTTTGGAAAGCAAGAGGCCTTATTGTTCCCCATTAGTGTCAAGTATCAGAGGGTAAAAAGGAATTTTAAAGATACGTTAATAATGTATGAGAGCAGAAACACGAGAGTGCTAAGCAGGGAGCTAGACTGCTGTGATCACCTGCAAATTTTACTGATGTGAACATACAAGCTATTACATTCTCCCCCCGATGATAACTAAGGAAACCAGTATCATGGTTTGAGTATGTGACAGGATGGCCTTTGAAATAAAAGCAACACTATTATACTTTAATAACATCACGTCAGTGCTGTAGACTCCCACTTTGATCACTTTCTGTGTGTGTTGCAGGATCATGTGGTCAGGACAACTGTATGTCCCTGCCCCTGCTGGAGAGTCAGGCCTCCAGCTCCTCTGGTGGGATTGCTCCTGTCAATCCCACCAGCAGCCCCTCAACGTCCTGGGGCTCCTCGCTGGCCAACAATCTCCTCTCTGGAGACACAGAGACGGACAGCGACCAACTCTCCGGTGAGTTTGCCAGCAGCTCTTGTGAGCAAAGGTTTTTAAATCCATTACATCCGTCTGAGATCCACCCGTACTTGTTTGGCATATTGCTGCACATCTACTAAGTATATAAGCTTTGAGGTTAATATTGAGACTTTCAAGTTGTTCCTTCATGAATATGGACCATGCTGACTCTGCCGTTATTCCAATAGTCAATTAGCTGAATTAAATTGGCAAAGGTTTTGAGCATCAATTTATCACGAAAGTTATTCATCAAGCAAAAACAGCAAATATTCTCCAGTCCCAGCTTCCTAAATATGAATGTACTGCATTTCTCTGTTTTTCAACCTGTGTAACGGACAAAAGAAGCCATTTAAAGACATGAGCTTGGACTATGGATAGAGGTGAGGGCATTTTTTATTTATATGCTGAAATATTTTAGTGTAAATGACTAATCGGTTAACTGAAAAGCACTTGACCGAATAAATGATACTGAAAAAAACACGTTGCAGGTTTTTTAGAAATACTTCATCAGCAGATCCCTCAGCTGCTCAGCCTCAGAGCAAGACATCAGTAGTGGTTTAGTTGAATGTGTTGACGTTGGAGGTCTTTGTCATTCAGGAGCCTCTTGAGCAAGCCGAGACTTCTTTGATTCTTTGAACAGCCTGCAAACACTGAACTTTTTTATGCAGCAAGAGATGCGTTGAATAATAGGGAAGATACAGCTTTGATTTTTCTGAATGTGATAAAACATTTCTCCCTTTCCTTTGACTGGAATATTGGATTGGTGATGTAACTGGTTATTTTATGCAGCCTATTACTGTTTTAATCAAACTGCAGTGATTTTTGCAGTCGTATCATTTTGACTACTCATTGTTGAGCCCAAAAAAGCTGAAAATGAAGTTTGCATTCTAAGTTAGAAAGCGTCTTGCAGTGCAGATTTGAAGATTTGATATGTTTGAACTGTGTAAATCATTGTTTGGCTTTTGATATAAAGACGACGTGAAAGGCAGCCATTTTATTTGAAGGCTGCAAGACTGGAATCTTGTCAAAAGTAGTTCATGGTTGTTTATTTACATGCTTAAGCTGAGGTGAACAATGCACGAATGTGGTCCCTAGCTGGTGTTTACAGCTCAGTCATTCATCTTTTCAACCACAAGATGGCAGTATTTTATTTATGCAGAAACCTTGCCTCCTCTGCAGCGCTATCACCTGACCTACATCTCTAAACTAACAGGCAGGAATGGGAGAGATAAAATTTTTAAATGGGACTGGCCATATAAGAGCTGCTTACTTATTTATTTATCGGCCCAGCGGAAGAAATGCATTTGCCCGTTAGTTCAATGACATGTTATAGGGGTTGGCGCGCACAGCCCTGCCATCAGTCCTCAATAAACATCAGCACAGTGGGAAGAGGAGAGGCGTGCTGAGCTGCAAGAAAGCAGATGGTATTTGCATCTATGACAGATGCCAGACTACTCCCCAGAATACCAGCGCAGACACAGATTGATAAACAAAAGTAAAGAGACAGACCCAACTGCAACCTGTGTTACTGTGACCTTCTGAGGACTGAACAGATCACAGCACTCACTCCAGTGTTTTCCTCACATAGCAACAACATGAACAAAACAGGGCTTTCTCTCTCAGGAGAGCCTGATTGGAGGTCTGCGTGTCTGTAACTCTGTGTTGTTGACCTTGAGATGAGACCAGTGACCTTGCAGTTAAACCAGGATAGGACTATGTTTTAACTAAATATCAATATGAAATAAAGGGGCATGTCGAGATACCACATAAATTGACTATATGATTAATGATAAAATGCCTCATATTCCATAAAAATGTCATATAAATCTGCCAAAAAACAATAGTAAGGCGATAAAAGAAGCACATTAGGGCCCTAGAGTTAACGACAATAAAACAAATAAACTACAAATTCAAACAGACAAATGAAAACAATATGACAAAAGAGAGAAAGGCAGAGTGCTATGGCAGAGAAATCTCATTTTAAAGCATAATAATAATAAAAAATCATTTCTATTTAACTTTTCTTAACAAGGTTACAAAGTGCTTTTCAGGGGAAAAAAAAAACGGCAAATAAAAGCCAATAAAATAAAATATGAACAACAAAGTGATCATAAAAACATAAAAACACTGGGGGATAAAGCAAAGTTTAAAGAAAGTGGAAGAAAATGGCCAAGTAGGGAGGACAGAACCTCGCAACTTATTAATATTCATGAATGCTTTTCTATAAAAGAAAGTTTTAAGATGGGATATAAAAGATGCTAATGTGAAGCGTGTGTGTGATCTCAGTAGGCAGAGTGTTGCATAGTTACGGGGGATCTAACAGTAAAGGCCTGATCAGCTTTGGTTACATGCCAAAATTGAGGAACAACAATCAGAGCTGCATCCGCTGATCTAAGGGAACGTAAGAGTCGATAAATCTTTGATGTAATTTGGAGCAAAATTAGGTAGAAGATTTGTTTTTAATTAAACCAAACTGTACTCTCCACATTCTATTATCCCAAACCTATAATTCCCCAAAAAACTCTCAATAATCAAATACAACTTCTACATCGTCATGTTAGCTCAGTCCCATTTCTTCAATAAAGCCAACATGACTAAGTTACCAGATTTAACACTGTGCGATCAAACTACACTGCAGCCATTTGTAACACACAGCTCAGTTTCCATGACTGGTGTAACATTTGTTCTGTGAGAGGGATCCCCCTGCCTCTACAGCGGCAGTGTGTCAGCACAGCTGAGCCGTGAGCCCTGTAGTAGTAAGCTATAGTATTGATTGTTTTGAGTTTTTCTCACAGCCTCACAGTCTTTAATGCCTGCCAAAGCAAATGGTTCAGCCTTGGAAAAAAAAATCAAATGGCCCATTTTCCCTTTATTGATATTTTGGTCTAGTCCTGGTTTTATGTGTTTAAAGGGGAAGTATGCGCATTTTCAGAATTATTTGTCAGTTGATATACAGTTAGCGCTATGGTCTAAGGCGGTTGAAAAATATAACAAATCTCCCAAATCCAAAAACTGGAGTGCTGAAATTCAACTTTGTAATGCCATCAAGTATAAGTGCAGAGCTGCTCCATAAGACGATGAATGGGGAAGGATATCACAGATGACACTGAGAGCACCCAAGGGAAAGCTATGAGTAGCCTATAGCCCCATTGCCACCAAATACTTTCAGTATGGTACCTTTGGAGCCAAAAGTAACCCTTCAGACACGTACCTAGACCCTGGCGTTTCCACTGTAAACAGTATTCTTAAATGTGGGTGGGGTTGTTGTCACTCACTGCTCCGTCCAGCACTCACTGTATTTCCTCATTACCAGTGACACAGAGGGAAGTCTGCACCTCGTTGATCCTCCAGAGATTGAGGCTGCATGCCGACATTTTCTGAACAACATAAAACAAGCTGCAGTGAGAGTATCTCTCCATGGGATATTTAAAAATAGCAGGTTTGTGCATTTAGTCCTCCTCAGGCAAGCTCAGGAGTTTAGTGTTGCTGGAGCCCGCAGGAACAAGGCTCTGCAATGCTTTTTTTTTTTTTTTTCTACGTACGAATGAGGATTAGGACATATGCAGTTCACATAACCCGGTTGAAATGAATACATATGAACGCTTAAAGATCCACTCATTACTAAATGTATGTCATATAAAACTAAAGTGATGGTCAAAGTTGTCACAGTGAAATTTAAGGTGTACTGATTGATTCACGATGTCAACTCATGCACTGAGTAATGTTACAAGTTAACGCTCCACATTAAAAGTTGCCGGCAGTCGGCCCAGTGAATTAAGTTATTTTTTCCTCGTTTTTACTACGTCTCCAGCTGCTGTGAGAGGCAGCAAATCATCCTTTCATTTTACAGTTACAGTTTACTAATAAAACTCTCCACAGTATGAACAGTGGTTACATGAGCCTCAAAACCAGCCACAACTCAGCCCTGAGCAGTGACCATCTGCTATCAACCAATAATCAGACTGCAGTGTTTACAGCTCCACCTTTTAGTAGCAGATCTGTGTGCTAGGGACCCCAACAGAGGGGGGAGCGAAAATGGGGACAATATGGAACGCTTCCATTGATACAATCCACAACTTTTCACAGTGGAAACAGAAAAAAAGCGCACCAAACTGAACTGAACTGTACTGCTAAGTGGAAATGAGGCTCATGGGTACAGCTTCTGTTTCAGAAATAAGAAAACTACAATAAACTATAATATAGAGCAAATATTATGGGTCCACTCCATTCATTCATTGTCTGAAGAGCAGCTCCAGACTTTATACTCAATGACATTACAAGTTTGAGACTAACTTCTCTGGTTTCAGACTTTGTAAAGAGAGTAGATCATTTTCTCAAATATTGATTTAACTTTCTTCTGCTAGGGAAATAATATATTGGATTTTTTTTTTTTTTTTAAATTTAGGTGATGTTCCCCTTTAAAGTTACAGCTGACAACAGCTTTTGTCATCTGATGATGTTATGTTGAAGTTGACATGATGCCCAATAATGCATAGCCTATCTAAAGGGGCTATTTTTAGAATGACTTGTTAAAAGTTTCAGTCTTTTCTTTAAGGCAGCAAAATGGTAAAAAAAAAAAAAATCCCAAATTGGCTTGTAGTGTCTGAAATGTGATGGTGCTATTACATAATCTATTTTTACCAGCACTGCATTATATTTCAGTTAACCCTGTAGCCTGACTGTATTTGTCCTACCTGATGGACTATGTGGTGCATATAGGATATAGCAGCTTTCAGCTTCAAAAAAAAAAAAAAAGGATGATTGACGACCGAATCAATACACGTCCTTGTCGGTCCATTTGAGATGTGCTGCCCCTGGTAATTTCCCGCAGCTTATTTGGAGTCAGTAAATCAGGACGGAGCGGGGACGTGTCCATCTCAGGACCTCCCCTACCGCCCGTCACCATGACAACAGCCGTGGATGGTGGCGGTTGGGGAGCGCAGGGTGGAGGGGAGGGGGAGCATGCGGAGCTTAGACAGGTGTTGCTGGGGTTTGCGCATCGCCCGTGAGATCGTTTGGCAGGATGGGAGCCGCGAGAAGAACACCTACGCAAGCCCACCATAGTTTCCCATGTATTCTGCAATTTTGCTCCTCGTAATACGGAATTCAATTAACGCCGGGAACCAAGTGAACGTCGCAATGGTGCACCACTCGGGCTCCATCCAGTCCTTCAAGCAGCAGAAAGGTTGGTCATCTCTCGCGTCCGCTAATGAGTCGTGTCCGAGCTGAGTGTGATGTGTGGAGACTTTTCTTGTCTAGTTGGATAGTTTGTGATGTGAAACGGTACTCGGAGGTATCGGACTCTGTACTTGCTGTAAGTGTGACGCAGAGTTGGAGGTCTTGCAGCCTCCTCCTCCTGGGATGAAGCCTGTTTATGAACCTGGTGCGCGCTGGTATTTTATCCACTACTTTACGCTTCGCTGACTCCATTACCCAAGTCATTATTTGTTAATCAGAAGGGGCCACAGAGGTCCATTTAAAGTAGATATTGAAAAGTAACACATTGAATATGACTACATTTATTCGTTGTTTTTATGATTTAAAATGTGTTTGTCATATTACAGGGGATGGTTGCAGTTAAAGCTGCACACAGACAAGACACGACCTCTCTTCACACACATGCATTGCAGATCCCGATAAGGTTGTTTCACTATGAACTCACAGTCATGTCCATATGCACCAGCTGTCGGGACCTACAGTGGAACAAGTGGGCTGTGAGCAGTGATTACATTATTTTGTGAAAGATACAAACTGTTCAGGACAACGCAGAGTAGTTTGTGCTAAGGCTCGCCAAGAATAGCTGCACTCAGGCTTTGACAGTGATAAAAAAAAAAAATGATTTGAGGCTGTTAAAAGTTCCTGTCGTTCAGTCAGCATCTTCACCAGGCAAGTTATTTATGAATCAATATGGGACATCAGATTCCAGTTCATGCTGGTGTCCATCTGGCAATTCGGCGATAACGTGGACAGACATAGATCATGTAACAAACTGTACAGTGAATCAATGATAATTGGTCTCCACACAAATTTCTTCAAATCTATAAATAAATGCCCATCGAGTCATCAATCTGTGTCTTCCTCTCCAGCTTGATTACACTGCTGCGCCTGTATTGATTTCAGACCCTAAGTAGGGCTCTTTAGAGAACACTGGTGATTCTTTAATGCTTCGTGTTAGTTATTCATGTCCCTGCTGTCTGCTTTTTAGAAAATGCTGGAGAAACTTCTTGTTTCCAGGCTGACACAATGCAGGCTGATAAACAGGGAGCGATGACCTCTTTTTGTTGATGTACCTGGGCTGAGGAGGATGAAAGGGTCTCTCCCCTGGCTTCTGATGAGAGGATGCTGAGCCGAGCAGTCAGAAATCTCATGAGTGAGGGATGCCCTGCTGAGGAGGGTGTTAGCTTATGGATCTGCTGTAGCTCATGTCTCTCCGCTGGTATTTAGTATGAAAAGAAAGTGTGGGAGTTAGATATAAAAAAGAAGGGAAAGCAGGCTATTTACACCATTTTTTCCTACTAAGATTTACTGTACATGCACAACACGGACTGAACCACATCCATAATGGTTAGTTTGGAATTTTTGTAATGATCTTAACTCATTTAAATGTTGGTACCCTTGCTAGTAGGCACCAGAAGCACTAGTCAGATACACTTACTATTGAAATTATTTTTTATTTTATGTGATGGTGCTCACTAAATGAAAATGCCGGTATCATCAGGCCTGTTTCCTAAAGATTATTGTTTTCAATGAATGTTAGTTAACTTTTATTCTGAGTTGTTGTCATGTTTTGTAGGATAATGTGCCACATATTTCAGCAGCATTTATAAGCATAAATACAATTTGGTCATTGTAAATAGTGATAAATGATTTCAAATTGCTCTTATAATATACACAGTGCTAGGGATCGACAGATAATCGGCCTGGCCAATTATCAGGGCCAATATTATGAATTTTTATCGGTATCAGTTATTTTTTTCACCGATATGCCGATATACAGTTTTGTTTTCCTTAGCTGCGCTGTTTTGCCCCTGCCGTGCTTCTCACTGCCTGCACATACCACTCTAGGCTCTTAAAAGCAGACTCGGAGAAGTTCTCAGAATAAATGTATGCTTAACTGCATTTTAATGTGGTGTTTGTCAGTGTTTATTTTTTTAAATTCTGTGTCAACTATGATTTTTACAGCAGACATATATCGGTTGTAAATATCCGCTATCGGTATCTCTGTTTCATAATAATCAGTATCGGCATCGGCTCCGAAAAAAACATATCAGTCGATTCCTACATAGTGCTTAAAGATATACTACAGGAGATTATCGGTTAAGGTTTGTAAATGCAATCGCCAGCAAAAGTGACAGTAAAAGCCGACCCTAGATCCATTTTTGTTTGGTGTTTCACCTCGCTATGGCTTCTGGAAGCATGCTGCTTACAGTGTGACACCTGGGGTCTCATTTATAAACATTGCGCACACACAAAACAAGGCCTAAAAGAGGTGTACGCCACTGCATGCAAAAGTTACGATGCGTAAAAACTGACTTGAAGGGAGAAACTTTGACCCATGCTTGCGAACATTTTGGAGACGGGAAATTGGAGACGCAGATGGTGAATTGGAACACTGGTGGTAAAAACTGTGGAGTATTTTTTGGCGCACAACATTTTTGGTATGGATCCATCCTACGCATTGTTTTATAAATGAGACCCCTGGTCACTACCTTTCTATAAAGCCCCGACCTTACCTGAGCAATGTTGGGCAGTACGTCAAAAAACGTCCCAAACAAAGACAATAAGAAGAGCATAAGAAAACGCAGGCAGAGGGCAGAGTCTCAGCAGAAAAATGCACCGCCACACACTTCTAGTGGCTCATAAGTGATTTAGACGGGTGATTTCTATATGACATTGTTTTCAGGAAAATCCTTCACAATGTACCTTTAACCTTTATAGATGAAGTTGTGCTCAATATTCACTGTTTCCTGAGTGTTTTCTTACTTTTAGACGAATCAATTCGTCTAAGTTTAAATGTGATTTAATACGTCAGGGAAATTAGTCATTAGGAACATCCCTAATCTAAACAGACTTATATTTAGTTGAATGAATGATCTTTATTGCCAGGATACACACAGGTACAATGAAACTTCATTTGGCTACTCTCAGGTGAGTTTAAAACTAAACATAAACACTCAAAACTCAAGAAACTCGAAAAGACTGAGGGAAGTACCAGAATAAATAAACCAACAGCAGCAGGATAAACGTAAGCAACATCAGATTGACTAAAAACCACAGCAATTATATCATGTTTAAAAAGTTGTTTAATTGCTTGAATGATGTTCCATGCAGTAATTATTTCTTTCTGTGTGGTTTATAACATCATATATCAAAGAGTGAGCCCCCTCCCGGCTTCGGTCCAGCCAACAGGAAACACACAGCACAACATGATATCAGATTTATGTAAAAAGCTTGACTACAGGCCTGAGGGCCCACTCAATATTTCAGTGACTGCTAAGTGCACCATTAAATTGAAGGCAAAGGGGTGAATGTTGGCTCACAGAAGTCCTGCTAAAGCAAAAATTCAGATATTGCAGTTCCTTGAACACAATCAGTAACGGAGAGAGCATTAAAAGGCTCCGAGCTGAATGCAGCTTTGTGTTCCTGTGCGCAAAGCTGCATTCAGCTAAAATGTGTTTTAGCATTGCTGGAGCCAAGGCAGTTATTGCTTTATTGGTAGTCAGTAAAATCTGAAAATGTATTCTGAATCAACTGGGAGCCAATATATGGTGGTTCATGTGCCAGTTACATTTCTTTTCAAGTTTTCCTTAAAAGGCTCTCCGCTGAGCCGCAGGTGAAAAAACATGTTTGGTTAAAGACAGAACACGGAGGGTTAGAGAAGGGACTGATTATGTAAGTAAACATAAGGTGAGGGTATGAATGACTTCATGTTTTCCTCCTGCCTTGATAAAAAATATCGCTCAGCTGGTATAAACTAGAACATACAGCTCCATTTGGAGTTCAAGAGGAAAGTGACTCACAGCCATCTGATATTACTTTTCAGGATTTGAGTGAATATCAAATGTTCTCTGGCAGACTAATCATCAACTTGTTGACACACTGAACACTCGGTATTTGCCAGAGAGTATTTGCTTTAAGCACAGCGAGATTTAAATGCAGCCTGGTTCTACAGTCACATGCGTCTTTAGCAAAGCTTTGCTCATGCTTCTATGTGTATTATTCTAGAGCTGCAACGATTAGTCAATTGATTGAAAAGACAAAAAATATCTACAACACCTAAAAAAATCATTGAAGTCATCGTCAAGCAAAAAATGTCAACCATTTGATGGTCACAGGATCTCAAATATGAGAATTTACTTATTTTATTGCTGAATTATTTGGGGTGTGGACTGTTGGTCGGACTGAACAACATTTATTGGAGTCATATTATGCATGAGGACGTTGTGAAGGACATTTTACTGTTTACTGCTGTTTAAAAAAAAGGAATGATTAATTGATTGTCGAGAATTTTGGCAGATTGATAGATAATTAAAAATAATTGGTGGTTGCAGCCCGATTTTATCCTGCACTGTCAAGTAGTGTTACATTATTAACAAGCAGCTTCTCTTATAGTTTCTGAAGAATCAATATTGCATATCAGGCAACGTCCTGCTCACCGTATTCCTCATGCAAATAGTTTATGGATTAGTGTTTTATTTCCTTTTTTTTTTTCTCAATTGAAGTGTGTGTGTGTGTGTGTGTGTGTGTGTGTGTGTGTGTGTGTCTGCGTTTGTGTGTGTATGACCTAAACACTTTTTTGCATAGGGCTCAAGCAATACTGCCACAAGGAAGGCCCTTCATTGCGCCAGCTTTACACAGAACCAAACAACTCATATCACCATTCCAGTGTGTGATTTTAGACACAGCATGTCAGCGTTTCGAAAGCAAAATAGGGATGGCAGGTGTGATGTGTAACTCAAGAGCATCTGCATCTAGTGTGACACATACCATAGGGCAGCTTCCTAAACGATAACAATGGCATAACATGGCATGTGGTTGATCTTGTCCTTTGCTCGACGGGTAAAGAGCTCCTGTCTTCCAAATTTGCAGACATTTTTGGTTGCTGTTCTTTGTCTTGAAACTAGCTGCTAACTACCGCTAGCTGCTTTTTAATATCCTGGTGGTGGGTCGCAAACATAACATACCAACACACTGTTACAACCGTCGTGTCTGGTCGGCTTACACCTATTTCAGACGTTGCTTTGGCGCTGTTACTACCTCTGATTCTGGCTGTGAGGCTGAACAACTATGTTCCCCCATTCTGTTTTTGCAAAAGCGGCTTTAGGCCAACATGGGACAAAAGCCGTGGCCCCATTGGGAAAAAGGAGATTATTGTTTCAGTGGTCACGGTTGAGGTTAGGTTAAGGTTATGGTAAGTCTCCAGGAAATGGATGTAAGTCTATGTAATTACCCCAAGAGTGACCTTAGTAAACATTTGTGTTTGTGTTCTGCTTGTCAGTGTGTTGGTTCAGTGTCTGCTGAAGGACTTAGAGTCCTGTCCTCAGTGAGACTACACTTTGTAACATTGTATGTATGCCTATACAGCGAATGTATGTGTGTTGTGTGTGTGTTCATGTGTAAACCTTTGGTTGCACAGTGCTAAGCAGGCCACCTGTCCTCTTATGCAAGCAGGCAGATGGTTTTATAGATACAGACATTAATTTCAGGGCAGATTTGGGGAGAGCACATATACAGTATCATCTGTGATTTAAACAGGCTGCTGCAGGATATAAGGCAGACAGCAGTGTCATGTTAACTGATTCAGTGTGTTTAAAAAGCCCCTGTTATGAAATTGCAGCATTTCAGCTAGACATAGAGTTTACAAAATGACAAAACAGAGAGGTATTGTGTTCTGCATGTGTGTGTATTGTCTTGCAGTTCCCAGCTTTAACACTTTCACAGTCTTTAAATAGTCCGCTGTTGTTTTGTTGCTAGGTTATAAGAACAAAACAGACACAAGTTCTGCCGGAGCCCAAAGTTACTCTACAGTTTAATCACGTCTGCAAAAAAACACACACTGTTTTTAGCAATTCTAGGTGGAACTAAAATGTTCTGCTGTGACCTTTTGTTGCTTGCTAGTATTTACTCTGCAGTTCGTATGCATTCCCTGATGAGGTGTGTTTACGCAGAGACACAGCAGAGGCTTTGCGGAAAATCCTGTGACGTAGTACTGTAGAAATCACAAGCAATCAGGGGACATAAGAAGATAGTGTGCCGTTAAAGGAGTGGGGCAAATACAGAGATTGAGAGAGAAAGAAGATGTTTAATCTGCTCAAATGATGCAACCCAGAGGTTGTGCCAGGATTGTATAATGAGGTCCTGAACTGTTTAAACCGGGGGTAAAAAGTGCCATCTGCTCTGAGGTGTGTTCACGGTCAGGTTGTCGCCCCAGCTGCATGTGAGAGATAAACGACGTGTCTGCGGGGAAAATTGTCAGCTATTTCAGACTGTTTTTGTTGTTTTTTTCTGTTAATCATTGTCCAAAAACATAATTACATCCACTGTGATCCAGTGTTGCAAAAATAAGACATGAAATGTCCAAGAGGGTGAGTAGTTTACTCACTGTATAAAATGATGACTTTCTTCGCTGTTGCTTAGAAATTGTCAGTGTCTGTAGTTAGATCCTTTGTGTTTTAATCACACATTTGTTTCAGGTCAAGTCAGTGAGCTGTGATGTCAACACTGCATCCATGAGCTGTAATACATTACATGTCATTATCATCACTTAAGTCAACAGCTTGTGTGGCAAAAGTCAGTTAAGTACAACATAACAGATTTGGATAGTTAACCTGTATTTATCATCATTAAATGAATCAATGAACAGCAGACCTCACTGATTTGTATTTGAGTGGATGAATTAATGTTGTGGTAAATCACATATCAAATGGGATCACTCACATGTGCCATGTGCAGCAACGCTTATGAATGTCTGTGTCAGATTATTCTTATTGAATATGTTTTTGTACATAGAAAAATGAGAGTTGGTGCAGTCTGTGTTTTTGATCACTGGAAGTGCAGTCGAGGTGGGAATCTCTAGGCACCTCACAATTTAATTTGAGTCTGACAACATGATTATCGATGCATCTTTTCACCACTCAATCGCTTCAGCTGTATGGGACTTCCAGCCTGGTCTCACAAAACTGTTAGAAGCAATCATAATGTTAAGAACTGGGTTTTAAATTTCCAGTTATTGACCTTTTTTGCAAGACAGCCTTTCAAGAGAGAGAGTCATGATGCATCTAAGAACCAATTTCCCCCCAAACCCTAAAGTGCAAAGGTATATTGTCTAATTTGATATATTGTGGCTTTAAAAATACAGGTAAAGTTGTGAGGCATTTCATAAAGTACTGGCACTTTATTTCTCCCTGTTTTAAATACTGTAGAAATTCAAATGATCCTAATATTCTCCATGAAATCTGAAGTTGCAAACCTGCAATCACAGTATTTGTGATGCTGCAGTTATTCTTTTGATACTGTGATGGGTAGCAGCTCTAGTGTTTAAAGATTTACTTTCAAAAAGCTTTTATTTATTTATTTATTGAGTACACTGTTATCATGCTGAATATATATTTAGCTCACCGTCTGTTTCTGCCAGTCGAACAGAAGTGTTTGATTTTCAACATTTTGTGATGGTGCCCAAGTACAATTGCCCCCCTCCCAACCTCTCAGCTGTCACATTAGCAATTTTGTTCTATACCAGGGTACATTTACATTACCATCTGTTTCTTTATATTGCTGCTATAGTGTGGAAAAGAGCTCACAAAATCCTGAGCCCATACAATAGAGTCTGCCTTTGCATTGTGGCTACTGTACCTTCGTGTTTTGGTGCAGTTGTTTTTCACACCTGATGCAAACTGTACCCAAGAACACAAACTGTACTCCACACCACCTTTCAAGTGGACTTGGGCACAGATCGACTTGTCTGGCACACAGTGTTAACACTAATCAAACAAACTGGACTTTGTGCATTGCTGCTGTGCGCCGTTCGGAGGCTGCTGCAGAGCAGAGCAGAGCAGAGACATAGCCTCGGTTCAGGGGGAGCAAGCCTGTGGCCATCTTGTTGAGGTCGAGATATGTCAACAAACTAGGACACATCCCCTCAGTGATGTGAGAGATGGAGTGTAGCACGTTCCAGGATGTCACTGATGACATCAGTGAATTCGCTGAGTCTGAGGTGGATTTAATTTGTAAAACAACAAAAGCAACTTTACCCAAAACTACAGTTAAATCCGCCCACAGTCAGAAACCAAGGATTACCAGAACCCTCTGGAAGCTTGGACAGTTATAAAGCAGCAGCCTACAATGTAAGAAGCCAAATAAGGACAAAATTAAGATGCACAGGTTGACGGAGCAGATGGGATCATATTTTACTAGAGTTACCTTGTGTGACTTCATGTGACAAATCAAGTGTACTCGGATCCGGCCTCCTTATTGTGACATTTCCTGCATGGTTACACCCTCATGCCATCCATACCACAGATCACTCATCATTTCAAACTTGTATTTGGTCAGCAAGAATAATCGTTGTGCCTCGAGTATTCACCATGTAACATTTGATATGAGCTGAATATTCAGAGGCTGCTAATGATACCGTTCTAAATGCTCCCTGTGAACTCAGCTCCGTCTATGTTTTCTTTGATATGGTGCCAGGCGGAGGATGAAACACACTCTAATTGCTTAGAAAAGGTTTCTGTAGGAGAGGCTGTCGGCCTCGCCTCGGTCCTGTCTCCACGTGATAATTTTTATAACGCACCGCTGCAGTGGTTTGGATGTGCTTCTCTAGCTTGTGTGTGTGTGATATTTTTTTCTTCTTTGCCCACTCTTGTTCCCCTGAAATGCACTCTGTAAGGGGAAAGCAATAATCATTTTTGTTGTGCTCATAATGCAGAATGTACCTCAGTGAAAGCTGAGATGCTGAAAGTGCTATGAGCTGAACATAGATGAATTATTGAAGGTATAGAATGAGGAAACGCAGGGGCATGATGGGAAACAGCCCACTGACCTGAATTCTCTGTTTGCTACTTTGTGCAACATCCTTGCAGATAATGTCTCGATGCTGAAGTTCCTTCTCGGGTCCCTTAAGGCGATCATGAACGAATGACTAAAAGCAAAAGTGTAATTTCTTTTTGACACATATTGAAGAGTGCTGCTGCATTTTCACAGTATTGTTTTGTTTCCTCTGATAGATACTTGCAATTGATCATAAAACCCTTGACGTTTTTCAAATTAAATGTTTGCTCTTCCAGCTGGCTCAGAGTAGATTGGCGACAGCCGCACAGAGACACATAGTGGAACAGTGCTGTGGCACTGCCAGGAATATGCTCACTTTTTATGACAGAAATAATCAAGAGGAGCATAACGAGCAAATAACAAATATACACAACATCCATTTCCAATGTTTGTCACAAGCAGAACATTTGTAGGCGACTATACAGTACACAGTATATGTACACAATGTTATGTACCCACACACATGCAGAAACTGAAAAAAAAAAATCCTTTTAATCTCACAACACAAGACCGTCACGGACAAACTGCACAGGAGAGATCCAAATCCCGGATCACGACCTTCCCTGAATCTCGTCCAGCTCCCCCTCAGATGAGCCTGAGTGGGTGTTTGTGAGCGCACACACAGGGATTGCCGTCAAGGCCCTGTATCACGCTGATGCTGCAGAGAAAATTCAGAGGTGTTTTTCTTCCCGTTGTCACCTCTCAGCAAGCGTCCACTCCCTGGACCTTTTGATCTGCTCCTTTTTTATTCTTTTATTCCCCTCCCGCCTGTCTCCTCTCCTCCCTGTGCAGGACTCACAGACACTCAGTAGCAGCCCACAGACTGCCATACCAACTGGCACACACATGCACATACAGTCCAAGCACTCACACGGGATTAACTTTCTCCTGATAAACCAGTTTAAGCCAGTGCACAGCGAGATTAAACACAGGATTTCACATTAGATGAACCCTTTATATATTTATATAGACTTACACAATGCACTGTCTTCAGGATGTACCGCTCTGACTGGGACAGAGTTCACAGAGTCTGTCTGTATCAGAAAAATAAGCTAAAGCTTTGGAACCGGGCAGTGATTGTCAGATAACCATTATTACATCCTTAATATCCACAGATCCGCACATGCTCAAATTTTCCATGGGAGCAATTTCACACAACACCAACTCCGTCCAATTTGTGGGTCTATTTTAAAATTTGAGAATCCTTTGGGATAACCGAGCCTCACCCCTACAGGCCCATTAGCTCGCTCTGCTCTGATGTATCATCTCAGACATGTTGAGCCTTCTGCCAACGTCTTTTGGGATTACCAGGACCAGCCAGGGTCCAGTAAATGTTCCTTTTTGATTATACATACACACAGCAGCCACTGTGTTATATTGATCAGCATAATGGAGGGAAAATGGGCAGGTATATTAAAAAAGAATCCACTCTTCAGGCCAATCCGCGGAGACCGTGAAATTACAGCACTTTAGGCGTTCTTGCCTCTTGAGTGGGAGCTCTCTGCTCGCACTGATTTACCAGTCAGTCATAAAGCATGTTGTTGCTGCTGAGGGAAACAAACCTTCTCGCTCACTGGACCATGAAATCCCTGGTTTCTGAAATGTCATTTCAATGTCGTACAGATGTAATTGGCACAATGTGACTCTTTAATAACAGTTTGACAACCTGCAGCTCAGTATTGATTTGAAATATTGGACTTAATGAAATAGATTGAAACACGAAAAGCAACCAAGGGGAGCTGAAAGTGCGTGTACACTGTAGAAATAATTAAAGCACTGGGAAATTAAGCTTTGTTGTTAGCCTGAAGACAAATTAACTTAAATAGCTTCATTTAAAGTTTACTCTTATTGTGTTTTGTGCTGAGTTATCATACTCTCATGTTCAGAAGACTTTTATTTCACACTATGTTTCTAAATCTGTCTCTGGAGGAGTGAAATCCAGCTGCAAGCAGAATTTAGTTTCAGTGCACATCAAGATTTACACAGTTTTCACTTTCTCAATAATTCATTGTGTAGCTTTTAGCCGGAGCTCACAACTTCCATTCATTTCATATCTGTGGGGCTGCACAGGAAATAAACAGCGTGATCAGTGGTTCCCCTGGGCCCTCAAGCTCACATCTTTAACTGGTTCCCTTTCTCACCCAACAGCAATGGGGAATCCCACTGGGATGAGTGTCATGAGAGTGAGTTATTGCGCAGCTTGCAGCGCGGACCCTCAGGATGCAGTGAGGGAATTATCAATGCAGCTGAACGTTTTCGGGAAGGTCACTGAGAGAATTCCTCACTGGGGGTGAAAGTAAGTCACGCTGCCATTTGAAAAGAGAGCGCCTACATTTCATGTATAAAATGCCAGAGGCTGCAGAGGTGGAGCTGCTGCCTGGTGTGAAGGTCACGTGCAACGACCTGCTTCAGTTATTGGACATTCAATATCAGTTTCCCTTTACAACACATCATTACAGGGTTGAAGTGATTCACCAATGTGTCAGCCCCACTATTGACACATTGCTCTTTTATCATCGAAATAACCTTGAAAATGACCTCTGCTGCTATGATAAAATGCTAATAAGAAAGTTATGTAACAGCACACATGAAAGCTGTTATAACACGTATCTCTGTTGAACTGGTTGTAGCACTGGCAGGCGTGTGTATGTAAGTACTGTGGTGCACCATTATGTGGCTTGTCTTGAGGTATTGAGCTGCATGGTGATGGAGGGGGAGTGCTGATGATTTTAATGCACTCCTCTATGAAGGGCAGACATTATTATCACCGCTCTAACCCATAAAAGGATGGACCAGCTGATGACTGAAGTGATTTCTCCTCCCTCCCTTTTTCCACACGCTCCCTTGTTGTCAGTTTAAGCACTTGATCTACTAACTATTGTAAACAGATTATCTTATTGTTAATTCTTCTTCCTTGTTTTTGTTATTGGACATTGTGCTTTTTTTTTTAAAGGGATACTTCTGTGTTATATTTTACAAGATTAGATGAGATATGATAGGATTAAAATGATGGAAAATCCAGCCAATTGACACACAACACAAATGACAAATGCAAACAATAAAAGAAAACTCAGGGTACTCCTACTTTAGCAGCTTTAAAAAGCCAAATGGCCTCAAACATGGAAAATGATCCAAATAAATGGATTTCTAACAGCTGTGGGTTTATGTAGAGTTCTTACTTTAACATGTTACCAACATTCCTAATTTACTGCCTAGTAAGTATGCATTACTGAATATTAATAATGTTATGTAACCACTATATAAATACATAAGTATTAGTGAATAGTGTTGCATTAAATTGCTGAAGTTGATTTTATTTTATTTTTTTATTTTAGTTTGACTTGTCTGTTTTTGAAAGGGATGATGCAACTACCGTATGGTGGTGGTTTTGTTGACAGTGCACTAATGCTCTATAAGTAGTTGGATGAAGTGATGCATGACCCTCCATCATCTTGCCCCATGAAAGGAGACATGTAGATTTCTGCTGACAGTGTTATCTCCACTTGTGCTCACACATCTGCAAATGTGACTGGCGAGCACGCTAATGTGCAGCTAGTAAGAGTGTGGATGTTAAGAACTGTGCGCGGGGCCTTCTGACCTTCTAGCTTAAGTGATGTAGGTAATAACCAAATATTGAGACAAATGGCATCGCATGACAGATACATGTGTGAATGGCCGTGTGTCTCAGCTGTCCATTTGTGTTCTGACCACTAAAGCGCAGGTTAACACCAGGTATAAACAGGCTCACAGTTACAATACAGAGCATAAAACTGATGAGCTGCAGAAAGTTTATTACTAATTTTCAGGTATTGTTCCTAGCAGGGCTTTTAAATTTACAGTGTAATTAAAATATAAAGCTTTCAGTGTTATAAATCATATTGGCATTAGCATTCTGGCATCAGCTGTTTTCCTCAAGGAACACTCGGGTGATATAGTGTATCACTTCCAAAAAGTTGGTGGACTCACGAGAGCCACATTTTGAAAAGATTGGTAAAAATTAATTCAGCTGAGGCTGACATCCTGACTTTAGTCCCTCGAATGGGTCAAGCTCCAGAAACAGTCCTTAGTTAAACTCTCCCTGCCCGATGAGTGCCCATATCTTTCAAACTCTTAAGGCCTCAGTTTGTTTGAGTTTTCTGTTACAAATGTGCTGTCAGAGATAAACCTGGAGACATCAGCAGGGTTATTCTCTCTGACTTTATAAAGCTCCCTTCAGAGCTACAGAGCAGCATTATACATCTGTTTTCATAAGCTGGGTGGTACTTCAAATGAACCTGCAGTGGAGTGGCCCTTTCATGCTTCCCTATACACTGGCTCATTCATCAGGGGCGCGCTGAGCCCTGATAAGACGTAGCAAAACGTTTATTTGAGCGGAAACAGTGGTGTGTTGAACACCAAGTTGTGAGTGCACTGACTTTTAATACAGTGGGGTTTATATATGACTCGCTGCTGACACCTCTGACCTCCCACCAAATCACAGAAAGTAGACCTCAAGCCCATTTCACACTGTTTTGAGGAAAAAAAGTTCAATTCGGAAACTGTAGCAAAACGGTTTACACCATTTTAGATTGAACACGCTCCCACTGTTGCGCCACCAGCTGAAGAGTAATGTCCAGTCATACTCAGATGCACAGTGTGGCCATAATGACCTGACACTTCTTCCTTCCCACTCTGCTTTTACCTTCACGGGAATGCCATTTCCTGATGTAGGTTGTGGGCCGCACCATCCCAGCTGCCTCATACGTTTTTTTATATTGCTAACTTCAGTAAGATTTAATGTCGTGTGTGTGTCCTAGCAGAGCGTCACCAAAGATCAGAGCCATCCATCTCGTAACGCAGGTGTCTCTAAATAAAATATATTTTTATTCATCATTGTAAGCATGCATACATCATCAGGTAGACTTTTATTTTCTTCTCATTTCTTTCTGAATTTAATAAATGTTTAAAGTGACGAGTGAAATGACCTCTGTTCTTCCCCTGTCCCTCTCGTCCTCAGGCATGCACACCAGCATCAGCGAGATCCTGAAGGAGAAAAGCCTGAAGCCGTCTCGCCGCAGCCTGCCCTGCCTGGCCCAGAGTCAGACTCATCCAATAAACCTCAACCACTTCCTGTCTGTGCCTCTGAGCCCGGAGCCCAAACCAGAAGTTGAGGGACTGACTCAGAGCATCAGCACCTCCTGCAGCCTCCTGCCCCCGCAGACAGGTCAGTCTGCTGGGAGGAACTTTGAAAGGCATGTCGTGTGAACTTGTCTTCTGCCTCGTTCACACTAAAACTAATCATGTTCAACTACTGTCTTCATAAACCTATCAGTGGATAAAATGCTTCAGTCATTTTTAAACATTTTAAAGTTTACCTTGGAGGTTTCTGCATGGTAGTCCAAGTAAAATAGACAGTGAGGAAGAATTTTAATTTGGGAGTTATTTGATACTTTATCATTATTGCCACACAACATAGTTGGTGGTTATTTGTTTGGTTCAGCTGGGCGGCTCAGCTGCAGTGTAATAAAGAGAGAAGGGACAAAGAAACAAGCAAGAGACACCACAAACCACTGAACATTATAAATATAGTGAAAAACATCTAATATGTACAGTTCAGTTCAGGTCCCCAGCATATCAAATAGCACAGTAGGCAGGAAGTACAGCCCCAATACCACAAAGTTGATAGGCTGTGAAAAAATGTCATTAAAAATGAATGAAAGAGATTATTCTTTTTTGCTTTTTGACTTTATTTAAAAAGGACAGTTTAAGCATGAAGAGATAGGTGATGACATGCAGCAAAGAGACACAGGCTGGAAATGAACTTGTGGCCACTGTGGCAAGGACTTTGCCCTTATACATTGGATGACTGCTCTACCTGCTGAGCAACCAGGCGCCCACAAAAGCCTGTCTCAAAAAAGAGGGGCAACAAAAGATCCTCAAAAACACACCTGTTTGGAACACTGGTAGACAGGTTAATTGGTAACAGATTAAAGTGCTCTGACTGCTGTAGGAAAAAAACTGCTAAATGACTTATTATAGCCATTTCTGTGTCAGGAACACTCTTATTGAGTGTCATGCCAGGTAGCAGAATTGTTCTATACCATATACCTTTGTACTGACTGGTTATATAACTCATGACTTCTACTCTCTAATGTTGATGCAGCTTGTCCTAGGTTTTTTTTCGACAATTCCCTTGATAAATGAAAAGATTTTGCAGTTTTTTGCTGATGCACCTGCAGGTTTTGCACATTGTTTGATCTTTATATCCCTCTAGAGCTGGACAAGGCTAACTGCTTAATTGCATTTAATTTGTTGTGATCCAGCTTTGTTCTTTTTCATGATGTGTTTAAGGCCCTGATCACACAGAAAGTGTTATGCACTGCCCCTTTTTTTAATTGAATGCCAAAAGTAAAAAAAAAAAACACCTTGCTGCACCTTTTTATCGTTGCAGCCCCATCACCTCCTTACCCTAACCTTCGTGTGTAATCAGTCTACCATTTATTTTGGCTTGCTAAATCTACCCACTTATTCTCACAGTTATTAGTAGCTAATAATTAAAATGGACAGGCAGAGGGTATGTGCTCCAGCTTTGCCCAACAAACTATTTACCGACAGCCTCGCACCCTTAACCAAAGTGAAATGGAGATCTGTGTGGGTACATGTGACAAGTCATCTGATTGGACAAAAATAATTCACAGCACTCTGGCAAAAACCTCAGGTGCCTAGAGTGCAGATATGTAAGGTGCATAGCAATGCAAAAACGGTGACCAAAAAGCTCAATACTTATTAAAAACACTTCAATAATCCACCTCCAGCTGCTAAAATGCTTTCTGTGTGATTGAGGTTTAAGTGATTCTTCTATTCTATTTAGATTCTTACAGGGAAGCCTTACACGGCAAACTTAAGTCATATCTATGATGCACACTAATACTGTTATTCTGTTCAGTCTTTCTATTACAAATAAGTTTATTTCTGTGGATCTTATGTGTTGTTACTGGTTACCGCTATTTTTGTCGCTGTGTTTCATCATTCTTTATCCTCTGCATTGCACGTTGTGCTCAACAGGATTTGGTTGCTGCACAGATTTTTTTGTGACATTTAAGGCACGTGCAGGATATTGATTGAGCAGATTGTGTTAATGCTGCAGCGGATGTGTCTGGTGCACTTTTAGAGGCAGTGAGATAAAAACCTGGTAAAACCGGGAAAAAAATGCAAATGGCTGTGGAAGAGGGAAAATTATTCAGTCTTATTAATATCTTCAGGAATATTCAGAGGCCATTGACAGCGCGGGCTCTGTTTTCATCACAGTGAGCAAGACTAGCTGCGTGCAGCACTTCAACACGTGGGTATTTTCACGACCTTGAGCTGCCCTTTGCCCCACTCTTTGGTTTTTTTGCTGCCGAGTGGAGTGTGCAAAAGTGGGAAGAGAGGTGCAGTTTCATGCAGATGAGGCAGCACAAGGTGAGGTGCTGCTATTTTGGTGAAAAGCGGCTCTTTGTCGTTGTGCTGAAAATAGACGTCTGCGGAAAAAAAAGGTCTGTTGGCCCGAGGAGGGTGCAGACGGAAGGAGGGAGTGGAGACAGATCAACCTTGGTACACTGACATGCGTTTGATCTAAGCTGGATGTACTGCTGCCAAATAGGTTAAATAATGTTTCGCTTTACTGTTAAATTGTACTAATTTACTTTAGCTAACAATAATATTATCAGTCATGTGACACAGCACTTTAAAGGGACAGTTCACTCAAAATCGAAGATACATACTTTTCCTCTTACCTGTAGTGCTATTTATCAGTCGAGATTGTTTTGGTGTGAGTTGCCAAGTGTTGGAGGTTTCGGCCGTGGAGATGTCTGCCTTCTCTTGAATAAAATGGAATAGTTTTTTTTTTGTTGTTGTTGTTTTGGGAGTGTTTTGAGCATCACAAGCACAGTGCTGCCCAGTTCGATTATATTCAAGAGAAGGCAGACATCTCTACGGCCGATATCTCCAACACTCTGCAAGTCACACCAAACCATCTAGATTGATAATCAACACTACAGGTAAGAGGGAAAATATAAGTTTTTGGATTTGGGGTGAACCTGTCTCTTTAAACTGGAAGCGCTCTAATACGGCTCCTTGCTGTGTGTGAAAACGCAGCATGATCCAGCAGCATCAATTCAGACTGCTTTTGGATTCTTTACAGTGCCCCATGTTGCCTGAAGGTGTGAGTCATTTTTCAGCACAGTTGACACTAATCACCAGATACAAATGAACTGGCTGAATTGGCTTTCAGTGTGGAGGAAATCCACATTGATGTCTGAAAACGAGACCTATCACAGCAATCAATTCCCCACTACACCTGTGCACTTTTGATATTAGCTGTACAAACCAGATCAAACATTTTACATCCTTCATTCTGATGTTTTAGCTTGTTTGTGGTGGGCTATAGATATAGTCTTCATATTTATCATAATGAAATCTGTTGCAAGCAGCTATGGAAACTATTCTGCATAGATGTAGTGATTTCAAAGATTGTCACACTGCACAGTTGTGATCCTAAAATAGAAGTCGGGGCAGTTTTGTCTCAATCTCAGCCTGCATCAGGGAAGATACTGATTAAAATAAATAAAGGAGAAAAAAATGGTCACAGCTAATGATTTTGCATTAAAACTAAATTCCCTCTGTCCAAGGCTTATTAATGCACTAACACACACTAAAACGCATTATTGTCAGGAGACCCTAATTTAACTTCAGTTACTTAATGAAGCTGTTAAGTCTTGATGCTTTCGTAATCTAAATGAAGCGCTAAGCAAAAAAGAAGCCAATGAACCAATGCAGCTCCTTCTTTGTCCCCTATTTTTCCACATGCATATGTGGTAATAAAAATGTACATCATTGATTTTGTTGGAATAATTTAGATTTCTTGCACTTGATTTCAACACAGCAGTATCAAGACGTTCTGACAGTAGTCAGACCGAGCTGTTGAAGTCGACACATTTGACTGGAGAAATGAGCCGAGCTGTCACACATAACGTGCTGTGCTGTGAAATGATACATCTCTCTATAGCTATAGGGTGTGAACTATGTCCATGTCATGCCATTAGAGTGCATGTGTTATGAGATTCAGTCTTGGGCAGATGGATGCTTTACTCACTAAATCTACTTTCCTCCTCATAAAGGCAGTACATACCAGGTACTAAAGGAAATGGAAAAACCTCCATTTGCCGTGTGACAAAAGAGTTACTGCTCATCAGTTCTTCTTTTTTGTGGCCAGGAAAGGTTATCTGATAAGGTTTTAAAACACTGAGCTTCTAGAAAAAAAAATCTTGGTGCAGTCTTGATTGTTTGTCTTGCCTCACAGTGTGGGTTTAGCAAACCTTATTTTGTTTGTGCACATCAGTGGGATGTGTAAAGAATCAGGAAGGAAGGAAACACTATTGGCCGTCTTTCAACATCGGTGCTTGGATCTGTTAAATTGCATCAAGGTGTTGCTCTCAAGCTGGCACCCACATTTGAATAACTTGGATCTAGCTCAGATCTAATTTCGATGTTGGCAATTAGATTTAGGGAAATATTGACTTGAGCAACAACAAAAGACTTAATGCAGATAGAATACTTTGTGTGGTGTGCTACCAGCTCAATAACCGTCTCATTGATCGTGCTGTGTCTGTGTGCAGCAGAGGATGCAAAGGATCAGTACGTGGAGGAGTCAGAGGTGACTACGTGTGAAACCAGGGCAGACGAGTCATTTCTGCTACAGAAACCTGTCACCCGCGCTAAACTAGAGGCCCGTGCAGACTCACTTCAGGTACCTTGCTCTCATTAATCTTCAGTTAGTGCCATTAACGTTCACAATGTTACACTGTAGTTGTCACTGACCCACTGAGAAGCTTCAAATATAACTAGCATCCCTGCATCTGAAATTTACATATAAAAAGCATTTCCATTACAGGGAAAGACTCCAGCTGATTCCTCTGGGCTGTTTTTCCGAGATGGGAAAAAGCGTATTGACTACATCCTGGTTTACAAGAAGTCCAGTCCACAGGTGGAGAAGAGGTGCACCTTTGAGAAGAATTTACGGGCTGAGGGACTAATGCTGGAGAAAGAGGTAAAAATGATTCATTTTAGAGACTTTAATTGTCTTTGATTTCTCAACTCAGCTCTCAAACTACTGTTTTTCTTTAATCTAAAAGCCGTCCTTGACGAACAACGACATCATGTTTGTGAAGGTCCACGCTCCTTGGGATACGCTCTGCAAGTATGCTGAGCAGATGAACATCCGAATGCCTTTCAGGTAACTGTAGTCAGAAACAAAAAACTGAGCCTTTAAAGGGGACCTGTTGTGCTTTATCGCTGTTTGGTGTCTTATACATGGTGTCACAATGAAGGATGTTCATATTAAAGGTGGACAAAGTTTCAAACAATGAGGTAAACATATGAAGATGTTGTGAGCAAACACCTCAGGTTTTCCACCGTTCTGAACAACCTGTTTCCAACAATTTTTTCCACTCTGGCTACAGTTTGATGTTATACTGTGCCAGATTTCTCTATATGGTTATTTGCTCCAGGCATTCTACTGTAAGTGTTACATTACGTAGTCTACACTGCTAATTTAAGCTACATACTAACATTAGGGAAACATGTAATCTTCAGGGTTTCTCACAGATACATTTATCCTATTTGCCACAGTAACAGCATCTCCCACCATGTGTTGATATTTTTTATTTTTGGAGCTGAACTGTTCATCAGGAGTGCTGTTGAAATATTTACCCCTGTCAGTTATTCATTGCACACACTGTCAGAGCACAGAACATACTGTAGGCACAGACAGAGCAGCAGAACACCAGGTACAGTGAAAGTAAAACTGTGCAGCAGCTGCTGCCCCATCTTTAACCACCAGGAAAATGTGAGGTCGGGCACTGGGCAGTACTTTTCTGCCTTTTTTGAACCAGCTTTCAAGAGCACCGCAGCAGGTTGTGTCTGAAATTGTTAAGCAACCTTAAAGGGATAGTGCACCCAAAAATGAAAATTCAGCCATTATCTACTCACCCATAGGCGGGGCAGCGGCTAGCACACCTAATGGCTGACGGCGCCCCAGACTAACGTCCAAGAACACAAAATTGAACACACATCATATAGCCTATTTATCTGAAATCCTGAGTGCAGAGCTGATCTTCTTCCAGGCGCTGTTTATAAGTGTGTAGGCCTATCGTCCGTGGGACAGGTGTAAAGCTCTGGCAGCCCTGCACCCACATGATCAACTTTTTCATTTTTATCACAAACTGATATTTAAAAAGACGGTAAAGGAATCTGTTGGCTGTGATTGGTTGGTCCCTGTCACATGACATGCAGTGTGCGCTGCTGCATTCCAAAAGTTGAATTCTGTTTACCTCAGGGTGCAGCCATTGCGCCATGAAAAATAGGAGCTAGGGAATGCACGCACGCCGTGACGGCATCGTTCTGGCGTTTGAGTGTGCCTGCTGCATGTCTACATTGAAAACAATGACTTCAAGGACAAAACACGGCATGTATACAGCTCATTATCTGTCACTCTGCTCTGATCAGCTCTGGTTGGATAAACTAATCGATTATCTACCCCGTGACTCATAAAGAGGTCCACCTGTGCTGCATTCAGGGGCCTGCAATAACACCCCCATCCCGAAACCCCATTTCAGATATATTCTTGCTGCAACATGTCCATTTTAGTTAACAACCTTTTATTGGTGATTTTTGATGGTAGAAAGTGACGCTATTATTCATCACAGTCAAGTCTTTCCCCAGCTGCAAGTACACTGCTACATGAAGCTACATGCGAATGTCAGGGAAACATGTAATCTTAGTTGCTCACCTATTTCAAATCATATTCCTGCTGGAACATGTCCAGTTGTTTTTAGAAGCTTTCATAAAAAAAATATATCTATATATTAAAAAAAAAGTGCAGCTAATCCCTGCTGTAATTACTCCCCGACTGCAGTGAACACTGACCAATCAGAGCAGACTGGGCCTTCTCGAAGGGAGCTTAAAAAGACAGGCCCTAACACGGAGCGTATCAGACAGAGGGTGAATACAGGTGTTTCAGCACAGTATGAGAAAAAGAAAGTGTTTTATTGAACATTAAAGCATGTGATTTAGTAGAGCCCCCAAATACAAGTATGAACCTGAAAATGAGCATAATGGGTCATCTTTAGAGTCTTTTTTTTTTTCAGCGGCCGACAACTTCATCCAGTCTCTAACTTGTCTTTTTTTTTGTTCTTTAAGGAAAAAATGCTACTTTACGGACTTGAAGAGCAAAACCTTGGGCAGGTAAGTAGATTTAAGGTATAGGATTATTTTTCTCTGTTGCTCTCTGGGGCCAGGAAGCTGGACGCTTCACTGCCTCTAATGAAATTCTTTAGTGCCACAGCTGCAAGGCTTTAGTCATAATGTCAGCTTTGGATGGTGTTTTAAGACCAAAGTTATCAGTCCTTTGAGCGAGGAACGTTTGAGTCGGACCATCATTGTCCTTTTCAACCCAACCACTGAGTGAGTATTAATTAATCCAGAATTAATCACCCCCTTTATGTATAAAGTCTGGGATTAGATTTTTAAATTGGAAAGCCCCCCCTCTGTGTGCCGCACTGATAAGTAGCTAAAATGGTTTGAAAATCATTTGAAGATCAGTGATTAAGTGCAGTTGACCGTTGCACTGTTATGTTTGTTTTAAATTAATGTGATTAGTTAAAGTGAAAAGCATCCAGCACGTCAGGCACATTGTAAGAGTATAACACTCTTAACGTTAGCAGTGCTTTTCTATAAAATACTTGTAATCTCTCAGTCAAATAAATGGAGCTGCACAGGCTGATTAGCATACTATTTTTAGAGAGATGCACTCGCACTTTGATGTGATGTTCAAGTGTGTCCAGGCTCTACACAGGACTCCAAATTTCCATCTCACTGGAGATGCAGACAGAAACAGTCCAACACCAAATCACTGAAATAAGCTTAAAGCAGCATCTTTTGTTTTGAGGACCCTTGGTTAAAATACTGCATTTGTATTTTTATTATATAAAGTCTACAAACCCTCCTTTGCTTTAAAGGCTCTATAAACCTTTTCTAAACATTTTCTCAGTTGAGAGCTCATTGTGAGTGATGTGGATCCTACATGAACTCAACATTTTATGTCAAACTGAGACTAGGTTTTGGATATTATTCGGATTTGTGCTCCTCTCAGTGGTTTGGAGTGGGAGGGATTTAGCTGGGAAAAGATGATGTCACATACTTCAATGCACCACTCAGGATTTGACAACACTGGAATTAAGATGTGGTGACATTTGTAAGGTTGTTTCTTTATGTCACTGTCAATCATACCTGGTCAAATAACACCCCCACAGTCCTGATAAATCAGATTAGCTGAGTTTCTGACTGTTAAACTCTTGATTAAAAAAATGTGTTGCTTGTTTAGTCATAAATTTTTAATTTTATAGAGAAATACACAAGGTTTGAGAGCACACTTTCAGGGGCAAATAAAAAAAAATATCTGTTTTTCTTCTTACCTGTGGTGCTGTTTATCAGTCTAGATTATTTTTATGTGAGTTGCAGAGTGTTGGAGATACCAGCTGTAGAGATGTCTGCCTTCTCTCCAATATAATGCAACCAGATGGCACTCAGCTTGTGGTGATCAAAGCACCAAAAACCAAATTTTAAAAATTCAACATTAATGTCTCTTTCCGTAAATCATGACTCGATTACTCAAGATAATCCACCGACCTTGTTGTGAGCAGTTTCATGTCAGAACTGTCTTCCTTCTACCAAACTACACCTGCCAACTGTATCACTGCGCAGAAGGAAGCGTGCACCGCTGAGCTAGTTGTTACAGCTCAGCTAAAGAGGACGCCATTAATGTTTGCAACTGCTCACAACAAGGTCTGTGGATTATCTTGAGTAACTAGGTCATGATTTCTGGAAAAAGACATTGCTGTTGAGCTCTTCAAATATTTTTTTTTGGCACTTTGAGCACCACAAGCCGAGTGCCATCTAGTTCCATTATATTTGAGAGAAGGCAGACATCTCTACGGCCAACATCTCCAACACTTGGCAGCTCACACCAAAACAATTCAGATTGATAAATAGCACTACAGGTAAGAGGAGAAATATGTATTGATTGATTTGGGGCTGAACTCTCCATTTAAACCTGAGGTTTCTTATCCATTAAACTGCAAACATGGTGTGACTGATGTTGCTTTTGAACAGAGCTTCTAAATGTCCCTGTTTTGGTATGATACATCACCATGCAGACTGAAATACTTCATCAATAAACTATCACAAACACATCATGTACACACATTATAAAGTCAGTGACGTCTCAAAGTTGAAGGAGTACACAATATGGATAATATTGATACTGATAATATTGTTATTTCACCTTTACAAACAGTATCATTTGAACATTTTAATGTTCAACTTGGAGGACACACACGCCCACACACACAAAGCAGACGTAGATCACACAGACAAGAATCACCCGCCCACCTGTCCAACTGCGAACAAAGAGTGATCTTAGTCACTGTGAACAATGAGGACCATTATGATTTCCTCCGAGCTCCTGCAGCCTTTCACTAAAAGAAAAATCTACCCGAGTAGTAAATAAGCTTTATGTGTTTACTAATGGTCTGTCACTAACTCACGTCCCTGTAAAGCGTAACGAATGAGCCATGTGCAGGTGGTGACAGCTTCCTGGGTTGATATCATTACTTTCTGTACAGTACCTGTCTCCTCCACCACTACAATCATAAAATGCTCTCTGGCTACTGTGTGTTTTCGCCCAGAATTTCCATTTATATTCATTCACTCCATCTCAGAGCAGAGCAAGACAAATTAGAGAAAGACCTCTTCAGCAAATCTGGAGAAGCAGCGGGCAAATATTATTGTTTAGCCACGCTGGCAGAGCTGGCTCTAGGGATGTTAGTGTCGTCTGCCTGTTGGTTCAGACTGAAGCATCTCCACACTATTTGATGGATTTGCTATGAAATTTTGTAAACACATTAATGTGGCCCAGAGGATGAATCCTAATGACTTTGGTGGTCCCCTGACTTTTCATCTAGTGCCACCAAGAGGTCGTGGTTTTTAACTGAAATGTCTCGACAGCTACTGAATGGAAATGAAATATGCCATGAAATATTTTGCAAACACCTGCAAATTAATCATATCCCCGTCAGCCTCAACTGTACTTTGTGTTACATAATCACCTAATTTTAGGCTCAATCCCAGTACACCCCTTGCCTTTACCACTTAGCCCTTACCTCTCTGTTTTGCACGTTCATATCTAGGGTTACAGTGTCTTGATTTCAACCACAACTCCTTGTAACTCTGTTCTGAGGGGCAAAGGGACACTTGAAAACAAGGGGTAGGCCTAGAGGTAAACTTAGCATGCTCGCAGGCTAAACTATAATGGTGAATATAATAAACATTTTACCTATAAACCTCAGCATGTAAACACTGACACTGTAGGCATGTTGGCATGTTGATGTTAGCATTTAGCTCAAAGCATCGCTGTACCGAAGGGGAAGCCTCATAGAGCCGCTAGCATGGCTGTGGACTCTTATTCTTTTCTCTATTTACTGAGTTAAATTAACTGTTATGGCTGGTTTTTGCGGGATAAGGGTGATAAGGGACAGAAGAAGATGCAGGTGAGCAGGTGGGTGGGGAAAGTCCAGGCTCCCAGGAATACTGCTCAGCTTTTCAGCCATTTTTTTCCCAGTGGCCACCTGCGGCATTGTATCAAAAAAATTCCCCTGCAGCCCAAAAAGCATTTTCCACACAGACCATCATTGTAAAAGAGATGTTTGTAAAACTGTTGACAGAACATCTTGAACTGCAAATAAGGTAAATTATGAGTCATTCTATAATACATTTTTGATCTATGCAGGTGTGTGATGCATCACAATGTAAAGTTTATGAGCCAAGTGGTAACTCATGGGTGGAGACAGCAGGAGAAACACTACTGCGCATATTTAGTGGGCCGCAGTAAATCCTGAAGCTAGAAAATTTCCTTTGGCATATGTGCCAGTCTGGTGTCTAGATAGTATTATAAATTTAGGGAAACGTCAGGTAACTGCAAGGATGACAAGAGAAGTGGGAAGAGGTGTGTTGATGCATAATGGAGGCAGGTAATGGGGAAAGGCTGAGGAATGCCTGGGGGTGAAAGGCATCAATTTCCGTCTGCTACTCATCATTGAAATTCTCACATACTAACTTTCCTGTGCTGGCGACTTCATTTGCTAATTCTGTGATTTTGGGGTCAGCACCCATTATACTGTAAGTACAGTTGAGTTGAAAATGCCAGGTCTGTTTGAAAGAAGGGAACATCTGAGGGCATCTGGTGAATGGAGGGATAATGACAAAGGGGCCTGGGGAATTAGCAATGTGGCTGGAGTGAAAGGACAGAGAGACAGACTGTGACATTAACATTAAAAGGAGATAGGTTTGAGGAAATCAGTGTATGCCTTCAAACTTTTACTGGCCCTTAAATCATGACTGTAACACAAAAAATAGAATTATCCGTTGACTTGGATTCCACAAGCTGTTATCTTGGATCACTGACTTCCCGGCTCATGAGTCACGAGCAACGTCAACATAAAAAGTGATAGTCTGCAGCGTGATGCCTGCAATGTGTGCGTATACGCGTGCATGTGTGTGTAAACTTGTTTTTCAGTGGGTGTGAGGTGGGGGGAGCTTGTCAGGGTTTGTGTCAGGGGAAAAATGTTAGAAGCCAGCGCTCCACATCAGGAAAACAATCTTCATGTTAATCTGTGGCGTTAATCCTGCTCTCTCCGTGCGTCCGTGCAGCAGGTTTCATCTGAGATGTCGTCAGATGAAAAGCTGGCTTCCCAGAAATCCCATGAAGCTGGACAAAGAGGCCTTGCCTGACCTGGAGGAAACCGACTGCTACACGGCCCCCTTCAGCAGAGCACGCATGCATCAGTAAGGAGGACACGCACACAGTCATTCATACCACCTCAGAAACTCATGCATGTTATCAGAGTGTCACATAATGGCAGTGCCTGTGCCAGCAGTGTCGGATGATATTTATCCCTAAACTCCCTGTCGTACATCAGATCCATTCATGTCTGAGTTCTGGGTGAGGAATTTAAACACCAACTCTTTTATATTTGATAGCTTGCACCAGATTTCAGAACGATAAAGACAAGCTGATCATAAATAAGATATCGAAATACAGCAGCAGATGTGCATATAATGATTAGATTTCTCCCCCTTTCCCTCCTATTTTTTTCCATTTTCATTTTGATGAAACTTTGATGAAAGGCAGTTAATCACTTCCACTTTTCCATCACTTGTCAGCCTTGATGTGTGTGTGTGGTTTTTTTTAACATAACAATGCGGGAATGAGCATGAACTTTTCAGCACAAAGTTTTTAATGAGCTTTGCATCGTTATTGGCTCAGCTCTCATTAGAGGCTGTAACTGGATGATATTGATGTGTCACATGTGTTACATGATGAATAACTGAAACTGTGCACTGTTATTTTCCTCCCAGCTTCACTATCAACAATAGAGAGACCTTCTTCTCCAATTCCACCAGAAGCAGAATAGTTCATCATGTGCTGCAGCGCACCAAGTATGAGGATGGAAAATCAAAGATGGGTAAGGGGCCGCGCTCGCTGCTTACTCCTCTCGCTCCTTACATACTAAACAATATTTCTACAGTGTCACATTAATGTCGGGGGATTCCCGTGCTCATTATCTGGATATATGATAATGTACAAGTATCCATCATGGTGACCTATTTAGGGCAATGTATTCCCTGAGATGGAAGCAGAGTCTACATTTCTGCATTTTGTTTCTGTTGGTTTTACAACTTCATAGAGTGCTGCAGGAAAAAGTCCTTAAACCCCAGAAATGAGTCGGCATTTACACACTTCCGCCTTCTTTGTCTCGAAGTCAATGGTTTGTTTTAATGGGTCTTTGGTTGATGCCTGAAATAAGGTCTGTGGTTAACACAAGCTTAAGAGATTTTCCTTTTGTTCTACAACATAAAACATGTCAGTAAATACCCAACTTGTAAATCTTAAGGCTTTTACTGTATGTGTCTTAACACCAGTGGCAAGCTCCGGTGCTGAAAACATGAGAAGTGCCAAAAACCGCAGCTCTTTGAATGGCCATTTGAAGCCGGCTCAGGATGTGAATCACTGCCCATAGACAGCATGTTCGGAAATAAACATGTTTATAGCCTGGTACAAAAAAGGTTTTGGTCTCTATAACTAGTTTCCCCGTTCCCCATGACAACTGTACAGGGAAGGGTGCTTTGAGCGACAGGCTGCTGCTGATAGTGTTTTCGGCTTCTCAGTATAATCCACCCCTGGCTCCTTCACTGAGCCAGCCTCTTTCCCAAATATCATCACCTCTGGCTCCATAAAACCAAGAGGGTGACGGCCAAAGTGCCGACCTCAAGGCTTCGAAACAAGTCCGCAAACCAATATTTTTACAATCTACGCTTAAAACAGGCAGTTGCTAACAAGTAGGTTTGGTGGTGATGTTGAAGTCACGTGACCCTTGTGTAGTTAGTTTATAGCCTAACGTGTCATTGAAGATTCTCAGTCATCCAGGTCATGGTAATCATAAGTGCTATATCATAGGCAACTGGACTTGCTTGTGTTTCCTGAAGACATTTCGCCGCTCATCCAAGAAGATGAGATTGCAAAATGTCTTCAAGAAACACAAGCAAGTCCAGTTGCCTACGATATAGCACTTATGGCTCATAGCCTAACATTATCTTTTTATATCTGGTGATTGCACTGATGCTTCAAAAATCCTGAACATGCATTCGTGAAGGTGATCTTGCTGAACAAAATGTGTAAGTCTCATAAACTTCTGTTTGCCACAGAGTTTATTTTCTGCAATAATCCACAATCCACAGGAAGATCCTATTAGCTTTTTATCGAGGGAACCAGGATGATGTTAACTTCTGGGTTGGACTACAAATAAACGTCATCCCTGCAGCACTCCATTCACCAGAAACATTAGTATTAGAGCCCAAAATAATTAATGCCAATTAGTGGCAGATAAACATAGACACAATAATTCTGTATTTATTTCTGTCTCTGTGTTTTCCTGCGGTTTGGTTTATGTCTCTGAAAACCATGAGGGGCGCCAGTGAAAGAGACTGTCTAGATTTAGCTGTTAATTTGGCTTCATGGAGCGACAGTAAGGTAGTGGGGGGAATTATGCCTTTGTTTATTGTTTTTGCTGTGGGATGATTAAAATGTGGGCTGCTGCTTAGCTGTCGGTGTCATCCAACTTGTGGCTGATCCCTCCTCTCCTTCTGGCTGTTGTGTTCTTTGGTGTCGGCAGTTACCAAACTGCCTGTCCACTCCCACATCTACTGTCTTGTCTGACTGCCTCTGACATGTTTTGCTGATTAAAGTTTGGCCTTGAAGGGCTAGAACGGATTTCACATTAATATTTTAATACTCTTGACCACTCTACTTTCCAACAAATAAGATCAGCTCTGCCACAAGAGTGGAAAATCCTTTTCAAATCCACCCCTCCCTGCTCCTGCTCCCACTATCTACAGTCTCAGCCGGGGGATGACAATGCAAATGAAAGCGCTATTGTCCTGTGAAACATTGCATTTCATTCATTACTGCTTCATACACAGTGCAGGACCTGCAGCTGATTCAGCCAGTTTATTGTGATTGAGTGATTTTACACAGTGATTTGTGGTCCAGAAAAATGAAAAAGGTCATTTTCAAGTGTTCGCAGCTATTTGAAATCCTAACATGAGTGTTTTAGGCCTCTAATGTGCTTGTTTAATGCAGCTTGTCAGTTACGTAATGCAGTAAACTGTGTAAGAGTGGGTTTAAATGAAGCTCTCATTGGACCCTCTCTGAATCGTGACTGGTGCTGAATTTTTAATGTTGTCCGTATGCTTCTCTGGCTGGTTTATCTGCATCCTTTGACATGACATTGTTTATTCTACTGCAGGCATCAACCGGTTATTGGGCAACAACACATATGAGGCCGCATTCCCTCCTCATGAGGTGAGAGGATTTTTATTTGTACGAGATTCACAAATTGTAAAAGTCCTCCTGTAATGTGACTTTCTTTACTCTTTGTCTCATCAGGGCGGCTACAAGAGCAGACACCCGATTAAGACTCACGGTGCTCAGAACCACAGGCATCTTCTGTATGAGCGCTGGGCCCGCTGGGGAATCTGGTACAAATACCAACCTCTGGATCTCATCAGGTATTCAACACTGCTTCAGGAGCTGTTTTTAGAGGTTTACATGAGCTCTGGTGTCCTGGTTATGAGCTTTGTTATGTCTTTGATCATACCCAGGATGTGTTGTTTAAACAGAACATAATGTAAAACAGTTATTTGTCCCTGGTTATAAAGATATCCAGGTTTCTGATCATAGTCTACTCTCTAAACAGGCTTCTTTAAAAAAAATCTCTCCCTGACATCCCAGTATGTCTGATATTTCTGGACTGATGGAGTAACTGTAACTGTTGAGAAATTGTTGAAGTGTGACTCCGCTTTGGTTTATGGCTGCCTTGGCACTGCTGAGTTTTAGCACTGTGTTCTCTGAAGAGTGACAAGGAATAGCTTGACATTTGGGGAAATACACTTATTCACTTTCTTGCCAAGAATCACTGTAGGTGAGAGGATCAATACCACTCTTGTGTGTGTGAAGTACAAAGCTCGAACCAGGAGACGACGAGATAGGTTTTGCATTGAGACCAGAAAGAGGGGAAAATGTTATAGAACTCCCTTAAAAACACAAATTATCTTTTAACTTTTGAAAAATCCAGGCCAGCTATTCCCCCTTCCTCTTCCAGTCCATGCCAAGCTAGACTAATTGCCTCTGGAGATATTATAAATTTGTCAACCATTAGAGATTTTTTCTATTACCAAGATAGGTGTACCTTTAATATCTCCAATGGTACTGTGGGGATGCTGTAAATCAATAAGCCGATCTGCTGTATGACAGTATTGGATTTTAAGCTGCTATTATGTTTATATTTATAATAATCTTTCAGTGATGCTGTGAAAATAATGTGACAGTGGTCACTCATAGTGATAAATCTACAGAAAATTATCACCAGAATCTCCCATCAACTTTACAGAACTGCACACTACCTGATCAGTACCAAACAGCAAACAGACACAGTTTAGAGACCAGCTGGTGAACATAGTGGAGTATTTAGCGGCTTCACAGACAGATATTTAACCTCAGGACTTGGTAGAGACCAAAATCAGATGGAGAGGAAATTTTGAGAGTTTGTCTGAAAACAGACCTCACACAGGTGGCTGCGGGGGTATTGTTGTTTCCATGATCCTGTTTAAAATCAGTCTAAAATAAAAACTATAAAAGCTAGAGCATTCATTTTTTTTTTGCAGCAGATGTGCTTGCAATAATGTCATTACGTTTGGCTACAAATGGTCCAAAAGACTTTTTTTTTGTGATCTATGACACAGTTTCAATAGGTTTATCAATTATTATGGTTTACTGACGTACATAACCTTTTAGCTTGGGTTGTACAGATTTTAGGGATGTGACGCATCTGAAAGTACCTCGAGAAATGACATCACAATAAGCAGGAACACCAGGATATGCACTGGCGCACTGTTTCTATGGCAGAGTTCAAAGGGTGGAGGGAAAATAATTATTAAGGCCTTGAAAATGTTTGGAAATAGACATATGGGTCCTTGAAAGTGTTTCAATTTCTTTACAGTATTTTGTGCAATAATAGAAATTGAAGTTCTTTTGACATTGCCCGCCATCACTGTAACAGCACAACTGAGAAATGTTCATTTCAACATTTGAGCCTCTCTTTATAATTGTTGTCTGTGAGCTTCTGTAAAGCCCCATACTCCTCATCACAAAAATTATATCTTGGTTACAGACAGCTATGAGTGCTTATCCTAAAACCAGGGACCATAAGGGAGTTGCCTGATGCAGCTAATTGTCACTGAGCTGTTGTACTGTAGCAGTTGTGAGATTTGTGTTTTGCTCAAGGGCACCCTGACAGCTGTGGTTTAGGAGGCAGATAGAGTTATTGATTCCCACCACAGCATTGTACCGTGTGACCTTTCAGCCCAGCAGCCTCCCTATCCATGAGGCTACCACAGTACAATAACTACACCCACAACTCTGCTGCAGGAGAGCATGGCCAGGTTTAATCAACAGGCAGCAGCTTATTGCTGGGTTCTGAACACACTGTCTCTCTGTTTGTCTCCTAGACGTTACTTTGGTGAGAAAATTGGTCTTTACTTTGCGTGGTTGGGTTGGTACACCGGTATGCTGATTCCTGCCGCCCTGGTTGGTGTTTTTGTCTTCCTCTATGGTCTCTTCACCATGGACTCCAGCCAAGTCAGGTCCGTTCACACAACCTGTACACCGCATGTATTAATATAAATGTAGAATGTGTCATTTAAAATATGATTGATTCTTGATTGCTGCTGTCATTTCCTGATTTCTTGTCTCACCAGTAAAGAGATTTGTGAAGCCAACACCACCATCATGTGTCCAATGTGTGAGGAAACCTGTGAGCCGTGGACGCTGAGTGACAGTTGTGTCTATGCCAAGGTCAGTGCAGTTCTGGTATTCATCCGTCAACACAGCCTTTAAGTATGTTAGTGTTAGGTATCAAAAACTGCCATCACCCCTTAATCTAGATAGTTTTCACTCCTATTTTGCAAAGTGCACTGTCACTATTGAGATACATTAAACATCACCTCCCTTTTTGGAATAAAAAGAATGATCAGAAATAACAACTAGAGAGTCATCAAGTTGTCTTTTATAATTTGGGTATGATTCATAATAACAGAGATCGTGGAGCTTATAATGAATCATGAGTCATTTTAAAAATACACTGACATACAGTGAGTCAACAGCTTTTGAATTACATTTTAAAGGTTTGGTGAGACATTTTTTTGAAATACACTTACTTGCTTTCTTTACTTGCCAAAAGTTAAGTAAGAAGATCAATACTCTCATATCTGTCTGCTAAATATGAAGCTCCAGCCAGCAGCTGATTAGCTTAGCGTAGCACAAAGACTGGAAACAAAGATAAACATCTGGCCTCTCTTTGTTCAAGGACAAAACCAAAACTTGTCTTTTTTATATTAAAGTTTGGTTTTTCCAACCTGCACCCTATTTTCCATTATTTTTGTGTCTCATTGACTAATTAGAACAAAAATTTTGAAAGTTTTTCAGTATCAAGCGAGATCACTGCAGCTTTAAGCCTATAAAATGAAGCCTACTTTCTTTATTACACTGACTGGCTCAAATTATTATTCTAAATCTCTGAAAACTTATGGAAAGGAACCCTACAAAGGTTGACCTCGTTGTTAAGGGGTAACTTTTTGTTTAACCATTAATAACCATAAATCACCATCGGCAAACCCACCAGACTCCTTTTAAATTACAATAATCTTATCATCATAAAATAAACTTTATTTAAAGTCGACAGAAACAAAATAAAACTTGCAAGAATCATCTTTGTTAATCAGCCCTGGTTTGGCTGAAATAAACCCTTAATTCACCCAGTTAGATGTGAAACTGTGCTGTCTCTATTCATGCTAAAATTACCGATAATTTAAATGAACTTGGTGAGTTTGCTGATTGTGATGTTGAGGCTGTTACTAGTTAAACAAAAAGGATCTTACTCTTCAAAAAAAAAAAAAAATCTGTGTCTGTCTCTTCCATAAATTGTCAGACACATATAAATCAGAGCCTGTCAGTGGCAAAAACGAGCACCTATAGCAGACGTAAACTGACAGTACGAACGTGCTTATGTAATTACATTAAAGCCAATTTCACAGCTGCTGGCTGCAGCAGGCTCATTCAATCCTGGATTAGCTTCAAAAACTGTTGATCCCATTAATCACTTAGTCACTAAAATATGGGAAAATAGGGTCCAGGTTGAAAAACACCAGATGTACCCTTTAAATAAACGAGCTATAACACTGAGCTTTAGAGGTGCTGTTAGCCAAATTTCTTTCTGGTGGACAGGGCCAGGCTGGCAGTTTGAAAATAAGTCACACTTGTTTGTATGACTGATTCATGCCACCATTTCAGGAGGAACTTTTTCAGAGCAGCCCTTCATGTGCTTGTGTTTCTAGGTGACCCATCTCTTTGATAATGGCGGCACTGTGTTCTTTGCCATCTTCATGGCTATCTGGGGTAAGTGGAGGCTGTTTTTTTTTTTTTTTTTGTATGTCCCTCTTCCTGGTTTTGTGAACACTTGTTGTATTACATCAAGATGTGCCTCTCTTGATACAAACCCCTCTGGAATTTAAATCTATTTATACAATAGTGTGTCAGTGCTCATGCTTCCACTCTGCACTCAGCTCCTTCAAACACATTAAGCTCCTCAACCGAGAATCCAATACAGTAAACACTCTGCGGTGCAAACACAGAAAATCTTCACTTTGTAACACATTTGTTGGTGAATAAATCGTGGTCAGGTTTCTCAGATTGAGCATCTGCATTTACACTCCCAGTGCCGTCCTGATGTAATTTGTCGGATAATTAAACATTTCTCCGAGGGGGAGACGGCAGCATTTGGCCATCAGGGTTGCAGAATTGCACCATGATAGCTGTATAAGACAGCTACGGTTCCCACAGCTATAATATCTTAATAATGTAGAGTGTGAGCGGCATCTGGCCGGGATCCATCTATCTGCCAGTGTTGTAAATAATCACCTGTACCCAGAGGGAACTCTTGGCACATTGTGTTCTGTGTTTGGGCTAAATGAAGGCCAAGGAGAGCCGAGGGAGGTTCAGCCCGCCTTCGCTGACTGAGTTTTGCAGCTCTGAATCCTGCATAAGGGCTTTTGGCAATGTGGACCAAAGTAACAGTACTGCACCACTGAGTGAGTGCACTCCAGGTCTGCTGTGTGTGAGCGAGATAGAGATGAAAAATTGGTTAGCCCAAGGGACTGAATGTAGGCATCTGAGAAGGCTGCTTTTCTCTCTCTCTCTTAAAACAAAAGTGGGTCAAGCTATATTAAACTTCAACATCTTTAACAGCAGCCAAAGTTGTTCTGACTGAGGATTGAAATTCTGGTGCTTTTTAAGGTCACTATATTCCTCTGTGTGACCCAAATTTATCTCCAACACTGGAGTCATGAAGCATTTGTAAGTATCACTGCATGCAATTGAGATTGCACCAATCAGAACAATACACGAGGTGACATATACGCTTAGCTACCAGCTGAGCTGACTGGTAGATTAGACTCTTGCCGTATCAAGTCGGCAAAACAGCAAAAACGTCCTTCTTGCAAAGGAAAGACTCGAGTGCCGTCTTCTGTTCCTCTTTTAGAGAAAAAGTCAAGTCTAACTCAGTCACTGTAGCGGCCAAAGCCGTTTCAAACAATTAGTGTTCATCCGAAGCCATCTTGCAATGTTTACTGACTGATTCCGGACTTCGTCGTCGCAGCGCTGTCATCATCTGTTTAGCTCACCTCTGGCCCGCCTATATCAGATACACCGATGTGATTGGTGCAGCTCGGTTTCATGGGCATAGGTAATAATCATCATTACTGATTGCCAGAGTGACTCGCTGAGCAAATTCAAATCGTGCTCTTGCGAGAACTCTGGATTTCCAGGGTAGGAGTTGTTTTACTTTAAATGTATTAACAAATAACACATGTAAGGCTGCCACTAACAATTAGAATCAAGAAATCTGATTACTTTTTTTCTCGATTAATTGCTTAGTATAAAAACTGCCACAAAATAGTAAAAAAAAGTCCCTCAAGTACACCATGCTCAACTTCACCAAACCACAGAACGTATGGGTTGTAGTGGGCCAATCATAGGTTGCATCATATCAAAGGATGTTTGCAGTGATCGCGCAAAATGTGAGCAAAACCATGCAAATAGTCTATCTTTTTAGTCATCGTTTGACTGGGTTATTTCAGCTGATACCTTAGAGATACTGAGTACAGATAACCCACCCTAGCTGGAACTGAGGAATGGTTCTGACTGTTTGCTTTAAAAAATGACTCAATTATTAAAGGTATACTGTGCAGGGAAAAAATGTGTAGTATCGTAGAAAAGTAATCCCTCTCAGTCATCACTTACTACCCACGAGAAGTGTGTGGCGGTGTATTTATCTGCAGAGACTCTGCTTTCTGCCTGTATTTTATGATTTTCTTCTTCTTTTGCTGTGTTCAGGACGTTCCTTGGCAGAGCATGCAGGTGAGGTTGTGACTTAATAAAAAGTTAGCAACCAGTAGGGCTGGGTTGCCTTTAAGACCTGGGTCTCCAGCAGACGGCCCCAGCACTGCCAAATTATTGTTTTGTAATTAAAGTTTCACTTCAGGTGTTTGTTTTGTTGGCCTGAAAAATGTTGAAAACCCCTGATTTAAGGTATTGACCAATATAGTTCAGTACCAAGTAGTATTTCTCCAGTCAAGCCTTATCTGCATCCTTTTGGACCCAGATTGAGAGAAAGTGACTATCTGTGTATTTCGCTCACAGCCAATCACCACAAGTGTTTCTCAATGTGGCATGTGATTGGCCCACTACTGCAGCACCTACAACCCATACAGAGCTGACATTGGGAACACCTTGAGCAGGTCACCAGACTGTAACAGGGGCTGACACACAGAGACGGACAACCATTCACGCTCACGGGCAGTTTAGAGTCACCAATTAATTTAACGTTCATGTCTTTGGACTGTGGGAGGAAGCCGGAGTACCTGGAGAACACCCACGCTGACACAGGGAGAACATACAAACTCTGCACCAGGAACACTCTTGCTCATTGTTTCAGCTCCAAACACGTCAGATGTGTAGAGGAGCTGCGCTGAGGCTGCACAGCACTGATCCAATACTCATGTCAGTTTTCATTAGAGCTTTGTTCCTCTGCTACAAAATCACACGTGTTTTAAAATGTATGTCTAATGAAAACTGACAAAAGAGCTGAATCAGTGGTTTAGTGTTACAGTGTGCTGTCCATCATAGATCATACGTGATTGCACTGTTGTTTTCCGCTGGCTCTAAGGTCTGCCTGCCACTGCCTTTGCTCTAATGCTACTAAGACACATTTTTCCACATATGTTGAGCCACATAATGTTGATTCTGAGACGTGTGCGTGTCGTTCAGCCTTTATAAAAGCCTTTTTTTTCCTGGTGTTATGTATCTGTAATAAACCAGAGTACATGAAGTCTTGACAGAGACAGATTACCGACATCATCTCTGGTGTTGTGTTCAGCTCAAGTCACAATAGATTCCTACACAAAGGAAACAATGCCTCCAGAGTGAGTTGTGCCCACAGAAAGCTTCACTTTTGAAGTCTTTCAACACAAAATGGATCCCGCCTGACAAAGACAAGACTTGGGGGTGAAATATTGTACTCGTAAAGCCTGTTTGCCGTTGCCACTTTTCCTGAACTTCTCCACAGAAACGAAAGCAGTCTTTGAACTGAAGGCTGTAATCAGTTTTCATAATGGGCTGTGCACGTCACTGCAGCCATGTTCCACTCAGGATATCTGTCTGCTGTGTAGTGTTTGCTTAGTGTCCACAGTGAATGAAAGTCTCCTGATTATCAATCACAGTGTGCTACAGATTAAAAATCAATCAATAATGTAATAGATTCCTTATCCCTCCTCAGCCACAGTATTCCTGGAGTTCTGGAAAAGGAGGAGGGCAGAGCTGACTTATGACTGGGATCTCATTGATTGGGAGGAGGAAGAGGTACGTCAGCAGTATCCTCAAAATAGATCAGTGAGCATTTGATTACCTCAACACATATTCTAAATTTGGCACTGCTTATGCGATATAAAAAGAAGAAGAATATACAGTTCAATAGTTCACGCTGGATTATATTTTGTGAATCAGGAGGAGCTGAGGCCTCAGTTTGAAGCCAAGTACTCCAGGGTGGAGAGAGTCAACCCCATCTCTGGCAAGCCTGAGCCTTTCCAGCCCTTCTCAGACAAACTCAGCCGGCTCATGGTGTCTGTGTCCGGAATATTCTTCATGGTAAACCCTTTGATCTTTGAATAATCTCCCCTTTTGGGATTCAGGCACAGAGTGAGATCACCCTTATTTTGTGTGCCACCTTTTGAGCCTTTATGATGGTGCCAGCAGTGGCATAACATCTCCCCCTGCTGGATGAAAAGTGTATTGGGAGGCCTCTGATGGCCTAATTTCTCCTGTTTACTGATTACATTTGAATGATGAGTTTGTTTAATTGAATAGATGTTTTACTCGATAGGTCTTCCTTTTCATGCTGCACTGTAATTCATTATAAGATAACATTAAAGCCTAATCTGACATGTTTATCACACACATGCATGTAACATCCCCTCCACTTTGCTTCCCTCTCTCCATCATCTGCACTTAGATTTCCCTCGTTCTGACAGCCGTGTTTGCTGTGGTGGTTTTCCGTCTAATTGCGATGGAGAAGTTTGCTTCCTTCAACTGGTATTTTGTGAAGAAGAACTGGCAGTTCGCCACCTCTGGCACCGGCGTCTGCATCAACTTTATGATCATCATGTCTCTCAACGTGGTGGGTGTCTGGACAAGCATCATCTGGCACGTTTACATGTTCTGTCCAACCAATGTTTCATGAAACATTTACTTTGAACTTTGTTCCAGGAAACCTCACATCCACAGCCAGACAGACGTTTTGTTTTTTGTGCTGAGATTCCTGTTTGTCTCTCTCTTTTTTTATGATGATATGAACCTTTTTCCTATTGATGCTTATGAGTGCTATCATCTTGTCCAGGTGTATGAAAAGGTGGCCTATCTGCTGACAAATTTAGGTGAGTATTGTCCACATACTGCATGCATTTCTGCTTTCATTCCCAGATGCTTGGCAAGCATATTTTTTCTCCCTCTTCCACCCCATGTAACCCCTCTTTCTCCCTCCTCAGAGCACCCACGGACGGAGTCTGAGTGGGAGAACAGCTTTTCTCTGAAGATTTTCCTGTTCCAGTTTGTAAATTTAAACAGCTCCACATTTTACATCGCTTTCTTTCTCGGGAGGTAGGCCGGCTGCCATGAACTCTACAGTTCATGTTTACAGTGAATTTAATGAGCAAAGATGTTTCATTTCAAACTCCCATGCCATGACGTCTGCCAAGACTCCTTCTCTTTCCCTGCTCACTGTATATTTACTCTCAAACCTCATGTTTCTCCATTTACAAAAACTGCCACCACTAGAAATGTAACCAAGCTGTGGTTTATCGGACATAATTAGCACCTTTAAGTGTCTTTTTTCTCCCTGCTCAGACTTTGTTAGTTCTCCTCTGATTGAATTTTGCAGCTAATGTTGCCAGTCTCAATCTGTTCAGGTTTGCTGGCAGGCCTGGAAAATACAATAAACTCTTTAATCGATGGAGACTGGAGGAGGTGAGTGCAATTAGGCATCATCATAAGTGTGCCGATTATTGCCTGCTGTTCTAGGATAAATTTAGAATTGCCACGTAATTCATCTTTCTAATGATCCGCCCGTATCTTACTATGTGAACCATTAATCTCTCACATAATTACTGGGATTTTGAATTTTAATTATCAAAAAACAGAATGGGATGAAGGGTGCCCCAGGATTTGCTCATGGCTTTGAATTACGCGGCATGAAATATGGATGTTACAGTTTTATTTTAATATATTTTTCCCAGTGTCACCCGAGTGGCTGTCTGATTGATCTGTGCCTGCAAATGGGAGTCATCATGTTCTTCAAACAAATCTGGAACAACTTCATGGAGCTCGGTTATCCGTAAGTAATATTTTATTGTAATCATGTGGTTCTTTCTCTATGAACCATTAAAACTGCCTCATTAAATTCTTAATGCTGTAAATTTAGGTGATTGGCAGTTTACAAACTTGGTGTAATTTGTGTAGTTTTTTTGTCCTTTTAGCTCATTAGCATATGAAAAGGTTTTCTCTTCTGCAGAAACACGTCAAATCCGCCTGCGTGGGGCTTAGTAACAGGGCTCCAGCAGTGCTCAGTGAATTGTCAGAAATAATTGCTTTGAGTTGACAGTTAGCTACTTGCTCCGTTTTCAGTTTGCTGCAGAACTGGTGGTCTCGTAGGAAGATGAAGAAAGGAGGTGGTGGAGGGCAGAATGTAGAGAACAAAGCCCAGCTTCCACAGTGGGACAAAGACTGGAATCTGCAGCCGATGAACGCCCATGGACTGGTGGACGAATACCTTGAAATGGGTAAAACATCACACTCTTTTTGAGTGTTATATTTGACTGAAGAGAGAGGGAAAACATTCAAAGTATGAACATTGTTGGTGCCAGAGTTTAGATGGACATCCTCTGAAGTTCATCCACATGATTTTTTCCTTTGCAGTCCTCCAGTTTGGCTTCACCACCATCTTTGTAGCAGCATTCCCGCTGGCTCCTCTCCTCGCTTTGCTCAACAACATCATTGAGATTCGACTTGACGCCTACAAGTTTGTCACTCAGTGGAGGAGACCCATGCCTGCCCGAGCCACTGACATAGGTCCGTGTGATCTCTGACTGCTCCCACACACCTCCTCCCTGTGTCTCACACACAGTGTCTGTTGTATTTTTAGATCACAGACGCTTTTTTCCCAACAGTACAACATTGTGGGAACCACAGATTTTCTATTCTATGGGGAGAGATATGTTCCCATATCCTCAGCTTCTGCACCGCCATATGCTGCACCTCACCTCCCACCAGCCCATCTCCCCATATGATTACAAACAACACCCTCCAACTGCCATATAATATATGGCCAAATGTTTCTGTGGCACGTTGCCCTGTAATTAAAGGAATAATCCACCCTGAAACATTTAGAAATCTGCAGCTGTAACAAGCACATGATGTGTCAGTCACACAGAATCAAAGAGGAAAGCTTCTTTGTAGGTTTAAGCCGACATTTACTGATCATACAAAGATATATCTGATACAGAAAAGGCAGAGAGATGATTTTTCTCCACTGACAGTACAGAAACCTTGTTTAGACTTATTGTACTGCAGCCCAAAAACAGTTTACCATCATTTTGGCCACAGTATATGGCTGTATATGTATATTTAAATAATGTGTCTTTTCATCTCTAGAGGCTGTTGAAACTTATTCTGGTAAATTATGTAAGTTGCTCGTTACGACATTAAGAACAATAATACAGCAGCAAACAACTATAAGCTATATAAAGATATAGTGGAGTTATGGTTTCTTGATCAGATAATAAAGTCACCCTGCCTCTCTGTGTGTTGTAATCTGAGCTTTTCTGTTCTTCGTTGTGGTAGAAAGCCTGGCAGAGTGTGTATGTTAGCACGTGTGAGGCCCTGTGTGTGTCCCACTGGCATTATTTTATTCCCAAGCGTGTTCCACCTTGTCCGAAACACGCTTGGGAGAATAAAAATCGTCCATCCCACTCGCTGGCTAATTTCCACCTTACGTGAGCTGCCTTGTAATGTCTCTGGAAAGCTGCAGCGGCCACTCCCAGCTCAGTGACCTGCGGCTATTTGATTCTGAAGTGCGGCCAAACTGGTGGTCAGGGATAGTTTGACCTTCTTCCCACCTGAAACACATGCACAGCGCCCTACCTCCAGTTACCCCCCTGTTTGTTCTGGCAACACTGTTGCCCTTGTTAGCACGGCTCAGCCACCTCCATGTAAAGAGCTGTGTGCAGGAAATCCTGGCTCAGACTCTGAATCATAGATGTACTCTGAATGTTGTTCACAGCTCTTTTAACTGAAGAGAAGTAAATGAAAGGTAGAATTTCCCCTCTCAGTTGTTTGTCATTATCCTCTGCTCAGTGCACTTTAATGTACATTTCACTGGAATTGTGTTCCATATGATTTTATGTGATAAACTGATTGATGTATAGATTGTTTCACCTTTAAAAGGCTTTGAAGCCAGACAAAACTTAAGTAGATGAAGTCATGCAGATTTATAGAAGTTTCCTGACTGTCCTCCTCTCCACTTTGTCTGTCAGGTATCTGGCATGGGATCCTCGAAGGAATTGGCGTGCTGGCAGTCATCACCAATGCCTTCGTCATCGCTATCACCTCAGACTACATCCCCCGCTTTGTTTACGCCTTCAAATATGGCCCATGTGTGGACAAGGGACACAACCACAGAGATGAGTAAGCACCGATGTGTAAGCTTCAGACATATCCGGCAGAGTGGCTCGTGTTATGGTCTGATAGCTCCTCGTCTCCTCTCGTCCGTCAGGTGTTTGCGAGGCTACATGAACAGCAGCCTGTCTGTGTTTGAGATGGAGGATCCGAAGAACAGCAGCCAGGTTAGGTACTGCAGGTACAGAGACTACAGAGCGCCGCCCTGGAGCGTAGAGCCCTATGAATTCACCCTGCAGTTCTGGCATGTCTTGGCTGCCAGGCTGGCCTTCATCATCGTCTTTGAGGTTTGTCAGCATTTCTTTTGTGTGTGTTTAGCAGCTAAAGACAACCAGCTAAAAGTCTGTTAAACTACACAATGTTTTGTAGATTTCAATATTTTTCTTTTACTTTTCTAATTTATGCTGCTGTCATTCTTAACTGGAAACCTCACAAGCCCAAGTGAGGTGATTTTAATGCTTTAATTGAATCTTGCTGCCACAGTATGTTGTGGAATTTTGCTAAAAACCCACAGAATAAATCCCAGATTATATGGTGCTCCAGCTAGAAAAAGGCACCATGTTTTTCTTCTTTCCTTGATAAGTTGACAAGATTTTCCCCTGACTGCGCTGCCTTGTGCAATGACTTTTACAGTGATAAAAACTGGCATAAAAAACACCTATAAAATATTATAGGGCACATTAAGTTTTTTATTGTGGTGCACACAGTGTTAACCTTTGCATGTACATACTGACAACAGAAGTGTGTTAGCTCTGTGGCAGTTAACTCATAAATGATTAATGCTTCCCTCAGCACCTGGTGTACGGGATCAAGTCCTTCATAGCATACCTCATTCCGGACATGCCGAAGGATCTCTGTGATCGCATGAGGAGGGAAAAGTACCTGATGCAGGAGATGATGTACGAAGCAGAACTGGAGCACCTGCAAAAGGAGCGGAAGAAGAACGGACGGCGTTATCACCACGAGTGGCCTTAGCTTTTATCCCCACGTCTCCACTACACGCCGCACAGCCCTCAACTCACAGGCACGACCTCCCCCTGCCTGCTTACTTATGTATTTTAGCTTTGAGAGTCTAGCTTCACTCGGCTGATTCTGTACACCAAAGACACCCTCGTCAGTCACCAGATCCTCCCCCAAACCTGTCTGGCTTCAGGCTGTGACCCCGACCACTCCCTCGCCATCTGTTCCACGTCCAGTGTTGGCGCTGCGCTCGGTTTTTGGCTCTGACACTCTCCTACCTGCCCCGCCCCGATCCCTCACCTGGCTTCATCCAGCAGGTTGCCCTTGGGTCTGTCCTGTGTCATGGCTTCACTTGGGAAACCTGTGCAATTGTAATGTTTACTATGCAGATCAAGGGCTGCAGATCACCACTGTTCACTTTTGGCACCCATCCTGCACTCTCTCTCTGTGTGGCAGCTAGCACTCCGCTTCAACCCTGTGTGGTGCCGCTCGCAGCATGGCCGTGTTTTCTCTCCCGTGAGCATCAGCAGAGCCGCCGCCAGGTTATATGTGACAGAGCTACTGTGGCACTTAGCGTTCCTTGTTGCAAAAGAGATTCTGGTGATGTGGCTACCAAATACAATGGATACTGTTCTTGCAAAGCGACTGTATATTGCCCTTGAAGCATGCTGATTAATATTTGCGGCCATTTCGTAAACTGCAAAGAAAAAAAACAACAAAAACAACAGCACTCATTGTGGAGGATGTGAACATCCATTCAGTACATTTGACAAAGAATTCTCTATGACATTATATAATGTGCATGGTAATATTGTTTTGTACCTTTTGATAGACAAAGTCCCTGTCTTGATGCCTGGTTCACGTGTGTCTGTACTCCTCGGTGTGAGCTGTGTGTTAATCTCTGTTTGTGCTACTGCTGAGCTTGACTGTCCTGAGTTGGGAAAATGTGAACTTAGTGCGATTTGATTGTGCCTACAGTTGTGCGCACCACAATTGTGTCACCAACATCACGTGTGCCTGTTTGTGCTGCACGTGCTTTTTTTCAAGTGCAAGAAATACTCTCTCTCGTTGTTCTGTTGTGTGATTTTCTGTAAACTCTCTGAACTCTCCTGGTAGGATTTATTTTGGATGTGAGTCACACCACAGTACCTACTCGGGTCTCAGCTAATGGCTCCGAAACACGGTATACGTTGTAATGTGACTCCCATCATGAACAATGTATACACTCGCATGCAGGAGCCGCAAATCTGCTCTTCCGTTCTGCACTCGCAGCCTGTTTTTCATTTGTTGTTGGAAGCCCTGGAGCGTGGTTGAAACTTGGATCACTCCTTTGACATACCTGTGGCTTTGGATGTTCAGCTTGCAAAGAACATCCATCCACTGTTCCTCACTCACACCAATACATTTCAGTTCTAGTCCTCTGCTAAGCACACGGTCAGGCATGGTTTCAAGCTGCTTCCCGACCTTTTACTGATGTGAAACTGAGAAATTTGTTACATGCAGAGTCATGACCTTTTCTTGTGGTCAGTTCTGATGTCATGGAGCAGCGTGTTTTTGGGAACTCAGGAAAATAGGCAGCATGAGCGACGCATCCATCTGTGAGGCTGAGTCAGAATCATAATCATTTCCTGTTTCATTCATGCTGAGATGGAGAGTTGTGGAGTGAACCACATTAATGAGGGGGTTTCTGTTTTGTAGGTGAGGAGAACTTTAAAGTTATACTCTGCAGGATTTTCCTAAAAAGCAATTTATAGTCTCACACAGAAGTAATCCCTCACACTCATCACTTTGGACCCATGAGAAGTGAGTGGTGGTGTATTTATGTGCAGAGGCTCTGCCCTCTGTCTGTATCCTCTTTTTTTTCTTCTTATTTGCTGTGTTTGGGACGTTTATGGGTGTTTTCTTTCAGAGCGCACAGGTGAGGTTGGAGCTATAAATCAAGGTAGCGACCAGGTGCCAAACTGTAAGCAGCAGGCATCCAAGAGACACAGCACAGAGAAAATGCAAATAGCAAGGCAAAACGCCAAACGAGAGTGAATCTGGGGTCGGCTTTTACTGTCACTTTCGCTGGCGAGTGTGTCAACAAAGAGTAACCGATGATCCTGCACAGTATACCTTTAACTTTGACCCAGGAGCTCCAGTACAGGTCATGTTGATCATATGATGGCAAATATAACAAATATCACTACCCTGAATGCATTAGCACAACACTGGAAAAACTCTTCATTTTACAAGAGTTGTACATTATTTGTTCTTTTATTGATTTTGCTGTTAGTTGTATATACATTTTACGATGTATGTAATGTTTTTATATTTTTTATTTTGTGCTATCAGTACAAGTTCACCTGTTTTCACCCTCAGATAAACAAAGTAACGTCCACATTTCTCAGGTGTCCTCTGAATGTTTTATATTTTCTAAGATGCAATCAAAGGCGTCCTGCTTTTTAAGATATATATTTTTGCACTGCAGTGCATTTGCATGACTATGATGCACACTCACAGTTAAAAGCATGTTTGATTTTTCTTTGCATAATCACAGTAACTATATTAGAGCAGATGCAATCACACAGTTTATTATGGAGACATGATGGAAGATGCTGGTTGAGGTCCTGTCTACATGTATGCAGATATTTTTGAAACGATACCCACTGTTCTAAAAAATAATTCTGTCCACATGACCTTCATTTTCCAAAATATCTCTGTCCACACTAGAGTGCAAAAAATGACTCCAAACGCTTGCTGGCGTTAGCTTTCTTCAGCACTCTCCCCTCCTCACAAAGTTAGGCTAATGACATGCTAACATTTTCCTTTCAATCCTCATCGACAACAGTCCCACTCTGGAAAGTGTCCCACCATCTGCTGGTTCAACCGTTGTTTGTAGCGGACCTTAAACTGTGGACACTGAGGTCAAGCAAAGCATTGGGTGCAGCAGACGCCCACATTCGTCCATGAACTGTTGCAGCAATACTAAGTTGAAGTATAAGGTAGTCATTAGACCAAGCAGTGCTAAAAAAACATTTGCAAACCAATAGTCCACCATTGTTGTTGTTGTTTACAGCATAGCCTTATTACACAAAGTAAAAATGGGCATGCAGGATTATGTTTCCCAAAAGCTTCGTTTTATATGTCCACACAGATAAACAGTAACCAGCATTTTTGAAAATCTGCACCATAGACAGTGTTTTAAAAATCTCCCTTGTAGTGGCCTAAAACTTTAAACTTAGAGGAAAATATTTGTTCACAAAAATATCTGTTACCTGTTGATGGGATCTGAGATGTTTTCAGGTCATAGTGTTCATTCCATCGATCACAATCATTTCATTCACAAGAGAGAGATACCTGTTTTTAAATCTCATTCCAACACTTAGAAAACTAGTCCAGGTTTTCAGAATATCTTCCCTGCTATGTGAACATTGAAAATCTATGCATGTTGTTATCCTTGAATTTGACTTTGAAGCCGATGTAAATGTACTGGTACATTTGTACTGTAGAGTATGCATGACCTAACACCTGCTTTGTGCAGAGCTACCTTCTGTAAAGTTGTTAACGGCATCTTAAACATATCACCTCCCCTTTTTTTCAGTTGTGATTCTTTTTGGAAGTCCGGACAAGGCCTTTTATGTTTCATGATGACGTGGCAGAATTTTAAACTGTAAGAATATTTTCTAAATAAAAACTTGGACTCCAGACATATTTATATAATCTGGCCTGGACTGAATTGGAAGGAGAATCTGATAAAACTAAACATTCTCAGACTTGCTCTGTTTGAACGCTCAACTGGGAATCAGAGCTATGTTTAACCTCTTCCACTCCAACCCTCCCCACCATAGACCCATGTTTTGGCTGGAGATCTCAAGGGGGAGATAGTAGGTCACCAGTTTATGTCCCACAGAAGTGGTAAACATTGTTTGAAAACTGGGAACCTGAAGATTAATTTGAAATACAGCTCAGCACTTTTCAAGTCATAAATATGTAAAAAAAAAAACCCATTGTGTTTTGGTTAGGCACATATTCAGACTATTTGGTAATAAATGTAAGCATTTTTTACCACTTAAGAATTGACAAAAATGGTCAAATATCCCTCCAAAATACCACAGTTAGACACTAAGACCTTGTGTAACACCATTGAAAAATCCATCCATGCACATTGTACCCACAAGAATTTCCATTCATACCCAATTTAGGCAATTCAAAGACTGTTTACAAACCCCAGAGTGCAGAAATTTTCGAAGACAATAGGCAAAAATAATATGTTTTCGTGAGGAAAAACATCAATGTTTGCATGGGATTCGCACAAAGTGGGTATGTCTGTAAAGTGGAGACTTGTGGGTACCCATAAAGCCAATTTCATTAAGATATCTTGTGCTGAGAGGTCAGGGGACTCCTATGAAAATGGTCATACCAGTTTTTCCCTTTCTAAACTTAAACCTAACTTTGGAGTGTTATTTAACCCCCCTCCCGACAAGCTTGCATGACACAGTGCCGTGACATTAGTACCAATAGATTCCTTAGGTCTTCTAGTTTCATATGATAGCAGTATCTTCACTTTAGCCCTAAAACTCCTCGCTATAGCTTCTTAAACACAGTAATTTCGGCTGAGGGCGCTGCATCCTAGTGGAGTGGAAGAGGTTATCCCCTAAAAGCTGAAGTGTTTAACCCAGTGGGAATAAATCTGACCTTGGATGTTTGACTTACCCAGCTACTTATCATTTTCCTGTTATTCTCTCCTCTCTGAGAGCATCGGTTCACATTCTCACTAACACAAATGCTGCACAGGGTAGAAAGGCTGCCTTCATGCCTTCCACTGTTGGGGATAGCACAATGTGGGTATTGCATAATAAGTAATAATGGCATGACCTTGCACATCTCTGAAAATATAGCAGTCTAGGAGGGATTAAGCTTTCTGTTCTATGCTATGCCTCCTAATAGGATTGTGCTTGAGCAAGCGATGTACTTGACGTGGAAGCACAGCGACGTTAGACCATAGATTTAACTGTACAGTAGGGTGGTATCAGTCGTGACATGAAGCGTATCAATAACATTGTTTACTTCGTTCCTGTTTACATGTAAAAACATTGAAATGTATAAAAATACTGTAACATAAAATAATTTGGATATCACTCTTTTCTGTAATAAATCATGGATTGTATCTTTTAAATCAAATCTGCTCTCTTCATTTGTGTTACTGCCATGATATAAACAGACAAACAGCCTCCGGGCCGGCTGATATCATCTTCATGACTGTCTGAGTTTAACGAAATCTGCTTATGGAACAAACCAGAGCACAGAGAGCAGAGATTGTTCTCCCTTTTCCCCCCTCGCTATTATCACAAACCACAAATCTTCTTGCCAAAGAGTGTTCACATAACATATTGTTAAAAAGACTGTGTTTCGATCACAAACCCACCATTTGAGTAATGCAGGATTTTCCCGCAATATATGATCATTTGCTGCCGCTGCTGCTCAACCTTCTCTTCTAACTGCTTTTCCGTTCATGTCATGAAGTCTAAACACTCCAGAAGAAATGGTTTACTTTGAGCTCTGCTGACAAATGTTTAAACACTTTTATTCTTTCCTGTATTCTGTCTCACTGCTGGATGCTCACCCTGAGATACAGTATTTCCTTTCACTTCTTTGACCAGCAGATGTTACTGATGTAATGGCCTAAAAAGCTGTGGCTTCACATTGAAGCCACATTTGGGTTCTATAACAAAAATAGCATTTTTCTGTTGTAGTGCTGTCACCCCATATAAAGGGCAGGAGATGTTGTGTGGTGCTGGAAGTGGATGCTGAAGAGGTACATGTGTAGGCAAAGTCGATGCAAACATTCTGGAGTGAACAAAAATAATGAAATGGAGGCAAAACAGAACAAAAAAAAAATTGCAGAAAAGAGGGGAGAAAATAGCAAAAGGTAAAACCTGCAGCGTTACAGCAGGCTGCCCAACCCAATCTCCTGAGTAAATGTTGGCATTGTACAATTCAGCAAACCATGGATATGTAAAATTTGCACATTATTGTGTAGCGTGTATGTTGAAACTTTTCTTTACATTTCAAGAGCGCCTTAGTTAAAGTGTGATTGTATGAAGACACAAAAATCAGATGGTTATGGTTACAAAAAGAACAGATTTTGGTTTAAAATACTCAGTGGTACTGTCACGGCCGGAAATGACAGTGTCTCGCTTTTTTGTTGTATGTTGGTCTCGAAAAGTAGTCTGCTGTGGTCTGCAGCTTGGCAGCCATCTTACCACCCACCATCCCCTCTACCTCTAGATGACAGCTAAGCTCATAAACATGTAATCAAAACTATGTTGATATGATACATATGCAGTGTACACATGTGACATATCCATGGTTTACAGCAGTGGTTCCCAACTGATCCACCCACAGGGTCCAGATTTCTCCTTAGTCATTAATTCCAGGTCCACACAGTCTAATACATTCAGCATCATACATGTGTTTGGACATTTCGTCGAGCTAGTTTGCTGTCTCTGTCACGTAACTGTCAGTTATTCACTCACAGGAAATGATACTTCAAAATAAAAACGTTTGTGAGTCACTTGTGGTCCATGCAGAATGAACCACGACCCACTAGTTGGGAACCACTGATTTACAGAAATGTGCAGTGCCAACTATTTTTTCTGGCGACCTGATGGAGTTGCCACTTATTCTGCTGGTGGAAAATGTACTCAAACCCAATCTCAGGACCAATCAGCAATTGGTCTGACGTTGATAAGCCTCAGGGGGCGAGGGACAATATTTCAGTTGCATCCAGTGTAGCCAGCAGATATCCGAGCCAAGACGTCTTCCTCCATGTTCCAGCCATTTCGGTTAATCTCTATAATCTGTGTATGAATGCAGATGAATGTTAAAAAAGGGTAAGGGCACCCAGCAGGTCACCTGGTCACCTGGTATGGAGGGGTGACCAGGTTGTTCTTTAAATTATATATTTATAACATTAAATCCTATACTTTTTTTATAGCCAATTCAAGGCAACATCTCTAGAATGAAAAGAAATGCATGGGCAGATCTTTACAGCGTTGGAGGGAAACGGGTAGCACAAGATGAACTGTACAGGCTTCTACGCTGGCAAAGCAGTTTGTTATAACGTTAGTTTCTCTACGCATCTGTGCCCGGGTTGGTGCAAGATGATCCCATGGTTTCCACACCTGAAATATTTTGTATAAAATAGTTTCTACAGGATGTACAGGATGCAAAATGGTGGTCCCAGGAGAGGGACGTCCTCTGATATGAAGCAGGGGAGGGGGGTCTGATCGGAGATGAGGATGGGATACAGGGTGTCTGGGTTCCTGAGTCTTAGCCCAGTTTCTAGGTGACCAGCATGAGCATCAGAAAATTGCATAGAGTAATAAGATACAAGGGGAAAAGAAAGTATTAGCATGTGGCAGGCCCATTCTAACACAGCGCCTGTGTGAAATCTGACCCCTTTATTTCAGTACGTCGGTGAAGAACAGTTTGTGAAAGGTCAAATCTCCACACTGAGCTTCTGAACGCTGGACTGATGAGATGACTGACAAAGTTACAACTGCTCCTCTCTTTAGTCCCTTGGGCGTAGGCTCATTTCCAATCTGTGGCCCTTTGTTGCATGTCAGTCACTCTCTCTCCACCTTTTACTGTAAAGCTGTCCTATCAAATAAAGGCAAAATGCCAAAAAATAATCTTAGAACATGTTTTAAAAAGCTAATATAAAGCTAGTATGTCAGCACACACAGCCAATGGTTTCTCTGTCTCCATACAGGCTTTACCTGCCATTCAAATATAATTGGACAATATGCAGACTACAAACAGAAACCAGAACACTTCTGATACCAAAATCTTGTCTCATTACCTACAGATTTATATGCAGAATCTGTTAATAGAGATTATCTCAAACCCTTTCCTAAAGTAAAAAATAGCAACAACAATGTACAAATACTTCATTACAAGTTTAAGTCCTGAAGTCAAAAGCCTACTTGAGTTAAAGTACAGCTGTATTAATAGTAATATGAGCTCAAAGTATCAACAATAAAAGTAAGTGCAGAAAAAACGCCTCTGTGACTGATATATTACTGCATAATACTTCTCTTTTTGTTTCATAGGAACAGGGAACAAACTAAATGGGCACCCACACCTAAAAACATGACTCCATAATGCTGCAAGTGGTCAAAACTTCCCCAGGGTACCTTTAAAGTTTTAACGTGAAAACATATGGTTATGTTAGGAAACCAGGGAGGGAAACAGCCACATACATTGCTCCTGACTAAAAGAGAGATGCTCTGGTTCAACACCAAATTAATTCTCCAGCTGAGTTTCACATAGCTTCAGCAGTCGGGGGCTTTCTGCAGGGCACCAGCCGTGGATCAGTGGGTCTGTCTACCACTGAAACAGAAGCAGCATTATTCACATTTTGAGTAGAGCACTTTTCCAGAGACGTTATTCCAACCACAGCTTCATATATCAGTTATGTTAACCACTCTCCTTGCAGGCATTAGTACTCAGTCTCTAGAAGCACCTCCAGCTGACTGATGTTATTCATACAGCACAGCGCAGATTTACAGTGCAGGTTAGGAAGGTAATCAGTACGCCCATTGAGACTGCGGCCATAAATCGAACAGCACAGAGGTGTAAACAGGACAGGGAGCCAAGGATGACCAGCAGGGGACAAAGGAGTCACAACACTGACGTCCACAAATCATCAGTTACTGTAGCTGTGTGCAAGAAACTGTTTCCATTACTGAGGGAGTCGTTCACTGCTCTGCAACCTGTGTTTAACTGGATCTGTTACAGGGAAGGAAACTATGAAAATATGTTTATTAATGAAAATACTTTCCCTCGATTTCATTTAGGGATGGTTGATGCTAGTTGTGCAGATTTTCATGATCGCCAGAGGTTGAACCCCGCTGACTTTGTTGATCACCCTGTCCTCTACACCACCTTGAAGTTGACATGTGATATTCTGTGTGAAATGCCTTGACAGCTGTTGGATGGATTGCCATGACATTTTGTAGACATTCAATTGACCCATTGAAACCTGAGAAAATTGGCTTGTTCTTTTAAAAAAAAAAAATGAGAAGAAGGCAATGGGCACCATTTATGAGTGCCTCATAAAATTAGTAAGAAATTGGTAAAAAACAGAAAATTAAAAACAAGAAAATTAGTAAAATAATAATAATAATAATAAAAATAAAAAAAGTGTGCTTAAAAATTCTAATAATTCTGTAACATAATTTTAAAATGTAATAATAACAATAAATTTGGTTTTTCCATAGCTTTTTATCTAATTTATCTAGTAACATGCTCAGTACCTCCCAAACACATGCATTTTCACCAACACCTTAGTACTTGAGTCTGACTTTAAAGAGAACATAGATGAGTTTCACTTTCAGTTCAGTTTTGAATAGTAAGGCTTTATTAAAAATGCATTTGTTTGGGAAGTACTGAGCATACGACTGGATAGAAGAGACTTGGATTATATTGCACAAATTGTGTTAGAGTGTGTAAACTGATGTTTTAAAATAGTTTTGCTGTTATTAATCATGGACCCCAATCAGTCAATCAATAAACAATGTTCTTCATTTTCTATGGAGGCATGCTAATTGATTTACAAGTGATTATTTTGTGGACAAAGAATTCCTTTGACATCATCATGTTCGCATTGGCATTCTGAGCATGTTATCATTCTTACGTTAGGTTTTAGCTGTAAGCAGCACTATTCCGAAGTGTAGCCTCCTGTCAAGTCATGTTAAGTCATTACACTTTCAAAAAATGAATCCCTCTTCACAGGATGTCAGTGTATTTCTCATCAGCTCAGTGGATTTGAGGGCTGTCTGTCCTAGATGAGTTTAAAGGATTTTAATCGCCAGCATATTTAAAAAGCCTTATTTAACGTATGCAGAGCGGGAAAATGAGTTTGCATAAACTGAGCCGTCTCAAGCAGCAAAAATGTGACAGATTCTAATATTTTTTTGTGTAATGCATTTTGCACAGCAGCTGGTGAGGATAGCAGTACAGCAGACATGGTGGTGAAATGGGTGAAAGAGGGGTGAGATTCAGATGTGAAGCGTGAGTAATAAGAGTGACAGATGAGTTGACCTGAGTGAAACCTCCTGCACTGTGAAGCAGCAGACTCAAATTACTCTGCAGAGGTGGATGGATGAAGGAACCGACACCTGTACACGGGGTCAAGGTAAAAAACCTGCTATTAAGCCTCCTGCAACACCAGGATGTAACTGAGCACAGTTGGTTTAATTAATTCTGCACAAACTTGACATGATATACGGAAAAAAATTATTATTATTTTCACCATTATTGCTGTTTTTGTTATTTGTTGCAGCAGTGTAATGAATAGCATATGGATGCTGGTATGTATTGGAAGTGAAACTCGAGGAAAGATGGGTAATTTATGTGCATCTGTGCCTTTGCTATAAAGATTTTATTTATATTTATTGTACAATTTCTCCTCACATGTTGCAGTAACTGCCAATATATTTCAGATGGCTCCAGAGTTGATCCAGCATCTTCTCCTCGCATGTAAAAATGTGATATTTTGCATCTGCTTGGCCACCTCCACACACGTGTCCAGCTGGTTCATGTTTGAGCGTTGCGCCGCAGATTAATCTGTGAATAGCATTAAGCTGTTTTTCTGTTTATACAAATGTTTGTTAGTCCAGGCGCTGGCAACGCTGCAGAAAATCACACACCTGTCAGGTCGCTGTTGTAAGGACACTGATGCTAACAGCTACGGTGTGGCATTAATCGTTAACTGGTTTGTTTGGTCCTCAGCATCCTCACTTTAATTGACAAATCGTGTCACCACAAACAGTCCTGAAAACCTGGAAACTTAGACGCTCGATGAGGCATGAGATGGTGAGCCAGAGAGCTTGAAATCATTAGTTAAACAACAACAGAGCGCTCAATGTCAACAGACACGGAAAAGGCTGCACATTTTGCACAAGAGGAATTTGTCATGAGAGAAAACAACATATAATGCAGAACAGTATGACGGGCAGAGTGAGGAGGCTGAGGGACATAATCCTGAGAGGTGAGGAACAAACACAACTATCCTCTTAAAGTATTAACCAGCATAATTTTATATATTTCTGACTTAATTTGATGACAACTGACAACTCTGCATATATTTATAGTCAGGGTGTAAGAAACGAGTCGGGGGCTCAGCCTGAGAGCTGTTCTCTGGATTATGGGCTGATTTATATTGTATGTATTTTGGATTTTCACCTTATTTGCACCTTACTGTTGCCTCAGACTTTGTATATTTGCACTCCGTATTTGCGGTCTTCTCACTTTGCAACATCTGCACTGCAGTTTTCCTCTGGATAAATAAAGTTTGACTGTATCTGATTGAAAACATACTGTAGATGTGATTCCACAGCAGAAGGTCCAACACACACGTTGTCTCTTAGGAGTCGCTGTCAACACTGAGAACAGAGGGAGTAACTTGTCATCACCATTGTTCCATTTAATGACACCAGCACAGGCATGATGCAAAAATTCACTCTCGTTTGCACTTTTGAATTTCCATTTGTAACCTTCAGTAGGTTCATTTCCAGAGGATGTAATTGTGGTGCTCCCACTCTCTAAAAGGTTTCCAACCTCTCTGCTTTTAAACAATGGTGAGTGAGTGGGCTTCTGAAAGTGTCATTGTTCAGCTGCAGTCTGTGTGTGTAGGAGGATAAAAAATATCGTGACAGTGATTATAACACTATAGCAGGTGAAAGAAAGCAAAAAATGATATGTCTTGTGGCTGTAAGCTGAAATACTCAAGTTTTGTTCTTTAACTTTTGCCTTTGAATCCTCCCACCCCAATTCTGTCTGATATCAGGCAACTTCAACTAAATGTAACGAAGTACACGTTGATTGCACAATGTCATGGCTATAGACTAATGATAACATCTGCGTTTAGACTGGAGCCCTGACCAGCTGTGTCAAAATATTTGCCATGAGAGTTTAGTGTAAACAGGATGATTAATCAGTTGGAGATCATTATGGAAATAAGATATCTGTCTCTTTAGCTGCTAAAAACATTTTCACTTTAAAATGAATACCAAATGATTTTGATATATAATCAACGTAAAAGAATACGGTATCTGCAGATATAAAAATTGTTGTTTTTCTGCGCCACAGATGGCTTTTGTCTTTTTGTTTTTTCTCACTCTAATGCTCTCCCCATAAACTCCACTCCACTGTTGATGCCCTAGCATGTTCTGACTGTGATGATCACTCACTGGTGAACACATTAAGGTGAACTGCACTGCCAGGACCAGAAGTGGCACCCACATTACAGACCAGGGGCCGTATTCATAAAGCCCCCTAGTACAAAGAGGTGTGTGACAGAATTCTGAGAAAATCCTTGTGATGTTTTCTTAGAATTTCCCCTTAAAGTTAAGACTAGTTCCTTGTAAAGATTGAAATTATTCACAAAGCATCTTAGACTGTTAGGAGCAGAGAGGAGGAGTTTCTTAATCAGAGGAGAAATGGTGGAAAGACAGAGGTCAGAGAAATATCCTCCAAGCACTGGATGACAGTGAGTAAATGAAATGCTACAGATTAGACTGTGCATGGATAATATGTGTGGTTGATCTCATTCGAGATACACGCACATTTCCCACCTAGCACTATTTCCACAAAATAAAATGATCACAACACTAAGATATTTGGAAAACTGGAAAAATGCAACAGCGCAGCAGTGATGACTCGAGTCTGTCTCAACCTTTCATCCGCAGAGTGATCACACTAACAATGAGAACACTTTCACAGTCAGCAGTTCATTTCATTTCCACTGAGTCTCCACACCCTGCAGGGTCAATAAAGGGCAAGTCTGAGAAAACCAATCACATCTGTTAAAATAATGCACCATACCTAGCAACGGGGTCAACTACACCTCCTCACTAAGGTCAAAGTTTCTGCCTCTTTGCCTCTTTTTGAACTTTGCTAAATCACTCCTAAACTAGGACTCCTTAGTATCCTTAGAATGTCTGTGAATACAGTCCCTGATCTTTGGATCATTTTCCTCTTACATCTGATGTTCGAAGATCTGTATAAAAATGTCCACCCTCTGTTGTTGTCTGCAGGGAAAAACTAGACCACTTATGAACTAATTTGCCCTCAAACATAATGACTATTGTCAAAATTTAAATTTTTGGTGTCACTCAAGATTGAAAAGTGCTACTTTGTGGTCATTTGTGTCTAAAAACCAACCTGATGTTTAGCTCTCATTTTCCTTGTATTTTTTATTTTGCGCTTCTCCTACCAACTTAAATCATTCCATCATTTCAAATTGAGCACAGAAGATATTTGCATAAGCACAAAAAAGTAATTTTACTTCCTGGCTGCCAAAATTACTCATTTGACAAAACCGACACATTTCCTGAATATATCATGCAATTACAGAGAAACCTGAGGGCACACAGACATGCCATCCAATCCTCCAAAATTTACATTCTGCTGATAAGTGGCACCTCAGCAACATGATACATTTAAATGGAGTTTTACTCACTTGAAATTCTTTAAAAAGCATCATTCCACGGAGTCCTGATATTTCCTGACAGGATTTACAGCAAATATTCTCCAAAACTCATGACGACCATCAGCATGATTTTATTACAATATTAAAACAAAACCAATTATTCAAATTAAAACAAGATTATGCAGAGGTTCGTGCTCTCCGGTTGCTTTTTTTGAATTGATTGTTGATTAGTGAGAGGAAGATTCCTCCAGGACTTTATTTTAATGAAGGGCTCCATAAATAAACCTTCCCTCGCCGCTAATAACCGACTAAAAACTTGTCTGAATTGAAGAGGGGGTCATTAAAGTTCACTGTGAGACTGTAAGTCAGCCGCCTGTCTGTGCAGCCTCCCACACAGCCTGCGGGCCCTCGACCCTCCTGCTCCCTCAGATCAGCTCTGTGAGGAAACACATTACCACCATGTGAAAGGCATCTGTCCACACTGCAGCCTCCAGGCCTCCGTACACACACTCACACTACGCACACGCGCACTCGCAAACAAACACACAGACACAACATTATACAGTAGAGGATCAACAAGAACATCCCTCCCAACTCCACTAAATTATATTTGTTGTCACATCTGTTGCTACATCTGCTTTCAGGCAGCTTTGCCCTGCAGTGCCCCCGCTCTGCTTTGGAGAGCCGGTCAGTTTACTCTATCGGTGTTTATGTTGAGAGACGCTTTATTTATTCAGGTGTGTTACTGAAGAAGAAACAGAGAAAGGCTGCATGCCGGAGAGCCTCAAGCTGTCTGTGCTTGTATCCTTCTTTCAACAGTGTGTTCGGCAGCACAACAGTGGTTTTCAAACAAACAGAAAGAGCTCTGGTGACCCAAAGTTAAAGCTGATGTTAAATACAAAACATGCATTCACAAGGTTTCCTCACACTTATTCTAAAATACAAAAACTATTTCCACAACTTGCTTTTGGTGCAACAGTGATACAACTACAGATGCTATGACTGCTTTTTTAAACAGTTGGCCCCTTGGTGACCCATTTAAAATCTCTTATGAATCACTATAAGTTCATGACTCCAACTTCAAAGATAGCTCCAATAGAAAGAGTAAACTGTATCAAATATAGACTCCCAAGGATTTAGGTCCATCTGCGCAGATATCAGCTCCAGTTCAGCATCTACAGTCATGAAAAGTCTGTCTAATAGTATTTGGCTTGTAGTATAATGATACAGAAACTTGTACAAATATATTTCAAAGCTGCAGTAATCAATATTCTTGTATTTACGTAAATCAAATGCTGTGTGTAATGTGTCGGTGGTTGTTTATACTGACAAAGCCACAGACAAATTTTCACTTCACACATCTCTCAGCCTTTTGTTTTGGCTGTCCGACCCACAGTTTTACTGTTATGGTTCAATCTTGCTGCTCTAATCAGCGTCATATCCAGCCGCAGCAGGCAGCACTGAAAAAGCTCCAAAGACCTACTGTACACTACCTTCTCAGCACCAAACCACAGACAGACAACGTTGGCGTGTAGCTGATATAGTGGAGCATTTAGCAGCTAAAGAGATATTTAACCTCCACAGTGATCTGCATCTGATTAATCTCTTTGTTTGCACTAATCTCTCCTGTCATTCCCTTTTTCGTGGCACATATTTCGACAGAGCTTGTTTATACCTGGTCTGAACATGCGTCTCCGGTGATCTGATTACAGTTGACAGCACTTAATTCAAGTGTAAACAACTAACAAAGTGCATTGTGATCTAATCACTCAAAACACTTGCCGAGGTGGTCTGGGCTGCGTTTGACCACATGTGTTTTGTAGTGTTTTGTGGTGACACTAATGTGTCCTGATGTGTCTCCAACATGAACTACATTAGCAATGCAGGTCATGGTGGTTGTTTTGGTGACGGCCTGCTAACACTACAACTTGCCCATTTAATGATGAGTTTGATGAAATGTTGTGTAATCGTCCATTTTCCCCAGTGGAAAGAGACATGTTGGATTTAACTGACAGCAATAGCCTCAAATGTACCGACGCAATTGCCAGTATGACTAGTGAGAGCTTGCGAATAAATATGTGCAGGGCCCTTTGACCTCTTTGCGTAAGTGATGTAGGCAGTATACGAACTAAAGTGGTCAGCTGGAGATGCATGATAAATACAGGTTTGAACAATGTGTCTTAGCTGTCCACTTGTGCTTTAATGAAACGCATGTTAGAACCCATATTAAAAACGCTCAAAGTGTCATTATATAGCATTTCTAAATGGTTTTATTTCTGCTGCTGCTGTTGCAGAGATAATAGGATTGCTTTCTGTTTTCCTCAGAGCCTAGCAACTACCAAAGTTTCCACAGTTACTTCAGGAGAAAAGAATATTTACGTGTGCACACAAGAATGAGAAATGTGAAAAGTCTTTGGCGATTAGACCCCATCCTGATGTCATCTAATCCAGGAGGATACTAAAGACGTATAGGGATCCCCCCTGTGGAGTCTGGCCGCTGGTGGTGGTGATGAGATTAGATAAAGAGGAGCTCATGATCTGGATGTGAAGAGGAGTGGGCTCTGGATAAGGTGAGTGGAGGTGAATGGGGTGGAGGAGGCTGCGACAATAACACCTTAAATGACAGCTGACAGGAGCAGAGAGGAGAGCAGATTTAAAGTTTGGCAGCAACGACATGAATGGCTGAAGGAGAACGTGGCAAAGTTTGATTGGTGGAGGGATAGAGAGAGAATTGTGGCTGAATACAGCATAAAGAAAGTCTTCCTGATTCATTTGCTCCCCTGTCCACCAGTTCCACGACTGGGATTAGTAACTGCAAAGAACTTACACTGATACTCTTTATAACTGGGGTTAGCTACCAATAGCTACTGAGTAAAACAAAAACATTATCCTCCTCCTGTTTTGGTCGCGTAATGGTTGACATGCTTCCTTTATGCTGTAAATCAAGCCTTCGTTTTTTCCCAGGAGATACCTGCTGGCAAACAAAGTTACATGGTGAAAACAAGGCTTTTAGGGAAGCCATTATAGTGTGCAATAAACATTTACTTCATAATGATACGTTAAAGCAAAACACATGTCTCTTTCTACTTTAATAATATCAATACAGGCTGCACTCCATTTAGTTTTACTGCTTGTAGGGCCCTGCAACTGTTTATACCGCTTCACTGATATACTTAAATGGAACAGAGCCATCATTAAATGAATTAAATGCACCTGTGCTTTTCCTCCTCTGGCATTCAAAATGTCTGCTCTCAAAAAGGCCCCATTTCCTCCATCACCTGACCTCCACACCCACCTGAACACCTGCCCTCAGTTCCCTCACCAGCTCCCGGTATATACCTGTCTGCCCTGCTTGCTTCCTGACAGATTGTTCCTCTTAGTGCTCCAGCTTTGTTGTCTCGTATCTGCCTCCTGTTTTTTCTGAGACTTTGATCCCAGAAAGTTTTTGGACTTCTGCCTGCACGGTCTCTTGGTTTTGTCTGCTGCTGCCTGCCGACCTGCATCCTGCCTATTGACAAGGTAAATCCTGCTTTTATCCTTGTGCTGCCGTCTGAGGAGAGGTCTGCTGTGCCTCTCAATCCAGAGCTGAGAGAGGGAAGAAAAATACACAATAAATAAATACTACAAATATGGTCAAACATGTTTGAGTCTCCAGTCAGTTTACTTTATGATTGAGTCAGATGTTTCATATAATATTCCCCGAACACCTGTGTTTCTTCCAGTCATCTCTACTGAAGCAACAAACCTCCTCCACGCTGCTCCAAACACTGTATGGAACATGTATGGATGAATGGATCAAACAGAGGACTAAATCAGCCATATGCAGCTCAGTGTTTACAGCTCGCCATATGTTTCTAGTTTGTGCGAGTTTTGCTAACATACTGAAAGCCGTATCTGAGACCACCCTGTGATGATGTAATTACAGAAGACAGGATGTGCAGTAGAGGGGATCGTAGCCCAGGGGACTCTCCCACCGTGCAGTAATGCAATCACCTGAGTGAAGTAATCAGAGTGGGCTCTAACTACACTCTCACAGACTGGGGATCCAGTAGAAATGCACCAAATATGAGCTGTACACTGATATTCACTACATTGATTTGTGTACCTTTTGTAAGCAACAAAGAAACGGACCATTTATTCTTTTATTATATGTAGTTTTTGGCATGACTCAAAAGATTTGTTAGAAACTAAAATAACAGATTTTGTTTTCTTTGACAAGATCAGTGTGGCACTGCTGGTTATTAAATGGCAGCGTTCTTGAAGTTATGATGACTTTTATTTAAGTATGATTGATTTTTATTTTATCTGTTTATTGTATGTGATGAGCTTTATTGTCAGACCTGTACAAGTGAGTCACAGTTAAGTTAAAAATAAAGAGACTTGACTGCTGTGCATTCAGGCAGGCCAGGCCTTGCTTTGCATTCAAAAAAAATTTAGCTGTGTTATATTAAAAAAAACAGCTATATAAAGGAAATGTCCAAATGCCATGTCAGTGCTTGATGACCTTTAAAAACTTGCATCATGACTTGGGATTTGTTTATGAAGGCGAGCTCTGGCTTTTGTCATCATAGCTACACAGTAATTTTAAGATATAAACATGGGGGGATTATGAGACAATGGGCCCCAGGGCGCAGACATGCAGTGGCCCCACCACCTCTCCTACATAAGAGCAAGACACACAAGCCCTTTTCACACAGAGATCACGCTCTAAGGCCGCTACAATGCTTCCTTTGCATTTTTACACAGAGCCAAACAACGGCAGCATCATTCAGCATCTCCAGTGTGATTATACACTGCATCATAGCTTTGTGGAATAAAAAAAATAAGCGTGACAGTCACTTCCTAAACAATGACAATGGCTTTAACGTGTCAGTAACAATCACTTGCCGTCCCTGTTATATGACAGCTCATCCTGTCCTCTGCTCTGAGGGTAAGGAGCTCCCGGGCCTCATCCTTTTCCCAATTTGTGGCCATTTATAGCTGATGTTCATCTTCTTTAAGTTAGCCACTAATTGCTAACAGCTACATTTTAAATCTCCCACAGCGGTTTGCAGGCGTGACACATTGTCAAATTGTTACACCCGTGCCACCCGTGATCCCATCCTGATGGCTGTCCTGTTTATACAGACACTGTTTCTGCGCTGTTACTACCTCCTGTGGTGGATTAAAGGCAAGACCACTCTGTCCCCCCATTCTATGATCATACCTTACATACAGCACAGCAAGGCGGCATAACGTTGTGATATTCCCGCCTTGAACAAACAGTGTAAAAGAAGCTACAGATGTTTTACGTCTTTTTTTTTTTGCTTGTTTTTGTTGTTGTTTTGTGTGCAGCTGTTAAATATCTTTTTGTAGTTTTATGGTAATTTTTGCGTCTTTTCTGTCACTTTGCGTCTCTGAGGCAATTGTGTGTCTCTCTAGGGTCATTTTGTGTCTCTTTGCATTTGTTTTGCCATTTTGCAGTTTTTGTGTCTCTTTGAAGTAATTTTCTGGGTTGGGTTTTTTTTTTGGTCTTTGTGTGTCTCTTTTTGTTGTTTATTTAGTAATGATTATTTTGTGTCTCTTGAGAGTCTTGTTTTAGTCATTTTGTGTCTCTGTTGTTGTTTAACTCCTTTTTGTTGTTATTTTGTGTCTTTTTGAGGTACTCTCGTGTCTGTTTTTAGTTGCTTGTGTCTCTTCGTGGTTGTTTTATAGTTATTTTGTGTATATTTACAGTTCCTTTGCAGCCCTTTGTGGTCATTTTGAGTCTCTTCCTGTTTGGTACATAGTAATCTGAGTGACATTTTGCAGGTGAAAGTTCAGTGGGTCCCCAGACACTTTGGGCCCCTGGGTATTTGCCTGGTATGTCTGTTCAGTTAATCCATCCATGGATATAAATCCATCTTGTTTGACCTATTCACCATAAAAAATAAAAACTTTAAAAAAAAAAGGTCTTGGTAATATTCCAGTTGAGCTTCAAGTAATCTGCACAAATCCTGCCGCAAATGACTGACAGATGACAGCTACATAAGTTTGTAAGTTATTAATAAATCCTGAATCTGCACATGGTCTATTTTCAAATACAATATGAGAAAGCCAAAATACTAACTCTGTATTTATGAGCAGAACTTATTGATTCTGAATCCTGCTTCACACGATGTGGTCATTAAACACTTACACATAATGCTCAGATGTGGTACTATAGGGTAATAGGAAACAGCCAAACAGTACAAGCTTTGTTACATTGTTGTGTGTGACTTTTATTGTAAAGCGTGGTTGGAGTAACGAGGGGCCACCAGGGGCCCCTCTGACTCAAACAGGCGGTCTGCGCCTTTTAGGTGACGGGGGACTGTGTAACATGAGTCGGGATGAAAACTGCGCGCTGGATCCGGCTGCCAGTGCAGATGCTGCTCGCCAAAGACGGAGAGGAGGTGCATGATGGATCCCGTCCCAGTGCTGCTCATCATTCTCACGTCTTGGCCGCTTTGCTCGGCAGTCTACACCGGGCCCCTCCAGCCGGAGATCTCCAATGGCACCTTCCATCACTTCTTTGTCCCGGACGGGGATTACGAGGAGACTGAGGACCCGGAGGAGTGCCAGATGCTGTTTAAGTTCTCGGACGTGTATCCATGTGGGGCCTCTGAGGAGAGGGACTCCGTGGTGAGGGACGACTTCATCATCACCAAGCTGCAGGCGGAGGACGCGGCGCGGCTGCTGGAGGGCATCGGTCGCACCGTGGCGCACGACCTGGACGGAGAGGACAGCTACGGCAAGTTCCTCCAGAGGGAGATCTCCCAGATCGGCGAGGCGTTCTCCAACGTGGACAAGTCTCTGCTGGAGCTGGAAGTGAAGTTTAAACAAAGTCAGGAAACTGAGCTGAGAGAGGAACAGCAGCTGAACGGGCATGTAATGAAGCAAGTGAGTGACATCCGGGGAGCTCTGAGGGAAACTACAGACATCTCTCTGGGACTTAAAGATAAACACGAGCTGCTGTCTCTCATCATCCGCAGTCATGGTACCAGACTGAGCCGCCTGAAGACAGAGTATCTAAATATTGGCTCATAGTGGGGTTACTGAGAGCTTAGTCTGTGTGTTTGAGTGTGTGTTTTAGTGTGTGAGAGAGACCCTCCAGTTCAACAAACAACTGGAAAGTTAACTGCGGCTTATGAATATCCTGCCCTAGTATCTTGAATATCTCTGACCCTTGGCTGTCCCCATTCCTTGGACATGTGTCATTAAGGGAGCTCTGACAAAAACCTCAAGACCTTCCTCTGAGTCAGGAGGGAAAAAGGAAATGTGAACATAAATTATGTCTGCACGGAGCCCTCTGTGCCACCTCCAAGGAGTCTTATTCAGAAGAGAAAATAGAAGCCCTCCATGTGGATTTATCGGCCTTTGAATCAATGTTACAGCTACTTTTTTGTCTGTATGGTTTAACTTATGTTGTTTGTACAATTGTAGGTTATTAATAATCAAATAAATACTTTTTATTCATCACATATCTTAATTTTCCTTTTTCTTTCAAGCAAAACAATGTCATATTCATAACTTTTACTAGTCTGTCCAGAGGCACGCACTGTCACACACACTGGTGTATTGTAAAAACCGTCTCCATCCTTTGAAGCTTGAGGTTTACATAAACAGTGAAACCCTTTTAAAATCTGAACTTTTGATCTCCGGCAGTGGAAAAGTGACCCTCCTTCCGTGCCATGTGCTTTGTGTCACCATGTTTGTTGTTGGCACTATAAGTGGCCGACTCCACTGTCCCGTCGAGTGGCCTTGGTTAATTGGCGTCTGAGGTCTGTCACTGCCTCCCACTTCCATCTGGAAGTCATCTACTGGAGTATGAAATATGTTTTGTCCGAGTGCGGCCACTGTCGTCATTATCTACCCTTTTGTCTGTCACGATCTATGAAATTTGTGGTGGATATGAAATGTCTTTGTGTTGAAATTCTGAGTGGTTTTGGATGATGTCATTTGTACTAAAAATAGACCCCTAAATGACATACAGCTTGTTTAAATCTCAAAAGAAATCTACTCTTTTTGTTCTGCTGCTGTGTCGACGAACAACATCTTATTTCAGACTCACTGTTTATGGAAGGGAAGTTGTTTTGAATTCCTGAAAGGCATTAACTCTACCCTGCAGAGTCACACACAAAAACCTACCGTCGGGCTGCTTTAATTTACAGTGCCTTTAATTTAATATTTTAAATGCCTTTGGTAGAAATCTGTGTATTTTCTGTCTTTAACTACCATTTCAAACTCTTTTGTCCCAGCCAAAGTCTGCAGCAACCACAGAGTAACTGCCATAAGCGTGCCCACTACTTTTTACAGAGATAATGTCTGTGCAGATGTGAGGGAGCCAGATGGGCTGCCATGGGCGCAACTGGGTGTGATTTCCTCTGTCTGGTTTTCCTCACAGTCCAGCTTCCCCTGAGGGACCCCTTTTTAAAAACAGCTCGCTGTAGCTCAGCGCAGTGCGGGCCAACCCCGTCAAAAAACCCCAGAGCTGCATGAGCTCCATGTGCAGAGAAACCCTATATGTCTGTATGGCTCTTAATTTCCAGGGGTACTGCACAGGGCTCAGGAAGATTTGAAAGATTTGGTTAAAAATTCCACTGTGTAAGTAAAAGGTAGAGCAGCTCACGAAACCTCTCGCAAACAACCCACCCATTTTACTTAATATGTCATTTTTGGCTCAAATCATTAATTCCACCTATAGAAAAATATTTTTCTGTAGACTGGTTTCAGGTCCCTGATGCTTAGAAGGAGGAAGTCCTGAGCGTCTCGCAGGCTGTTAGAAGAACGTATTATTCCCCTTACTGACATATTTTAATTACAAACAAAGAAAGGTCGGGAATGCAGAGCGGAGTTGACCTGAGAACACACTGATCCCTTTCTGCGCAGAGCACAAAGCCCCAAAACCACAGGCCTCCGTGGTGTTATTATTAGAAAGATGAGAGCTATTTGAATACTACAGCTGCTACTGGTCCAACCATTATTATCCCCGCCATGAATACTACTGTGTCTTACTACAGCTACTAATAGCATTACCATCCGTCAGCTGCATCTGCCTCTAAATGCTTTTATGCCTCTCTGAGCCGGTGACCAAGGTGGCAGGAGACTTTATGATTTTGGGTCGTCCGTCCACCTCATTCTCGTAAATGTGGTTTCTCAGGAACACTTTGAAGGAATTTCTTTAAATTTGGCACAAAGGTCCAGTTGGACTTCATTAGATTTTGGTGGTCAAGGTCACTGTGACCTTGTTCCTCTCATTCTCGTGAATGTCATATCTCAAAAAGGCCTTGCCAGAATTTCCTCAAATTTGGCACAAATGTCAACTTGGACTGAACAATGAACTAATTAAACTTTTGTCCATAACTCAAGAATTTATACACTAATTACGGCAATATTTTACACAAATGTCTGACCGGATAAAATGATGAAATAATGACATTTTGTATCCAAAAATCTAAAGTGCAGCTTCACTGTGACATCATAATGTTTTGCAGAAACACTTTCCTGGCCATTTTTCAGCATCATAACTCAGGAACAGAAGGGGAGACATTTGGTCGGATACTGACTTAGTGACACTAATCTTGGGTGTCCATCTTGAAACTGTGCTGACTGTACAGATCTTTTGTGCTGCCAAGTTGGAGATGTGTGTGTGAAGCATCCACGTCTTAGAATTCGTAGTGTATTTGTATTTGTCTGGTGTCATGGCTACATATGAGTCTGAACAGACATGGATGAAAACTGTAACTGCAGCTTGACAGGTTGGCAGAGGCATGCAAATCGCAGTAACTCTAGTTTTCAGGAGGTTTTTAACTATAACTCAAGGTCGTCATCAGCAGGTCAAAATGGCAACTGAGCTTTTTCAGGAGCTTTCAAGTGCGTTTCGGTGGACCAAGTAAATGATAACTGAGAAAACTCCCACTGAGCAAAATCCATTCCCTGATGAGGACCATGAGATGTGGTTGAAGACTCTAGATCAGTGGTTCCCAACTGGTGGGTCGTGGTCCAAAAGTAGGTTGCAGGTCCATTCTGAATGGACCACAAATGACTTGCAAATGTGTCAGATTGTAAAAACCACACTTTATTTTTAAGTACAGTGAATTTCTGGCAAGTAGTTTTTATGTTGAAGTGCAGTTTCCTGCTGTAGAGTGAGTGACTAACACAGACAGATATATTACCTTGTGGAGAGATTTCATAAGGCTATATGGATAACAGTTAGGCTATTCTCAATGTTGTGTACTGTGAATGATTTGTTTTAATTAAAAGGCTAATTTATCTTTGCCAATATTATGCTGGTCAATGTCAATGTCAATGTCTTTTTTTAGACATCTAATTTTTGAAAATAAATAAATCCCAAAAAATGATAACAATATATTGGCGGCCCTCCTGTGGTAACTTCGGGGACCCCCTAGAGGTCATGGACACGGCAGTACAGTTGAATTGTTAAATCTCAACTGATGAGCTGTTGAAGTGTCACAAATACTCAATAAATTATCTGTAGGCAGACTACTGTACTTTAATTAAGTGTGTCTCAGCCTTATACAGTGTCTGTCCCACGTCAGTCAGATCCTCGAGTCATCACATCTCCAAGAGTCAGATTAAGTGTGTGTGTAACTCAGGAGCATCAGCAAGGTCGACATCTTATCTCCCAGACAGGCAGGAGCCTGTCAACATAAAACATGCTGAGTGAGACGGGCACCGATGCTTCTCAGGTCAACTATATGTCAATGCACAAATGGAACATTTTTATGAGACACAGAATCAAATATGTCTCAGTGAACGTACATTTTCCCAGAATTATTAGCATCAATATATACTCAAAGTACCACAAATACTTTTCATTTGTCCAAATTATATTGTCATAAATCTTAACAATAGCTACCGTATGTCCCTCCCACACCACAATCCCAACATCTCAAATAACAAAAACAAACAAACAACAAAATAATAATAAAATAGATATGACAGTAATATTAGTAGTGATACATACATTCATACAAACATACGCATGATTATTGCAATAAATAATAAAGAAGAGTGAAGTAGAAAAATAACTAAGATGCTAAGACTGGTAAGAAATAAGAACTGGTTTGGTTCAGGGGAAATCCTAGAATATCTGTGTTCGTCCCTTCTCCTCTTCCTACTCCCCTCATTTCCCCTGCCTTTTTACTTTTGTATAATACCTGTTTTCTGTGTTCTGTGCCATCTTGCATCAAATAGTTCAGCTAGATTACAAATGCTGAGCACAAGTAGTCATTATGCATTCTGCATTATTGGGTTATACTAATAACACAAAGTGCTTTACATGTCAATAATTAAAACAGAGAAGATATTAAAACAACAACTTTTAAACTAACTGATTAAAACACTTTAGTGTATAAAAACTGAGGAAATAAAAGACAGTCTAACTGAACTTAAAACTCAAGTAAAATCAGGAAAGGCTCTCTGATAAAAGTATATTTTAGGAAGGGACTTAAAACAGATCATTGACTCGGCTGACCTGATTTTTTGGGGCGATGTGTTCGGCCCTGACAGCTAATCACAGATGCATTGATGTGTACATGTGTTAATTCTGCAGCTGGTAAAGGTGGAGCAGATTGAAACCTTACTGCTGGGCAGCTTAATCTGTAATAATATTTCATATTTATTTTCCTATTAATGATTTGAATCAGCAGAGTAAGTCAATTTATCAGATAAATGTGGTGGAGTAAGAAGTGTAATATTTGCCTCTAAAATGTGGAGAAGTAGAAGCATAAAGAAGCAGAAAATTGAATTACTTAAGCACCTCAAAGCTGTGCTTCAGTACTTGAGCAAATGTACTTAGTTACTCTCCACCAGTGCTCAGGCGGTTTACATTACTGTTACCGCCTGCCTCAAGGCTGACAACAAAAGGAGACGCCACACAGAGATATCAATCAAAAAATGATTTATTTAACTCAAACTAATACACATATTTAACAACTGGTGGAGTGTGTAAATAGGAATCAGTCGTGTAGGAGGTGTGTGGATGAGTGAAAATATGATGTAGTGCATGTTGGATGGTGCAGCAAACCAAACAAAGAACGCAGGCTGAGGAGCATGTGGCAGGCCCGGCTGAGTGACTGATTAGAGAGGCAGTCCTTTTATGCCTCCGGGGAGCCTCACCTAGATGGGCAGGTACAACCAGGCGACCGTCCCAGCTCCTCCAACCAGCCAACTCCCATCATCTGCAGACACAAACAGAGAAAGACAACTGACAGGCAGAGTGGAAGGGGTCGTCACATTACTCAGACACTGCTGTCACGTTCACTTATGAAGCACTGGACATTTTTATACTTGCATCCACATTTCAGGATGAATATGTACTTCTTATTTTTTCACTACATCTGTGTGACAGCTGTTAGCAGTCACTTTCAGCAGTGGTGTAGCTGTAGTTAATGAGGTGGGTGTACAACTAGATAGACGGATAGATTACCAAGAGAAAGTGATTATAGTCTTCTCTAATTCCAATGGCTTTTTGGCTGATGGGTGAGTATACTGTAAATACCTTTCACTGGCCACACCACTGCTTTGCAGAGTGAGGTTTGACAGAGCTCATAAAGTTGAGCACGCAGTTAGACTTCAAACTAGCTGGGAGTACATGGAGAAATTAGACTGCTGACTATATTAAATGACTTTTTAATGCTGTGGGAACATGAAGGACATGCAGGATTTTCTCCTCATTAAACACACGGTGCAGGTGTTCTGTGTCACTGTCACCACACAGAGTTCAGTGCAGTACAATAACAATGTACTGCAAAAGGAACTTTTCTTACAGTGAGCTTTGATATGTTAATACATTTGACTGCAAATACTTTTATTTGCATATCAAATATTTAACAAAAAATAGTTTTAATGGATTATCCAGAGAGGTATTGATACTTTACTTAAGAACTATTTCTTCTCTCCACAGTTTGCACAAATCATTCATGAGCAGAGAGCCAGAGGAGATGAACGCCGCACTAAACACGAATAAAGTGCTTTAATTTCAAAACGGTTAATCTTTCAGCTTGTCACAAAGCACAGATAATTTTATTATGGATTTTTTTTTTTGTCTGTACTTGTGACATACAGCCCTGAATTTATTTTATCACAGATGTATAATTACTTACATAAACACAGTCTCCAGTGGCCAATAAGGTTTTTAACCGACAACAGGGATTTCTTTCAAAGCTGCGGCTGCACATAATAACTCTGTGAAGATAATAAATGTAATTCAGGCAACACAATAGTGAAAAGGAGATTCTTAACAGCAGGGAAACCTCAGTGGACGAGCGAAGCCAGGAAGTAAATTAGATATGTCAGAAAGATTTAATTTCTCATAAAAGCTGTGGGAAAGTAATAACAGCTCACAGGGGCTGGTATGCATCCTGTCAATGGAAAAACTTTTAATAGTAATCAATCATAGTACAAGTTTGTGCTGTTGTCAGAAGAGAGTGTGTGATCAGAGAGCTTTTGATGCCGTTATCTGGGTTTCATTTATTTTTTAATGGATCGTGGATGTTTATTTAATGAGGCTTTATTTTGCTGTAATGCACAGCAGACAATTACTTCACTTTTTCTGCTCTGTGTTGCTGTTTTCGTCAGCGTTGTTGCTCAGCTCTGGCCACTGACTCAAGTTATGGTCACCGAAATTTGCACATGCAAGTGTTCAGAAGTGGTTGAATAAAACAGACACTCTTGTACCACTAACAGAAATATAAACAGCTGCTGTTTTAGAATATGCTGCAGATGTTTTGACTCCATTAACAGACCTCTCTGCCTGCTGACACACCAGTGAACTCGTGTCATAACGCAAGAGGAAGGACCACTGCAGAGACATTTATATGACGTCTGCTCGGTGTGTTACACAGGAGGAAAGAATGGTTTTGCAAGGCTGTTTTATTTTTCAAAAATATTTTGATGGGGGGTAAGACCTCAAGAACAACAAAACATTTCCCTCGAACACAGTTTGGTCTTAATGCTCATATTTTTCCTTGAATAAACACAAATGCATCTGCATACATACAATTCAAAAAGTACATGTACATATCTTGTTTTGAATGGGTACATAATGATACACAGTTGCCCTTTGAAATGTGACGGTACACATCCATAGTTTGATCTTCAATACAGATTTCAAAGTTGTGCTATTGATTTGCTGCCAGCTTTTCTTTTTCTCTTTTTTTTGTCTTCTTCTCAAACTAGCAGATTTTACAGGAAGAAAAATTTCATATAACTATTCTCCTCTTGAAGAGCAAGCAATTTAACACTGAACGGTTCATTCATGAAGAGGGACAGGATAAAAAGCACCAGAGGAACTGAAACCGTCTTCAGTCAAATGTCACCTCTTTTTCATTTTTCATGTGAGCGAGAGCCAGTGTCCCGTGCTTTCCCTGTGCCAAGCTTGTGTGAAGGCTCTCTCTCTGCTCTGAGTCCCTGGGTATAACTGTCTGTGGAGCAGGGCTCGTCACTGTTTCAGGATGAGACAGGTGTCTGTTAGATGTTGCGGCGGCCTGTCACACACAGCCGTTCTCCTGCCTGGGCTTGTGCACCACAGGGGTGTGTGGAGGGTAGAGGGAAGGGGCGAGTGTACACAGGAAGCCAGCCAGCAACGTCAGGCCCAGTCCACCCCAAGCACAAAACATGGACCAGCCATAACCGTGGCTGATGTCCTCTGGTATCCCAAACATGTAGCGAGGATAGCGGGACAGTTCAAAGTTGATCCCAGCCACACATGTGCAGAGGGAGATAATGCAGCATGTCCCTGCCAGAGAGGAAGAAAGAGTCAGACACGACAGCATCCCATTTTCATCTCCTCTGATGCATCATTCACCCTCTCATTAACAAAGAGCTTACTGCCCCTCTGTGGTGATTCAGGGTAGTGTTCTTCATGTATATCCCATCTTACCTCCCATGAGGAAGAGAAGTCCAGCCACATACTGCATCAGATCATGCTCCTTGCAGCAGCCCAGCACGCCTATGATCCAGCCAAACAGGATGATGGATATGGCCATGCCTACGAAGCTGGCAGTCATCCTCTGCAGGTCTGCAAAGAGAAGAGGACACAGTGTTTGTTGGGGCGCTGCCAAGTTTCTCCACATTTATTTATCACATTATGAAAAAAAAAAAGGCGTTTGGGGGAACTCACGGAGCGCGTGCCACTCATCCTGCCTTATTGTCTTCGTCAGATTGATTGGCAGATTTCTGGGCAACGCTGCTGATGAGTAGTAGTATTTTATTGGTGTGCAGCGCGGAACCAATCCTGTGGATGTAAACAACACAAAGAGGATGTCACATAAGCACTGAGATCAGATGAAGAGGATATCACAAGGCTCTCTGCTGCCACCCCCCTCCCAAAAAAGCACCCAACCCTCTTCCACCGCCACCCACCCATCCACCCACACCATTGTAGAGTAGCTTATTGTACGCATCTCGAGGCTTCTGTTACTACAGCTTGCCCTTTTGTGCTGGAAAACAACACAGCACGTCGATGGTAACTGTACTCCGCGTTATACTGCGTGCGTAGGCCTTGAGGGTCTGTGCGCAGCATCAGCACCTTGGATAGCGCATTCGTGCACAAAGTATTTACTGATCGCACCTCACGCACAACAACACAAACGTCCAAAACAACAATTCTAGCACCAAATATGATCAAACCTTTGAAGATTAAATCCTCTGTCTCCAAGTCATATCCCTCTCGGTGGCACTTTTGCCACAGTCCTGTGATGGTGGAGTTGAAATGCCGACTGCAGAGGGACTCCATGGCCGGGGCAGGAGGCAAGAAGTGCCGCTTAGCCCGCAGCAGCGCAGCGCCGCTCCTCCGCGCCACATTCCTCTCCTTTGGCAACATGCGGAGCGGGAGGTTGTTGTTGGAGATGTAAATGTAGCCGGGGTCGTTTCTTTTGTTTGAGTAATTCTTGCAGCGTTCCCGGTGCCTCCTCGCGTCAGTCTCGTACCAATTGTCAGTGCTGATCGCCACTGCTATCAGTCCCAACGCGCAGAATGCCAAAAAGAGACCTGCCACGGTTAAAGTCCTCATAGCAGCCATGTTCCATGCGTATCTCGCCTCGGTGCCGTGATAATTCCACGGGACAGCAGGACTCCGCTCCTGGCTGCTGCTGCTGTCAGTATTTGAGGTGGGGAGGATATTCAGCAATACGTGGAAATGTGAAATGCAGATAAGCCCCTGAAGCCCTCATTTCTTAGATTTTGTCAACCACCGCCGAAATAAGCCAAATTCCAAGGCGGAGGATAAATAAATTTGGGCCTCGATGAGCTATTTTGGTTGTCTCCTCTCTGCCTCTGAACTCAGTCTAGCCTAGATACTGGTCAGTCCAACATTTCTTTCCAGTAGATGGAGACAGAGCAAATATTTGAAAGCACAACAAGCCCCAGGCCTGCACTTACAGTAGATCATGATCTGAAAGGATGGCTAAAGTTTGACACAGTTATACCAGAGGAAGTACCCTCCCTCAGGTTTTCACACACTTTGTATCAACTCGGCTGCTGTTATCTAAAGTGGAAGGACAGGGCCTATTAAACCCCACAGAGGGCCCCACTGTCTCTGTCTGGTTTACAGGGAACAATTTCATCATATCCAACAGATTGCAGCTGGTAACTTTCCATCCAAACAGGGCCAAACACTCCGAACAATAGGCTACACTGGAATACCGCTGGCGTCATTATAAGTTTGAGAAAAGTCATAAAAACTCATTTCTTTTAATTAAATGTCAAAAAGTAGTTGTTTAGCCACAATCAAATGGCATCACACAGGCTTTAAGTATTAGTTTTCAGCTATTACGTCTAATGTTTAGCAGGAAAATTATAACACAAGTAATAGGGACACAGAGCTCAGGACATTTCAGTCATGTTTTCACTGGTTTCATTCTCATGGTCAGCAGTTCCTCAATTTAAACCATAATGCCAAACTAAAAGAGGAACAAGCTCGATTCCAAACTTCATTTTTGGTTTCGGCTTTTGTCTGCTGTAATACTTAAAGAAATTCCAACATGAGTAAATCTTACTGGGGATTTGTTGTGATTGATAGTCAGAAAACAAGCATATCATATTTTTCTGCACAGCCAGGAGAGTCTGATTTGTGTCAAATTAAAACACAATGTCATTTTAGTAAGTTTTACTTTTTAAGGTCACATCGCTGCAGCACTTGAACAAACAGTGAGAGAAGTTGATGCATACAAGGGTACGCCATGGAGTGTGTGATAACAGGCAATGCCTATTTTAACAGTGTGACTGTTTGCACAAATACATGCAAATATATTTGAAATAACTATAGACATACTGTATCTGTTTACAATCTACTCTAAATCATATCCCCTAATTATGCAGGAAATGCATTTAAATGTGATTGGCTCATAGAGGACATGACACTCCGCCATCAGGAACTGGGTGATCATATGAATTTGACAACTGGGTGATATGAACGCACAAACAGTTTAGGGTCCAGCTTGTTTCACACTTTCAGTTCCCATTTGTCTGGTGAAGTCAGCGACGTTGCGTGTTTCACAGTGAAGCAATAAGACAAAGTTAACATTCATCACAAGCTTCAAGGACTAGGATTCTCATGCTGCCTTGTTTACATGATGGACGGCTATGTTATACCACCTGTAAGTGCTGCTGCTCTATTGTTTCATGTCCGGTCTTTGATTATTGTTCTGGACACTGAGATGATATTTTTCTGTTTAGTCTACTGCTGATGTGTTTCTATTGCTGCTTCTAAAAATGGTTTAGTAACTCGAGAGACCGGGGTGGGACTTAGAACTCAGACTTATTGATTAATGTGACTGACAGGAAGAAGAAGATTTACTTTTAAGAGTTTTTTAGTATATATTAAGGACCTTTTTTGCTGTAAAAATTGGGAAAGTAAACCTTAACATACAGTAAACCCTCACTTGTGTACAAACTCATGTATTTCCCCTGCTGACCTGCTCCGTTCTGTTACTTTATTCTTCACTTTCCTGTTTTATGTTCTATTAAAAGCAAGAAAGGCAAAGTTGGATACAGAAATCCAAGTAATTCTAGTGTAACAACTAATAGTCATATTTGACTTTTTTTTTTAGCACATAGAGACCAAAACTTTCTCTGTGACATAAATCTATTTTTCCCCCTCCAAAGGCATCAGAGGAAATCCTTCCAAATGAACCAGAGAACTATCGACCTCCTGCAGAGCTGTACCCGTACCTCACTAATGTGGGGGAGATTTACGAAGGTGAGACGACTACCCATTGAAAAGAGCACAAATCACTACGCGACTGGTTGCCTCACCTTCTGTCACATTTCAGACCACAGATGGACCTTTCACTCGGACCGCGTCCAGCCGACGGACTTTGAGAACTCTCCAGTGAATCACCTCGTGGAGCTTCAGCCGGTGTCTCCACAACAACTGGTGCAGCCGTACCGCTTCACCAGTGAGTCTCTGCCCCTCCACCTGGACCCTTCACTCGGATCTCTCTCTGTGTCACCACAAGTGAGTTGATGGTAGAAATGAATGTTGGGTCAAATGTGAAAAGGCATAACTTGTACAATTATGGCTTAAAATATTGATTTGAAAGCACATTGATAGGAAAAATGACCCCTCAACTTAATATGAGGTTGGTTTTAAATGTCATGTTATAATTAGAAGTAGTGTTTTTAAACTGATGAAAAGACGTCATGTCAAGTATTACTACATTATGTGATTCATATAATTCATATTACTCACCAAATTTCCCTGGAATGAAGAGACATTTACCCGCTGCGGTCAAGTACCTATAGGGTTTTTTTTTTTTTCTATTTATTTTTGGCACTAATTCAGCACAGCCTTTTCCCTTTTTAAAGCTCCAGTTGGTCAGACTTAGTGGGGTATACTGGCAGAAATGAAAAAAGATACAATACGTATGTTTTCTTTAGTGTAGAATCACCTGAAAATGAGAATTGTTGGGTTTTCAATACCTTAGAACAAGCCGTTTATCTGTACATCTGGAGTGGGTCACTATCTACAGAAATCGTTGCACTGCATATTTGTACAGTAGCCTAGAACAGACAAACCAAACACGGGCTCTAGATAGGGCCCTTGGTGTTTTTGCATTGACCACGGTAATTAGCAGCGTCATAAAAAACACTTATTTCTTTAATGTGAAACTGCTTTATCAGTGTTTTTATCAGTTTAAATCTTTGGGTCTGTATGTTTGGAGAGGAGGAGACCTCTATGGATAATTCAGCTCCCGGTAAAAATTTCTTGAACACTGTTAAGTTATCAGAGAATAAAGGTGAGCACACATCAGCAGATGCTGGGCTAGCAGCCCATCTCCAACATTCCCAACAGAATTATCCGCAGAGACCTCTGCGGATAATTCAGCTGCCGCTAAAAACCTCCCGAACAAAGAATGTTGAAGAAATTCTAACCGGGAGAAGTTTCAGCTAGTTGCAATCTGCAGTCCTCACCACTAGATGCCACTAAATCCCTGCAAATCTTACACACTGCTCCTTTACATGAAAATGATTGCAAATTGAAATGTAAACCAGGGTTGCAACTAATAATGATAATTTAGTCCATGGAATGTCAGAAAACGATTTTTGAGTCATTCAGACAGCTGGATTTATCCAACCAACAGATTAAAACCCAAAGATATTCAGTTACTATCATATGAGACAAAGACAATCAACAAACATTCACATTTAAGAAGCTTGACTCAGGGAATTTGGGGGATTTTTCCTTAAAACATGTCAAATAACCTATTAACCATATTGTTGTTGCTAATATACATACATTTGTGGATATACGTGCACCATAGTAATAACACAATATATATATTGGGAATTATTTTGTGGAAAACTTTCTGCTTTTAGATAGTTTGGAATCTAAAAAAAAACAAAAATCTCCACCAACACAGCACAAGATGTGGACAGCTGGGGATATTTTCACTGAAATGTCATCTGCGTCACGTGATCTCGCTGAGCACTGAATTCTATTTTGGCAGAGTTACTTCCTCTTTTAGGACAATGACAGTGTTAAAATGAAAATGTTAGACGGTGGACGATTGCAAAACAAAAGAAAATTGCAGCACTATCAGCCCTCCCTGCACGCTTGAGCTGTGACATGCTTTTAATTTCTCCTAAAGATCCCGTATTACACGCCATCCTCGTGCTACCAGTACCAACCCTCTGCCTCGCCTGGACATTACTACTCAGAGGAGGAACAAAGAGGAATCAGTCCTCCGTTTGAGGTTTCAGAAGGGGAGGATGAATTTGAAGTCCACAGCCACTCCTCCTTCAGGAAAGACACTAGTAAGTATTTCCAATGCACATTTTGTACTGGCATCAAATCCAAGTCTACTTAAAGTCATATATTTACAGTACATATAAAAACTGGAGAAACGGATAACTGCCAAACAAAATTGCTTTAACAGGTCTCATGTTTTCCAATCAAGGCAACAAGAAGAAAATCCGCCTGTACCAGTTCCTCCTGGACTTGCTAAGAAGGGGTGACATGAGTGAAAGTATCTGGTGGGTGGACCAGGAGAAGGGCATCTTTCAGTTCTCCACAAAACACAAAGAAGTTCTGGCCAGCCACTGGGGTACCCAGAAAGGAAACCGCAAAAAAATGACTTACCAAAAAATGGCTCGAGCTCTGAGGAACTATGGTAAATCTGGAGAGATTAAAAAAGTAAAGAAGAAGCTGACCTACCAGTTCAGTGAGGAAGTGCTGAGGAACTTCTATTTACGTCAGTATCCTCACTGATGAGGGAATAAAGGCTGTCTGTCAAAATGCTGAAATCACTTAACTAGCCTTGATTGTGTTTTTTCTAAAATTTCACTTAGTAGTTTTTCTTTTCTTACCTATTTATTTGTGATGCCAGTGTACATCCTCTACGGCGTTTGTTTCCATACAAACTCTTTCATTTCAAACTCAAATGGATTTTTGTGAGTGAATTCATGTGTTTGAGTACTAGGATTAAAGCATAATTAAACATCAAGTTTGAAAAAAAAAAATACCTACATGATCTTTTTGTCACAAAGGAGTGTAAATAACTATTATGTTCCATTATTTTTTGTTTTATTACTTGAATAAACAAAATCAGTCTTTAAAGGTCTAGTCAAGTGGTTCCTTACTAGTGAGTCACAGCCCAAAAGTAGGTCGTGGTTCCCTTCTGAATGAACCACAAGTGACCTGCAAATGTGTCAAGTTTGTAAAAAAAAATAAATAAATAAATAAAATAAAGTACACCTGATTTTGAAGTACAGTGATTTTCCAGCACTGAGCTTTTATTCTGAAGTGCTTTTTCCTGCTGTAGAGTAAGTGAATAACAGACAGCTACATGACAGAGACATCAAACTTGCTTAATGACACTGAATATATTGAACTGTGTGGACCCTGAACTAATGACTAGGAGAAATCTGGACCCATGACTGGACCATCTGAGAAGCTCTGGTCTAATCTGTGGGATTTAGTGGCATCTAGTGGTGAGGTTACAGATCTAAAACTTCTCCAGGTGCTATGTTTGTAGGAGAATAATGGCAGGCCCTGTCTAGAGCCAGTGTTTGTTTTGTCCATTCAGGGCTACTGTTGAAACAACATGGCATACTCCAGGGAGGAGAACCTGCTTCATATGTAGATATAAACAGCTCATTCTAAGGTAACAAAAAACAGTAAATCTTATTTTAGGTGATAATCCAACACACTGGACCTTTAAACAAGCACAAAACATGTTCGGGGGCACAGTGGATGTGCGCAAATATCAGAGCATTTTTAAATTGTAGAAAGGGAAAGCGACAGACAGATTAGACAGTAAACAGCTGTGGTAATTAGCAGTGATTAAACAACAAAGAGAATTACAGCATTCAATCAAGAAAGACAAAACAGCAGAGATGAACGTACCAGATAAATGGTGAAACCCAAAATGCAGTTTCATGCAGACTGTGAAGATGTGGGGAAACTGGCAGGGCGTCGACCACAAGACCTATTGATACACTGCAGTTTCAAACAAACGCACAACTTCTACTATACAGAGAGAGAGAGAGAGAAATCATATGAAATATAATCACAGATGGTAAAAAAAAAAAAAAAAGATATGAACAATTACAGAGTAAACACTGGCTGAGTCAGACCCAAATTAAAAAGAATACAGACAGGGGTCATGGTCTGAAACAGACATATTAACCTTGTGAAAAGACAGAGTGGGGATGAGACTATAGACCTGTAAGACTAAGTTACCTTGTTTTGTTCCTGATCGATACATCTGGCCTGAAATCTAGCTCATCCTGGTGGAGCAGCGAATTGTAACTGGTCCTAAGTATTTGCTTAAACTAATTTATGTAACAATATTGAATACTATCGCATATTTCCTCATATTACAAGTAAATCCTTGCGATTTAGCGCTAATGCTATGGCTTTAACAATCTATTTTATTCGACTTCACAAAATAAATCGCGACAAATTACATCGTGAAATACGCCCGTTTTGGCTTCTTTAACTTTAACAGAGTACCCTTCTACAGCATTATGAGCTAAAAAAAAAAATACAATAATATAATAATTTACTTTTTTAGGATTTGCAACCTGTAATTTTCCTAACGGGTGAACATTCAAGTTACTAAGTACCGCCCATAGACTGTATAAAATAAGGTACCGCCCCAGCTCCACAAAACTGTTTCCGCTGACGTCACTCTAACCGGCCAATCAGAGCCCAGGCGTTGTTTCTGTGCAAATTTCAAACCCGTCCTGTCGACAAACCAACGGGTCGTCACAGCCGGACAACCGCGGCCACACCAATGTAAACTCGCCTTTTTACGTTGAAAGACCGCTTTTGCGTTAACGAAGATTGTTTTTTTAAAACGTTAAGGAGTCTGCGGTGGCAACATGAGAGTGAGGTTAGTAACGTAACATCATTTTATCAAGTGGAGATTCCATTATTTATGCTAACAGCGTATACTCAGCTAGCAAACTCATTTCCTGATTAGCCTGTTGATTTTAGATAAAGCTAACTTTCGACGCACAAAGTTTGTTCCCCGCTGGGACGGAGTAGTGGTCTGTGTGCTGCAATGAGTAATTTTGAATGGTAATTTAATTTTATGTTAATCTCGTGTCACTCACTGTGAAGGTGGTTTCATTTAACGTCACTAATGCTACGGCGTCGGGAAGCTAGCTAACGTTAGCGTGCTATGTGAATGAAATGATTGTTTTGTCAACGTTAGCCTGCTGCTACAAGCAGAGTTTGCCAGCTGATTTTAAATCACTCGCTAGCGCTTAACGTTAATACCGGACTGGTTTGACCGGTAACAGGTGTTTCCCACTCCAGAAACCTGACTCATTCCCACCACTGCTTTTCTTTCCAGTGAAGTCCACGCAGCAGAGTCTGTTGCCTACCTCAACAGAGCACTGGTCAGGCTGCAGGATATTTGGGAAGAAATCGGGATTCCAGAGGAACAGCGCCTACAGAGAACCAATGATGTTCACAAGCACATTAAAGTGAGTCTTACATCAATCTAGATAAGATTTAGAGTCTGATTGTTGACCTGACAAAGCTGAGAAATCGACACTTTTTTGTTTCCTCTTTTCTTTTCCCTTGTCAATATCTCAAATTCTACTCCTGAACACCTCTAACAAAGGAAATGTCAATAGAGTTTAGAGGGCTGCAGCCCTCCATCCCTACTTTTATCAATTGGTGGCCCATACAAACTGTTACAGACTACAAGTGCCTTGGCATCATTCTTGACCACAGGCTTAAATGGGACCTGTGGACTGACTTCATAAGTACTACTACACAACAAAGAATGTACTTTTGAAAGAAATTATCTTGTAATGTCCACAACAAAATGCTCAGTATGTTTTGTTGTACTGTTATTGAAAGTGTTTTATCCTTCTGTGTTATCTTCTGGTTTGGTAATGCTACTCAGGCACAGAAAAAGACTGTCAGAAAATAATCATATAATCATAATGTATACACGGAGACAGAATAATGACAAAGGCATCCTCATTCAATCTATTCCCATCCTGGTGATGATATTTTTCTTCTGTATTCACTAAAAACAGAGCCAAGTTTTCATTTGTTCCACAAGCCATTAAGTTTTTAAACAGATAATGTACTAGCACCTTTTATACTATATGCACTGTGCCCATTTTGTCCTGGTCCTAAAAGATGTCCAGCTGGTCTGGTCTGTCCCCCATCCTACTTGTATGTGTATGTGTATCAGCATAGATGGGCGTATGTCTATGGCTGATTTTTTTTTTTCTCTCTCCCCAGTATGTGTCACTTTCATATGTATATTTATGGTGATTTTTGTGATTGTATGATAAATTGCCTTCATGATTATGCTGCAAACCAATTTCCCGACTGGGAAAATTAAAAGTGTCTATCTTTCTCGTCATGCAGGGTCTATTGGACCTAATGATTGCAGAAGAAGAGGAGCTCAAGAAGAGACTACTGAAAAGCATTCAGTCATGTCTCAAGGAACTTAATCATTTGTGCAGCGAACTTCAGATGCCCCCCTTTGAGGTACAGTGTTGTTTAGGAGTATGTGTTTGTTTGCTTATACCTGTTTGGGGAAATTGTTAGTATGTTTGGACTAACATTCTGGATTTCTGTGAAGGAGGAAGATGGCTGCACCATGTTGCAGATGGAGAAGAATAGCCGCACACGTCTTGAAGTGATGAAGGAGCACAAGAAGCAAAGAATGGATGAGCTTAAAGGCCTCATAGGCAAAGACCGTGAGCTTTGTGACATTATGTGCACTACCCCATTTTGCATTGACCCAGACTCCATCCCATCCCTGACGCAACTTGAGACATATCGCACCTACCTGGATGATCTGACCAAAGAGAAGGTGGTTAATGACATTCTGCTTTTCTTCATTACCTTCATTACTTACTTGTCTTTTGTTTTGAGGGTTGTAACCTGTTCATTTGCTTTGATTTTAAGGAACGTCGTCATAATGAGTTTGTCAGCCTCAAAAAGGAGATTGTTGTATGCATGGACGATCTGGAGCAGAGCCCAGAGACCAGTTTTGAGACGGATGTGATGTGTGAGGATGAGGAGGCATTTTGTTTGTCAAATGACAACATTGCTGCTCTTAAACTACTCCTCAGTCAGGTGATTTTGTAATATTTGCATCTAGTTTGTGAATCTTGATGCTACGATTTAAGTCAACAGTATCATGTATTGTGTCATATGTAATGGATGTGTGATTTTTGTGCCTCCCTCCAGTTACAAGACCGCAAGGCTGAAAATGAGCTCCGTTGTTCAGCTTTCCGCACTAAGATCCAGGAGCTGTGGGAAAGACTTGAGATTCCTCAAGAGGAGAGGGAGGCCCTCTCTGAGCATATGGTCAAGTCAAAGAAGAAAAACATTGAGGCAGTAAGAAATTTAGCCTATGTGGTCATTTATATTAATAATAAGTGATTTCAGACAATGCATTGATGGGTTGTTTCACCAAACACCTACATCACAAGTTTTAATAATGTGCATTCTGTCTTTCCAGCTCCGGGCTGAGGTCCAGCGTCTCGAGGTGCTAAAATTGCAGAGCATGAAAAGAGTCATTGAGGCTGTTAGAGCTGAGATTGCTCTTTTCTGGGAGAGATGCTTCTACAGTCCAGAGCAGCAGGAAGCTTTTGTTCACTATCATGATGGTGAATATCTGTTGAAAATGACAAAGCCCTCACACCGAAAATATGCGGTTAATAATCACAAATAGAGCTGGGGTCTCAGTCCATGTTTTCTCTCTGCAGATGATTTCACTGAAGAGCTTCTCAACCTGCATGAGGCAGAGGTCAGGACCCTGAAGAAGTGCTACGAGGACCACAGCGAACTCTTTGAGGGAGTCCGAAAATGGCAGGAGAACTGGACCTTGTACTTGGAACTTGACGTAAGAACTATAATTCTGGTAAATTTAGTGGGTAAGCATTTAAAAGTCATCTGGATGTGGTAACACATGGATGTATTTACCTTTTTCCATCTCAGAAAAAGGCAAATGATCCCTCAAGGTTCAACAACAGAGGTGGGAACCTTCTGAAAGAAGAGAAGCAGAGAGCTGACTTGCAGAAAAGTCTGCCTAAGGTGAGGAAATGTTTAGATGTAGTGTTTAGTGACATGTTCCTTGTGTTCAGTCAATACAAAAATGGTAGTGCTCAGGCAAATCATGTGCGAGGAGAGTGGAAACAGCTGTGACATTGTTGGTGCGTTACCAAATCTGTCCAACAGATGGGGATATTAAATAGTAATTACCTTAATCTGTAGTCCCTGTGTGGGCGTTTTAGAAACTGGATTTTTTCAAATGTAATTTAGACTGACAGTCCACTGCCGATGGTAAATGTGATAACATATAAAACAAGGCAAAACTTGTGTTTTCTGTCTGTTCCAGCTGGAAAAGAGTCTCAAAGCCCAAATTGATGCTTGGGAGCAGGAGCATGGCAAGGAATTCCTGGTCAATGGACAGAAATTTCTTGAGTACGTGCAGCAGCAGTGGGAGCACCACCACGCTGAAAAGGAGAAAGAGAAACTGGAGCGGGTGTGTTTTTACTTTGAATAAAAGCTACAACAGGTGTTACATTTCCCCGTCACAAAGGGATTCTTAACATGTCTGTATTCTTCTTTTTGTCTGACTCAGCAAATGAAGAAAACTAAACAGACACAGGAGGACATGTTATATGGAACTTCAATGAGAACACCATCCAAAAGGCGAGTAGCAGGGACTCCCACACCGGGGAAAATAAGAAAGGTACGATGGTGCTGCAGTTTTACTGGATTCCTTCATTCATTTCTGACTGTACCAGGGCGAGTGAATAGACTTAAAAGTTAACCTGCTTTTTCCTTCTGTCCTCTTAGCTCAATGGCACATCGACCATCTCCACTCCGAACAGCTTCCTCAGTTCAGGCCTCGGTGGAACCATGTGCCAGTCCTCCATCCAGAAACCTCCTCTGTCTGCAAGCAAGGTATGCTTACTGTTTTCCTTTTGATGCATCTCACTGACAATATTTACGTTGTGTTTTTGACAGCCTTTTGGACTTTGAAGGTAAGACTGATAAGCTCTGTATCTGACTCTTATTCTTCATGGTAATGTTGTTAGGCAGGGTGCAATTTGGTCTCCATTGTTGTGCATCTTGCATATGGAAGATTTGTCAGGGCAGGTAAACACTTGTAAATTAACTTTTCAGATTTGGTTTTGTTTTGTCCCTATGTACTCAACAATTTGAGTTTACTGTACAAACTATGACAGTGATAGATGGATGCAGAGAAGATGGACAATGGATAGTTCTTCTCCATTGACTATTTGTATATCAATAACCCATCCTGTGTTACCATGACCTCTGAAGAAATCTGTTTATTTCTCGCATGCCTGTGGTGCCTGTCTTTTTGAATGAAGTCGTCATTTACAAACTCACAACTTGTGCAGTATGATCCAAGTCTCATTTAGCCAATGATATGCTCAAGACCTCTCAAAACAGACAGACCTTTCCAGTGGGGAACTGAATAGAATATGAAACTTATCTTTGCTCTCTTTAATGCCAGACTCCAGGGACAAAGGCAGTAATTTTACTTTGCTGAATGTAGGAGCTGCTTTCTAACTCTTTAAAGCACTGAAATTGCACAATAATACCAGCTATTCAGTAGATCAGCAACTCCCACATTGAGTGAGGTAAAATTACTATTTCTGCCAATGGAGTCTGGCTTTGAAGAGAGCCTGTATTAAGTGCAACTTATTCTGTTCCCACGTGGGAAAGGGCTGTCTGTTTGGGAAGTGCTGAGCATATGACTGGATAAATGGGACTTGAATTGTACTGCCAAGTTGTGTGAGCGTTTGTGGATGGGTGTTTTTGATATAACTTTTCTGATTTTGAACATGGCCCCCTATGAATTAAAAACAGAAAATTCTTGATCAGTTGGATTCTTTAATCACCTGAGGCATGTGAGGAAAAAAAGTTTCCTCCCAGATTCAAAGTTACATGGAGTTAGTAATTGATATACAAATGATAATTTGTTGGGTGAAGTATTGTTGCTCTAGCCCAGATTTTCCAGTATTTATGTTTAAGATGATTCTTTTATGTAAATTGTATACAATCAAGATAATGTCAGACCCCACTGTTCATGTTAGTCCCTGTGCTCACCTTTGCAGAAATGCACTGACAATGTATGATACTATGAGGCTTTGTTTTCATTGTAAGCATGTGTTTCATCCTTTTTATCACATCACTGGTGTCCTATAGTTTAAAATAAAGTAAAATAAATAAGGTGACAAAAAAAGCACATTATCATTATAGTTGGTCTTGTTGTAGGGTCTTGGCCTGCGAACCCCTGGACATGGAAAGACTCCCCGTGCACTAGACCGAAACAAGGAAAACATCTCCCATCTTAGAAACACTCCAAGTGGCACACTAAGGTCTCAGGATACTCAAGATCACACCTTCACCTTTAACTCTGTTGCTGGCTCCTATTCGGAATTTGCGGTAAATGTGTTTTTACATCTATTTAGTCCTTAACTACAAAAAGTCCACTAAAGTACAATCTGATGAAGTAAGTCACTATTTTTTTCTGGATGACATTCCAGCCATAATGTACCACAAACTGCAATATTCTAAGTCCAAGTGTGTAGGATTATATAGTTACTTTTATGGTTTACCATGTAACTTCCATCTGGCATCACTAATGAGCTAAAACAGAATTTCAATTACACCTTTTTGACTAGGACTAGTCTTGGAAATTACATATGTAAATCTGAAGATTTTCCCCTTTTTGAAAAATGTCTTCTTTGTTGCTACAGATTTAAGACACAATTTATTTTTGAATTTTACAGACAAATCTCAGATTGTGTCATTTTTTAAGACTTTTGAAAAAGGTGGAACATCAGCCATCTGTAAAGCCCAGTTCAGACCAAAGATCCGTGATGAGACAAAACCTTTTTAGAACGTTGCAGTGGTGTAAACTGGCCAGTCTTAGCTCGAGTCAAGCTGGCTGGTGGTATCACCTGCAACTCAGCTGGTCAAGTCGCCGGTGGCAGTAGTTGCCTATGTCAACTCGTCTCATTGTGAATCTTTGGTCTGAACTGGGCTCTAAGTGACAAGATGAGTGCTAGCAAAAGGACCAACCTTGATTTCAAAAAGCTTTCTTAAAAAAAGCTATGAGCCATCTTTGGTGTTAAGTTGGCTGTGTAGTAACAATATAGCTAATTAAATGGAGCAGCTAAAAAGCAACAATGCATACCTCTACCAAAACTACATAATGTTAATGTTTAAGATATGATAAAACTTTATTGATCCCACACAGGGGATATAATAATAATAGGCAACAGAATACTTATAGATTTAATGAAGATAAAATACAAAAATATGTATTAAAAATTAGAAAAATATTAAATACTAAGCAGACACAAATATGCTTTCAATACTATTTACACTATATATACACCTTTCAATCATGATCACACACAACTCTCATAGTGGTAGACAATGCAGACGTACAATAAATACACGCACCAGGTTTTTATTAATCGAGTTCATTTGAGCAGTATATCCTGACAAAATGGTGAAAAAGTTTAAACATTCCACTTTAAATCTTTAAAACAAATCCTGACATACCAAAGAATCAATCACTGAGCAGCAGTTAAACTTTCCACCCCATCACCTTGAAACCTGGACGTCATGACAAAAATGCTTTTCTAAAATAAATATATACATTTCATATAACCATATCACAAGCTAACATGTAAATGCACACACAGATATTTTGACATCTTATATATGAACAAAATCAAATGTTTGAATGTTTAAGTTGAAGATGCTGACAGTTAACTCTAACTTGTCTTTACAGAGAGACCTCTCGAAGGCTTCTAAATCGAACGTGAAGTCAGGAGTGCTGAACTCCACTGTCAGTCATCAGTGAGGGGTCCAAGGAGCCAGAAGTCATCCAGCTCAGCGGTAGTTTGGTGTAGTTTCAAATGATGGGCAAGAGGGAACTTCCAATGTAAACTTCTTTCAAAAAATGTAAATATTTCAGTCTGTGTGAACATCTTCAGTCTCCGTCTATCCTATTGTTTTTAAGACTTCATTTCAGGTTCACTGCTGGAGCAGTTTTCTCTGCTGTATGTATTTATGAGGCAGGTTAGCGCTATTTGTACCGAGGCTGTCGTGGCTTTTTATTTTACATTTTTCTTTTGGGGGCACAGCCTTATCAATGAAACATTAACCATATCTAGAGCACTACTTTGTTTTTACTACTGTAGCAGCGAGCCAACACACCACAATTTTATTCTTCCAGCTGGGATGACAGCTACATTTGCTCTTTAGAAACTAAATATTTTGAGTGTTTTTTTTAAAATCACGCTGTAAATAAACATTTTAATCAAACATTCGTCCTTACTAAGTGTACTTATGTATGATCTTGTGTCATTTCTGATTGTACCTGAATGTTTTCTTTCTAGCCTGTATGGTTGAGTTGTATAGGATTTATGTTAAAGGAGTATTTCAACCACAAAAAGTTTGTATTCAATAGCCCCTTTTACACTGCCTCATCAAGGTGGGAATTTCACGCTGCTGTTCCACCTCGTCATTCTGTATAAAAGGTATAATGGGACAGCCGGCAGGACGGGATCATGGGCGGCATGGTGGGAAACTTAAAGGCTAAGTTCGGTTTTTTGACATCTGGGCCTTATTTTTAGGAATAAATACGCTCGTAGACTCACCCAGACGATTTTGGTGGAGCTCGGAGCCGTTTTCGAGCAATTTAGATCCATCCGACGGCATCTTCTCTCATGCCATAGAAGCGGACGGGGCCAGACATCGAAGCCCCTAAATTAGACATTATCTGCTGCGAAACTCGCTCATTTCACCTACATTTTATAAATGAATGGCCAGTGTTATCACCATGTCCGCTCAACGTCCTTGTTATGGTCATCCGGGGCTTTACAACGATGGGTCACTTTTGGTGACGTCATAGACGTGCGCCGCAGGAGCGCAGCTGAGTTCCGCCGGCGCTAGGCTAGGCTATACAGCTACACAGCTATTCTTGTGCAACATGACGGAATATTTATCCGATGTAAACGTGTCTGATGACGACTCCGAGTATGATGGATGCCCGTATCGTTTTGAGCCAGAATACACCGACAAGGAGCTATTTGAAAGGAGGATGCAGAGGGAAAGAGCCTTACAGCTGGCCAGAGAACAAGCGACCACTGCACGTCCATGAATGGGGGCTAACTGGTGTTGTTGTTGTGGACACTGCACGCCACAGACAACAGAAGAGGAGAGCTTTTGCTGCTCAGAGTGGGACTTGAGACCAGAGGAAACACGTATTGATGCCCCCCAAAATACGTGTCTCACTACACTGGAAGATTTTTCTGCCATGACAAACCGGGCTGTGGTAGAGACTTTTTTTATGTCCCGAGAGTCAACTTGCAGACGCAGCCGAAGCCAGCAGGACCGAACGGACAACTTTCGATAGAGTAAGTAGCCGATACAAATGCAAAAAGGGTATATTTTCTATGAGTGTTTACTTTATAAATAAATAACGGTCGAAACAACTGACAATTAGTTTTGGAGAAAGCATATGACTACTTGTAAGTGTGCGCTAACAATGCAGACCCGTGATGATTGCAGCTCGAGTCACAATTTATTGTCTGCAGAGAATAACCATATCATATGCATTGCGAGTTAGTTTTTCAAAAACTAGCATGGACTAGAGTAAATTATATTGCGTTACAGTGCAGTATTCTTTTGCAGGAATGTATTTTAGAAGGCTACTCCTGCTAAGACATAGGTCGTGAAGATAGCTATTCATTTTATACAAGGAGCTTTATACGCTGGCCGACGTGCACTGGTTATCGACCAATATTATTACATCTTCAAAAGAAATGCATTACCTCCGCTGCGTCTGTTTTGCCCTCTGAAACAATCGGGATGGCATTCCTCCTGAGGTACTGACGCTCAGCTTCCTGGCCTTTTATCTTTGTCGTCTTCGTAATGAAGTCTTATGGAGCGAAGTGAGCGCTGCAGACCCGGTGACTGACCCTCCTCAGTTCTTCCATAGCAATATTCGGGTCCATTTTCAGGACAACAAGCAGAGCTTTAGTAACTCCGGGTTTTTCAAAGGAAGCCTGTGGAATGTGAACTTTGTCCACCTAGTCATTTTGTTTGGACAAAGTGGAAAAACGCAATGACGAACCATGTTTGTACCCGTGTAGCCCCTAGCCTAGCCTAGCGCCGGCTGGACTGCGCTCCTGCGGCGCACGTCTATGACGTCACCAAAAGTGGCCCATCGTTGTAAAGCCGCGGATGACCATAACAAGGACGTTGAGCGGACATGGTGATAACACTGGCCATTCATTTATAAAATGTAGGTGAAATGAGCGAGTTTCGCAGCAGATAATGTCTAATTTAGGGGCTTCGATGTCTGGCCCCGTCCGCTTCTATGGCATGAGAGAAGACGCCGTCGGATGGATCTAAATTGCTCGAAAACGGCTCCGAGCTCCACCAAAATCGTCTGGGTGAGTCTACGAGCGTATTTATTCCTAAAAATAAGGCCCAGATGTCAAAAAACCGAACTTAGCCTTTAAGCTTGTAGCAGTTAGCAGCTAACTCAAAGAACAGTAGCTGAAAATGGGAGTTCCTTGCCCTAACAAGATGAGTAATTGATATACAAATGGTCCTTTTGTGGGTGAAGTATTCCTTTAACTGAGTTCAAGTCAGAAGGCAGAATCCGTTAAGTATTATATTTTGATCACGTACTCTATCTTATTACATACACACGAGTATATTTCACATATTGTAGAAAATCATCCTCCATGCAGACTAGAAATGTGAAGATATTCTCTTTAAGCCATGCGTGTCATGAGTTCTTCAAGAGCCCTCTCGCGGTGATTTTCATGAACAAGCAGCACTTCTTTGATTGCACTTTGCTGGAAACCCATCTCATTAAACTGAGTCAGTAGACGCAGGAACTCTGCAGCCTGAAAAAGAATTTAAAGTCAGTTACAATACACACTAAGTGTCGGCTGTGGGGTTGCATTTTTATAACCTACTAGCAAGTACTAAGCAAACTGACAAGCAGGGGTCACCTTGCTCTCACAGTTCTGAAACATTTCCAAGGCCTCTTCCACCTGTGCTTCATCGTAACCCAGCTGACACAAACGGTCGCTAGCTACCAGGTACTTCAGGATCTGTTGATAACAGGAAGAATAATTATGATGCAATAGGCCTTGATACAGCACGAAGAACACAAGTTAGAATTCTAGATAAATGTAAAGTACTTCTTCACTCTACGTTTGACAGCTTATTGTAATGTGTGAGTTTCCTTATTGCAGTTATCAAGTCCATAGTTATTAAAGGCAACTCAGTTGTTAACTGTTGAAGATGTGTTTAAAACATGTAAAGACAAAGTGGTGCCCACCTTCTCTGGGCTGTGATAGCCTGTCTTCTGCAGAGCCAGAATAGCTGTGCGTAAAGGGTAGCCCTTCTCTGTGATGGTCTCAAGTAGCTCCCTCTCTTCCTGACTCAGTGCCGACAGCAACTCTGCTGATGAGTCAAAGAAAACCCCACGTGGGCCGCCAGTCCTCAGGGCCTGATGATAAGAGGAAAACACATAAAAATAGTTGGTTACGGAAAATAGGTAAATGGAAAGAAATGATAAATGTCTTTCTCAGAGCAGGGTCATAATCAACTAACACTGGGGTGAAGGGGCCTTCTATGGCCCAAACCTTCGGCATGAAATTCCTCACAAGGGAAATTTTTAAAATAGAGGACTTTGAAACTTTTCTAAATTTTTTTTTTTTTTTTTCAAAAGAGGGGCTTTCAAAGTTTTGATAATTGAATACCATTTTAGGAGTCCAGCATACATAGTATTACTTCACTTACTACAGTTTTTATTAGATAATAAACTGCCTTTTATGCTATGCTACGTTATTTTTTTCACATTTTCATTACATACTATACTATGACTTTTTTTTCATGATTTTGGACGACATGCTATACTATGACTTTTTTTTCATGATTTTGGACGACATGCTATACTATGACTTTTTTATATGGTTTTGGACGACATACTATACTATGACTTTTTTTTCATGATTTTGGACGACATGCTATACTATGACTTTTTTATATGATTTTGGACGACGTACTATACTATGACATTTTTTCATAATTTTGGACGACATGCTATACTATGACTTTTTTTTCATTATTTTGGATGACATGCTATACTATGACTTTTTTTCATAATTTTGGACGATTTGCTATACTATGATATTTTTTATATGAATTTGGACGACATGCTATACTATGACTTTTTTTATATGAATTTGCACGACATTGCTATACTATAACTTTTTTTTCATGATTTTGGACGACATGCTATACTATGACTTTTTTTCATGATTTTGGACGACATGCTATACTATGACTTTTTTATATGGTTTTGGACGACATACTATACTATGACTTTTTTTTCATGATTTTGGACGACATGCTATACTATGACTTTTTTATATGATTTTGGACGACGTACTATACTATGACATTTTTTCATAATTTTGGACGACATGCTATACTATGACTTTTTTTTCATTATTTTGGATGACATGCTATACTATGACTTTTTTTCATAATTTTGGACGATTTGCTATACTATGATATTTTTTATATGAATTTGGACGACATGCTATACTATGACTTTTTTTATATGAATTTGCACGACATGCTATACTATAACTTTTTTTTCATAATTTTGGACGACATGCTATACTATGACTTTTTTCATGATTTTGGACGACCTACTATACTATGACTTTTTTATATGATTTTGGACGACATGCTATACTATGACATTTTTTCATGATTTTGGACGACATACTATACTATGACTTTTTTTTCATAATTTTGGACGACATGCTATACTATGACTTTTTTTCATAATTTTGGACGACATGCTATACTATGACTTTTTTTCATGACTTTGGACAACATGCTATGCTATGACTTTTTTATATGAATTTGCACGACATGCTATACTATGACTTTTTTTATATGAATTTGCACGACATGCTATACTATGACTTTTTTTATATGAATTTGCACGACATACTATACTATGACTTTTTTTATATGAATTTGCACGACATGCTATACTATAACTTTTTTTTCATAATTTTGGACGACATGCTATACTATGACTTTTTTCATGATTTTGGACGACATACTATACTATGACTTTTTTATATGATTTTGGACGACATACTATACTATGACTTTTTTTCATAATTTTGGACGACATGCTATACTATGACTTTTTTAATAATTTTGGACGACATACTATACTGTCACTTTTTTTCATGATTTTGGACGACATACTATACTATGACTTTTTTTCATGATTTTGAACGACATGCTATACTATGACTTTTTTAATAATTTGGACGATACTATACTGTCACTTTTTTTCATGATTTTGGACGACATACTATACTATGACTTTTTTATATGATTTTGGACAACATACTATACTATGACTTTTTTTCATGATTTTGGACGACATGCTATACTATGACTTTTTTATATGATTTTGGACAACATACTATACTATGACTTTTTTTCATGATTTTGGACGACATACTATACTATGACTTTTTTAATAATTTTGGACGACATACTATACTGTCACTTTTTTTCATGATTTTGGACGACATACTATACTATGACTTTTTTTCATGATTTTGAACGACATGCTATACTATGACTTTTTTAATAATTTTGGACGATATACTATACTGTCACTTTTTTTCATGATTTTGGACGACATACTATACTATGACTTTTTTATATGATTTTGGACAACATACTATACTATGACTTTTTTTCATGATTTTGGACGACATGCTATACTATGACTTTTTTATATGATTTTGGACAACATACTATACTATGACTTTTTTTCATGATTTTGGACGACATACTATACTATGACTTTTTTAATAATTTTGGACGACATACTATACTGTCACTTTTTTTCATGATTTTGGACGACATACTATACTATGACTTTTTTATATGATTTTGGACAACATACTATACTATGACTTTTTTTCATGATTTTGAACGACATGCTATACTATGACTTTTTTAATAATTTTGGACGATATACTATACTGTCACTTTTTTTTCATGATTTTGGACGACATACTATACTATGACTTTTTTATATGATTTTGGACAACATACTATACTATGACTTTTTTTCATGATTTTGGACGACATGCTATACTATGACTTTTTTATATGAATTTGGACGACATGCTATACTATGACTTTTTTTCATGATTTTGGACGACATGCTATACTATGACTTTTTTATATGATTTTGGACAACATACTATACTATGACTTTTTTTCATGATTTTGGACGACATGCTATACTATGACTTTTTTATATGAATTTGCACGACATACCATACTATGACTTTTTTTTCATAATTTTGGACGACATGCTATACTATGACTTTTTTCATGATTTTGGACGACATATTATACTGTCACTTTTTTTCATAATTTTGGACGACATACTATGCTGTCACTTTTTTTCATAATTTTGGACGACATACTATACTATGACTTTTTTTCATGATTTTGGACGACATGCTATACTATGACTTTTTTCATGAATTGGGACGACATATTATACTGTCACTTTTTTTCATAATTTTGGACGACATACTATACTGTCACTTTTTTTCATAATTTTGGACGACATACTATACTGTCACTTTTTTTCATGATTTTGGACGACATACTATACTATGACTTTTTTTCATGATTTTGGACGACATGCTATACTATGACTTTTTTCATGAATTGGGACGACATGCTATATTATGACTTTTTTTCATGATTTAGGACGACATGCTATACTATGACCTTTTTATATGATTTTGGATGACATGCTATACTATGACATTTTTCATGAATTGGGACGACATGCTATGACTTTTTTTCATGATTTTGGACGACATACTATACTATGACTTTTTTTATATTATTTTGCACAACATGCTATACTATGACTTTTTTTCATGATTTTGGACGATTTGCTATACTATGACTTTTTTTCACAATTTTGGACGACATACTATACTATGATATTTTTTCATGATTTTGGACGACATGCTATACTATGACTTTTTTTATGATTTTGGACGACATACTATACTATGACATTTTTTCATAATTTTGGACGACATGCTATACTATGACATTTTTTCATGATTTTGGACGACATCCTATACTATGACCTTTTTTTCATAATTGTGGACAACATGCTATACTATGACTTTTTTTAATGATTTTGGACGACATGCTATACTATGACTTTTTTTCATGATTTTGGACGACATGCTATACTATGACTTTTTTTCATGATTTAGGACGACATGCTATACTATGACTTTTTTTTCATGATTTTGGACGACATGCTATACTATGACTTTTTTTCATGATTTAGGACGACTTGCTATACTATGACTTTTTTCATGATTTTGGACGACATGCTATACTATGACTTTTTTTCATGATTTTGGATGACATACTATACTATGATATTTTTTCATGATTTTGGACGACATGTTATACTATGACTTTTTTTCATGATTTGGGATGATATACTATACTATGACTTTTTTTATGATTTTGAACGACATGCTATACTATGACTTTTTTCACATTTTTATGACACACTATACTGTGATGTGTTTCATATTTTAATGACATACTAAACTATGACATTTTTTGCATTTTTATGACATACTATACTGTGACGTGTTTCATATTTTAATGACATACTAAACTAAGACATTTTTTGCATTTTTATGACACACTATACTGTGACGTGTTTCATATTTTAATGACATACTAAACTATGACTTTTTTCACATTTTTATGACATACTATACTGTGACGTGTTTCATATTTTAATGACATACTAAACTATGACATTTTTTGCATTTTTATGACACACTATACTATGTTTTTTCCGCTTTCTAATGACATAGTATGATATGATGTTTTTTTGCATTTTTATGACATACTATACTATGACTTTTATGATATTTTTTACATTTAAATGACATACTCTACAATGACTTTTATATGACATACTATTACTATTACTATGTAATGTTTTTTGACATACTATGCCATGACGTTTTTTTCACATTTTTATGACACTGCGCCATGATGTTGTTTCACGTTTTTATGACGGACTATACTATGACGTTTTTTTCACATTTCTATGACATACTATACCATGACTGGGTTTTTTTTACATACTATACTATGGCGTTTTTTCATAATTTTATGACATACTAATCTATGAAGGTTTTTTTGACATACTATACTATGACGTTTTGTTGACATATTATACTATGACTTTTTTCACATTTTTATGACATACTATATTATGAATTTTAAATGACATACTATAACATTTGTTCACATTTCTATGAGATATCATACTATGTTTTTTCTCAATTTTATTTCATGCTATACTGCTATGACTTTTTTTAATTGTCATGGCAAAATATAATATGATTTTCTTTTTTTTACTATACTATATTATAACTATTTGCCAACATACTATATTGTTACTTTTTTATGTCTTTTTAAAAACATTTTTTGACATATTATCCTATGAGTTTTTATGACTTTGTTAATAACATACTACACTACAAGTTTTTCACTGCTTATCTTGACAGGCTAATATACAATGATTTTCTAACATTTTTTACATGATGTAGAGATTTTTAGGACATTTCTGTGACATACTATATTGTGGCATTCTCTGTCCTCTCTAGACTGGATGGAGATTTTAACATAGTTTGAAGCTCATGTCAGCTGTTTACTCATATTACTAGAATGTAGATCTCGCTCACCCCATGTCATTCCACTGTTCAGCTTGTACTTTGTAAATATTACAAAAATGAGGTCACAGATGATGCAACCTGTGCTTTGCAGTCTGGACAGAACTAGCATTCGATCTTGCCACGACCTGAACGAGCTGTGATTCTCTCTCCTTTGAACACAAAATGGGTGCGTTCATGTAAAATACATGAAGGTTCACTGTTGTGCTGGAAATAAATCTTGATTATGGACATATCTTATGTGCATTTTCAGAGCATATGAGTAGTTGGAATTAACAAATTATTGGAGGGGGGAGATAATTGGATACTTTATAAATACTTGAACCCCCCAAAGTGTGCTGTGATTATGCCTCAGAGAGACTGACACAAAAGATATTGACCTTCTGTCTGCCGTTTTTGACAACGGGCCCTGCAGAGGAGGGTCGTTGCTTCTGCAGTCTGGGTGGAGAGGGAGCAGGTTGTGTGTTCTGGGAGTACTTCCTGGCCACAGAGACGAGTGAGCGCTGCTTCTTTTTGCTGTTCTTCTGCATGTTGTGGAGAGGGCTGGCCTGCTGTGACCTGTGCTGCTCGAGTGCTTGCAGAGGTTGTCTGCAGTCTTGGCAAGAAGGCAAAGAGGTTCTGCGCCTTCTGAGGCTCTGAGGTGAGACAGGCTTACAGTGCTGAGGGGAAGGACCAAGGTGCATGTCTTTGACTCTGGACAGCGGGTCTCTGGGTGCAGCGCTCCGAGGCCGCTCTCTGTTCTTGATGGAGCAAAGTGCATCATCAGGGGAGGAGGCTTCATTATCTTCGTGGTAACCATCTTCATCCTCAGAGTCAAATATGAGGAACGTGACAGTGCGAGGTTGTAGCCGGCGAGTGTCTGCAGAGTTCAGGCTGTGACTGCGGGGCCGGGGGCTCTGCGCCTGTGTGTCTCTGCGACTGCGGCTCTCCTGAGGGCTGCTGAACATCAGCCAGTAAGGGGGGCAGGATGGGGCCTGACAAACTGGCTGCTGCCTAGTTAAGATCCATTTCTCCAAGTTGAATCCATACTACATTAAGAAGAAACAAGAAATTCTTTATCAGCAACTCTGTTAACACTGGAGGCTTTGACTTGTCATAGTAGGAGTTTCTGAAAAAATACCAATGGCAACCAACCGGCATGTTCAATACCAGGACCCCAAAACTGAAGCTGCTAATTTTATTATTTACACTTGTGCTTGGTCCCTCTGCTACATGCCATAAAATATGAGTTCTTAATTAAACAAACACATCTATTATGGTAATATCAATAATTAAATGCAAGAGTAAGTGCATAAAAAATCCGTCAGTATTTTAAAAATCATGAACTTGGATGTTGAATATTAAGTCAGTGGTGATCTACATACTGACTGTGACAAATCTAAAGCAGTTACATGATAGCTGCACTCCAACAGTGTTTAATAAGTGTTTTAAAAATACATTTTGATGAAATTTATACCACATTTTCCAAAAAATTGGCTGATGATAAATTAGGAGAATAAATTCTAATCAGTTATTGAACAGAAGTTGCATAAGAAAAGTCTAAAAGCCACTGAGTCAACAGATCACTGCAAATAAATTATTTTCCTGACAGACATTAAAGGGACAGTTCATCCCAAAAATAAAAAAAAATAAATAGTTTCCCTCTTGCCAGTAGTGCTATTTATCAGTCTAGATTGTTTGGGTGTGAGTTGATGAGTGTTGGAGATATCTGCTGTAGAGATGTCGGCCTTCTCTCCAATGTAATGGGACAAGATGGCACTCAGCTTGTGGTTCTCAAAGCACCAAAAAAAAAAAAATTACATTTGAAAAACTCAACAGCAATGTTTCTCTCCTGAAATCATGACCCTGTTACTCAAGCTAATCCACAGACCTTGTTGTGAGCAGTCTCATGTAGCAACTATTTCCTTCCTACCAAACTATACCCGCAAACTGAGTTATATAACATTACAACTCAGTGAGGAGGACGCCATTAATGTTTACATCTCATGCTGTCACGAGCACGAGACTCTTGTCCATGAGTAGATGCACGCTTCCTTCTAAACTGTGATACAGTTGGTGGGTGTAGTTTGGTAGAAAGGAAATAGTTGCTACATGAAACTGCTCACAACAAGGTCTGTGGATTATCTTGAGTAACCAGGTCATGATTTAAGTAAAGAGACATTGCAGCTGAGTTTTTCAAATGTATTTTTTTGGCGCTCTGAGCACCATAAGCTGAGTGCCATCTAGTTCCATTATACTAGAGAGAAGCCAGACATCTCTACAGCAAATATCTCCAATACTCTGCTACTCACATCAAAACAATCTCGACTGATAAGAAGGACTACAGGTTAGAGGAAATACATTTATATTTGATTTAGGTGTGAACTGTCCCTTTAAACTTATATAAAAAAAAGCACACGTTCACTTGGATGTGTGACCTCAGTGTCTCGTAGTATCTGCGGGCAGTCTGGCATAGCGATGTGTGGAGCTGTCACAAGCTGTGTTTCCTCCTCCAGCAGACCCAGTAAAGTCTGAAACGGGACATCCTCCAGAGCGTTCATTTTCACCAACAATTAACCTGCACCGGCAGAAACAAAAGACTGCCTGAGTTTTAATTTTTCCAAACCAGACCTTCACTGCAGTTTTGTTGACACTTACCTCTGTCAGGTGTTCTGTCGTAGGTCCTCAGCCCTCTGAAGCATGGACAGGTGTGTGGAGTAACTCACTAATACAGACATCATCATACGTGATAAGCCTCTTCATCACTAAGCCTCTGACATCATTGGAGTTGTTTACCAGTAACACCCAAGTCACCTGTTGTGGCTCTGCCTGCACGAATGCAGTACAAATAAAGGATTATTCAAACATATACATATAAATATACACAAGTTATACTAAAATCATTAAACAGCCACTAATAATCACTAATAAGCATTAAAAATTAATTTCTACTTCTATGTTTTACAATTGATACATTAACAATGTAAGATATATTATTTTTCCTCAATATATATTATATTATTTATAATTTTTTAGGTATATTCAAAGCCACGTTGTCGACAGTGTGACTTTATAATTTCCATCTGGGCTTGAAAGGAGATTAGGGAATGCTGAGGATGTACTGGGAAACTGAACAGCACAATACTTTCCACAGATTAGCCGATTAAAAAAGGTGACAGCGTGCCAGTGTGAAACAACGTTGTGATGTGTATTGCACTGTTTCACTGATTTGCTGTGTGTCGAGAATGAGTGAGAAACTAACCAAATTAATTTAAAGTGTACATTGTGGTCTGCAGACAAGTTCAAAGGTAAAGAAGAGGTTAAAATTCTGTACAGAGATTTACATTTTATTCATATATTTTAAACAATCACAATAACTTTAAGATTCACAAACGTGTGTGGGGGAAGGGGGGGTTACAAGTTCTGTAACAGACCTCTGAAAAGCAGTTTTTAATCGAAAGAAAAGGAAACTTAAAAGCAAAAAGGAGGAACAGATCTAGTTTTAATCTTATTTTATAGCACAAACAGCATCTTTAAAGAGTACAGCAGCGTGATTCAGTTCAGTCAGAGAGCATTTAGGTAGAGGTTACAGATGTGTGTATTGAGATACCACTTAGTAACAGGATATTACATCACTAACGGTGAGGTGAGTTTCTGACGCTGGGGAACGCATAAAGAAAATTAAAACTACCTGTGCTATTCGGAGGTGTGTCTAACAAAGCAGGATTTAGAGCGGCATCCTGTCAGGTGTGAAAGAGATTATCTGTCCGATTATGATCTGATTCTGAGAAATGAAGCATGAATGTCAGCTTTAAAAATATCTTTCAGTCGTGTGCTGTGTGTTGTAAGAGTTCTACTACTTGACAAAACTCAAGAGGAGACTTCATTAACAGCAGCTAGTTAGCCGAGCTGCTAATCCTGCTTCGAGAGACAGCCTTCTGATCCAGTCCTGTGATAAAGAGGTCTGTAAGTAAAAACTGATAGATTCCCTAAAGAGTGGGCTACAAGAGGAAGCAGAACACTGAGAAATAACCATTCTGGCTGTTTTTAAAAGGTCACTGTTGTTTATCACCTGCTCTGTTTAGTGTGCTGGTGTGTTACACTTCCAAATTAGAGGTTAGTTCATACAAACTGCTTACAAATGCTACCTAAGCAGTGTAGGTTAATGGTTAGAGCCCACTTGTACTGTGAACACCATTATTACAATGGTGGTAAAGAAGAAAACATCAAAATATTGATGTGCTCATGGAATAATATGCCCTTATGATATAAGGCATTACTTGACATGGTAACATCAAATCTACACTTTCTCAGTTCCACTTCTTTTCAAGTGTACAGTATGATCCCACAGTTTCCATTTGCTTCCCTCGCCGTTACATCACCATCACCACAAAAAGAGAAAACAAATAAACTAGCTACAAATCCTTTCATGAATAAAATTGCATTATCTTTATATAGATAAAAATGTTAACAATCCCCAGAGATTGAAATATTTTATAAAGGTCCACCCTGTGAGTGCACCGCTAGAGAATTAACATCTGATGCACAGGACCAAAGGTTGTTTCACTCTCTCAACTTGTTCGTCATGAAAACTCTCTTCAGTGAAAACCACCAGCCTTCTTTACCTCTACTACAGTGTCCACAGCTCGTTTGTCAGGGGCTATAGTAAAACCCGGAGTTGGTATCCAAAGGTTCAGTGATCTAATGATTTCAGAGACTGTCTTTAGGGTGAAATGAGTGACGTGGTTCAGTTGTTAGCAGCGTCCGCCTGCCGAGGCCAGTTCTCCTCCTCAATGCCGGAGTCGTATTCCTCTTCTGCAGACTCCTTGGCTGGAGCCCTGAAATTCAAATGGAAAGTCCAGTTCAGGTTTCAAAGTAAACAAAACCGGAGCCTGTGAGCTGGGCTTAAAGGGATAGTTGGGATTGTTTGACATGGGGTTGTCTGGGGTAGTCAGTGGTCTGGCCCCATCCTACATCGCAGACCTTCTAACCTCCTATTCTTCATCCAGGTCCCTCAGGTCAGCTGACCTGGGGCTGCTGGCTGTCCCAAGCTCCAGGCTTAAGCCCAGGGGTGATTGTGCCTTTGGTGTGTCTGTCCCTAAACTGTGGAACCGCAACCCTCTCCCAATCAGATCTGCCCCCACCATTGACTCATGTAAGTCCAGGCTTAAAACCGTAATTAGGGGCCTCGAACGAAGGACGAGGTCCCTATTGTTCTTGTAGCGTTTATTATTATTATTATTATTATTATTATTTTTTCTTTCTTCCGCCGCGACTTTAAACTGGATTTTGACCCCCTAAACATGCTCCAAAACTCACCAAAATTGGCATGTATGTCAGGACTGGTGAAAAATTTTATCTAATGAAGAAATTAATTCAAAAAGTGCAAAAATGGCTCTGTAGCGCCACCTAGAATGACAAATCACTAAAAATGGCCGCTGCTGCCAGTAGGAATGTCGTAGGAAGACCAAACCAAAACAGGTGTGTTCGTTTCATCAAGACCTACAAATCACGTGCTCGCACCAATGACCTAAATCCAACAGGAAGTGAGGTATTTCCCTTTCAAAGTAAAATTTTCCTCAAAAACAAGAAATTCCTTTAAAAATCATCTTCTCCTAAACCGTTCATCGTATCGGCCTCAAATTCGCACACATTATCGATCAATTGGTCCTTGTCAATTATTCTGCGTGAATTATCAGCCATTTGAAGGGTTTGGATTTACTGGCCTCTTCCGTGTGATGTGCTCCCTTTACCTCCTGACAACTTGTTGTGCCACCTAGGCACACAAAAATGCCCGGTGCGACGGGTAGGAACCACTTAGAAAGACCAAACCAAAACTGTCGCGTTCGTCTCATTAAGACCTACAAATCTCGCACTGCAACCCCTGACCTAACTCCAACAGGAAGCGCACTGTTGTTGTTTGAATGTAAGATGGCGTTTTTGACAAATTCTGTCGCTCAAAGATTTTTTGCTCCTACACCGTTTATCAGAACTGCTTCAAGCTTTCACAAATTACAGATCTACCCCTGGTGAACATTACTTGCGAAGGATTTTGTCCTAACTTGAACGGTTTGGATCTCCCAAGCGTTTGCAGGTGCAGAGCACAACTCCTCATGATGATCTCTGAGAGAAAAATGAGTGACAACACATCCTAAACTTGTGACTAAGGCACATTTTTTACTTCCATAAACATACAAGCTTGATATCACTGCGTTCAGGACAAAATTATCTATCTGGTGATGCTTTCAGATTGAAAATGTGACTCACAGTTTGGCATCTAAAAGGACTAGTTTGTGAGATTTTCAGCCCATTCTGCTGTCTGCCTGCAGCCACATGCAGTCCTTCATTAGCATAACAAAAGCTGAAGTGTGTGTGTGTGTGTGTGTGTGTGTGTGTGTGTGTGTGTCATTCCTAATTTTCCTAAAAAAAATGCCTGATAGAAAAAAATTGTAAATACAACATTCCCTGGTGTAACTTTTTTGCCTCATTAACAATTGGAATCAAATCTGTAGCTACATCTGTGCTGCAGATCATACTGTCTTTGTGTAAACAGGAATCAATCACCAAGAGCACACAACACATGTGTTCATCTTAAATGTATATTTTATCACAAAACTCTCCATGTAAAACACCATTTAGTCACTATTTATGGAAAATACAGTGTTGCAATGCCTATATGCTATGAAACTTTATGTTTCCTTATGAAATCAACATTATTAGGGAAAATACAGTTCCATTATTGACAATGCTATATCTCAATACACATGTTCCACAGCCAGTTCATATTAAGCCTTGATCATAAATGTTATAACTTTGTTGTGTATACTTCAATATCTCAAATTAATCAATTTCCTAAAATGTAACTCACTGTAAACTTTTTCTAAAATTCTTCTTTAATTTTAGTACTTTCAGTAGTGTCATTGTAAGCTGTCAATGCCTCCAGCTGATTCTGTTATCATTAGTTATAGTCAACTCATCTTGAGTACATGGTCATTAATTAGCATAAAAATGGCTTCACAGATACGTGTGTGTGTGTGTGTGTGTGTGTGTGATTTCTAATTTTCAGATACAGACACACCAAAACACACACTCCAGTCCTGTCCCCTTTCTCTCTCTCTCTCTCTCTCTCTCGTGTCCTGTTAGTGCATGTCACTAACTTCGCTGACTGCATGTGAGAAACTCAACCTCTTCTCCACAGTCTTTGTGCTCTAATACCTCACAGGTTTAACTTCTACACAGCACTGCTTGGATAGTGTGACATGTGTGATGTCGTGCTATAGCTGTGGTGTCAAATGCCACCTGCTGATTTAGTTATCATTAGTCATTAGTCAACTCATCTTGAGTGCTGGGCTGTCACTAACTATGTGGTCCTTAATTAGCATAACAATTAGCTCCACTCTGACAGATACATGTGAGTGTGTTTGTGTGTGTGTGTTTGTCTGTCTGTGTATGTGTGTGTCTGTGTGTGTGTGTGTGTGTGTGTGTGTGTGTGTGTCATACTTATACTCTCATTTATACACATTTGATTATTGTCACATATATAACCATTAGATATTAATATACACTTTCAACAAATTGTACCACAATAAGCAGAATTGAAATGATCATATTATTGCTTTTATTAATGTTGTTGTAAGCTACTGTCATGACCATCTGTCCTACATCTCTCTCTGTCTCCCCTTCTGTTTCATTGGGTCTGCAGAACAGAGGGATGTTGTATACTGTAAAGCCCTGTGAGGCAAATTGTGATTTGTTATATTGATTGCTTGATTGATTGATTGACTGACTGACTGATTGATGTCCTCATCAGTAGTTTGGTTTTCAGAAGCCATCAAAGTTCTACTCCCATGTCATGGGTTCATTGTAAAAAAATGACCTTGCGTTCTATTGACATAACAGAACGCGATGCTCGCTTTCGACGTACGCCGGACCCCAAGATGGCGTGGGTCGAGGCCCCGTTCAATGCTGCTCGCAGCTTTAATTAGCTTTTGAGTCCCCCTGATGTGGTCTTCCCTGACACATGCCTGTGTGTATTGTGTCTCTACATGTGTGAGCTGTGTGCCTTCCTTTTGTGCAGCACTTTGGTCAATGTGAGTTGTTCTTAAATGTGCTTTGGAGAAGCAGGCAGGATTGCCACCATGAAAGCTAAGCAATGTACTGCTGTGAGGGAGGGCAGCAGCAAAACGTATTTTAGCCACTTTAAAAAAACACCAATTCAAGTTTTCACCGAAGTTAGAATATTCTAACTGCTTGCCTTCAGACTAGGGGTGTAACAATATATGGATTCAGTGATCAACTATCCAAAATCATCAGAGTGAAAACATCAATCCACATCGTCATCTTCAGGATACGCTTTTATCTGTGTCACCGTCACAGCGGCAGGCAGATGGCAAGCAGCCAAGAGAAACACAATGACTTTTCTCTTAGAGAACATGTCGTACGTAAACAATGCCCTTATGAGATAAAACACTAGTCTAGACGGGCATCTCATTCTGCTAACGTCTCACTACAGCAATCTTAGCTGCTCTGTTTCAACAATGTTCAGCTGAGAAGCGTGCATGCAGGCTGAAATTCAACTGAGCTGTTCTGTCGGGAGATGCAGTGACTTAAATTAACACTGAGTAAGAAGAAGTTTAAATATACAAGTAGTTTGTTAAATTATAAATGCAGGAAAGTCCGCTAGTCGCTGGGCTAATTCATGCAATATAAACATGCTCGAGCTTATCGTAGGTGACTAGCAAAAAACAACCGAAATGTCAATGAACCTTGACAGTTTTTATTGAGCTGAATTTTATGACTTTGTTAAATGATCTTGTTATAAATTCATATTTTATGGCTGTTGGGTGATGTCTGCCATGAAACCAGTGATTTACACTCCTACGTCAGGCAACCCTTTCTGACAGGGAACTTAAGCCATTACATTAATCTCTTTAAAGCCACCAGGCTCCCTTAGTTTGGTGGATCCTAACTAATCCTTTTAAACACCCAAGCCACACAATAACACAAACACACTAGCCGATCGAGGCAGTAGTAGACCTGCAGCAACTGAGTTCTGTAAGGTTAATTTACTGTATTACTCAAAGGAGTCTGGTGGCTTTAAAGAGAGCTTAGATGGATAAAAGAGCTTCAGTTCCCCAGCAGAAAGGGCTGTCTGACAGCAAGCTGAGGAAATAATCTCAATATAGCTTTCACTTAAATTGATACTACGTTTTTGATGTGGCTAAAATACTTTTGGCTTAGCTACTATTGTGATATCCTGCCTGCTTTTTCAAACTGGGAGCATGCTGACTGACATCTACATTAGGTAATGCATTGACTAGTCCCTCATACAACCCCACTTCAAAAATCAGAACTATCCCTTTAAGGAATCTGATTTCTGCTGCACCACACATCGAGTCCTGTCCTGTGTGAGCTGAGAGATACTGACCTGATATATCTGGGTTGTGATTTTCCTTGGACAACTTCTTTGTTCAGCTCGACTGCCATGATGTCAGAGTGTGGCACCTCGAACATGGGCTCTAGAAGGAGCTTTTCCTATTAAAAATAAGGAAATGTTAAATTATTGTGTTACATAGACAAAACAAAACAATTTATGTTTCATAACCTTGGCAAATATCACATACCATGATGGATCGGAGCCCACGAGCTCCAGTTTTTCTCTCCAGAGCCATCCTGGCTATGGCCCTCAAGGCATCTGGAGTCACATTGAGTTCACACTGAAACAAAAAGATGTGGCAGGTTAATTTCAACATCAAGTAGAGGCCTGTGGATACATTTCTAACAAGTTCTTTTCTATCTTATGTAGATCTGATACTAGATAAAGGGGCTTTGTTGTTTCAGGTGCCACCAATGAGACAAGCTATGATCCAGGGAGGGTAGTTTGAATAGTAGATCTTTGAGTGTGACTCCAAAACACTGCACAGTGATTCATGATACTGTGAGACAGGATTATGAATGACTATGGAAATTTATCACATATCTTTTGTTGAAACAGTCGCAAGGAAAATATTAATAATACTGCGTTCACATTTCAAAATAACTGACCAGGAATGTGCACCTGGTATTTGACTAGATGACGCTGCATTGTATTGTGGCAACAACTGAGCTGGAGCCCCCTCGTTGAGACCTCCACTGAGCTAACACAGTGGTCTCAGTTAAATGAATGAATGTGCTGTGTTAGTTTAACACTGTGCTGCTGCCTGTCAGAACACAGCTTAACACTGCACTGTAGTAGCCACTACATCAGAGCCCTTACTTTGTCCATGCTGAACAGAGCCTGGTACTGGGGCACCACGGCGTTTCGTGGCTCAGTCAAAATCCGGACTAGCGTCTCCTCATCCAGGCTGTGCAGAGGAACAACCACAGGAAGACGACCTACAAACTCTGGGATCATTCCAAACTCAATCAGGTCCCTGGCCTCGACGTGCTTCAGCAGTCTGTCCTTCTCCTCAATCTCTGCCACTGTGTCCGTCTCACCACTGGTGTTGGCTAAGTCTGCGGCGGCCGCTGCACGGCGTCCTTTCCCCAGGTTGGAGGGAGTACCAAAACCCAGATACTGAGGAGTCATGACACATGAGAATCAAGTTAGAGGCAGGAATGATGAGCAACAAGAATGTTGGTGGAGTGTCTGCTGACAGTACATATAAATTTACCTTTTCATTTTTCCTTCTGCTGATGATTCTGTCAAGTCCGTTGAAAGCACCAGATGCCACAAACAGAATATTTGTTGTGTCTACCTGCACCGTCTCTCCTCTGAGCTTCCTGGAGTTTTTCTCAGGAACATTGACGATTGTGCCCTCCAAGAGTTTGAGCAAACCCTGACAGAGAGGAGAGGCAAAAAATATCACCAACACAAGCTTAAATCAACTAACACAGCACAAGGAAAGAAAACAGCAGCTGCTACTTTCTCTCAATTTTATTCTAAGATTACTGTGTATAAAACAAACTGCATTTAAGTTTTATTTAGTGCAACTTGGGCTGAACACTGACCTGCTGGACTCCTTCTCCTCCTACATCTCTGAGCTGATGGATTCCAGGCACACTGCCAATCTTATCAACCTCATCCAGAAACACAATACCTGCGTAAGAAACACAAGCACAGAGCCAAGACAGCCTGAGTTTCACTTCTCACCATAACATGAGACAGTCCCCGTCTTTAATAAGCTGAATGTGTAAACACGTACACAATGTTTACTTCAGATTTCAGTTTACACTATACTACACATCTCTCACTTTTAATCATGTTAAAAGGTTCAAATGTGAAGAAACTGTCCATGAATCTCAACAGTTGAAGGGAAGTGGTGAGTCACAGCGACAAAATTACACTGTTTACTTTCGTTAACCGCAGTTTGACCCTTGATTTTTAGCTTCTTCCTGCCTCCTTCCTCTTCCTGTTGGCACATCCAGCCTGATAAAACCACTCTTACCCATGTAAGGAATGGTAATTAGAAGTGCCACATAAATGTGCAAATTTAAACAAGCTGAAGCTGAATAATACAGTAACTGATCTTAAAGTAAAGGTTAATATCTAACTGAAAATTTCCCACTTTTTTTTATTATGGAACTGTTTTACAAAGTTTATATTAAATGAGTAACAACTTTTTTTGACTGTTTTTTCGGACCTAACTGTGTTGTGGCGACTAGATCTTTGCTCCCAAACCACAAAAAACATGTGATGGCATAACAGTCTCCTTCAGTACATTATTCTATGCTTTCTTTTGATCTTCGTATTGGCTAGTCATCCTGTTTAATTTGTCTTCTGATTAAATCGGAACCGTTGAAACAAGTTGTAGGAAGCCTCTGTAATTAATTGGTTGCTGGCAGACACTCTGCGCTGCAATAAAATGGTTTATCAGCAGTGCCGTGCACTGTAGAGCCAATGCGCTGCTGGTTCTGACGGCCTGAATAGAATATAATGTCTATAGCCTTACTGTTGTGTACAGCCTTTATAGACTGAGCTGAGTAGTGATGTGCGGGTCAACCCGTAACCAAATATCAAATACCAAATTTTCATAATGAATACCTAGCCATAGAAACGGATACTCGAATATCCAAATATTTGGGTACAGTCCTACTAAATTCAACATTCATGACAACTGTACATGGGGGGGATTTCTATATAATGCACCCATTTACATTTTATCAAGGTTTAAAGTTACTCAAAATAAAGGGCACGCCAGTGTGATTGACAGACTGTCTGCCGATAGTGTCCTCTGCTTCTCAGTCAGATCCACCCCTCGCTCCCACACAGCACCAGCCTCTCGCCAAAATATGGTCCCTTCTGACTCAAAAAAAAAAAGGACGCTGATAGCTAAACTGCCACACTCTAAGCTTCAAAAAGGGAGTATACAAACCAATGGGTGACGTCACAGTGGCTATGTCCATTTTTACACTCTATGCATACAAGTCAGCTGTTTGCTGCTATCGAACTGGTTTTCCTACTGCCTTCACCCCCTTCCCATGGGACAAGTATTACCTGGGGACCTCTTGTAATTTGCAATTGTGGAGGTTGTCTGATCTTTTTCTCCTGTGTATCTACCATGTCTGTAATTTGTTCAGTAAAAATTCCACCACATACTACCCACCATATTTCATCAAAAACGGAGGTCATCAATATGAGTCCTGTGATTTGGGGTCATATTTTACTTTTTTTTTTGCAAGACTTTTTGTTTTCTCTGTGCCTTTTTCTGCCTCTTTCCCAAAAAAGAATTATGGAGGTTGAGTTAGCAATTAGAAATTAAAGTTTAGACAACATTATGGATGCAGGAGGCTAATTTTGCCTCCCTGGTAATACTAATCTGCAAATGTTGACTGATGGAGAATAGAGGCCCTGTTGTCACAGTGCCATGATGTTCGAATTAGTCTGGGGTTGTTATCAAATTCTGAACGTGTCCCTTTAATTTACCCTTATATTGTTCCTTATTTGTGTTATCTGTCAGCATTATCTTTTTAATACTCCAAAAGAACAACTCTAATCAATTTTGATTTATTATCAGAACTGTGTGCGCCTGTTTCAGAATGGCCAAATAAAATTAGATAACACGCAAGTATACTGTTGCTGCAATTTGTCTTGATTCTTGTGTTCAACAATAAACATATAATATGATTTTAACATAGGAAACTTCACTGCTGTTAAAGTTAGTCCCTCTGCCCACCTTGTTGTGCTTTCTCCACTGAGTAGTTGGCATCTTGCAGCAGTTTGGCAATAACTGACTCAATGTCTTCTCCCACGTATCCCGCTTGAGTTAGTGTGGTGCAGTCACATATTGCAAAGGGAACATCCAGACAGCGTGCCAGTGTCTGCGCCAACAATGTTTTTCCTGTGAAAATTTGGAAAAATCATGGTCAAATTTCTTTCGGTCACACAGATTCATATTTACAGATCAACTGCATATTTGGCGATCTAAACGTTAGAAATATTTGGGATTTTGGATGATGTTAAAGTAATGCTAACCTGAGCCCGTTGGACCTAGAAGTATGATGTTGCTCTTCTCCAGTTTAATATCAGTGTGTGTGGAGTCCAGGACCTCCCCGCCCCTCCTCTCCTGAGGTGCCTGCTGGCTCGCCTGTTGCTGCATGGACGCCCCCAGGGCATTTCCATGAGGACTGATCCCTGCAATCTGCAGCAGCTCTGGAACAACAACCAAAGCCACAGGTGTCAGTTTTGTGACTGAAAAGTAAAAACTGAAAACTTCTCTATGCGCTATATTTCAGAAATCACTAGAAAGACACTAATGAGCACTCTCTAGTTGAAGTGCTGCACAATTTACAGGCCATTCATTGATGGTGTATATGTCAAATCGTGCATAGAAACATCTCCATGTGCAAGCTAAAAATATGCATGCCCTAGTCTGTGCCAGTGTGGAGTTACAAAGTGAGGAGAGCTGGACTGAAAATAGCAGAGGTACAGATGTGAATGTGGGTCACTGGGTTACCTTATCATATTGTCTGGTCTGTCAAAGATTAACGAGCATTATCTTATTGCTTCAGTTTCTATAGCTAATTTTTACACATGGTAAATCGATAATCACTGCTCCAGAACTGGAGCTGCATGACCTCAAATAACATTAAGTGCATCATCTGGTGTATTAGTTAATCATTTAATTATCAGATTCTTCAGGTTGAGAAACATATACCTGGTCTGTACATTTTGGCATTTGTGCAACTCATGAAAAGAAACACAGAAATAGCTGTTCAAGTGTTGTGGCATTTAAGGTGGCCTCTGGTAAAGATAACAGTAAGGAGGACCAATCACTTACTTGTGAACCTGTACTCATCCTCTCGTCTTCTCATCTCTAGCTCTACAAGGAGAGGATGAAAGTACTCAAATCAATGTTATCATTAATCATTACCATAATGACATTATCGCTACAGTCCTGTAAAAACGTTTACACAGTTGTGTGATCATTATTGAACAAATGCCAAATAATACAGAATGACTCAAAACAAGTTATAACTGAAGGCCACTGCTCATGACTCTTCATGATGCAATATCTTACTGTGTAAAATAAAAGATACTGTGCCCTTCTTTTTCTTTTGCTTCAATGTGACAAACTTGAACAAATGCAAGTGTCAACAAATCATAACTGCCAGGTGTAATCTTGCATGATTGCATCTCCTATGTGTTTACATTATTTTAGGAGCTAAATTGCTTTAGATAAATTACACTTCCTTTTTTAAGTTTACTCTTAAAACACTGTTTGATCAATCCCAGATTCATATTTAACCCCCGCAGGCTGGCTTATATAACTCATCTAACCTGGTGCATACCATTGCCCCTCACCCCTCTCCTCCTATATCCTGTCTTTGCAGTCTAGTATGGAATGAAAACAAAAACAGCGCCCAAAAGTAGGTCAAAGCTCAGCGCTATATGTTTGAGCAGAACAGGTTTTGCCCAAAAAACAGAAGGTAGAGAACATGGACTTTTTGTCAAAGTGAAAAAAACTGTTTTTGTCTTTATCTTGGGAGTTTTTATGCTCAGGCAAGAAAATATTTTTAAGTTTTTCATTTGCTTTCTTATGCACTACAATATTTACCAACCATCAGACTACAATGATGGTGTATGGAAACCACGTGAATACACGTACATAACGTACATATTAATTGTTTTAAATAACTCTTAAACATACCAAAGAAATTAGGAGGAGGTGAAGTATACCAATAGGCAACAGAATAAAACAGTGTCAATGGATGACAATAATACTGACCACGAGGTGTTAGAGAGGGCTGTTTCTCCACCTCCACCTGCTGTCGACTCCCAGCAGGGATGTTGTTGTAGATGCGCTTGTAGTGATTGTACACCGCGACTGCTAACACCTTTTTTGCATAGGACTGGCCAACAACGTACTTGTCGAGGTAAGCATATATCTGTGAAAAAAAATAAAAAAGAGAATTTATAATTCATAAACGTATACAGACTGACCATCACAACAGGATATGTAACACCTTGAATAAAAGTCCTTTAAAAGCATATTTTGATTTCCTGCCTCAATTTCTCACCTTCTTAGGAGGAGGGGGAGGTTTCTGTGCAAATGCCAGCTTCACCGCCTCCGCAGCAGATTCTGGCTCTTTGTTCAGCCCCTTCTTAGAGTCAGTTTCAGACAGTACCACGAAAAAGTGATGGCATTTCTCACATTTCACAAATCGTGTTGATGCTACAAAAGAAAAGAAACACACAACACATTTAATACTGAAACATTTCACAATCTGATTCAAAGAAACATGTAAGATATTTACAGTTTCACAATTTTTTAGGGTTGCAGATCATTGAGAGTCCTGTGACTCGAAACAAAAATAACTGTTCACTGTCAAAGTGCTTATAATGCTGAAATGGCAAAAAAAAAAAATGTCTGCTGACCTCCAGAAAACTTGATGATTAATGTGCGTGATGCAACAGGAAAATGTGAAAAACAAACTGCTGGTTCCCATGCTGTCTGGCATTACCTCGGGGACCTTTACTTTCAACATTTTTAAAATAATTTCTCTCTTCACAATGCTATGTCTATGACCAGGCTGCACTGTCACTGCTAGAAGATACTTAGTCACTGTGAGTTGACAACACATTGCTGCCTATTTGCATCATGGATGTGTATAAAAAAAAAAACTAAAGACAAACCAGAGATTGTCTGTGCATTAGCAGATAGACACAACAGTTAATACCTTCACTAACTGATAATGTTCTACTTGCCTGTCAGCTTTCTGTATTGACAGTATTCTATGCTAAAATTAACTTTTTATGTTTAAGTGTTAAACCAACTTCCACCTTGTCTCTGTGGGACAATGTAATCTCCAGACAATGTAAAAGCAACTAAGTTTTAAGAGGAAAAACAGGGAGTTAAAATGAAAAAGGCAGAGGGTGATTTTATTTCCAAAGAGGGTGGACACCTATGACTCAGTGAGTGGTTGAGCTGTCACATGGACAGTGTTAGACACATTCTGGCCGATCACCGGCACAAACTATATAATGTCAGATAGTTTCATAAAGTTACAAAATAAACCAGTGAAAGAAACCTCAATCTGTTTGTTTGAGGTGGTTTCTTGCACCATCTAACTGCCCAAACATCACCTTTAAGTTCAAGCAGCAGTTTATAAACTCACACAGTTGATGATGAAATGTTGCAGTACATGCTCATTGGACTACAATGAAATTAATCCCGCAGTGTTTACTTGCAGGTCTTTATTCTGACAAACTGTGCCAGGAAATTACTTATGGTGGTTGTTTGTGGTTACTGCGTATGTGCTGTGTGGTTATAGTTATTTCAGTGCAACACCACAGTTTGCACCACAGGAAAATACAAAATGTAAAAGTTTGTTGAGAAAAACAAAACAAAACACACATTTCAACACAGAATCGAGGATGTACATGATGTGGTTTTTATCTGCTGGGGCACTTTGCTGTACTTTCCCTTGGTTTCTTTTTTTGTTTAGCCAATGCACAAACCATCGCCGTTTTTTTCCCCCTCCTCCTCATTTGTGTTATTCAACAATGCCAACCACATTTCTTCTGGCACTGATAATGCTGGACATTCACTGTATTATTCTGTGTTTATCTGGAGACTGGGTTTTTTTGTATCCTGTTCTCTGTATTTTCTTTTGTTCCTTTAGTGAATGCTGTCAATAAAGCATCTGTGACAGAAAAGTCCCCCTGAATTACCTCAGTGTCATACTTCTTTACACCTGCTCCTCATGATTTAAAGTTTCTGCATACACTTTGCACCTAAAGTGCACATCAGATCATATCTCTTGGTAAATGTTTGTCAAATATCAAGACGTTTACTCACATACAAAGGTCTCTACATGTGTGCAAGGATCTCCACATTTGGGGCAGCGGAGCTGGCTTCCCCCCTTGCCTGATCCTCCAGAGCCAGAGAGTCTCTTTCCCTCACTGATGCTTTTCTGTGTAAAAATAACTGTGTCAGCACATATTAAATTACACTACTACCATCTTTTCCACGGACAGAGTAGTGTGTAACACTACCATGGAAGAGAGCTACACATGACCTACCTTTCCACCATCACTTCCACCATCCTTTGTTGTCCCATCTTTAGCAGCAAAGCAGACAGCAGTCTCTGAAAACGACCTCACCCGTACCCGGGGAGGTAAATGAGTTTCCCGAGACCCCTGACGGCTCAGAGAATACAGCTGGATCCGGGAGCAGGACAATCCTGTAACAACAACAACATCCCTTTTGATTCCTGACAAACGAGTGAAAATTATCATGTTATTTTAAATGATTTTGTTTACCCTAAAAAATAGTTAGGCAACAAGCAAACAGCACAGTACTAAGACAATTATAACTGCTCCCACTTGTCATGTAACTAGTGCTGAAACAAGTATCTGATTAATCCACTGGCCAATTGACAGACAATGCAACTACTTCAATGATTGATTGAGCATTCACAATTTTTTTAAGCAAAAATACCAAACATTTTCTGGTTGTAGCTTCTCCAATGTGTGAATTTGCTTATTTTCTTTGCCATTTAAAATGTAAAAATCCTGGGCTTTGGACTTTTGGAGGAACAATACAAGACATCTGAAAATGTCAGAAATTGACATGACAATCATGGAGGTAGATGTCCAGCCAGACCCACTAATATTTCTGTTAGGACTTATACCTTAAGATAAATACAGCACGCATCAGAGGTATACACTGATGATAATCGTACTGATTGCCAAGAAAATAATAACAATGAACTGGAAAGATACAAAACCACCAACTATAATCCAGTGGATGCAGAAACTCAAAAAGGTTTACACGACTGAACGAGTGCAGCAAGTCTGAAAATGGACACTTTCATACAAAGATGGACTCAAGTTACACCACATCTGGGGATCTAATCTGATAAAATGGGTTGTTGTAAAAGATTGTATTAAAATATCACTTAAAATGCTAGTGTTGTCTTCTTCTGTAACTGAACCTGCTATGCTGTAAATGCAGCACCCCTTAGTAATTCTTTTCTTTTTGAAATGTGGTTTTAAGAGGTCCTGTGTCAGGGAACGTTCTGTTAACTGAGAATTGAACACTAAATAAAAAGTTGAAAACATCTGTAGATGTCAACCTGGGCTCTACCAAATGGTTGAGACTATTTTTTCACATTTTTGTTACACTTTAAAGACTAGGTAATGAATCATTAATACGAGAAAATAATCTGCATATTAATTGACAATGAAATCAACTGTTAAATACAGCAACACATGTATCATTGGAGGGCAGCTTAGTTAGTTCCCAACACATTAGATAAGTCAAAAAAAACAACCTCATGGCCTGTATCTTTGGTTCAGTGGGTTTTATGCTTCATATTATTAAAAGCAACAGTTATAATCAGGAGCATTAAGTCCATAGAGTATTTAAAAGTGCTGCAGATATTGAACATTTTGTAACTGTCATTGTGCAAGTGTGACAGTCCTTGATTGATGTAACACTGCTACATAACACTGTTTGCTGTTTGTATTGATGAGTTACTACCATGAAATCTAATTCTCAGCTGCACAACTTTATGAAAGTTTAGGTGATGTAACAACTACAGCTGCTAAACACTCTCAGTAACTTTTCCACCTGCTGTTGACATTACGTGACCAGCAGCAGTCTGGGTTAGCTGGAGACCTACTTCTGAAACTGCACCCAGCAGCAGCAGCAGCACAATGTCATGCAGCTTTAACCAGCTGGCACGGTGTGTTCTTTCTCTGTCTTACCTCTGTGGGCAGTGTTTAGGAACAACCTGGCAGCCGAGGTACATGGACAGGACATTACTCTTCTTTTGGCTCAAACCCTGAGGAAAAACAACAACAAAAGAACAAATAAACATACAGTTTACACGGTGTACTGAGTGAGGGGAAAGGGGGTGGCTAAGTTAGCCGGTGGCTAACAGACAGCCGTAGCAAACAGCAGAGGCCGTTTAGCGTTAAAACATTTCATAACTCACAGCGTCACTGTTAGCGTTAGCGAAGCAGGTCATTTACTGGTGAAGGTGGCCGCGAGTGCTGCTTAGTAGTGAGGAAATTAATCTCGTTGTAACCACCTGAACTGTGTTGATTTATTTAGCTATCGAGGCTGCGTACACATCTCTAAACTGCTACATATACACTTAGCTAGCTAGTTATATAAATGAGTTGCTGTTAGCGACATAAGCTAGGCCCGAGCCAGAGCTACCTGACGTCTCTGCCAGTGGAAATGACAAACAACCCCGGCTGGACAGACAGTGTTGCGCAGCGGTTAATCTCGTTGGCTTTGCCCTGAAACAAATAAGCAGCCAGCAGTCGGGCACGCATGCTAGCCGCAAAAAGACTAGCTTAAATCTAACATTACACCAGCAAACGGCGAGGCAACATGTAATAATTAGCTTGCTTATTTTACTCACAGGGCACGACGAAACCAGTCGGGTCTTGACAGCCCCTTCGGAAAAACGAAATTGCAAAGTCACCGCAACTTTCGCTCTCTAGTTGTAGTTTGGCAGGTGTGTCGTAACGTTAGTGAAGCCACAGTGTCTACAGCGTGGAGTGGGACGCGTTTGCTTCTTTAGGCCCGCTATTTCCACAGTGATGTAACGCTGTTATGAACTAGGTCGGTTACCCGGCTAGCTGCTAGCTAGCCTTCTCACTAGGTACAGTAGCTAGCAGGAGTGATTTTGTAAGCAATGTAGACGGTGTAACAACATGGCGGCTTCGCTAAGTCTATGCAGCACACACACATCCACATGTTTTTGAGATCTAGTCACACACAGGAGGCGTTAACAGGGGTGGCTGCTGCTGCGTTCAATGACCAATGTGCGAAATGCGAAATTGTCAAGGGTATGGAGAGTATGGGGAAAATGTGTTGCGTTTGCGTGATGCTCGTAAATGTCTAAAATTGCCCTGAACCGAAGATTCATTGAATTTTGAGGCAGCAAATTTGACAATACTGTGTCATGATTCATGTGGCATATTTATCACCTAAGTTGCTCCTTGAATCACATGGTGTTTGTAATTAACTTTATATAAATGCAGTTAATAATGTGCACATGAAGCTTTGATGTTGACCAAATCATGCCCTCTTTTTCCCCCAGAATCATTCATTCATTCATCTTCTAACCGCTTCATGGGGTTGTGGGGGGGCTGGAGCCTACCCCAGCTGACATCGGGCAAGAGGCAGGGTTCACCCTGGACAGGTCACCAGACTATCGCAGGACTGACACATAGAGACAGACAACCATTCACGCTCACATTCACACCTAGAGTCACCAGTTAATCTGCATGTTTTTGGACTGTGGGAAGCTGGAGTACCTGGAGAAAACCCACGCTGACATGAGGAGAACATGCAAACTCCGCATAGAAGGGCTCCACACCCGGGATCGAACCGGCAACCCTCTTGCTGTGAGGTGACAGTGCTAACCACCACACCACTGTGCCGCCCTTCCCCCAGAATTTTCAGTTTTATTGATTTTTCAAACAAATAAACAAACAACAGCAATAAAACATACAACCAATGAAATACACCATAAGTTGAAAAGTCACAGCAAATTACAACAAGACAGGACAAAGGGAACAAGAACGGAGAAATCAGAGCAGAGACAGAGCATTATATACATAAATATGTGGATGCATTTATATAAAAATATATACATGCATGATACATATTTTACATGAATAGCAAATTGTATATCATATTATGTACTCTAGGTAACACCCCAGATTATAAGAAAGGGTTAAACTCATCAGTACGTCAGGTTACAGTAGTATAGGGGCCCCATATTTTCATGTACACGTATTGTCTATCTATTAGTATCTAGTCTATCTTTTAGTTTTCCAATGTCACAGCTCTATCCTGCATCCAGTAATAAATCCTGCACCATGAGATTTGGCAAGTGTTAAGCCCACTTTCTTTTTGGCAGCAGACCTAATAGACAAAGCATTGGTGTCTGTACAGGCGCAGAGGACATCACTGTATTGATGAAGGTAATGATCTTAGACCATAGAAGATCCATCATTGGGCATGAGTACAACATATGTACAGTAAGAGGGTGCCACAAGTGGTGTCACATCTCCAGCACAAATCTGAGTTTTTAAGTCCTAACTGTGCCATTTCACTTGGGGTCCAATAGATCCTATTGATGATTTTATAGTTAATAAGATGTGTCTGGATTTCTTTTGATACTTTAAACCACGATCCAATAATTTCCCCCCATTATCCACTAGTTATCTCTGCCCCAATATCCCTCTCCCAGCATCTCCGTGGGCCTTCAAAACTGGATGGCTGAGAGCCCCTCAAAGAGGTTATAAAAATATTTTTCTTTCCTGTTCCAGTCCATCCTGTATTTCAATTCCAGGTATAAGTGGCAGCTGTCTAAGGCATGCCAAAATGCAACTCCGCAACTGCAAGAACTTCCAAAAATCCTTATCAAATAGTGTCCTCTTGGCTTGTCCTTGCAGCCAAAGGACAAAAAGCAAAGCCATGCAGAGTGAGCTGATTTTTTTCTCCAGATAATCATAAATCAGAGAGGAAAAACCTGTTCTGGCAGGATTATGCAACATGTTCTGTAATAATCCAGTCGGTCAATCTTTGCAAAGTGATTTCTGGGCATGATTCCCTCTTTGCAAATTAACATTAGAAAGTTAACATGGCCTTCAAGTTTATTGGTGCCAGTGAAATAATAATAATAAAAATAGCCATTTCCATTTCATAATAATAGAAATAAAAAAAACATGGCACAAAGTTATTTAGAGCACCTTACATGTTTGATATACAGGCATCCATGGAAGACAAATGAGCCAGCCAGCAAGCGAGAAATAAGCGAGAAGCTGTCTTATTTACTTCAAAAAGAGGCCATGACTTCCCTCTGGCTGTGTGATCAGGTAAACCTTGTCCTCAGGATGTTGAATCAACTCATGTGAGTAGTCCTAGTTTTAGTAATATCTCCCTATACCTGCTTTAAAGTCTGTAATGGTGACAGTTAAAGCCTGCAAAAAACTAAAACACTTATACATTTAAAGTCTGTATAGCTTGATAAGGATACAGCCACAGAGGTGTATATCAAAGGTGAATTGCACTGCTTAGGTTCCCAAACTGAGGGTCCCACCACTACTTGGGGTCCCCAAAGCTTCACTGGGGGTCTCGGGGCCTCCTTAATTTTAATGGGTGTAAGAACACTTTTTAAAAATAGATAAAGCAAGCCTGTATTTCAGTGTTTCATTCATTTCTGTGAAGAAAACTATACATAATTGTTATTTTTAAAATTTAGACTATGACTCAAGATATAAACTTAGAAAAGTCTCACAGGATAAGGACACGGTGAAGACCTGAACACAAGCCTTCACCTGCTTAACAGCCTCATCCTGCATTAGAAAAGTACACAGTTAAAACAACAATAGAGCTAACAGAACAATGGCAGGGTGTCTGGAAGAAGAATACATTGAATTTGTTAAAAAAAAAAAAAAGAAGAAGCCTTTTGAGTATGTATGATTGTTAAAAATTAGAAAATATAAATAGTACAGAGAATTGTATAAGAGGTTCCTAAAATATCAGGAAATAATCCACTCAAAATTGAGTCAAATTGCTCGTTTTACACAAACGTCCTGCAGTTATTGTGTTCACTATTTGGGTTAATTGAACAGTATATCAGTTGTTTTGTATTGTTATTGTGATGCATCCAATAAAATATGAAATATCTATAAAATATGTCGCTTATTTCAGGGTTGTTAGTTAACCCAATCATAGAAAAGGAGTCCCTTAAGGCAAGAGGTTTGGAACCACTGTGTTAGAGGGTATCTGCATTGCCTAGTTGGTAATATTGCTTTGGCTATTCTGCAGGTACTGGTCCTTTATCAGGATGCATGCTGCATTTTCACTGCATGTTCACAAGAGTCACAGGGAAGCCTTGTGGTCAGGTTGCTCCTCTGAGCTGTGCAGCAGTGAGCGTTTCTGTTTGTTTGCTCTGTGCTCAAACAGCACAAACTCATCCATCAGCTCTTGATGTGTTGCCTTCAGCTCTTTTCTAAATGTTTCATTACGTCATGTACCTACAGTGTATCAATGTCACAAAATACATTGAGGAAAATAAGATTTGTCCATAATCATTTTAACCATGAACATGAAAAATCCATTCAAACATCGAATACTGTGGCAAATTTATGTAAAACTTTTTGTCACATAATCAAATATGAATATACTATTCATAAAAGTGGACTGTTGCAGCTCTGCGAGTCACAGCAAAAGTAAAAATGTCCAAATTCCTACCTTATCATCCATCATGTCACGTGACATGAGTCCAGCATTGTGAGTTCTTGGAATCAACACATGTGCAATTAAACACTCACAATGTCAGGTCAGTGTTTCAAGAAATTTACAGAAACCAACTGATATTTTAAAAATAATTTTATTGCTCATTTCACGAGGTTTGTTGTCATTTTTTAGGCATGTTTAAGTTTAACTTTGCAGATTTTCACACTGCTGTTGTCCCACATATACAGAAGCCTTTTGTTGGGATAATACGACAGCATAGCCAAGGTGCCATTAGCCGGCCTTAAATCAAAACCTACATTCAGAAGACTCTCTTTCTTTAAATCATAGGCATATGTGACTCGTCTGTCTTTGTCATCTGTAAAATAAACCACCCCACATACAATGAAGGCATTTCCTGCTTTAGCCGTCGGGTAGCCAGTGTTAATGACTGACTCCACAAAGAATTCGTCGGGGTTAATCTTCGCTACCATTGTGTCATCATTTATATCTGATGCAAAAATGACCCACAGTCCATTTTCATCCACAGCAAACTTGAAATAGGTCTTTGAGTTGCGTAAAAGGTAAGTCAGATTGTTGTATCTGCAGTGTGCCATGATCAGAGTCTTTGTTCTCTGGGTGTTCAGGTCAAATCTGGAAAATATTGATTAAGTAAAGAAGCTGAGTACACAGTAATAAAAATTATAAATAAGGTAGACACACTGTCCAATACATGTGTAATACAAAGAAAACTTACTTTAGAAGTCTGTTTGTTCCTGCTTTGTGAAAGTAAAATGAATTCTTGTACACAACGTGACCGCAGCCCTGGAAGAACCTCTTGAGATCTAACATTTTGAAGTTGTTATCCATAAGTGTCGAATAGTTCTTGTACTCCGCCAAAAGTCGACCTGGGAAAGAAATTTTTAGTGATTAAATCCATGATACCTCACAAATCTCTGTCGGGAATGACTTGAATGGTTGATGTACAAATAAAAAATTTAAAAAAATCACCTGAAAAATGATCAGCCACCCAGTATCGACCATCATTATGTCGGGATGCATCGGACATGAGGGCTCCAAATGTGCCTTGAATAATAGTGAGTCTCTCTGAACATTTAATAGTTTTAATGTTGCACTCTAGATGAAAGGAGATATGTATTTCAGTATTTAGATAAGTTATCCAGCAGCTCAGTTACCAGACTAAACTGTTGACATTGTACATTTGTTTTTACATTTGTTCATTTACTTTGTATGACGTAGTTCGGATTATATGTATATGAGCTGAGTTTCTTATCAAGAGTAGGACGGGATGGTGGATGGATGGCTGATGGCATGAGACCCAGTGTGAAATGGCTGCCAAACAGAAGATAAGCAGCAGACTACCGTTTGAGACCAACAGCAGTGGGTGTTTTTAGCAAGAGCTTGGGACATTTCCAGCCATGTATGTGGCAACTAAAATGGGTAATTTAAGCCAAGTTTTCCTAATCCTAGCAAAGTGTTTTTTATGCCTAAACCTTACCACATGTTAACCACAGCGTTGTCACTGCGTAGAATTTAAAGCGTAAAGAAATGTGATTTCAAGTTTCAAAGTTTCAACATATTCGCTACATATGAAATGTACAATGCCAACATTTTTTTCTGGCCACTGGGTTGCATCCAACAGACAGATTTAAATGAAAAGAAAAATACACAATTTTTAAAAGTGAAAGTGAAATTTAACAAAATGTTCTGACCAGTTTTTGTCCATCTCTCATTGGTGTCTATATAAAAAGGAGGAAGAAGAATAAAGGATCATTCATGTATGACAAATAATAAAAAGATAGTGGATTTTTATTGTTTGTAGCCAAAATATCTGGTTATCAATGGTGATCTTAAGGCTCTTCCTCTTAGCTATGGAATAAAATGATCTCTGAATTAACATTTTAATAGTGAAGGATGGACTTTGAGAGGAAAGATAAATCTTTTTCTTAACAAAATCTAAATGTGAGTACTAAATGCTGAAACCAAACAGTTTCTTACCACTTTTCATAGGTGTATTAATAACTTTTCCACTCTCGTCGAAGGCAGAATATGAGACTGTCACATAAAAGGAAATATATAGGTAAATAAATATAGAGACACTAATGGTGTTATAGTGCAGCATCATAAATTAAACAAAAGCAATGTTTATGTATTTTTTTTCTTTTACATTAAATCCAAAACAGGGTGTTTTATACCTGTTGATAATTCACTTGGTTCCTCTGTAACTTCATTGGAGGAGTCACTGTTTCGGTTCACAGAAAGTGGAGCTGTAGAATGAAACAAAACTTAAGATAATGTTTCAATATTGTGTTCACTCACTTTACTGACAGTCAAAAGTGTTTCCTACTTGTCAATAATCTCATTGGTGCCTCTGTAGGATTTTCTTTTTTGGTATCCTTCACCATGGCATGGCTCTTGTCTCTGTGAAATGATACTGTCTCTAGAAAAGACCACACATATTGGGTTTAACTATTTGTCATACATTCAAAGTTTGTCTTTACAGTCTCCTTGCTGCTCAAAATGGTTGTTTACCAGCTTCCATGTTTGTGTCTAGAAGTGCCGCAGCCTCAGTAACATGTCTGTTGTAGTCAGTTGGACGTGGTGTTGGTGATTCTGCAGAAATAAAGTTGGAAGTTTATCCAGAGGAGTTGGAGCAGATATTACATATGTTGATGGAAGGGGAAAACTACTGAAACTAACTGTGTGACTTAATAAATACAGACAGCAAACAGTGAAACAAATACACAGTTTCTTACCACTTTTCATGGGCATATCAATAATGGCTCCACTGTTATTGGAGGAATCAATGTTTTGGTTTTCAGAAAGTGGAGCTGTTGAATAAAATGAAACATCAAATAAAACATATTAAAGTTACAGTCACTCTCTTTACTCATAATCTGAAACAGTGGTTCCCAACTGGTTCAGCCATAGGGTCCAGATTTCTCCTTAGTCATATGTTCAAGGTCCACACGGTTTAATATACTCAGCTTCATTCTTGCATTTGGCCATGTTGCCAAGCTAGTTTGCTGTCTCTGTCAAGTCGCAGCTCATTAGTCACTCACTCTATGGTAGGGAAACAGCACTTAAAAATAAAAACTCTGTGCCAGAAATTCATTGTAAAGTGACACATTTGTGAGTCACTTATGGTCCGTTCAGAATGTACCCGCGACCCACCAGTTGGGAACCCCTGATCTAAAACATAGTGCTTTCTACCTGTTAATAATTTTATTGGTGTCTCTGTCGCATTTTCTCTCTTGGTATAGGTCGATGTGCTGTGGCTGTCATCTTGATTGCTTGATACAGACTCTAGAAAAGAAAGAAAGTATTGGGTTTAACATATTTTCATATAGTCAAAGTTTGTATCTACAGTCTTCCTGCTTCCTGCTGTTCAAAACTCTGTTTACCAGCCTCCATGTTTGTGTTTAGAAGTTTCTCAGAGTCAATAACGTCTCTGTTGTAGTCAGTTGGACGTGTTGTTGGTGATTCTGCAGAAATAAAGTTGGAAGTTTATCCAGACGAGTTGGAGCAGATATTACATATTTTGATGGAAGAGGAAAACTACTGAAACTAACGGTGTGAATTAATAAATACAGACACCAAACAGTGAAACAAATACACAGTTTCTTACCACTTTTCATGGGCATATCAATAATGGCTCCACTGTTATTGGAGGAATCACTGTTTTGGTTTTCAGAAAGTGGAGCTGTTGAATAAAATGAAACATCAAATAAAACATATTAAAGTTACAGTCACTCTCTTTACTCATAATCTGAAACAGTGGTTCCCAACTGGTTCAGCCATAGGGTCCAGATTTCTCCTTAGTCATATGTTCAAGGTCCACACGGTTTAATATACTCAGCTTCATTCTTGCATTTGGCCATGTTGCCAAGCTAGTTTGCTGTCTCTGTCAAGTCGCAGCTCATTAGTCACTCACTCTATGGTAGGGAAACAGCACTTAAAAATAAAAACTCAGTGCCAGAAATTCATTGTAAAGTGACACATTTGTGAGTCACTTATGGTCCATTCAGAATGTACCCGCGACCCACCAGTTGGGAACCCCTGATCTAAAACATAGTACTTTCTACCTTTTAATAATTTTATTGGTGTCTCTGTCGCATTTTCTCTCTTGGTATAGGTCAATGTGCTGTGGCTGTCATCTTGACTGCTTGATACAGACTCTAGAAAAGAAAGAAAGTATTGGGTTTAACATATTTTCATATAGTCAAAGTTTGTATCTACGGTCTTCCTGCTTCCTGCTGTTCAAAACTTCTGTTTACCAGCCTCCGTGTTTGTGTTTAGAAGTTTCTCAGAGTCAGTAACGTCTCTGTTGTAGTCAGCTGGACGTGTTGTTGGTGATTCTGCCGAGAGAAAGATGAGATTGAGAGGAAAGATAAAACTAGACCAGGGCTGTCAACCAGAGCAGGGCCCACCAAAGGGTCCAATATGGCCCACTATATTGATGCACTTGTGAAGGCTAAGAGGTGCCGGTGAGAAGCCTACTTTATGTGCAATGCTGCTTCAGAGGCTTTTCCACCCTGACCAGAATACAGTCGTCTGAAAAAACTATGGATACTTACTGTGGTTTTATCAAAAGATATTGAACACTGTGCAAAATATCGTCAATTAGCAGCTTCAGTGCAAAAGAATCTGTATCACACTTTTATCTTGGACAGTTTCTTACCACTTTTCATGGGTTTATCAGTAATGGGTCCCTGGGTGTTGAAGGAGTCTCTGTTTTGATTTGCATAAACTGGAGCTGTTGAATGAAATGAAATATTAAATATAATGTATTCAAGTTAAGGTCACTTGCTTTACTCATAATCCAAAACACAGTATTTCCTACCTGTTATTAATATCATTGGTGCCTTTGTAGCGTTTTCTCTCAAGGTGCTGTCGTCTTGATGAAATGATACAGACTCTAGGAAATATAAAAGTGTTATATTTAACCAGTTTTTTCTTCATATAGTTAAAGCTGTCCGTCTTTGCAGTCTTACCAGCTCCTGTGTTTGTGTCTAGGAGTTTCACAGAGTCAGTAGCGTCTCTTGTAGCGCTAGTAGGATGTGGTGTTGGTGATTCTGCAGAGAAAAAGATGAGATTCAACTAGCAGGGTACAGATATTAAATATTATTAAAACTTGAAATCTTAATTCACAAACAGAATATCACAAAAATCATAACTCATATAATTTCTTGCCGTGTATTACTGAAATTTGAAGCTACGTACTTTGTTATTTTCCAACCTGGATCTTTTCCCATGTTTTTGTGTCTAAGTGACTAATGGGAAAAACAACTTTCCAGTATTGAGTGACAGGGCCACAGCCAGCAGCTGAAAAAAAGGTTGCAATGTAACCACTAGGGGCATGCTCACACCTGCAGTTTACAACCACTTAAAGTAAAGACAACATTATGGAAAGGACCCCATTGAGAAATAAAATGTTTGTTTTTTTTATTATTACTTTTCACTCTGTCTAGTGTGTTTGTTCATTTCTTTCTGCAGCAACTCAACTCACAAGACATCAGAGCAAGACTTCTCCTTGTGGGAGACTTAGTTAAACACGGTTGCAAACAGACGCGCTCAAGCGAAAGGTTAAGAAAGACATTTCCATTTCCATAACCTTGTCAGATACTTAAAAAGACAATCTGATCCTGTCAGTGTCAAAAACAAGCACTTTTAGTTGACGTAAATTTAGGTGCAAACATGCTCCGAAGGATTACATTACAGCTTGATTTGCGGCTGCTGGCTTAATACTGGACCAATTTAAAAAAAATGTTGTTCCCATGAGTCACTTAGACACAAAAAATGAGGAAAACTGTTAAAAAACACAAAATTTTCCCTTTGAATTCAGTTAACTCACCAGTTTTCATCCATCTCTCATTGCTAGACAAATTTAGCTCATTGTTGTTGTCCTGTGGTGAAGATGAAGAGTCTAAAGAAAATAGTAATGTTAAAAAAGTGGTCCACAAGTACTTTAAAACTTTCAGTATTGGTTTAAATTGTACCAAACTATAATTGTGGTCTAATATCTGACTATAGAGCAGCCAGTGTGTGAATGTTGTTGGAGGTTTATTCTGTTTGAGGTCAATGCTGATACCAAACAGTGAAACTACTAGACAGTCCCCTACCACTTTTCATGGTTATATCAATAATGGTTTCACTGTTATTAAAGGAATCGTTGATTTTGGTCCAGAAAAAGTAGAGCTGCAGTATTTCCTACCTGTTAATAACTGAATTGGTCTGCCTGTAACATTCTCTGTGTTGACGTCACTGAGGGTGTGGTGGCTGTGGTCGCTATGAAATGTTACTGACTCTAGGAAATAAAAAGTATTGAGTTTAACATCACAGTCATAGAAAGCACTTTTATGCTGATACCTTATACTACTAAGTTCATTTTTCAGATAATACTTACATACTTTAACTAAAGAATGATTTTCAGTGTGGGATTTTACTTGAGTTTTTGCGATGGTATTTTTACTCAAGTAGAGAACTTGAATATTTCTTCCACAACTTTCAATATGAAACTCTAACATGGATAAATGAAATACAGTAAAGGAAGAAAAAAATCAGTGGTCATGTTTGAGGAATGGATCATGATGCAAGAAACTTGTGGTCTGCATGATGACACATGGGTAGCCCAAGACCACGGAAAGAAAAACGCTCAGATTTGATCATTTTCAAAATATTAATATTATATACAAACATAATAAAAATGCATTTCTGATTTTCTATCAAATCATATATAACTATGTCCAAACCTTACCCTTTGCACATTTTTTTGTTGAATTTTAAGTTATAATAATACAATTTTTTTGTGTGTATTTACCCACTTTATGAGTCATTTTTTACACTCCTTCCTAGTATTAAGAAAGACTATGGGATTAAAAACGGTACAGAAATTTAATTTGGGTAAAAAAAAAAAAAAACAATTAGTAAAGAGAACTTTCAAATAAGTCTTTCAGCCTCTCAAACAGCTGCTTACCAGATTCCTTTTCTGTGTCTCCAAGTTTCTCAGAGTCAGTAACAGTAAGGACATCTCTGGCTTCCTGAGCTGGATGTGTTGTTGGTGACACTGTGGAGATTAAATTAACAAGTCCAGTATTAAGTTATGATCAAATCTGTGTGTCCAAACATTTCATAAATGAGTACTCCTACCTGAAAATAAGTTAACTGATGCCTCTGTAACATTCTCTGCGTTGGTCTCAATCTGTGTGACATGTCTGATGGCTGGACGAGGTGATGCTAACTCTGTAGTAAATAAAAAAACAAAGTTGGATAACCATACATTTTAAAAGTTCACCTACTATTAAACATGCTTATCATACAAGATCGTCCTAAAACAACAGTGGAACAAATCAAAATCCGCCAATTAAGTTTTCCTGCCACTCAAAATAGTTGTTAACTAGATTTTATATTTATGTCTTGACTGAACTTGACATACACATGAAATGGTAAATACGGATCCCAAACACAGTATATAGACTAGACCACACATTTGAAGTAGTGTCACTGTGCATTACTGTAATTTGGATGGATCTGGCCATGACTAAAGTTATGATGGTACATGCACCAGTTTCTTACCACTTTTAATGGATGTATCGCTTGTGTTTCCGCTGCTGTTGAAGGCATCACTGTTTTCAATCATGTCTGGAGGAAATGCAGCTTGAGAGTGAAACAAGAGTGGAGTTATTGGGCAGCACCTTTAATTAGACTGACTTACTTATGATATAAAAACACAGTTAATACCTGTGAATAATGTACTTGGTGCCTCTGTGACACTTTCTGTGTTGGTATCATTCAAGATGTTGTTGCTGTACGCTGGATGAACTGATACTGACTCTGGAAAATAAAAATGAAAAAAGTTAAATATGTCATTAGGTCTGACAGTGAAGTTGTCTTGTCACAGGTGCTTACCAGAGTCTGTACTTGTGTCTGGAGGTTTTGTAGAGGCTGGGACGTCCAGTACGTCTCTGCTGTCACTGGGTGGATGTAATGTTGGTGTTTCTGTGGAAATATAGACGTCATATATTATTTATTAATAAAGTTCATATAACCTTGAAGCCCTTAGTCACAAACAGCCTGTTATATAAATCATTAACTCACACAATTGTTGTACATTATATGTAACTTCTGACTTTCATCCTACCAGTTTTGATAATAGTCGAGCTGCTGTTTTCTGTGTCGGTTTCATTGGCGGCCTCGCTGCTCAGAGAAGGAGATGAATCTAAACATGTAGAATAAGAGCAGAAATGGAAGGTTAACATTTGTAAACTTTTCCAAAAATAATAATCAGCTATTAAAATGTTGAATACAATTGGATTAGAGAGGTTTCCATGGGTGTTTGATACTTTGTCACACCACCTTGACGACTGGTTCACTTACTATGTGATGTGAATTAAAGATGACCACAGACACTATTCTGCAAGGATCAAACTTACATTTTGTACTTACAAATTTACGAGTTTAAAGATTTGATTTTAGGGAATCACTACAAAGATTTCTATGTTTTGATCAGGCCTTGGTGTCATTTCTGTGAAAAGCTTTTTGGCTATGAAACATGCAGGTTAATTGATTATTGATTTTGTGGACACTTTCTCACCCGTCAGCATGTTGGTTTGATCGATGTGTTTTCTCATGGTCTCTTTTCTCTTTTGATTACAAGGGCCTGGTGGGCCTGGTGGACCTGGCGGACCCCTCGGACCAGGAATACCTTCAAATATACACACACAGTAAATGCAAGTGAGATATGTAAAACTGAACCGATAAACAATATTGCTGGTCAACGACAAAGGTTCTTTATGATAATCATTAAACCAAGATTTTGCCAAAAATAATAGGTGATTAGTTCACAATATTTGGGGTTCAGTTTGTTTATTACATCCTAAAACAAGATAAAGTGTTGAACAAAACATAGTGGCTATCGTGCTATTTTTGAAAACCTCACCAGTGGTGGAGCTATATGTCAAGACTCAAGCTTGCTCTTAAAATATACAAGAAACTCAGTAGAATAAAATTATGTGAAGCCTTTTCAGATGTAATCTTAAGTAAACACTGACTTCAGTCTGACTGACCTCATCTCTGTTAATCACATTATTCATATCAGGTTCAAATGTGTCGTGCATGTATATCTCTCACCCTCAATGAGAATGTCATTGTAGGTCTCGCCTTTCAGCAGTAGAGGCCCAGGGTCTCCTTTCAGTCCTGGTTCTCCTTTTTCACCAGGGGGTCCTAGTCATTGACAGGTCATTAGTTTAAACCACAGAAACTAAAAACAGAACGATGTGGTGTTAATTGTGGGACTTTAAACCTGCCAACGTAAGATCTTAGACTTTTTTTAAACATGACATTTTCTCTGTGATCCTGTGAAGAGTCTGAAACCAGCACGATTCAGGTGTAATCAGTCCAGCAAACATTTTCAAACTGAATCTAATCCTCCATTCATTCCCAATGTGGCAGCTATATAGTCAGAGTCACTTGTGGACAGTGAGTGGGGATTTCATATAACGTAACTACAGCTGAACAATGGAAGACTGTTTGAAACTTGTGACTGACTTTCAGAGGTTATTTGTCTGCTCTGGTGCACACCTCAGAGAGGGTTATTGATTTCAATGGCACAACAGATCTCTCACCCTTTCTTCCTCGTTTCCCCTGCGGCCCGGGCACACCCTGTGGTCCTGGTGAACCAGCTCTACCAGGCAAACCTAACAGGGAATAGGACTGAGACTGTAACAAATTGAGTGAAGTATAAAAGAGGTAATTCACTCCTAAATCAAAATGACACATTTCTCCTCACACCTGTAGTGCTGTGTTTAGATCTAGATTGTTTTGGTGTGAGTTGCAGAGTGTTGGAGGTATCAGCTGCAGAGATGTCTCCCTTCTCTTGAATATAATTGAACTAGATGGCACTTATGGTGCTCAAAGTGCCAAAAAATACATTAAAAAATATTATTATATAGTTCCATTATATTTGAGAGAAGGCAGACATCTCTACAGCTGATATCTAAAACACTCAGTAACTCACACCAAAACAATCTAGACTGATAAACAGCACTACAGGTAAGAGGGAAAATGTGATTTTAATTTTGGGGTGAACTGTCCCTTTAAGTTATGCAATTATTTGAAGTGACTGTTCTCACCTGGTGGTCCAGGTGGGCCTGAAGGGAAAAATAAACAAATATTTTTACACACATCAAATACAGTAGAAACACCAAAAACCATAAAACCATAAAAAAACAGTCCTGGAAAAGAGAATATTTATGAGGTGCACCTGTTAAACAAACTCCTCTGGAGCTGTTACACAGATCCATGAAGGCTTTGACCTGAAATACAGAAAGCAGAAACAAACAGTGCGTGAAGTCAGTGCTGATTTGAACTACATCTGGAATCTTAGCGTTGCACATTTTTTATCTTTGACATCACTTGGATTTAAGAAAAATAACTTTGCTTTTCTTGTGAACCATCTTGTCAACCTCAACTGTGTCACTTGCTCTCAGGATGTGAGAGAAGATTACAACTAATTTAGTTACACATTATTCCCATTATTGGAGCTGAAAAGATTTGTCGATTAATTCATTGCTGACAAAATATTAACTGGCATCAGCTGTGATAATCAATTCATCGTTTAATGTCATTTTGTCAGTCAAAAATTCACTTCTTTCTGCTCCATAAATGTGAATGTTTGCTGCTTTTCTTGGTCCTCTACAGTAGTGAATTGACGGTAGTGAATATTTTCTGGGTTTGGATGGCTCACTGGACAAAACAAGAAATTTAAAGATGTCACTTTGAGCTCTGGGAATGCATGTTGAGCATTTTCCACTATTTTCTTTCTCTTTCATAATATAAACAATAATTAATTAATTCAGAAAATAATCAGAAAATTAATTTAAAGTTAAAATAAATATTAGTTGCAACCCTAATTATTATTGCTGATTATTAATTTTTCAGACCAATATGGTAATAAAACTAGTAAACAAGTAAACCTACTTTTATTTTGGTAAAACACTTGTGTTTCATTGATAAATGTGCTGTCATGAGTACAGTAGCGCCCTCTGGAGAGACGCCAGTTCCCACTGGATGTCTGCACAGTTGAGGGAGGAGCAGTTACGCTCTGCTGCTCAAAGTATTTATCCAGTGCAGTCTGTGGAAAACAGTCTGTTGGATTCCTTGCATTACACACACATGCTTCTTATCCCAAAAGGGAATAGAGAGGAAATGTCTCTATGAAAAATGACAGCGATGAGATGTTGATTGCTCCCCTGTTTGTACAGTACAGTAAACAGTCAGCGATATTCACAGTTTCTTTGAAGGAGCACACATAAAGCATTTAGGTGTCATTTAGATGTCTGCTATCCTGTAAAGACCACATTCAATCTGTCTGCAAGAGGACAAAGCAAAGAATTTATCTGGTCTTTTGGGGCGAGAAGACAAATTCTTCTTTGTTTTTACATCTGTGATTGTGAGTGTTCTACACTTTACAATCTGCTCAAAGATCGTAGGTCAAACCCCTTTAGACCTCTAGGAATCAGCCTACAGTAATTACACATGAGGGCTGCCAAAACATTGTCTCTGACCCCAAATATGTCCTGAGCAGGGTGATACAAGGTTGCATGAGGAGACTGAAGCATTCTTTTGTGCACCAGTCAATCCTAAAATCAAATACGGGGTTTAATCCCAGATAAAATGCACGTTTAAGGGTCTTGAATATGTTTCAAATGTATGTTTCTTGTCCTAAATGTTTGTATTTGTTTGATGTTGCAAATGAAGCAGCTGTGATGCATCTTACAGGAACCATGGAGTAAGTCATCAGCATCAGCATATCCTTCTCCTCTTGGCTTTGTGTTGCTTCTCCCTCCTGGTCTCTCCTGCTGCGATGGAGCTTCTTCAGCTCTCCAGCCTGTGCAGGGTCCACAGGCAGGACCCCAGCCTGCAGCCTGAAGCTCTGTGACAGCACCTGCATCTCTGCGCCTAACCTGGCCAGCTCCTCCGTCAGCTCCCTCTGTCGAACCATCAGAAACACGAAACCCACTGCGCTCATGAGCAGCAGCACACACATCCCCACCAGCAGCAGAAAAACTCCACTCCTCTCCTTCATGTTTGCGTGCTGGTCCTCCTCTGCAGAGTGATCTGAGCTCTGCAATTCACGAGCACATACAGCACATATCTGACCGCTTGCCAACAGATGAGGCGTCAGAGGGAAACTACGCTGGAGCTGTTGGAGAGAAATAAACATGTTGAGATCCGTCTGTAACTATGGGGTGAGCCACATGATGCATTGCGCAACAAGCATCTGGGAAACAGTTAAAATCTCCAGGCCCTTTTGATTCAGAAGCAGATAATGGACATGTTTGTCACAATGACACACACAGTGTAGTGCTTCCTCTCAATATTGCCACCAGACCGTCCTACACAAAATGACATGGAAGTGGAATAAATAAGTTGGGAACAAGGAGAACATTCTCTGGGTCTACAAAAGAGCTTTCAGAGTGCTTTTGGTAAAAGACTGAGTGTGTGCATGTGTGTGAACTGAAATCTCCTTTTTATAAATGATTTTTTTTTTCATTCATTGCATCATGCATTTCCAAATATAGAATAATAGTTACATATTTCTCTCCACTTGTGTTGGTGTACAAGTGTCATTAAAGTTCACCCCTTCCCAGAAAGTTCAAATTATCCAGCTTAGTCTTCACTAAAATGAGGAGAGCAGGTTTTTTCAGCCAACTTGGGATAAAAGCGCCCACACAAACTCCTAAATCTGAGAACAACATCTTCATCAACAGCATACCGGCTTTCTACTTCAGCTATTCAGGTGCTGAGTTTAAAGCTCGTCAGAAGTACACAACCTCTGCATGAACACTCTTTTCCCTCTCTAATTTTGCATCCATGTTCCTTCTTGAAGTCGTGGAGCACTAACCCCATTTCTTTTTTGAACTGCTGGGTAAATCCCTACTCCCTTTGACAAGGGTCAATCTGACCCAGCTAATTAATTTCCCCATGAAAAGCCTCCTCGGCCGATGAATTGGACAGTGGAGCTTCTTTCTTTTGAACAAAGACAAATGTGAAGTAAATCCATCTAAAAAAACGGATGCAGAGTACAACAGATAAAAGACCTGCAGGTTTTTCATTCTTATGAATGAAACAACTTTTCTTTTTTTCTTTGGGAAGCCACTCTGTGGTTCAGACGTGTGCTGTTATCTGGCCTGTTCACTGCTCTGCAATGTAATGGTACTTGTAACCCCAAAGTGGTGGTGTTCCTAAGCAACCTGTAAAATGAGGGCTTAACTGAGGATTTATAAACCCTCGAATCACTGAGATTTATTTGGTAGGAGAATGTTGATCATCCTTAAAACCAGCGGAGGGAGAACTGCATCTCTTCAAACTGCACTCTAACTTGTCAGGAGTCGGAAAGAACAAAAGGTAAGTATTACTCTTTGACGGTTTGATAATGGAGAATTAAAAGAATACTCAGAATAATGAAAAGACACTGTTGAAGACGTAAGATGTAAAAAGATTTAAGCATACACTATGTTGAAAAAATGTTAACACTCCTTGACTTTTTACTTAATTTAAAAAATGAATTATGTGGACTTTAAACTCCTGCATTAAGAGACTGTGAAATCTGAGATATGAAAGTCTAATGAAATCTTTTTCTTGTTTCTATTTGGTCGTGCTCTATAACCAATATACCAATACATGATGAGAAAGAAAATATGTGTTTCAAATCTTACAGCGGAAGTCAATAAAGATATCAAATGGAGTAAACTTCAAGCAAGACATACATAAGAGTGCCTACTTGAATCAATTGAATCTGACTTAATTGAGACTGTGATTTCATCTGTAAGGTCACAGTTTCTGATTGTGAATTTATCATGCTGCTTTTCTATGGAGTTAATTTTGTGTCTTTAATATGCAATCAAAAAGAATGGATTTGAAAACAAAAAAATATTTTGCAAACAAAATTATGATTTCAAAAATACAAAAAAATGCCCATGAATGAATGAAATATATTTGTGATTAAAACTGTATCTTGATAAATCCACAAGTTTTTTTACAAACCAAAATATTGTTCTCATGAACCACAGATTCGTTTGCATTTCCTGAGTTTTCGTTTGCGTTTCTTGAAGTTTTGCTTGCGTTTCTTGAAGTTTTGCTTGCGTTTCTGCATGAGTCTCATGGGCGGGACCTCCTCTGAAAACTGTAAGAAGCCTCCTGATCGGGGTGACAACTTCCGCCCCCACAGTGAGCCGGCGGTAAGGGAGACACGGAGAGTGACAAACATCGATCATAACAGGTATGTTTTGTATAACTTTACTGTCTTATTGATGCTATTAAGTTTACACTTGTCGCTCTTCTGGTGCTTTTTATTCCTAACCAGTAGAGACAGCATTATCAGACATTAACACTCATAATTCAGACGAACCATCTTAGCGCTCTGCGCTCGTCAGAAGTGACTAACAAGCTTATTACTGCCCTGGCTTCAGTGACAGTTTGATTCATCTCACAGATAACAGCTTATTTATGTATAAATAAATACACTTTAATTAGATATACTATCAGATCAAATCATCAGGTGTGTGTGTGTGTGGATCGTTTAGTCATTCCTGCAATACATTAAGTAAAGAGTTATAGAAGGGGGCATACTTTCACTGATCTTCATCCATTAGTGTTTGATCATAATCCACTTGGTCTCCTGAAGTTGCATAAATGACAGACACTGTATTAATCACTGTTAGTGGTACCTGAAAGCAGTTAGGTTACTGAGGTACCTGTTATTATAACAGTTTTTACTCATGGAGATTAATTTTCCTTGTCTTCACAGGAGGATGGAGAACCATCCTGATGGACCTCAGGGTCAGGTAGTTTTTTCCCTCCTCAATTTCATGTACATTTTATCATAGTATTGTCATTGTGGGTGGGGGTGGTAAGAAATAAACTATTACCTTCTCTGCATTGTTGCCCAGTAGTATAACAAGCACGGCAGGAATAGATCCTTAATGACACATGTACTCCGCATGATCACATAACAATGCCATGCATCTCAAATTCTTTTACAGTGTGATCGGCGTGCAGTTACCGAAAGCTGCTCAGCATTTCATGTCTCTGCTCAGCAGAGTAATACCTGAAGGACCACTGTTGGCCTCTCCCTACTGGTGCTCTGACCCTGTCCTTCAGGTAGGGCCGTCCACACCAAGAACTATAACTATAAATATACAGTTTTAAAAATCGTTCTAAACTCTAAAGTGTTCGGCAGCGTTCACACTACAACTATAACGACAACGATCGTGGTGGACGATATCGTTTGGCTCACTTTCAGAGCGATTTGATGAACGATAGAAACACTAACAGCCAATCAAAATCCATCCGAAATGACAGGTCGAGACATTCATCACGTCATGTATACCCACTAAGAAAGCTCCAGGATTTCCATACACCCACTTAAACATGTGCAAAGATCCGTAACAATATAGTTTTGTGACAACCTTAACTTAAGTGATTTTGTTTTGAAAATACCGGGTAAATAACTGCAATAAAATACATTTTGCAGGGGAATGCGTCTCCTCTTTTCCCCTCCATTCATAAAATTCAGGAGCCAGGATAAAGTTACTGAGGGGGGCAAATCTTTATTATGCATCATAGGTTCACACAGTGAGTTAAAGAGCGCGCAGCCGTGCGTAATTGTCGCGCGTAATGACAGCTCGTCGCCGGTGAAACACAATAAACTGCACGTCTTCATTCATGTTTGTCTCATGACAGATGGAGCTGACAGACAGACAGACAGGTGGAGCAAGCGGCAAATTGGTTTTCTTCTTTCTCGCAACATACAGCAATAACAGGTCGCCAATATCCATTTTATCCATCACTCTGCTCCCCGACCACACCGATCAGTGTGTGTTTGGCGTAACCTAGCAACACGACGATATCGCCTGAAAGCTGATAATGAAAGCTTTTATACTCACAGCTGTTTATTTTAAATACGAAAAATATAGCTTCCAATCTGTCTTTATTTTACAGTGTCAGAATCAAATGAAAGACGTTTCCAGATTTAGTTCCACAGTAGCTTTGTGAACTCAATACTGACCCCACCTGGCAGAGTAAGGTTTTAATGGCGAAGTCAAATACGGTGCTATTTATTGATGGGGGGGGGTTAAGGAAAAAATAAAATCATAATCACGTCCCAACCATACCCCGGTCCTACTTAAATAACGATCAGCCCCTAACAGTGATTAATACAGTGTCTGTCATTTATGCAACTTCAGGAGACCAAGTGGATTATGATCAAACACTAATGGATGAAGATCAGTGAAAGTATGCCCCCTTCTATAACTCTTTACTTAATGTATTGCAGGAATGACTAAACGATCCACACACACACACACCTGATGATTTGATCTGATAGTATATCTAATTAAAGTGTATTTATTTATACATAAATAAGCTGTTATCTGTGAGATGAATCAAACTGTCACTGAAGCCAGGGCAGTAATAAGCTTGTCAGTCACTTCTGACGAGCGCAGAGCGCTAAGATGGTTCGTCTGAATTATGAGTGTTAATGTCTGATAATGCTGTCTCTACTGGTTAGGAATAAAAAGCACCAGAAGAGCGACAAGTGTAAACTTAATAGCATCAATAAGACACCCCGTCTCTTTGAGTGAGACTGACCAATCAGGAGGCTTCTTACAGTTTTCAGAGGAGGTCCCGCCCATGAGACTCATGCAGAAACGCAAGCAAAACTTCAAGAAACGCAAGCAAAACTTCAAGAAACGCAAACGAAAACTCAGGAAATGCAAACGAATCTGTGGTTCATGAGAACAATATTTTGGTTTGTAAAAAAAACTTGTGGATTTATCAAGATACAGTTTTAATCACAAATATATTTCATTCATTCATGGGCATTTTTTTTGTATTTTTGAAATCATAATTTTGTTTGCAAAATATTTTTTTGTTTTCAAATCCATTCTTTTTGATTGCATATTAAAGACACAAAATTAACTCCATACTTTTCAAGTCAGTATAATAAACTGTGTATTAATAATAATGTAAATAGTCAAAACAGGGAAATTACTTTTGCAACTAATATCTGGGAAGAAGACGCTGATGTCAAGAGAATGATCACCCTGTAATAACATTACAAAAAAAGGTAATAATCTGTCACCCATCCTTAAAGGGGCAGTTCACCCCAAAATCAAATAATATATATTTTTGTTGGAGATATCTGCATTCTCTCCAATATAATGGAACTAGATGACACTCAACTTGTGGTGCACAAAGCGTCAAAAAATACATGTGAATAACTCAACATCACTGTCTCTCTCCAGAAATCATGACCCGAATCCTCGAGATAATCCACAGACCTTGTTGCGAGCAGTTTCATGTAGGGACTATTTTCTTCCTACCAAACAGCGTAGAAGTAAGTGTGCATCTACTTATTGTCATGACCTGGCTCTAAAACTATGACAAAAAAAGAGGGGGAGGCAGGCTGAAGGTATGAGAGGCTCGTGCTTGTGACAGCGTGAGATGTAAACATTAATGGCGTCCTCTTCAGCTGAGCTGTAATGTTAGCTAGCTCAACAGCTCGCTCTTCACCAGCAGGAGATGTCTACCTTTTTCAGCACAGTGGTAGAGTTGACAGGTGTAGTTCGGTAGAAAGAAAATAGTTCCTACACGAAACCGCTCACAACAAGGTCTGTAGATTATCTCGAGTAACCGGGTCATGATTTCTGGAAAGACACATTGCTGTTGAATATTTATAAATGTGTTTTTTGGCACCACAAGCCGAGTGCCATCGGGTTCCATTATATGGGAGAGAGGACAGACGTCTTTGCGGCCGATTTCTCGAACACTTGGCAACTCACACCAAAACAATCTGGATTAATGAATAGCACTACAAGTAAGAGGAAAAATATGCAGTTTTGATTTGGGGGTGAAGTGTCCCTTTAAATCAGGGGTGTCCAAACTTTTTTGAATGGTTGCCATATTCGATATAGTCAACTTTATGCCTCTTTGCTGTGGCCACGTCTGCTGAGGTAACTGTTTGTTCACTTGTTTACCATCAGTTTATGAAAACACATCAGCTCTGTCTGTGTAGTTCGTACTTGATGCCTGTCTACAAACCATATAATAGTCCTGTCATTGTGAGTTGGGTGGAACAAATGCAAAATAAACTTGCCTGATGAACCACTATCATGTGGCAGGCCACATGTAGCATATTTTTGAAGAGACAAGCCTAGGGCAGTTTGAAATCTGTTTGCGGGCCACAATTGGCCCTCAGGCTGGACTTTGGACATGCCTGCTTTAAACCAGGCTGAACTTGTGGTTACAATCACAGCACTTTTGGCTGTATGGTTTGCCTGTTAGACCAGTCAACCAAGGAACACAGGGTGTAGTGGGCTGAAGGGGAAAACAAGGTAGGTTAGGTGAGAGATCTGTTGTGTCAAAGAAAATTTAGGATTAGATCTAGCACATTAGATAAACAGCTGCCTCAGGAATTAACAGATCATCATAAAGCTCTGTGTGGGTGTATTTCAGTTTTAATGCGTGCCTGCGTTACCTACAAGGACAAGAGAAATACAAGTGATGAATACGAACGCTGTCGACAGATTGAAGTTCGTCAGTTGTGTTTTAACAAATGGACTATGATTGGTTTGTCTGTTGTTTAAAGGAGACAGAAGCTTTAAGAGCACTCAGACAGAGGACACAGTAAACGTGCTCAGGTGTGTGAGCCTGGCTGGTTTCATGGGGAGGATGCAGCTGCTGGAGACACTCAGCATCGGACCTGTGGTGGTCGACACAGCGTCTGAAGCCACTGCCCTTCTGCTTTTACTGCTGCTGATGCTGCTTCTCGTTGCGTGGAGCCGAACAAACCGGTCACAGATACCCGGTGAGACTTCAGCCTCTGTTCTTAAACATAACTTGAATATATTGATCCACGTGATGAGTGACTGCAGGTGTGAGCAGACAGAAGTAACATGGCAAAGAAACGTGTGTTAAGAGCTTGTGTAAAAGTGTTTTGTACTTTAAATTGTGACAGAAAGTTTTCACAATCATGATTAGAGCCAAAGTATATGATTTTGCAACAGTTTACCGATTCCCACACATAAAGACCTTTGTTTTCAGCCTGGGATCTTAAATCATTACCTGTTTCTTTCTCCCAGGTCCTTCCTTCTTAGCAGGACTCGGTCCTATCCTCTCCTACAGCAGATTCATCTGGACTGGGATAGGAACGGCGTGCAACTACTATAACAACAAATATGGCAGCATTGTGCGGGTCTGGATTAATGGCGAGGAGACACTCATTATAAGCAGGCAAGTCCTCTAAGATAAAAACTCTTTACACTCACAGTTTATCCCATAAATCTGTAGTAAGTCAAAGCCTTGAAACTCTTGCAGCACTTCAGCAGTTTATCATGTTTTGAAGAGCGCTAACTACACAGCCAGATTTGGGAGCAAAATAGGGCTGGCGTGTATTGGGATGGAAGGGAACGGTATCATTTTCAACAGTGATGTCGAGCTCTGGAAAAAACTGAGGACATATTTTTCCAAGGGTGAGTAGTTGTGTATCGTGATGCCTTAATCCACAGCTCTTTCTCTCTTTTCCGAACCCTGCAAATTGAAGTCTTGCAATAAGTGTAATGCTGCTTCACTGTGTTTGAATTACTGTATTGTTGCATGGTCATGTTACAGCTCTGACAGGCCCCATCCTCCAGAAGTCGATGGGAATCTGTGTGAGCTCAACAGCCGAACACTTGGACAGCCTGCAGGAGATGACCGACCCCTCCAAGCATGTGGATGCTCTTTCTCTGCTGAGAGCCATCGTGGTGGACGTCTCAAACAAGCTTTTCCTCAGGGTGCCGCTCAACGGTCAGCTGCACGTTCACTGTCTGCACATTCTACACTGAACCATGTATTTCCTGACAGTAAATACTATTATGAGATCTTTCACTGCAGCCTCTGACTCTGTCTTTTGTTCCTCACAACTCAGCAAAGGACTTGCTGCTTAAAATCCACAACTACTTTGACGCCTGGCAAACAGTTCTAATAATGCCTGATATATTCTTCAAGATTGGATGGCTGTACAACAAGCACAAGAGAGCAGCGTAAGATCCTCCTCACACACCACAGTAACTTAACATATGGCTTGTGATGTATCTACAGCTTCAAGGTAAACTTTGATATTTTTCAACCTGCACCCTAAGTTACTATTGGGAAGGACAGTTTTTTTTAAAAGTATTGAATGAGAGAGCTGCAGCTGCAGCAGTGAAACAAGCTGCATTGTAATCCTTCAGGGCAATTATGCACCGTTAAGGTACGTCCTCATTCCAGGAAAACAGCAGTGGGAAGTGTGGTGAGAGCTGGACAGAGAAGTACAGAGAGCATAGCTTAGTGTTATCTAAAAGATTTTTAATGTCATAACTGAAATCCAGCTAATTTCAACAATGTGGAAAAGTCTGCAAGAGTTCAGAATGACACTTCTCTTTCAACGAAACCTAGGACGCATTCACACTAGCGCTATTTGGTCCGCTTTAAACGAACCCTGGTCCACTTCCACCAATATGGTTCGTTTGCAGTGGTGTGAACGCTCATTTGAACACTGGACCAAAAGAGCAAACCAGCAAACCAAAGAGAGGAAGTGAACATTTTGGGTAGAAAAAAAAACGAAGCCAACAGCGTAAAACGGGAGAAGCAGAGGTTAAAAAATTAAAAAGTTGGAAAAAGTCTCGTGGGCAGATGTGGAGTAGGCCTAGTGAGGAGGTGCGTCCATTGTTATTGTGGTGACCAATTCGGCTGAAGAGGATGGTCCTGCCAATTGATGAGCTGGGTTTCCTTCTTCCTCATGCTTTTTTTTTTCCTAGTCAGTGGTGATTTCGGGCAATACCGCCCCCAGACAAGCAGCTGTTGTAACTGCGTGACATTGTCAAGGCAGTTTGGTCCGCTTTAAAAAGTGCAGTGTGTTGGGGCGTCGGTGACTTAGTGGTAGAGCAGGTGCCCCATGTACAAGGCTGTTGCCGCAGCAGCACGGGTTTGAATCCAGCCTGTGGCCCTTTGCTGCATGTCATCCCCCCCCCCTCACACTTACCTGTCCTGTCCATTAAAAGCAAAATGGCCCAAAAAATATCTTTAAAAAAAAAAGTGCCGTGTGAAAGTGAGCCAAACCAAATGAAGTTGTGAAATTTTTCAGCATTTCCTGCCCAATCAAACTGAGTCCCCTGGACTATCCTGATGTGAGTGTGTCCTTGGTCTCACACACACTAACAAGCAGACTGGATCAAGTCCAAGGTAGTCTCACGTAGCCAGACCAGTCTTCACAGTGCTGAGTCAGCGCCTTAGAAAGGTCTGAAATCAATCAATTATACTTCTGCTATAGAGGAAAAAACATTGGCTTGTTTTGGGGACAGTTTAATGGCTTGGCGTTGGATGCTAGTGATGCTGCTGTGTTAGCTTGTGCTAACCAGGCAGACTGTCCCGGAGGACAGCAGCTCCACTGACAGCAACAACAGAAAGTTTGCTGATCCAGCAGGGAGCTGGAACGATCCAAGATCAGATCTCTGGCGCAAAAAGGCTCGTATTCAGGTATCGTTTGACTGGGTATATTTGGAAAGATGTGGTAAATCATCCATGACAGGTCATGTCAGAGAACAGATACACATCGGGCAGGAGGATCTTGTGAGATGGAGTCTGGGTTTTTCCGACATGCGTTTATACATTGTTTTATTCACAGTAGATCTTTAAAACAATTCACTGAAAGAACAAAGCAAGCATCCCTTACTGGATCCAAATCAAAGCTTGACATTTTCAGCATTAAGGTTGTTAGCTCTTGTTACTTGTTAACTGTTTCCCTAAGGGGAGTTTGAGGGAGTGAGAATGACGCCCAAAATAGTCAGCCAATGGCAGGGTTATAACCATAGTCTACATCAGTGAGTCAGACTAAGCTGAAGGTAGAGAACAACAATTTATTTCACAGCACGGTCTTTCCCATAATGTTGTCAGACACTTCTAATAACAATCTGTCAGAGGCAAAAACAAGCACTTTAGGTGGACGTACACTGACGGTGCATATTTACCCTGAGTGATTACACTGCAGCCAGTTTCATGCTGCAGCCCCTCTCTTGTTGTTTCATCACTTTGACAAAAAACATTGAAAATAAGATTTAGGATGGAAAAACACCAAAGTTTATTTTTAATCTTTGTGCTGTTTTTTTGTGCCAACAGCCAGGGGCTGCAGGACACGATGGAGGCCCTTCTGGAATGTAAACGAAAGATGATAAATCATTCTGAGAAGCTGGACGACGCTTTTGACTTTGCGACGGAGCTTATCTTTGCTCAGGTTTGGCTCTTTTGATTAAATCTATACCAACAGAGTCACACGGTGCATTCTGTATACCTTCAATTTCTTTTCAACAGAACGTCGGAGAGCTTTCGGCAGATAACGTCAGGCAGTGCGTGCTGGAGATGGTGATTGCAGGACCTGATACTCTTTCCATCAGCCTCTTCTTCATGCTGATGCTGCTGAAACAAAACCCAGATGTGGAGCTGAGGATAGTGGAGGAGATGAACACTGTCTTGAGTGAGTGCATTTGTGTTGTATTAGTCTGAGTTTCACTCTGTGCCCGCCAAATATTAAACCATTCCAACCGTGTGTGAATGCTGCATTTTCATATCCAGGTGATGACAGTGAAAACATTGATTATCAAAGGTTGAAAGTGCTGGAGAGTTTCATCAATGAGTCTTTGAGGTTTCATCCTGTGGTTGATTTCACAATGAGAAAAGCTCTGGAAGACGACACCATCGAAGGCATTAAAATCAAAAAAGGAACCAACATCATTCTCAACGTTGGTCTCATGCACAAGACTGAATTCTTCCCCAAACCCAAAGAGTTCAGTCTGATGAACTTCGACAAAACGGTAAGTCAGCTGAAAGTTGTGCAACACTTTGTGGATGCAGAAACAAAAACAACAGCTCAGTGTTTACCTCCTCTGGTTGGCAGGTGCCCAGTCGTTTCTTCCAGCCCTTCGGCTGTGGGCCCCGCTCCTGCGTGGGCAAACACATCGCCATGGTGATGATGAAGGCCATCCTGGTCACTCTGTTGTCACGATACACCGTGTGTCCTCGCCAGGGCTGCACCCTCAACAGCATCAGGCAGACTAACAACCTAACGCAGCAGCCTGTGGAGGACGAGCACAGCCTGGCCATGCGCTTCATCCCTCGGACAACACAACCTCAACACAGTCAGCAGAATCATCACTGAGACACAAGGGTGACATCTGCGTGGAAACTACTTAGTACTGCATAGTTTGAAGTATGTAACTGATACAAAAATATTCCCTGGCCAAGTCTGTACAAATCAGGGCTGCATGATATGAGGGAAACGTGTGATAAAATAATGTTTTTAAATATCGCAATAACAATGCTACTTGCAATACTTACTGCCAGTACTCAGCTCTGCCTCTCTGCTGCTTTTAGTATAGACACAGAGCAGAGCAAGGATGATTTTCTGGACTGTGGGATCCAGTTAGGAAAACCATGGATATACAGGCTTCCTACAGCTTGAGTTAAATTAGATTTAAGACTGTTTAATGCCACTCGATGGCGTTTAAGACCAATTCTACAGTAACCAAAATTGAAGGAGGAAAACAACAAGAACCAATGTCTGTTCTGTAAGTCTAATAAATAATAATAAAAATATAGCAACTTCTAATCAGTTTCAGGCTTAAAATAACTTCTGGTTTGGTCCCACCCATTTACAGTGTAAGCCACACACACTTCTGGTTCAAACTCCACCCATTCTGAGTTCACTTATGGATAGAGATAATTAAGTTGGTTGAGCAGATACAGATACAGACACAGATACAGATAATGGTGTGCTCACTCATCCCTAATAGAAACAGATAACATCTGCAGGCAATTTATAGTGCATGTCTTTGGACTGTGGGAGGAAGCCAGAGAGCTCGGAGATAACATCCACCTCCACACTGGGGGGCCCTAGCTGGATGGAGGGTTTGAACCCTGGTACACTCTTGCTGTGAGGCAGCAGTGCTTACCACTGAACCACCTTGGCACCCATTGGGCGGGACAGTTTAGGGACAATTTAGCCCAGACGTTTCGTTGAACATAAAACATAACTTATTTTGTCTCGTGTTGAAGATGAGGGTTGAACAGAAGTGGTGTTTGTTGGCAAGTTTTTTTATTGTGCGTGCGTCTCACTCTGCAGGTGGGATTCCACTGTCTTGATCGCCATCAAGTGTTTGAAAACCTTTTTACACAAAATTCTCAAAGCCTTATATGAATTGGCTTGTACCAGTTTCAGTAGTGCTGCAAAATCCTGGTTAAACAGACGATTTTCGTAGAATTTGCACTTCCCAATGTGCAGTGACAGTGACAGCTCTCTTGCAGACAGTGCAGCCTCTGAGAAACACAGTCGGTTCCCCCTGTCCTGATCTGTGTGACGATAACGTGTGAGGCATTTAGTAAATTATTTTTTTGTAAAGTAGATGTTACTAATAAGGTTGAGATGGAATGACAAAAAAAACAAAAAAAAAACATGCACATTCATTTTCCATGTCTCAGCACTAAGACTTAAAAAGATTCATTCAATACATTGCCTTTTAACTATAGATATTATGTCATTATATATTTTAAAATTCAAAACACATCTAAAAAGGACTCTAATTTGCAAAGACTCTTAACACTTTATTAATTCATTTGTAATTTGTTTTGTTTTTTTGGAAACTTGTTCATCTCTGATGATTTTGTATTACTTCTTAGTCTGGAGCTCTTCTTCAATTATGCAATCTTTGCTTTTGTCTTTTTCTTTTTATGTGTGATTGTTGTTATTTAATAGGGGAGATATCTTCATGAGCCGTTTTTAGTTTCTAACCCCTCTTTCCTGTATTTCCTATACATGTATGTGCAAATAAACTAAACTAAACTAATTACAAGCATGTCGTGATGTGGTGACACATCACAACTTGCTTCGTACATTTTAATTCCAGTTTAATCCTGTTGATGAAGACAGCGTTATGTTACATATATATTTTCATACAGTATGTGTTTCCTTTAGCGTTAAGATGTTATTGTTAATCAAAGTTTAAATTGCTTTAATTTGTTGTATATTTGGTGTGTGTGTCTGTGGATTAGTATGATGACAAGGTGAATGGAGGTACTGACATGTGTTACACCTCTCTATCTTGTAATGTTTTCTCATGTTACATGTATAAAAAAATGTTGATAAGAGACAAAGATTATTTCTTTTTTGGGTTTTTTTGGAAGTGTGGACTGTACAAAGCAGGCTGCAAGTCAAATTATATGCTGTTTTTTATATTCGGTGTATGCGCAAAGTAAACAATGCTCATTGAATAACTATCTGAAATATTTGTTCCAGCAAATATCACGAGAGGAGCAAACATTAGAAAATATTTTCTTTACTGTAAAGTGTTCCTCTGCACATCTGTTTCAAAGCTATTACAGACCTATGATACATGATAGCATTTATTTAATGAAGAATAATTGAGTCAGAATCAAGTTCATTTACATGTGTTTGAATTTATTCATAAGTTAGCAGAACATAGTTACAGGCACTCTAAGAAACAATGATTCTCTCTGTACCACAGGCACAAATCAAACACGCCACCTTGGCATTAGAACATAAGGCGTTGGGTTAGAGTTGAAGTTTTAGACACATTGTTAGTTTCTCACTGTGCTTCAAATCAGGCAACAAAAAAAAAAAAAAAAAGTAAACTTCCCCTTCAAGTTGAATTAAATAAAACAGACCGAGACGAGTCAAATCTGGCGCAACACGATCAGACAGTTAACAGAGCGCAATGATTTTTTTTTCCCTTTCAGACAAATCAATATAAAATACTTTCTGTAAGAATATAAATCCAATAAATATGTTTTTAATACTGCATTGATACAAAAATATAATAATCAAAGACCACTAAAATCCACCTCTCACCCAAAACTGACAGAAACATGAGTGCATAGATAATCACATCACACAGAAGGCAGCATCTGCAAAACATGAGCAAAATCTGAAATGCTGACAAGACATCACAGGGAGCTAAACTTAAGACAAAATACTCTCATCGCATATGTAAGAAATACGTGTAACTGCTGCAGTCGGAGGTTAGTGTCGGCCTGATGTAATCCTAAACACAAACAGGGATGTAAACATTTTTTCATGTGTTGAAACTTCGGTGAAGACGAGCAGGAATATTGTTTAGGTTATTTTAAATTCTCCTTTAATGGTCTGTTTGGTTTATTTCCTTATTACTAAAAAAAAAAAAAAAATCAATATTTCCCTGTGCTCCTCCCAGAACACCCAATAAATAACATCAACCAATCAGATGCAGAATTAGTGTTATTCTTTTCATTTCGGTCAGTATTGCTTCAGTCAGTATTGCTGAAAATAAACAAAACTACCTTTATGTCTGATTAAAATCTAAATGGGCTTCGCTGTTATGATCATTCTAACTTAAAAAATGTAGCTCATTTAAAAAAAAATATCACAAATTGGAAAGCAGGACGTGATCTCTGTTGACATCCAGCAGACAGACCTGGGGTCTCATTTATAAAACAGTGCATAGGATCCATACTATAAATGTATGTACGGACAAAATACACCAAAAAATATTCAACAATTTCTATCATCAGGCTTCCACCTCACCATCTGCATCGTCAATTTCCCATCTTCAAAATGTTCGTAAGCACGGGTCAAAGTTTCTCCCACCAAGTCTGTTTTTATACATCACAACTTTTGCGTGGGAAGTGGCGTACCCTTCTTTCAAGCCTCGTTTTGTGCATACACCATGTTTATAAATGGGACCCCGGGGCGCAAAAAATTACCAGAAATTTATGATTCTCCTTTCATACCAAGAATATCATACTTAGCATTCATTTCACTCATGATCAATGTTTCAACCACTGAAGTTTTCAAGTCATCATTTTAAGACATTATTGATATTGAGAACATCAAACACAATCTTTTGGCCCTGAGGTTTTTACCAGCCATGACTTTCAAACAGATGTGGATTATTTCATCAGTTTAACTGATTAATAGACATACAAAAATCCTACGATGTAGCTTTCATGGAAGAGATAAACAAAAGGTAAACACTGTAATATGAAGATGAGGATGATGTGTTGCACTACTGCTCTGTGTACCTTCGTCCTCCGCAGTGGTTGAGGGTCAGGTGGTCGTGTTGCTCAGTGGCGTCAGTGGAGGAGTTGTAGTCGGAGGCTCAGTGCTCCTGTAAAGCTCTCTGACAGTGATACATCAGGCAGTCAGGCAGGTCCGGGACCGGAGAGCGCAGCCACACGGCCAGTGTTCCCGCATGCAGGCGACAGTGCATCAGACACGGCTGATCATGGAGGAGGCGGCAGGCTACAATACCTTCCATACCTGTGGGGAAACATCAAAAGGGTTACTCACTAAAAGCGTAAAATACAGCAGATTGTAGTTTATATCAACCTGCTGATCAAATCCTCTACCACTGCACATTTCACGTGTATTTATGAGATGTCCTAACAGAAGAGCATCAAAACTGATGACTTGATTTTGACGGTTAATTTTAGAATTTCGAAGCAGACAGTGATTATTTAATTAATTTGTTTTTTGATTCATCTATTTTTATCTTTTAGTATTGTTTATTTTCTTTTTATCATTTGTGTCAGCACTGTCTTCTGTCAAACTATACAACTGTGTAAATTTTTTCAGTCCTTGTACCCTATTTCTACAGAGTTATATGGCCATATGATGTATCTTATTTGATGCTGTTTTTTCTGTTCAAAAGACAGCAATGAAAAAAAACTAAATGTCTGTTCACCTATGATTTCCACGACATGAAGATGAAGTTTCTTCTTCAGCACATTCAGAGTGGCTGTTAGAGGTTCTTGGTCGTCACCAATCACCGTCAGGTTCTGCTTTGTATCATGAGAGAAGTCCAGCCACATCGTCCCGTACTCCTCTGTGGACACGGTCAAAGGTCTGAAAGAAATATGTTCAATTACAGTAATCGCCTCTTCACAGCCATGCTTGAAGAAAAAGTAGAAAATATTTCACCTGATGAAGCTGGTTAGAGGCAGTTTGTATGTGAACTGCAATGACTGAGGTGTCCCAACAGGAAACTGGTAAGATACCGCCCCAACCACCTCAACGTGGACTGAAGGCCTCTTCACAGTCAGGGAATACTGACACACTGCTACACTGTGGCTTCTCACCTCCTGCACTATAGTGTCACACTCACAGGGTACCTGAGACAAACAGGACAAGAAAATGACCTTTAATATGAAAGACTAATAAGCAGAGGATAAGACAACTTTAAGGGAAAAAATTGCCACATTTTATGTGAATCAGTGTTGATGGTAAATGTGGTCGATTCCTCAGTGCATGCTATATGGACTGTAAGTTTGTAGCTTTTTTCCTGCATCCAGTGCCATCATCTGACGCAACAGTGATGTAATCGGGTGCAGGGAGAACTACAGGCTGGATTTCGCCTCTGTGTGACCAGGGGACGTGCTCTAGATGCCACTAAAAGCAGAACATCCTTGTTATGGACAAGGATACATTTTAAAGTTCTGCTGAATGTTGTCTGACTCAGATATTCAGCCGTATTTATTCAAGCCAGCTGCATGAGCTGTGCAAGAGGATATGACCAGCAGGGACCCTCCAGAGCCGGAGGTGCTGAGAGCAAACTCTAGTGGTGCCTTTGCTCAAATTGTCCTTTGACGGAAACAAAAATATTTTTTTTTTTTTGCTACAATGAATTTCAGCGTGGGCAGTTTTTGTTGGATGCTGAGAGAGCCCATGCATGTGTTTCTGCCTTACTATGCATGAAAGTTCTACTTCTCTCTTGGACAGAGGTGTGCTTAAGACCTTCTTCAGGATCAGAAGGCAGGTGACAACTGAGGGAGTAAAATGCTAATTCAAGTTGGGCTTTTATTGTAAAAGGTAAAAAAGCTGAAGAAGTGAAGTGGTAATACGGTGTCTGAGACAATGTGAAAAAATAATAGTGTTGCCGTCTTGGTTCATGATGGTTCAGACTGTGGAGCCTCCATTTTTTTAATGTGTCACGTGCAGAAGTATAGGTCAAACTCCTAAACTTCGACTGCACTATGCTTTGGCCGACAAAGTAACAACTATAGGCCAGTAGGTTATGTGAAATGCATTCTGGTGCATATAGGAACTGCTGGCACAGCTCTGTGAGCAGGAAAACTCAGCTGCTTTGGTCAATATAGCACACACTGAATAATTTATTGCTCCAGTTGACTGCAGTTACCATCAACACTGATTAGCTGTGGACATAGAGGTGGCAATTTTTCCCTTTAATAATTCTGTGCTCAATAATTACTATACCTCAACTTCATCTGAGTCAAGCTCTAGAAGTATCTGCTGAATGTCAGAGTCACAGGAGTTGTGAATAAAAACAACCAGCTCTAAAGAATCGTCTTTCTGCACATGACAGGCTGAGACAGCCAGGCTTTGGTTGGAGCACACAGGAGTGATTTCTGAGTGCGACAGTCCCGAGAGTTCAGCAGGAAGATGAGAACTGAGACACAAGTCTTCAGGTATGTCTTCTGATGGAGCCGGATCAACACCGTTATCCCTAATGGGAGAGGGGCTGCTTTTCTTTGTGTCACTGTCAGCTAACTCAGCATCACATGTGCCATTTGCAGCAGCGAGGCCCTGAGGGAGTTGGGACGTCTCTTCGGGTGAGGAAATGGTTGGCTCTGAGGTGATGTTGGAGTCCAGGAGGCTGTTACACAGCAACTTATCCACTGCGCTCGGAGTAGTGACGGAGTTTGATAGTTGCTCGCTGGCACTAGAGGATGAGCTCGGACTTTTGGCTTTTCTTCTGAATCGCTGCGGCGTCGGATCAGATTTTCCCATCTGTCGAAAGGAAAAGTTTTAGCTGTAACAGATGCATCTGTAGTCATGCACGATGGATCTTTAATTTTAATCACTGGATCATCGAATTTCCAAAATAAACAAAGTAATTGGCTGCAATATCACATCAGTATGGCTGAGACATAACAGACTTGACAGAGACAGTAAAAGCTGTTTAGAGCTGGAACAATGAGAGTTTATCAACAAAGTTATACTCTTATAATCAAGTCATAATCTCTCTTTAAACAAATGTCTGCTAAGTCTCTGTCACCAAATAAGGTAACAAAATGGTGACTGAGCCTATAGCCCACTGATGAAAGCCTTTGCCTTTTCAGTGTTATGAATTGGATGTCTATGGCTATATTCCCAGAAAAATCACTGGTGGTGCACATTTAGTGACGCCTTTTCCATCAACCAGCAGTGATTGATCTGCCCGAGAATGTAGGCGGAGCTAACGCAACATACTCACACTTCAACTCACTTGAGTGTGAAGCAGCAAACCTTTTTTCCGGTCTCGAGTAATTTGACTGATGTCACACAGGCAACACTGTTTGGATCTCTGGGAAGTGAGATCTAAATACACATCTGCAATTACTGCTTTTCGCCATAACCAAGATCTTTGAGATCTTCAAACCAAAATGCCAAATGTGGTTCTGGGTTCTCAATTGTGAGAATTTGTTGCTTTTTTGTCCTATGTAAAAATGACTTTTATATGATCTAAATCTAGACTGTTAATCTGGCACAACAATCAATTTGAAGACATCACCTTGAGTTCTGCCTGAGAAGATATTTCATAGACAAAACAACTGATAAATTAATTGAAAAAGAAAATATTGCCATATTAATTGATAATGAAAATAATTGTTGGTTGCAGCCTTAATCCTGTGCCCCCTGTTGTATACATTTTAAATTCTGTAGCGTGAGCACAGAGCATTCAACTCACCGGATTCATATCTGTCAGCTGCTTCAGAGTATATCACTTCCAGCTGCCAGAAGAAGGCGCTTAATTCTATATTAAATCTCATATTGGAATTATAATATCAGAGAAATTCATCGCACCTTCTTTACTTCAGGCTGTGCACCCCCACCCCTAACAGTTAGGAATTAAAAAGCTCACCAGGCACACAGAGCTTTGGGAGCCCAGGCCGACAAACAGTGAAGAGGCCAGCTGCTGTTTCTCCTGTTCGAGCTCAGGGGTCGGTATCGGAGTTGGAGTCTGGCTGTGTGAACTGTCAGCCTCTCCCTGCTGGCTGGGTGACCGGACAGGACTGGGAACCTCAACATGGGCAGACTCCTCCACAGGTTCTCTCTGCGACAGGTAGCCCTCCCTCCCCCACACCCTCTTCACACCATCTAGCTTCAGAGTCGTAGATCTGAAACAAGAATCAAAAATGAGCTCTAAGCTGACTGTGCATTTGTTTTTAAGCTACTTGTGGAAATGTGTATGCGTCTACATACCCTCCTTTGTGTGAGAGGTCAGTGCTGTCGCCTGACAGACCAGAGCTTATGGATAACAGTGTAGGAGACTGTCTGTCGGCGATGCTGCAGGAGGATATGCTGATGGGCAGGGACAGGCCGTATGGCTCCAGGCTCAACGCTGAGGCAGACAACAGACAGAACAGTCAGAACACAGCAAAACAAGGCACATGCCAAATCTGCCACGACCTTAACCTCAAATTGTTACCTTTTGCCTGGGCTAGTTCCTCCTGCCGTTGGTGGGGAGGCTTGTATGGAGCAGCGCCAGCAGCCAACGCCTCCGATACGAATCCATCCAGAAATGACAGAGAAGAATCCACCTGGAAACAAACGCCAACTGCAAGTTTAAACTTCTTTAACGTGGATGGGAAGATCATTGGGATCAATGTGTGTGCTAACAAATTAAACTCATATTATATAAATCACTTTTGTTTTGCTATAAAAGACAATTAAATTGCATGAAAGCATTCCTATAATTAGAATGTTATTGTTGTTTTCTGTTTCCATCCGATACTGAATGGAGCTCTGTGGTGAACCAAACCCATCAGACCACTACAGACATGCTCAAACAGCTACTATGGTTACAACCGAAACGATGATCCCCATTATTTCGATAAATAGAGTCATTAATCTAATCGACTGTGTGTCACAGAGGGCAAGTGAAGGCAGGTTTTATTTCCCAGCGAACGGATAATAAGCACTCTCTCTGCCAGAGAGGAGGAACTACTAAGTAATGTCAAACAGGCATAAACTATGGCAACTGGACTAACCTCGGATGACATTACTAAGTAATGTCATCCGCTGTGGTTCCAAGTGTTTAATCATTTTGTTATGTTTTTCCCACACTACGTTCTGACAAGTTTCAAAAGCAGCGGACATTCAAGGTCAAATTAAAGGTTTCCATTTTTTAGAACGCCAGGCTTCTGTGAGTACTGATTGTAAACAACATCACAATGACAATATACTGTACACTTAAAGGGAAACTTTGGTGTTTCTGAACCTGGACCCTGTTTTCACGCTTTTGTAAGTATGTAGAATTTTCTACATATTCTTGATGGAGACAAGATTTTTTGAAATTGCTCCAGTATTGAGAGACAGTGCTGCAGTCACAGTGACAAAATGCAATGTAATCCCTGTGGGCAATTGTGCACCATCAATTTAAGTCTACTAAAATTGTTTTTGCCAATGACAGGTTCAGATTGTGATTAGACACATGTTTATTGAGCATTGTCAGAGGGAGCCTAAGATCTGAGATTTTTGCTACCAATAATTGCTTCTATGCAGTTGTTGTGTATATGATGTTTAGGGACTTGAACTTGTAGGTTACCTCCAGGGGTTCCAGGCCGGCGTTTCGGGGTAGCACCCTAGCTCGTAGATCAGGGTGCAGGCTGAGGTGCTGCAGCTCCTGAGCCCTCTGTCTCAGCACTGTGTCCAGGGAGCTGCTGTATGTTTCAGACACATCCTGGGCCACAGAAATACCTGCCCCGCCCTCACAGAGCTTGGTCATTGCCATGAGGACCCAGCTCTTGGTTTCACTGGTGGTGTTCTTCATGTCCAACAGTTTGGCCAGCAGCCTCAGGACTGTGGCCGCTTCAAGCTCCTCCCTCAAATAGGAGTATTCACCGAGGACCTGTGCGTGGCAGAGAGGGGGCAAAAATTCAGCGTAGTCATAACATGTTGCATAGTATGTAGTAAGTTACATTTTGAGGTAAAGAGGAAAACTTTCCTTTTACTAAACCTAGGTATCTTTCAACCTGGACCCTGTTGTCCCATGTTTTTGTGTCAAGGTGACTAATGGGAGCAATTTTAAGGTCAGGTCAGGTCAGGTCAGGTCAGGTCAAGTAAGGTAAGGTAGGGTAAGGTCTTGTTTGTAAGGCTCAGATTACTAAACCAACAGACAATATCAAAACAGATTCACTAAAGCAGAATAGAACAATTTCATGATTGTCCTATCTACATTAAAACTTTGCCTTCTTACAGATGCTGTCAATGTTCACATCAAAATCAACTTGTCATCTAAGACAGTGCCCAAACACTTACACTGCTGCCACCAGCTCCCCTTTGATCACACAAGGAGCAGGAAGGCAGGGCTTCCTCTGAAAATCAATAAACATCTCACCGGTCAAATTTTGAAATTGGCCCTGTATTGAGCAAGAGCGCCTCGGCACCTAAAGTGCTTAAAGTGCTTGTTTTGCCACCGACAGGCTCAAAATATTATTTTCTAGATGTCTGATAACACTATGGGAAGGATCCCTACAGAGGTCGACTTTTTCATTTCAGTGTAAGATCCTTTTTGTTTAACCAGAAACAGCCCCAAAATCGGTTTTGCCAAAGTCACCAGACTCCATTCAAATAGACAGTAGGTTTTTTATCTTAAAAGCACAAACTTTCTTTTTCTTTTTTTAGATTATTTTTATTGGCTTTTTGCTTTTATTGACAGGACAGAGGGTGAAATGGGGAGACAGGGAGAGAGTGGGGACTGACCTGCAGCAAAGGGCCGCGAGCTGGATTTGAATCCGCTGCAGCGAGGCAATGCCTCTGTACACGGGGTGCCGGCACTATCCACTACGCTACCGACGCCCCAAGAAGCACAAACTTTCAACAACTGTAGCCTCTTAGGTTTGGTTCAAATAAACCCTTAATTCACCCAATTAGATGCGAGTCAGATGTGTGACTCTACATTCACTAAAATGACTGTTTATCTAAATGGAGTGTGGTGAGTTTGCTAATGGTGATTTTGGGCTGTTTCTGGTTAAACAAAAAGGAACTTACTACTTCATAAAAATATCTGTCTCTGTAGGGATCATTTCCATAATGTTGTTAGCCACTACAAATAATCTGAGCCTGTCAGTGGCAAAACAAAACACTTGTAGTGGACGTACACTGACAGTGCACAAACGTCGCAAGTGGTTACATTGAAGTTTTGCGGCTGCCAGCTGAAGTGCTGTCCTTTGGACTGATTTCAAAAATAAATTTTTGCTCCAATTAGTCACTTAGAAACAAAAACATGGAAAGTCCAGGTTGAAAAATACCAAAGTTACCCTTTAAATGTTTTTATCTGTAAAAGATTCAGAAAATATAATTTCATGCTTGCAACTCCTTTTTTTGTTTTATCTACTGTTACTTAACTCCTAAAAAAAAAAATGCACTTGTGTCTCCATCTAGGATTTTTAGGCTACCCAGGTACCAGACATATATATCCAGTTGGCCAACACTCCCACATTTTGTATTAATGCCTATAAATCATAAAGTAATTTGTAAACTATGCTTTAAACCGCACATTGTATTCCTCTTCCTTCTTACGCTTCATGTTCTCATTATTATTACATAAGAATCACACAAACTGCTCATTGTGCAAACAGCACTCACCCAGCTGATGACTTGGAGGAAGCGCTGTGGCAGTTTGCCAGCCTCTCCTTGCAGCAGAGAAACATATGAATCAACAGCAAACAGTCTCAACTTCCTGTCCTCCTCCACACTGTCAAACCCTGAGACATTATAGAGAAATAGGAATCAGCAAAAATATAATCAGCACCAAATTACTGAACTGAAACATCACAACACAGAGGAAGTAAAGAATAGGTTGAGTGTGCGCCGTGTTCTCACCCTCAGACAGCAGTTTAAGGAAACTATTCGGGATGTCAGGCTGCATCATGTCTCCACCCACTGAAAACACTGTGTTCATGGTCTCAATGAACCATTCATTGTCTGGTGCATATGTATGACGGCTCATAGGAAAACAGCCAACACAATAAACAGGAACAAACAAGGAATAAATAACATGACAGGATGTTATTAAAGGATCTGATTTCTGTTTTTCAACCACGAACTAATTTAATTTAAACTTAACTGGAAGCTTTAGCTTTAAGAAACTGAGGCTTCAGCTCATCAGGCTTTAAAACAACCCAGTAGAGTCACAATTTAGGGCAATAATTAATCAACAGAAGATTAAAACAAGATCTTGGCTGAAAAACATTTTGAATTTTATGTGAAATGTAGCAGGCGGGGCCTTAACTATGATTTTAATTCCTCTAGGATCAATTCGGTTTTCCACATGCAGAGGGCCACCAGGGGTAAATTAACATCAATTTGTCTCGTGCTCACAGAAGGATATTTTTCTGCCAGTTCTGCCACCTTCCCCACCAGGTCGATGGTAGTGTAGTCGTCTTTATTAACGCGCAGAAACTCGAGCATCTTCTCGACAATGACCGTAACATTCTGGCCGTTGGTGATCCGAAAAAGTAACTCCAGTGTCTACAAGATATCAGAGGAAAAAAAGTGGTAAACCCACAGTTACATGACACCAAAATCCACACCACACCAGTATCTGCCTCACTTCACGCTTGATGATGAGGTCGGGGTGATCGAGACACTCTATGATGGTCATCTGATGCTGCAGGGCCAGTTTAGGATCCTGCTGGACCACATAGGTGAGGGCCTTCAAGCCTATGGCAACAATAAATGAATCAGCTTACTACAGTGAATATCCTAAATATTGATGGTTATGGAAAAAAAAAAACACTTTATTTGATTCTTACCGAGATATTTGAGATTAATCTTCGGCGACAGAACAAAGTTGCCCATGCACTTTGCAGCTTTTTCCAAAAGGTCAGATTTGGGATGAATTGTGTAAATACACTTTACACACTCGTATAATATTGCTGGAAATAAAGACAGATTTGAAGTGGTTGTAGAAAGTGTTTAAATGATTTCAAATCACCAAATTTACAAAAAAAAACGCTGTACTTTAAAGTTGACATACCATAGGTGATGTTATGATTCATCTCTGCTCTTCGTAAAGACTCGTCAAGGACTTCATACATGATCTCACTGGTGCTGTCAAACAAAGAACAGGCTCACAAAATGTCCTTGGATTTGAGAACAAAGTACAATCCCCACATGGCATAAACATCCAGTTCAACCGGGGACAGAAATAATTACCTCTGGTCATTTTTCCCAAGTAAGGACAGTATTCTGAGAAGCTGAATCTGCAGCCATGGAGCAGGGACACTATGATAGTTAAAATCCATGGGCAGTTTTCCACCCACCACCTGCTTCAGTATGGTGACAAAACTTGCCGTCAGGTCCTTATAACTTTCTGGGTTCTCCTGTAACAATAGAAGAATATGTGCTAAGACTGGATTACATCACAGAAGATCAAACCAGAACAGGGTTCCTACACAATTTTCAAATTGCATACTTTTCCATAATCAAATTTCCAGACTCCTTGGTAGATTTTTCAGACCATATTTGACATCTGAGTACAAAAAGCCAGAGAATAAAAATGGGTCTAATGGTGCATCTTAATGGCATCAACAGACTCAGCCTGTCTAATGGCCTCCGGCAGGCTGTTCCAGAGCCGAGGAGCTGCTACAGAACACGGCACAGCCAACGTGCCACACTGAGGTCTAGTGGTGCTGTAAGGGGTGAGAAGGTCTGAGATATATGTAGAGGCGAGACCATGAATATATTTATCTTCAATTGAAGTGTATACTGAAATGAATGAGGAGCCAATGTAAGGACACAAGGATAAGGGTGATGCAGTCTTGGCAGCAGCATTTTGAACTAGTTGTAAACCAAAGATAATAAAGATAAAGATAACCAGTCTGAGAAATGTCGGAGTAGAGGGGGTTAGAGGAGTCCAGCCTGGGTGACACTAGGGCATGAATGACTATTTCTAGATCAGAGGGTGATAGAGAATGCCTACTTTTGGGGATGTGTCTGAGTTGGAAGCAACATTTTATATAAAAATTATATTGGACGGATCTTTAAAGGTTTCTTAATGCAGAAAAGACAATCTGTTTACTTTTCTGAAAACTACATCACTGCACATCTGATAAATGTTCAGACAAGCTTAATATATGGTTATTGCGATATTATGTATATATGCATTTCAAAAATATTGCCACATTTTCTTTCAAACTAATTTGGTAGCAAATTTGGTTCAGTTGTGAGTCACTCAGGGCAGAGCTGCTTTGCAGGCTGTGACAAACAGGTATAGAGTCAGCTCTGTGTAGGAGTGTGTTCAGTCATATACTCCTTGCTTGCTTGCTAACTCTGTCCCACACTCTTTCAAACAATGGTACACAATTTGGCTGTGCTGGCTGCCTGCTCCAAAGGCCATGAAAAACACTGCTTGTATGATGAATTCATTTTCAGAAATTTAAAATTTTATATTTTAGAAAACAGAGCAGGGGCAATAGTAAAAACACAAATATTTTCACATACTCTCTTTTCTCCCCATACTTATCCAGACATGAACTAAAATCAAAACTTTTCCATTCTGCCAAAATCCCACCAGAACCCTCCAGAAAAATAACTTACCTGGATCAGCTGTAAGTAGATGTGTAGAGAAGCTGTCATGACACCCGGGTCTTTGTCACACAGAGCTTTGCGAAACTTGTTGTGGATGTGTTGAACTTGATTCGGTGCTATTAGGTAGAATTTATACAGCGCCAGGACCGCTTTCCGTCTAATGATTTCTCTGCAAATATAAAAACCATTCAAAAAAATGATATTCAAGCTGATTTTTAATACTCCAGTTCACTTTAAAGCATATTGGTGACTAATTTGGCTTGAGAGCCAAAGAGCATTTCTTACTTTGGGTGATTCAGTTTCTCCTCAACCAGAGGAAGGATTGCAGGAATCATATCTTTGGGGAACATCTGGCTGACGACAGTTAGAGCCATGCACACTTCAATAAGGTTTGTGCTCTGAAGATCCTGAAAACACAAAATACATTAACATATACAGACACCAGATGATGATGACAAAGACTGTAAAAATGTCAACACCCACCTTTAATACAGTGTTCACAAGGAGAAGCAGCAGCTCATGACTTTCATTCAGAAACAAAGACACAGCGAGATAACCTGCAAATCAGAAACAGACTCATTTTTTGCCCAAACCAAAAGAATCCCTACTATAAAAGCTCACAAAGCTACTAATCATGCATCTTGAATTGATCATGAGACAAAGTGAGTGTTGTAAAGCCATTGAGTTGTAACATACCAACTCTTTTCTCCAGAGCGGCGCCTTGTTGAGCCAGTTTGATGGCATGAATATAGCTGAACGAAGCCTCATAACCGAGCATTTCACAGTAGATTGCTCTCACCATGAGCTCCTTCATCTGCCTCTGAATCAGATTATGATACAAGGAAGAAGGAAACACATCAATAATTTCAGGCATCACTGGACCGATTCAAATAATCTGCGTTCTTTTACAAAACTACAATGGAAAATCATGAGAATCATACCATGGAGGTGTTGGGGGAGGACACCTGTTCTTTGATAGATGCTAGTTCACGCTGAATAAGTTTTTCCTCCTCCTGAAAAAAAGGGAAAAACACACAGGTTGTTCAAATCAAATACTGAGATTGTGCCTGCTGACGGTGGCACTGCCATGCTCTGCTTGCTTTCAGTGGTCATGTTAGGCTAAAAGAACATACTTCAGCCCATGATCTACATATCAGGATCTTACAGATAAGTGCTTCCAGGTAGTTTTTTCACCAACTATCTGAAGAGAGTGAGAAGAAGAAGGTGAGCAAGTGAAGCAGATTTAAACCTTTATAGATTTAAGACAATAATAATGATTCTTGTCTCTGTGATGTTGCTAAGAAAGGAATAAGCTGACTTCCATAATTTAAGAGATGTCAAACCGTCCGTAACTACCTTTAATACAATACATACGTATCAAACAATGGCTGCAACATCGCATTCCCCATAAGAATGTTGATATCTTAAAGTGTTGCTTTATGAGTTTTAATATTTACACCTTGAAAAAAAAAAAACATCTTGCAAGTATTGTCTTTTATAATGGGGTTTTAAAATAACTATATCTGTTTCTGGAAAAACACAAATTTGAGATTGTTTGTTGTGTTCTAGTTTTCAGTTTCTGTTTTCTCACATGGGTTAGGTAAGACTTTCAAAGTCGGTCTCCATCTTGATAAAGGTTGGTGGACTGTGAAAACAATGTTGGAGGTGTATCATTCTTTCCTTGAAAAAGCTTGATGTGTTTTTTATTTGTTTTATATTTTATAATTGGGTTTTGCAATTTTTTTACGTAACACAAACCACAGTGCATATGCAATCTCTCCCTCAGCCCCTCCCTCCCAGGCATTAGGAGATCATCAAAAACATAAAGGGTGATGGGAAGGTTTACAAAACAAAAACAGATCAAACAAAAATAGAGCTACGTGCAGCAACACACGAGATCCTTGTATGTTACACGTCGCACAGAGGGCACATGGCATAATCAGATCAAACATAAAACTGCCATTGGGAAAAAGCTGAATTTGAGCTGGTGAGTTTGTTACGGTTCAGACAAGACCTGAACCCCTGTAACCACTAGGTACTGGGTCCCAAGAGAAGACAGGAGCTTGTGTCATTGAGCTACAAGGCAACATATGAACAACATGAGGCCCCAGAAATGCCAATACGATATCAATGGTTTCCTGCACTCTGCATGGACCCTTCAGAGGACAACAACAAATACTCTTAGATATGTTGTATTTTTAAATATATTAAACTGTTTTGAATATACTAAACTACGTAGATATTGTATTCTTGACCATTACCTGAAGTATATCATGCCAGCACATGATGAAAACCAAGTTGTAGACTGCAGCAGCGATTTGCTTTTAATAGGCAATGCATGACAGTGATCTTAGCTGTAAAGCTGCTGTAAACAATTCCTAAATGGTGCATTCACGTGCCTGTGGGATATTACACTATCCAGGACTTGAGCAGCAGCAGCAGCAGCAACGATTCTTCAAAGTGTCCATGTTTGCTTTCCAGGTTTAACTTCTCTACAAAACGGTTTGTGGATGCCAAGCATTTTCGCAACTGACTCTGAACACCTTGAATATCTGAGTTTATCACAAGCACATAAACGCACCAGCAAGGACATGATTTTGAAATAGTCCGATATTTGATGTCACCTGGTGTTAACCTGGTGTTAACGCGTGATAATAACATAACAGGAACGAGAGAGTTTATGTAAATCGGTCTAAAGCACTGCACTGCACTGCACAGAATACGTGGCACAATATTATAAGTGCCTTAAACACATAAACACACCTTTCTTGTGTTAGCTTAGCATGCTAACGTTGGAGCATTTCACCAACACCTGACTCATCTGATTTCACCTCAGCTCCAGAGTTTAAGGACACACTCACATGTTTGGACGTCAGCTCTGTGATCCCTCTGATGAGGTTTCCCAGTTTGGAGGTGGAGGACAGTTTGGTTGAGCCAGGCTGAGAGTCCAAAGACAGGAGGCTCGGCAGAGCTGTCAGGGTCTTCTCCACAACATCGCTCATCTTGGCAGCGAAAAGCGGGACTTGGCAGCTGTTTTTTCCTCTTTCAACATACACTTATTAAATCATCTATCCATCCCAGAGAGAGTCTATTAACGTGACTCAGCGAAAGTTAATTGTTAAACATTTAAAAAGATCACAGGAGGTGAAATGCTAGCTTCCCAGTCGGCCATTGTTTTGATTCAGCAGAGTGACCGAGGCTGGTTGATGATGTCACTTCCGCTTGTGCTGGGGAAACTTTATTAGAAACCTTAAACAAAGACAGTGGATGCTGGCTCAGTAGATTGACAAAAAATAAAACAATGAGATAAGCTAAAAAAACATCAATGACTAAATTAATGATATTCAGAAGTCAGACGTTGATAAACAGCCCCTTTAATAACTGTACACTAAACTACAATAAAATAATTACAGTAAATATGAAATTACAGCCATTGGACAACTGAATGAAAAGGAATACATTCTAAGAGTTTAAACATGTTCATATATATATATATATATATATATATATATATACTGGTATTTAGATATCTAGTGGGGGACCACAGGTTCAGGGTGTCTGCAGTGACCAGATGTGCACACAGAGCAGGGAGTGGCTTCCACAGCTGGAAACAGACAGATGAAAAGTAAACCATAGGGAGGGAAAGTTAACACCATTAAGTTTACCTGTAATATGTGCTTTCTTTACATTAGAATATTATTGGCGAGTGAGATGCTGTCAAGGCTTGCTGGGTGCACAGGGTGTGAAATTATATATTGTTCCATCTTCAATAAACTACAAATTTGTACTTTGGTTTGTAATATTTTGTGCCAATGCTCCCTCGTATCCAGTATCATTTTTAATTGGCTTCAGACTAATTAATGTTGATTAAATTCTACAAGCCAATCTAATCGTCCTCATATTCCAACATTTATCATTTACAGAGAAGCCACGAATCTCCATCTCTCTATTCTCCGTCTGTGGCATGAGGAAGTCAAGCCAAGTGAAGCTGAGGCCTTCATGAAACCTTACTTCTCCTACAGATGTGTTTTTTTTTTCCTAGTATCCCATTTTCTTTTACAGTCTGCATTCCTCCATTACATTTTGTGCAAAAACAAATAAATAAACATGTCCTTTAAGTGGGCACATACAATACATCACTTTATTGTGTCATTTCTATCCTAGACTGATGCTAGTCACTACCAACGTTATTTTCTGCAATATACATTTTACATCTTAAGTTGTAGTAACCGTAAGTACTTCTGTGCAATTTTCTCTCAATCATACTGTAATACAAGCGTGCCATTTGGTTTAACTGTTCTCTGAAATATGTAAATCTACCGTGGCCATGAGACTGGAGTATATACAATGCTATTGATATGCCCTATGTACAACCAAAACTGAGTCTCTATCTCTGTGATTGTACTCTAGCAAACAGAAAGGTTGTTGTGTCTTCAGTAGGTCTGTCTACCATTCAATCCTCTGCGTCTTCATCCTTAAGCCCAGATCTGGAAAAAAAAAAAAAAAAAAATCAGACAGCCGGCATTACAAGATGTCACCACAAAGGTCACTGCACATTGCAAAGCTGTCAGATCAGACAACAATAATGGACATGTCATACCCGAAGAGTGTGGTCCCAGGAGCCTGTGCAGAAGGCCGTCCCGTCTGGGGAAACACGCAGCGTACTGACACGGTTCTCATGTCCGAACAGAATGGAGACCCGTGTTCCTTTGAGAACATCCCAAACATTTATGGTGTAGTCATTGTAGCCACCAAACAGTAGCCGTCCTGAAAGATATTAAAAACACATAAACTCCTTTAACTCTACTATACAGTGAAATTTGTCATTAAAGCTACAGTTAGTGACTTTTATGAAAACACCTTTTTGTCTGGAACTGTCGCTACATCCACACAGTACAACATGAGACCCTCCTCCATGTAGTGCTTCTAATGCTATTTGCTAAAATCTACCGTGGCTCATGGGAAACAACCAATCAGAGCTGAGGAGTTTCTAACACAGCTGTCAATTATGTCAATCTCTGCTCCTGAATAGTGTTGTGTCGTTCGCGGAAGAATCGTTCAAAAGAACAAATCTGCTGGGTGAACGTACTGAACTGAATCACTTCTGGAAATGATTCGTTAATTTCTCAGTTCAGTTGAGCTCAGCAGCGAGCGTGCAGGCCGGGAGTGGGACTGCGAACGATGAATCACTCGCGAGTCGTGAGGCAGCCAGGATGCAGGGAGGGACTGCCTACTGCGTGACGATCAATATGAATCGAGATTCTGTCACTGCATTGCCTATTTCTCACCTCCAATGTTCACAAACAAGGTCACAAACTTTCTCATTTTACAGCTAAACAGTACACTGAAATTCCTTTCTGAGAACATTTGAAGCTCACGAGTTCACAAGCAGCTGTGAAAGTAACTTTTGAAATATAATAGGTTACAGATAACTACTTACTATGTTAAAAATGTAATAAGTAATGTAACTATTTTAATTAATTCATCAAAGTCCAGAAATAGGTTATAAGAAAAAAAGGCAATACTGCACAGCGAAACAATAAAGTACAACAGCATGAATGTCATGTTCTACGTATAAGCTTTAGACCAAAAGTAGTATATTTGGATGTAACCACTTTGTAATCACCAAAATTTTGATAAGTAAATGTAATTTAATCATATAGTTTTTCTAAGCAAATTTAGCTAACTTATAATCAAATTTATTTTGTAATTGAATTACATATAACTGGTTACATGTAACTAGTCACTTCCCAATACTAACAAGCAGTGGTTGACATGATCGACCGTGGTGTTTGAGACTCCTCGACTCTGATTGATTGTTTTCCATGGACTATGGCAAAAGCCATTAGAAGCACAACGAGGAGGAGGAGCCTGATTTCTTCACAGACTCTCTGTCACATGTCATACTGTGAGGATGTAGTGACAGCTAAAGCAAATATGACAGAAAGTTATTTTATATAGAATTCCCCCAACTACAGGTTTAACAGCTGTTTGCTTACATAGCCAGACAAATACTGACGTTCAAATATCTTACCACTGAGAGAGAAATCAACACTGGAGACCCCGAATATGATGCTCTCTTTGGAATAAATAGCCACTTCTCTGTCTGCCCTCAGGTCATACAGGCGGCACTGTAACAAAGGTCAGTGTTGAAATGTTAAAGAGGATTTTTATTATGTTTCCAACTGCGCTTCATGTGGTGAATATCTGATTACTTACTGTTGCATCATCTGAGCCAGATGCAAATGCATCTCCACTGGGATAGTATCTATGAGAAGAAGAAACAGACAGCCACAGTTAGGAACTAATACTGTATCTTGTGTAGGATTTGAACAGCGACTCCCAGTGGTGGGATGAAAAAAGACACTGCAGCTGAAAATGAACGGGCTAAAAGTCACATTTTTTTCTAGGTAGTCTAATTTTTTTTTCGACGAACATATCAATAAACAAAATCAGAATAATTTAAAAGATGTTACAACACAAAAAATACACACACATGATTTAAATTATCTGCTTATATCTTCATTTAAATCTTACAGATTACAGAATCATTTGGAGGTAAACACTCACCGCACACTATTTATGTCTGATTCATGAGTTTCAAAGGACTGAATACACTGTCCTGAGCGCATGTCCCACACATTGGCCTTCTTATCACAGCCCTGCAATAAAACACAAACATGCAGATTAAGAGGCAATATTAAAAACAATTCACTGATGAGTAATAAACTGTAGTAAAAGGTGTCCTCACCCCTGAAACAAACGTGTTTCCAGTCTCAGAGGGGGCCAGGTCCAGACAGAGCACGTCTGCAGCGTGTCCATGGAAACTCTGCAACAGCTGCCCACTCTCCACATCCCATAATGCACATGTCCCATCCCCGCTGGACGTCAGGATCTTTAACACAAGGCAGACGATGACGTGGAAGAATAACGGCCTTTGTAGAAACCAGTAACAGTCGATGTGGGCTAACACACGGCTATAAATGGATTGTCTTTGCTGTGTGAAACATCATGTGACCAGGACATCAAACCAGGAGCAACTGGCTGCTGTGAATTATTAACAAAGTGGGGGAGCTCCTTGTGCTGGGATATGGAAGGCAGTGATTTATGATTAATAATGAGCGAGAAATGAATAGAATAGAGAAGCAGCCGTGTTTGCAGGAACCTAAAGTGTCTGTTTGATTGTGCAATCATGTTAAACACACAACTTGCATTCTATAAATGTTTTACTCAGCTGCTTTTCGGTGGATGTTTTGTTTTTATGAGTAAGGTCGATATTCTCACCTGCATATCCGAGTTGGTGAAGCTGCAGGCAGATAAGTAGTTTGTGTGCATGGCCACTGACTTCTTCTTGGCAGCCAAGTTCTCATTCTTGTCCAGAGACAGAGGATATACTGAACATTTATTATCCAGGCCCCTGTGACAGGAAAACAACCTCAGTTTACCAAAACAGAAAACAAAGAGACGACACACCACATTTGGATCATCAGGTGTTGTAAGACACTCACCCACAAGCCACAGCACAGCCGGAGGGGGCGTAGGCGCAGGCCATCACCCAGGTGCACGGCATTGTCACAGCATGCTCCTAATAAATATCAAAAGACAAAGCTGCATGAGCCGCACCGGGACAGTGAGATGAATCAAATTCATTAGAATTAATTAATTAGAGCAGAACAGGAGGCTGCAGGCTGTGAGAGATTATCAGTGTTACAGTTTGTCCTAAACCAAAAACTTTAAAAAGGCAAAATGTCTTTGTAAAAGGCATTTTCGTGGTCAAATTCAAACTCTGAGAGCAATATCTGGTGTCCTTTCCCCTCCGCCTTCACTCATAAAAATGTGACTTAGCATCTTTTGCATCATAGCACACTGTGGGTATCCTGTTGACATGGAATACTGTGCATTACTCTACTGCAAAACTGTACAAATGCAATATAGACTTGAGGCCCTCTACATTCAATTCATCTGCACAAAACACCTCTTACTTAATTCTTACCTATTCTACACAAGTGTAGCACGATGCAGATATTTACACATCTTTCATATATTTCTATTACTTATTCAACACATCTCTTACATTTTCTTATATTTCTTTTATATTTTATATGCATATATTGTAGCATCATGCAGATTTATTTCTTGCAAACCTATTTCTGTTTTCTTATAATGTCTCTGCATCTATAAACAGTATAAGAGCCACTGTAACATCTCCAATTTCCCCTCGGGATCAATTAAGTATTCTGAATCTGAAACCTTCCATGCCTCCTCCTGTCTATTTTCTGCACAACAATGGGGAGAGTCTAAATTAGAGGCCCAACAGATGTCAACACATCTGCCTCCTGTAATTTAAGAGGTGTCAAACCCTCCTACCTTCAATGCAAATATCAAACAGTCGACACTTAGTAACAGTCACAATATTTTACAAACACGACATCATGTTTTTATGAACTGATAATAGGCTATTAATGAAGCCTGTTTTGGAAGCTTTATACTCACTTATTCAGTAGATGTACTATCTGCTGTTTCCCCATTATTTTTTAAATTATTTATCCCACTAATATCATTCTGGGGACCAATTGAAGTATAATCCTGAATACAAAGTGGAGAAACATATCAAACAAACAGATGCTTTGAAAATGAGGTGAATACTTTACAGTACAACCCAGCTGACCAACATGTATGCTCTCCACCACCATCACCATAAGATTAAATGATTTAATAAAAACTTTAATCTTCAAACTTGTACTTAGTGATGTCAGCGATTGTCTCTGATGCTACATGGCTTTTTGTTATGTCTGGCTCTCTTTGTTTTTCTTACCATCTGTGCTCATGTCTCTCTAGTGAAGGTCTTGATTTCAATGAGATTAGCTAACTAAATAATGGCTGTATATATAAATGACAGAGTATGTTGTGGAGGACTGGTGTTTATCCCTCTAAGAGACTTTCACAGACATGGCAGAGAGCATTGAAGCTGTTCTCGAGGCTTGTTGTGGCCGATCATGTTGGTTTTCCATTTGATCTGTTACACATATTTTTTGTTATTTACATATTTGTTTAAATTATGACTTGGATTCAAATCAGTGGTTCCCAATCTGTAGGTGAGGACCCCCCCCAGAAGGCAAAAATATAAATCTAAGGATTCACTAAAAGAGTGTGTTGAATAAGGTTGACGTAAATTCAACCAGGAAGACTTTCTTGATGCTTCATTCATTCACCGTTATCTCCCTCTGTCTCACTCCTCCCACTTCCTCTAATCAGCTGATTACGGGTGTTCGTTCTTCCAGTTTAAACCAATCAAACTTTGCCACAATCTCTATCAGCCAATCATGTTGCTGCCTTCGCAATTTAAATCAGTCCTCCTTCCTGCTGCTGTCAGTTGTCATTTTAACTGGGGTCTTCACACCCTCCTCCATCTACCCATCTACAGTCATCATATCCAGAGCCGGATCAAGGTCGAGCTCATCAAAAGTCCACTCCTCATCACATCCAGATCCTCAGCAATCTCTCCATCTCATCATCACCCCTATGGTGCTTATACATGTAAGCGCTAAACTCTTTCCTGCAGCCACTAACACTATGTCCTGCTAGTGTTGCAATGATATGCTATATGGAAACATGTCACTGCTGCCTCTAATGCTTTTAAAAATTGTATCTCCTTTTATGCTGCATCAACTTTGCTTCAAGTTTTAACACTGAATCTCATATTTGATGATCATTACATTTGTGTGACTAAAAAATCAAGTTAAAAATCATTTCTTGTTGACATGTCCAAAGAAGTCTTTTAAACTGTGTGTCCTGTTTTTTTGTGTGTGTGTGTGACTTTTTTTCTTTTTGTGCTTATTTGTGTTTTAGGTAGCCTTATGTAACATCCAAGGGACTACAGATGAAAAATAGCCTTCAGGCTACTTCTGGTAGTTTTTTATACCATGTGTATTTATTCATTTGTACTGTTCCCTTCTTAACTAAACTAAACCTAACTAAACTAACAGAGGTGTTCCCTACTCTACTACGGCTTCACCAACACCCTTGAAATATATGACATCATGATGGGGTCTAATTACTGAAGAATATCCACATTTCTCATACTTTTATGCAGTGTTAATAAATATTCTTTTACTCAATATGAGTCTCTCCTGCTAGAAATAAACATTTCTATTACACAAAATGTTGTTTATTTTTCTCACATGTGTTTTTGCTTTAATCCTCAGAAATATCAAAACTAAATATTAATACTTATCCTTGAAGACATAATAAAAATCTTTTAAAATAAATAGTGTGAGATGGAAAATCACTGTTTGGTTGAGCTGCTCACAGCTTGTGTTCACAACCTCTGAGGAGAGGTCAAAAGTCGCTATAAGCTGCTGATACAGACAGACTACAGTTAAAGAAAGAGAAGGTTGACTTGGTGGAAGGGAGCTGAAGACTGTTTCAGCGTTTTAATAAGATAACTCTTTAATAAAATGCCTGTATATTAAGAAGGAGATGTTACCTTGTTGGTGGTGAAAGCATCCCATACGATCACTTTTCCATCCTGCAAACAATTTAGAACAACTACGTTATAAAAACACAAATTTGATCATATCCAACTGACTCTACAGGGTAAAAAAATAAAGGCTATGAGAGTGAGCAGGAGCGTAGAGTGTGTGACCTGTGAGGAGCTAACGATCCTCCTCTTGTCCTTACACCAGTCCATACACAGAACTTTGTTGCCATGTCCCTTCAGAGTTCTTCGGGTCTTCATGACAAACTGACCCAGCCCCTCCACCTTCTCGGCCACCTGATGTACTGCACACACACACACACACACACACACACACACACACACACACACACACAAATACATAAACCCTCCACTGTATACACCCTGGATTAATATTTCCAGCAGCAATAAGGATTACAGTAGGCCTACGATAAATGGAGGAATATTCAGAATTAATCTTTTTTTCAATCTGTCATCTCCTCAAATAGATCATGAAACATGCATCATATGGGTTTCTTTCCCCTCATCTTATTTAACATGTGCCAAACAGCAGAGATATGATTGGATAAAAGCAGCACATAAGATAAATTCGGATGGAAGCAGTGGGCTGTAAAATGGGGAAGCAAACAAACAGCCTGCCTGTCAAATATCCGAGGTACCGTGGAGACCATCAGGTCAATAATCACTTCACACACACTCACATCCCTGTTAAAAGCACCAACACCTGCCCTCCCGCTAAAATACATTACACTGTGATGAGACATTTGCTCTTATTTGTCCCGTCACAGTGTAAACGCAGCGGTGAGCCGAGGCCTCTCCATTTTCAGAACTCACGCTCGACATCGTGCAGCTTCGCTCTTTCCTCCTCCAGCTTCGTCTTCAGCGTCTCCGACTCCGTTTTGAGGTGGGAGAGAGTCTCGTTCAGCTGTACCTCCTGTGTCGCCATTTCAGGGATTAGAGGGGATCTCATATATTTCCTTTGTGCAGGCAGCGATCGGCAGCGAAAAGGCTTAAAGCAGAGCTAACAGCTGATGCTGCTGTCATGACGTCAGAGGGAGAAGATGCTCCTCCAGTTTACAGTGGAGGAGGAGGAGGAGGAGGATCCTGCATCCCGGTGATGCTGCTGCTGCTCCACGGGCTCTATCCTCAGCAGCATCACTACTCTAAAGCTGATTAGTACATTTTAAACATAGAAAACACACTGCTGCTTTTACATATCAGTCCATTTATTTGAATGGAATCAATTATTCAGCAAACATGTTTTTATATCAGCTGTTACAAAAATATATATTTGAAGAAATTTTTTTCATATAATCATCTGTTTTATGTTGTTGAACCAAAATATTGTTGAATTTTATTGACTGTACTTTCACATTTTGACAGGCCCTGACATCGCTGAGGTCATGTTCTTACATAGTGGGTATTAACTGGATCATATTTCAGTATTTTTAGACTCACTATATTTAAATTTTAAGCCAGCAAAAAATATCAACCAGAATTTAATTCCAAGAAGCGCAAAGACGGCTTTGACGCAGCATTTAGACTTTGGTATTGGGAAATAAAATTATCAGGGCTGCTGTCTTCAGATGGATTATTTTGTCTTGGAAAACAGTCCAAAACTCAAAAATATTTAGATTACCGTAATATAAACCGCTACTCTAAAGCTGAATAATGTATTTAAAACATAAAAAAACAGGATACAGTTTGTCTTTAATGCAGGAACACAGATAAATGTGGCACTCTTCTGTTTTTACATATCAAACCATTTATTTCAATGGAATCTATTATTCGGGAAACATGTTTTCATATCTTAAACAGCTGTTACAAAAAAATATATTTATGAAGAAATATATGTTTTTATATAATCATCTGTTTTATGTCAATGATTGAAAATATTGTTTAAAATTATTGACTCAATTTTCACATTTTAACAGGGCCTGACAACACTGAGGTCATGTCCTTACATAGTGGGTATTAACTGGATCATATTTATTATTTTTAGACTCACTACATCTAAATTTGGTGACTTTTAAGCCAACAAAATATCAAGCATAATGTCATTACTAGCAGTGCAATAGTCCAAAACTCGAAAAATATTTAGTTTACAGGGATATTAAACAGAGAAAAGCAGTAAATCCTCACACTGCAGAAGCTGCAATCAGAGACAAAAAGTCAGTTACAGAAACATTTTCTAGTTAAGTTTCTGTTGATCGACTTATCAATTAATTAATATTAATTGCAGCTCTAATAAACCGCTCTCACCCCTATTCAAAATCTTTTTATTCTCTCTGCAATTCATCTTTTTAATTCTAATTCAAATTCTTTTATTGTTCTTTCATCTCTTTTTATTGATAATCAGTCTATTAACTTTTATCATTTACTTATAGATTCCACTGAGCTCCTTGGCACATTTTTTATTTATTTTTTTACTCATCTTTTATGTGTCAACATGTTACTGTACATTATGTTATAGTATGTGTGAAAGGCAAACTGTTCAAACAAACTGCCCTCTGGTGGGACTGATAAAGTTGTCTGAATCTAAATCTAAAATGAACAAAAATCTTTGAAGAAATAAAATATAAAAGTCTAAGAAATTATATAAAGTGTTTTTTTTAGTTATGTGGTGCACTGAGGGGACATGACCTCTATATTTAAAAAATCCTAAATATAAATATATGGTGTTCATTGGTTATTTAAAGTGTTTACACATTTGTATATACAGTAAAATACAGCCATAGGCCATTGCACTATGAATCAGTCATGAGGAGTGAAAGGTCGAGGGTTGGCTGTGTCAGATCCTGGTTAGAAAGCCAAGATGAAGGCTGCTGGGGACCTGCAGCAGCTCCAGAGCCTGCGAGGACGGGCAGAAAGGAAACGTGACCTGGAAACGATAGTCTGAGTCGAGCATCAGCTGTGTGGATCCGTCACGGTCATGTAGTAACGACTGCAGCAAAGAAGAGCAGATTGGGATTATTAGTGAAGTGCAAGAATGGCAGATGAACACACACTTCAATACATTACACTGGACTTTAAAGGGACAGTTCAGAAAATGAACAGTCAAGCTCACCTGAACTTTGCGGACGAATGACGACGACGTCACCCTTTTCTCAAAATCATCAATGGGTGTGTAGGAGTTCAAGATCTTCACAATCTGCAAATTTAAATGTGAGTTTTGTTTTAGTGTGAAGCTAAACTTCTCCAATATCAAGCATGTGTGTAATGTGAGAACACAATACCTGAACAGGGTTGAGCTCAGTGCATTTTTCAGTGATTTCGTTGGCGTCATCATCAGTAGACTTGTTGACTTGCAGCAGCCAGGCGGCCTGTGACAGCGGCCTAAGCGTATCCATGGCGTGAGAGCTTTGCATTTGCTTCTCCTTCAGCCATTCCTCCAGATAACTGATGTTACACCTGAACAAACAGAGAGGCTATGATGTCATTTTTGTCTGCATAAGGATAGTCTTTATTAGCTGTGAACAGAAGCGCTACAGCTCACTCTGTCTGTTTATTGGTCAGGACACAAAAACCTCCCCACCCTTTAGCAGCCCCAGTTTTTGCCATAAAAGGCTAAAATTTGGCCTGGAGGTCAAGTGTGTGTTTGTGAAGGTGTGTGTTTGTGTTCATGCCAATTGGCTAAAAGGGGGCGTGGTAATGGAGTGGCCTATCATAAAGTTGCATAACTTCCAAATGGATTTTAAGACATGCACAAGATTTTGTGTAAAGATTGGTCATGAGCCAAACAGCAGCTGATTGACTCTTCATGTCAACTGGCAAAATCAGCAGCACATAGATGCACGTGCACATTTGGTCGCAGCAACTGTAAATTCATGCTTGTCCTTATAAAAATAAGCACAGACCTGATCTGCATTCCCTTCCTGCAGGAGCACATGTCTTTGCGGAGCATGATGTTGTTGAGGGCAGTCGCACCAATGAGGAAGAACATTTGCTTGACAGCCTGTTTGATGAGGCCCTGCTCCATGCCATGCTGGCTCATGGTGGAGTGGAAGACACTGAGCTGCTGAATGATGGAGGAGATGGTGTGTGTCTCCGAGTCCTCGTAGATGCTGTTGGAACGCTTCCTGAAGCCCGTCGGCTTCATGCTGGAGATTCCCTGTAAACTCTCGTGCTCCAACATGCCGGGCACTGGTGGACAGAAAGTAAAGCAGCACATTTTAAAATACTCATAAAGGTGCGAAATCTGCACGTGATTATGATGGACTGTGTAAAATACCAATTGCAGGAGCGAGGCTCTTCTCCATGACTGAGATAAACTGGTGGTAGATCTGAATGGCCATGTCGCTGAGAATCTGTCTGTGTTCAGACAAATCAAAATTCTTCAAGCAGTTCTTCTTCTGGCGAGGAGTGTTTTGTTTCATGAACTCCTTCAGTGAGCAGAAAAAACAAGACAACGTCAAAATACACGCGCTACTGTTCACTAGTGTTGTCAAAAATACTGATTTATCCTCACATAATGATTTTCATTTGATCAGTTTCAATATTCTCAACTCAGCTGTGCTCTCTTGCTCTCTCTCAGTGTTAATGTTTACTACAGTTGTTTTCTGCTTCTAATCAAAAAAAGTAACGTCACTGTTGTCATGTTATAGACTTGTTATATTTAGCTTTTAATGACATATTTAAATGGTGCGCCCTCACTGTCCAAATTTTTCCCCGGGGTATCAAAAATGCAGCGGTGTAGTGGAGGGTATACTCAGGTATACGGGGTATACCCACTTCTTTTTCATCCAGTGACAGTACACCCACCTATCAGCTAAACAGCCATTGTAATATATAGGAGAGTATGCCCACTTCCTCATCGGTAACCTAGTGGTACACCCATCTCATCAACTACCACCGCACCACTGCAAAAATGGTATCGAATACTATTTTTCATGGTTTAGTATCAAAGTGAGAAATTACCATATCATGACAACACTACTGTATACGACATCTTTGAGAAATGAAAAAAAAAAAGTGCAACAAGGGTAAATAAAGTAGATCCATACCTCCTCCCCGCTGTACTGCTTCAGACAGTTGAGCAGCTGATACGTGTTTGAGAGCCAGAACGACAGCAACTCAAAGTCTTTGTGGTAACTCTGAAATGAAAAAATGTCATTTTGCTTTTATTATTCCTCAGCAACACAATTATATGTATTTTTTCTTATTCTTCATAAATGCACTCAAGCACACAGTTAAAAAACAAGCAGCAGTGTTCGTAGATCATAAAGACAAATTCAGAAATATACAATAAAAGTTAACAAAATGACAAGACAAAAATCTTATTCATAAAAATTAGGTATCAAATCATCATCATAAAGTCATCATCAGTGCAACTCTTGATGCGTGTGTCACCATTAAATCAGGCTGCATATACCAGCTTGAAAAGGTGTGTTTTCAGACGGGATTTCAAAGTGGAAAGGAAGTCAATATTTCAAACGTAGCGGGAGAGAGTCAGAGCGGCTGAAGGCTCGAGAACCATAATAGTCAAACCGGCAGATGGTGATGTGAGTTGGATTGCAAAAGAGGATCTAAGAGTACAGGAGGGCGTGTAGATATGAAGGAGTTCAGGCAGGTAGGAAGGGGTTTCATTATGAAGGGGCTTAAAGCTGAGAAGCAGAATCTTGAAATTGATGCAATATTTAACATGAAGCCAACGGAGCTGCTAGAGAACAGGATCTGTGGAGAGGGTTCTATTGACGATAGGGGCGGCTACATTCTGGACACGTGAGAGGGAGACCAAAGACGTCAGAACTGCAATAATCGATACGGGATGTAACCAAAGAATGAACAAGGATAGCAGAGCTCTGACGAGTAAGAGACGGGCGAAGATGATTCATATTTCGTAGATGAAAGTATGCAGACTGAGTAACATTATTGATGTGGGCACTCTCAAAGGAGAGTGCACTGTCCAGGGTGACACCCAGGCTCTTTACCTGAGGGGATTGACGGACTTTGGAGTTGTACAAGGACAACCTCTGTTTTATCACTTATAAGTTCGAGGAAGTAACATGAAAGCCAAGACTTAAACAAATGAATAAACTAAGCTGCTGCCAACATTCAGGCTACCTAGATATAAACATGATTAATAGCTTTTCAATTGTACTCATTGTTTATTTAGCAAACCTACAATTGAGATAAAGGCTACGAGAAAGAGAATTAACCTCACCATGATGACCTTTTTGACACCGTTGATGATCGCAGTCATGAGAGACTTGAGTTTGGCTTCATCGTTCAGGTAGTCAGCGTGGCGGATGCACATGAAGAGGATGTTAGCCGGCAGGCCGGGCATCATACTGACCACCACACCTTTGGGCTTCAGCTCTGTGAGTAGAGTAGAGCAAGTTTCATGTAGTTATAATTCATTCCTCCTCAAACCAGAAGGCAGACAAAGTCGCAAGGTTAATGAGTGTAATTTAAAATAAAATCAATAAAGAATACCCAGAATGATGTTCTGAATGAGCCTGGATTCGTCCTCTCTCTTGTACTCCAACATGCCGAGGTAATCTTTGGGAATTGCAGGCGCAGACGTTTGCTTCACTGCTGTGAGACACATCAAAGTGGTGAACATGGAGAAGTCTGATTCATGTTATAGTGTGTGTGCACAAGCTGCAGCACTACCTTTCTGTGATGTTTCAAGGCTCTTTATTTGATTCTGCAGTTTCCTTATTAATCTGTCTTTCTGGTCAAGCTGCTCCTCAAAGTCCTGAAAGGAAAAGAGCAGTCGTCACTTTTGTCTTTCACACACACAAAACATGCATTCACACACTCGTGCTGTAACAGCCTGCATCCACACGCACCATGTTCTCAGCAGTTAACTGTGACGTCTCCTGTCTCAGTTTGCTCTTGGCCTCCATCTCCATCAGCAGCTGTCTCTTCAAGTGATCATTCTCCTCTTCCAGCTCCTCTACTTTGCCATGAAGCTCCCTCTTCAGCTCCTCCAGCTCTTCAGCTTTCTCCTCAAAGTGCCTAAAAAGCAACAAAAATCAGGACGACTCAGAAATGACCAGCACTTCTTTAATCAAGACACAGACTCAAAGCTGAATATCTTCTGAATATCTGAATATCTATACCTGCGTTGTGAGCTCTCCTCTTTAATCTTCCTCTGAAGAGTGTTCGTGATCTCCTCAGTTTTTTCTTTTGGATGACACAGACAAAAAATAAACATGAGGAAAAATTGAAATCTGCAGAAGAACTTCATGATGAAGTAGCTGGATATTCAGATCTACCTGCTAGTTCTCTGCTCTGCTCCTCTATGCGGACCTCCAATTCTTGCTTTTGCCTCTGCAGCTCTGAAGCCTGCAGTTTCAGCTCTGGTATAACCTGTGGGTCACATAAAATAAGGGAAAGCACACGTTCATATATTTTGCACCTCATCTATCCCAAGAGATGACATATAGAATCAAGAACACAATAACGCACTGAGTTCTCGCTGCTGAGCCTGGACACTTCTTGGCGAATGCTCTCGTTGACATTCATTTTCTCCTGGAACAGGTTTTGCAACTTGCTGTTCTCATTTTGGAGGTGGTCCACTTTCAACTTCAAGCCCTCCACTTGGGTCTCATAGCTCTCCTTCTGCTCCCTCTGGTGGCTTTCCAGTATTCTGCCATAGAAGGTGGAAGCATGTCAAACAGGATGAAGTGTGAACAGGTTTGTCACACTGGTACACACAAGTGGATGACGCTGATATTGAGTGAATGGATTGCTATGGTTGTCAGTAAAAATAAACCTGGTTGCTTTCTGCAGTCCATCAAAGGCTGTCAGCAAATCTTCAACTTCATAAATCTTCTCAGAGTCGTCTGGGGTTAGCCTTCAGAGAAACAATGTGTCAGATACAATTCCTATGTGCAGCACCTCTGCATACACTCGTCACTCACGCACAAATCCTCTTTTTCACAATGTTCATTCTGTTTTCTCATACCCCATATTCTGTACTTTTTTCTCATTACATTTGTTCAGTACTATTTAATTAACATATCACTTTTAAACAATCTTTATTTTTATGTATGTATATGGTGCTATGTTTTATATTTCATTTTATATTCTACTTGTCATTCCATTTTATCTTACACTATCTTATCTTACATTTTACCTATATTATTTTTATTTTTGATCTTGTTTTATCTTTATTTTTATTCATGCTATTTTTAGCTATTCTATTTATTTTTTTATTTTATTTTTTACTTATCTCATGTTATCCCTATTTTCACTTGTGCTTTTATTTCATTTTTATTTATTTTATTTTATTTTTAATCTTTACTTTTCTGTCTTATGTTATCTTTATTTTTTTATCTTGTTTTTATCCTATTTCATTTTTAGCTTATTTGATCTGTATTTTTTTACTATTTTTATCTTTTTTTTTATTCTTATCTTATTTCATCTTTATTTCTAGTTATTTTATCTTATCTTTATTTTACCTAAGTCTTCCTTTATTTTTATCTATTCTATATTTATTTTTATGTATTTTGTCTTTTATTTTATCCTATTCATCTTTACATATCTTACTTTATCCTTTTTGTGACTTGTGCTTCTTTTGCTGACCTGACCTGTTTTCTCTTCTAATACATTACATTATACAGTTGACCCTGTGTTAACATATGTAAGACTAATAAAGTAGAAACTGGACTGAATCTGAACCTAAGTGAGAGAAATAAAATATTTGATTTACCCCAAAAGAACCTCCTGTTCGACAACACCACCCAGAAGTTGTATTGTGATATCGTTCATTTTAGCTGCAGAAAGATATTCAGGGATAATCGTCAGTCTGTATTTATGCATATTGATGTATCATTTTCATAACTTAACTAGGTAAGTTTAATTCTGTACCTCGTGCTTGTTCCGACTGTTGCTTCATCCTCCTGTCCATGTTATTCCTCTGGTTTTGCAGGTTGTTGAGATCCCTGCGCAGCTCGGGAATGACCTTGATATGTTTGGTGAGCTGGATATTCTGCTCCTGCAGGTCAGAGTTCGCCCTGTCCGCCTCCTCGATCTTTCTCTGCAGATTGACTCTTTCCTCTTTCAGTCTCTTAATCTCCTCTTTCAGGGCTTCCACCTCCTTGTCATGGTCGAGTCTCTGGATCTCAGTGTTGTTCTCTGCAATTCTGCCAAGAATCATCTCAACTGAGTAAACTGAACAAGTTGAGCCAAAACCTGCTTTTACTAAACAAACATTTGCTGTAGAGGAGACAGATTGTACATTTTCATGACTTACTTTCGTAGCCTTGCTTCATATTCTTTCTCTTCCTGAAGGCCTCTCTTTATCTCATCAAAGCTTTCTGTAAGAGTGAAACACCGGTCACAAGTTTGGTACATATCACAAGAAGAGAAGCCTACACAGGAATCTTGACTTTTATTACCTTGGGCTTTTTTGGTGGAAGCTTCAAACTTCTTCTCCAGGTTCTGCTTTTCAAGGTTTAGAGCATCTATTTCCTTTTTAAGCTGTGCAGTTGTCTAGGGCGAGAATAAAAATGTGTTTTTAAAGGGCTCATAAATACAGAAGCCAACAGCCACTGTGCTTGAATTATTTTATTTTAATGCTTTTATCTTGAAATTACAGGTTAATCATTTTGCGATAATGAGCTTCGTTATCTAAGATAAGGAGATAATCACCTCGTTATCACAAAAAAAACAAAAGGTCATTTCCTCTTATTGCTTATAATGTTTGTCAGGGATCAAGAGTGACCTGCCAGCGTACACAGATGGCGTCTTGACAACTGTAGCAAATGATTTTAACTGAAAATATCGGATAGAGAAATAGCCATTATTGATCAACACACCGGTCTGTACTTCAGTCAACGTCTTAAGCAACTTCTCTTGACAGAGTGCAGTGCTATGTAAATGAGTTAGGTACAGTGTGTGTGAACAGTGCAAATATTTGGTATTGTAATTCTTGTTTTTATTTTTTCTTGGGTTTTTTTTTGTTTGTTTTATTTCAGGTATTTCTTGCAAATAAATTGGATTCTGTTTTTTCTTTCCTTTTTTATCTTTTAGCATTGCTTGTTTAAAGGTGTATTCTTTTTTTCCTCCAAATATTTTAAAAGTATTTGTCTGTTTGGTGATAAGCACGCACAGCTTTCTTTAATTTCAGTGTTAGGTGGGGTCCTTTAAGAAGCCCTCAGGTTTTTTTCATCCAGCCTGTGCATTTTCTTTTGTTGCTTTGTTTTTTTTTTTTTCTTTTGTTCTATTTCTTCATATGCAGAAATAAAGAACCAAAGGTCAGGCACAGGCAAAAATTGACACACAGATCAGTCATCAGACAGTTATGAATCCTCCCTAGCAAACATGACAGTGATCTTGAAGGCTGAAATCAGGCACTACCAAATGATCCAGAAACTCACTACTGAGTTCTAAAAAATTATCCCGAGAAAACAAAAGTCGTTATCTCAAGATAAATTATGTTATTATCCAGCTCATGTTTTCTCATGAATCGAATGTATTAACCTGTTTTCATGAGAAAATAAGCTTTGTGTCTTAAGATAACAGCATCAAATAAACATTTGCAAGCACAGCTGTTATCAACATCTGTACAGAAAGTCTGTTTAATCAGCAAACAAAAAGTTGCTAAAACATAAACAGCTGTATAAGCATCAGCTTCAAGACTAACCACACTGGCATCTTCTTTTGCCTTCTTCTCTCTCGCCTCCACAGTCGCCTTCTGGTTGGTTGATTTTTCCAGCTGCACTTCCAGAACCTGAAGCCTGTCCACCGTCTGAGCGTGAGAGTTGGCCAAGCTTGTCAGTCTTTCCATCAATCCACGGTTCTCTTTGTTCTGTAAGGATACAGGGATTCAGTTGCATCCTTCAACATAAGAGCACAGCTGAAGTAAGTTTGACAGAATCTTTACCTGCTCTTCAATCTTCTTCTTGAGCGTCTGCACCCTGTAGGAGAGCTGAACGTTGATCACAAGCCGACGCATGGTTTGAAAACGCCGCCGTGCCAGCCATGCTCTGGCGTACTTCTGCAGAATCAGAGCTTTCTGCTCCTCCATCATCTGAGAATTAACAAACAGACAGCAGGACATGAATCACCTGTTGTTACATTTTGTATTTTCATCTCACTGAATGGTACAAATAATTAATTAATCAACCTCACAGACCTTTTTGTACCGTTTTCGGGCCATCCAACCTCGTGTGAAGGCCTGAATGGTGATGGAGGCCAGACGGACTACCTGGAAGATCTGTCTCATGCGGTAACCCCTCCAGTATTTCTGGATCACCACTGATGCCCAGCCCTGCTTCAGTGTTGCAGCGCTCACTGTTTTACTGCAAAACAACGCATGTCAGAACCATGACAGAAACAACGGAAGACAACAGAGATGCATGTGAACACCTCTAACCGGATTGTCCTTTCTCCACGGATGTACTGTTGGAGGATGATGGCCGCCTGTCTCATGCGCAGGTACTTCCTCCTCTGACTCCACCCACGAAAGTGTTTCTGGATGGTCACTGAGGCTCCTCTCAGTCGGTCCAGACGCAGCTTCTCAAGATAAGCTACCTGACCGGCTCGGAAGAAGATCTTTGTCCGGCCAAACTTGTACTGGTTGGGGTCCTGGAGATCAAGCCATGATGTCAAAGTTAAACACAAACAGGAGGTGCATGACAATGCATGACAATGTTGTATAAAGTCAGCAAAGTAAACTAACCTGAATCAACCTCTGCAGCACATTCTTGCAGGTCTGTTTCTTGTTCCTGACGTCGGCCTCCTGATGTGACATTAGGATACTGTATCGGCTGTAGAACTCAATGTAGGTCCACCTACAGACAAAAAAACATGTTTGCCATTACAACATTAGCATATTATAACATAACACTGGGCTGGTATATGATCTATTAATAGAGAATCACCTGGATGGATAGCTCTGTGCACTGATGCGAATAGTTTCAAGGACTCCACAGGCTCGCAGCTGCTGCACCACCCTCCTGGAGTCATATCTAAACAAGCAAGCAAACACTCACTTAACAAAAAAACAAAAAACTGTATGGAACTGTCTACCAAATAAACTGAAAATGCAAAACAACTTAAATGTCTTTAATAGAAGTATTAAATAATGGCTTAAAGACATTGTTCTCACGTCTAATACCACTGGAGATGTATGGATATATTTCTGTGTATGGATTTGTGGATGTATTTTTGGTATTTGTGGGTGTATTTTTCATTTCTTTTTTCTATTTTAAGTCTTAAAAAGCCTCCTGTGGGTAGGTGTTGCAAATTAGCTTTTGCTGCAAACACTAAACACAGTGCATGTTGTTCTTGTGCATGGTAAATGGATGGTAAATGGATTTGCACTTGTATAGTGCCCTTTTGGCTGTTTGATCACTCAAAGTACATTCACACTACTTGTGACATTCACTCATTCACACACATATTCATACACTGGTGGCCAAGGCTACCATACAAGGTGCCACCTGCTACTCAGTTTTAACCATTCAGCGCAATCACACACTGATGGAATAGCCTTTGGGAGCAATGTGGGGTTCGGTACACTACGCCAGAATACTTCGACATGTGAACTGGAGGAGGAACGACCCGCTCTACCTCCTGAGCCACAGCCACCCATATCAGTGGTTCCAAACTGGTGGGTCACGGTCCATTCTGACTGGACCTGTGAAGTGAGTGACCAATGGACAGCTACTTAACAGAGACAGCAAACTAGCTCGACGACATGGCCAAACACAAGTATGATGCTGACTCTATTCAACTGTGCAGACCTTGAACTGATGACTGAGAAGAAATCTGAACCCTTTGGCTGAACCAGTTGGGAACCACTGGCCCATATTATATGTACAATTCCAATGCAACTGAGATGCCCATATAAAATAAAATAAACAATAAATAAATACATTTAAAAAAGGAGTTTCACTGATACTCACTCAAATGGGAGCTTTTCATCATTGGGCTTAATGCAGCGCACATAATGAGGGGTGGTGGCATTCAGTGTTTCCATCAGTAAAGACAGGGAGCTGCAGAACTACATTCAAACACAACGTTCATGAAAGAGGATAAATATTTAAGATGCAAACTCTAAATGCATACAGGACATTGTGGAAACTTCAGTGAGGGAGTTCAATCTCAAGTGAGCAGCGACAGTAAGTAAACATTTCACCTTATCTCCCACTGAGGTTCTCAGCTGTTTATTGGCTGGTTTCACTCCGGGCCTGGCCGGCCTCACTTTGACACCTTTACTGCTCACAGTGCTTTGCTCCTCCTCTCGGAAAAACTTGGCCAGAAAGGGAAACTGATAACAGGTGCAGGCAGGAGACATGTGTTAAAATGAGAAAAACAAAGCTGCGTGGGATGGCTACACACACACACACACACACATTGATTTGTTAACCACTGTGCTGTACTGAAAAATTATAGCACGGCAAAACAACATACCTTACTGGCTCTCATGATATCAACCAGCTCTTCATAGAGAGTGTCTCTGTTCTTTTCAAGAAAACCTTTGCATTGATATTCAACCTGTTCATGGAGAAATACTCAGTTAGTTTAAAAAAAGTATCTGGAATCCAGAAGCATTAAACAATAGTAGGAGTAACTTTTGTGCCATATTATGCAAGAAAGAGATTTCTAAGGGTCAACAGACTGCACCTTGTCTGCAAAGTGTTGAATCACAAATGCCTCGTTTGATAACCTGGGCTTCTCAAACAGAGGATTGGCATCGAGGTAGTTGAACAGCTTTTGCAGCCAGCTTTGGTCAGTGCCCTGAGGAAACTGTAACGTGAAGAGACAAATGTACAGGAGGCACAGCAGTCATTAAAAACACAATCCAAGGAGCTGAAACTGTGAATTGTAATAGTTCAGGTCTATTCGGTTACCAAACATTCTTCATCAAGCAGGTCCAGGATCCCCATCTTTGCCTCAATCAGGTCAATGACCGGCTGGTTGTCATAGAAATCTATCAGCGTCCATGGGATGTCCTCTTTCATGTATTCCTCTTGCTCCAGCTTGAACACATGCTGATTAAAGATGAAGACAAAAAAAAATAACCATCTGAGCGGTGGTGCCCCAAGAACTTTTAATAGGGGCGGCCAGGTGGGTCCAATGAGAATCTTGGGGCGGCAAACCAAAACTAAAAGCCATAACCGAATTTCAGAAAATTGATTATGATATTATAGTAGTCTGTATAGGCTAGTTGAAAACTATGTCAATATAGAGAGTTAAGTAATCGAAACACACTGGCGGCAAACGACGCATGTCAAAAATATACCCCTATTATCTTCAATATACAACCCACACTGGCAACAGCAAGACCCGTGTCGAGTGTGGCATTTCTCCCCCACTCACTCTCTGCTTATACATACTAGCTCCCATAGCAGCTCTTTTTCTCTGCTCCTATAGCAGCTCAACTCCTCTCCTCTCACACTGTCACTGTGTCTCATGTGTGACAAAGAATGGATATGGAGAGACTTGTTGTTGAGGTTAAGAAATATCCCGCACTAAATGACCAACAATCCCATCACTAAAAAGACAATGGCCGGGGCATCGGTGGCTTGGTGGTGGTTCGGGTCCATCCTGTGGCCCTTTGCCGCATGTTAAAGGTTTGTATGCAGTGATTTGTAAAGATGGCGATACATACCAAGTTAAACTGCTGTTGAAGCTTCTCATTTGCGTAGTTGATACAAAACTGTTCAAAGCTGTTGATGTCAAATGTTTCAAAGCTGAGGACAAAACAAAGATCACATCAACAATGGCAGCTACAGACACCCACATTATTAAGCAGCTGAAGAATAAAGTATCCGTGTTACCCATAAATATCCAGAACACCAATGAAAGCGTGTTGCTTTCCTGGAACCTTCAGTGCCGTGTTTATCCTGGTAATGATGCAGTCGAACAGATGGGCGTAGATCTGCTTGGCTAGGGCATCTCTGGCATTTACCGCCCGCTCTTTGGGCACCGGCTTCACCACCGTCTCAGTCACCAGAACGATCCTCCGATGGCACAGCCAGCGCGCCAACTGCTCCGTGCTCACATCCAGCAGCTCGCAGAAGACTGCCAGGTGTGGATCACTGGGCTGGAGGACATGCAAATCAAGATTTGTATTGGACTAGGATAATGTGTTAAGATCTAATGTCGCAAGCAAAATGCAGTTTAGGGCTTCGAGAGGTGAGACTCACAGGGACTGATGATTTGCCATCTCCAGAGTCTTTGATTTTCACATTTCCCAAATGTAGAATGGCCGCCAGAACTTTGAACACATTGAACTGAAAGTCCTCGTTCAGCCCTGCAGAGGCAGAGAGGAAGCTAATGTAAAAGTCACACTAAAACAAGTAACAGTCTGACAGATGAAACTTTTACTTTTTTTACCCAGCAGTGAGAAGGTGCGTCGAGTCTCCTCCATGTCTTTCTTGTCATCTACACCTTCAATAGTGATCTCACCGCCCATGCAGGTGTATTGGAACTTATCTGCACCCACTATAGATGATAGGAATTTATAATCAGGCACTCTTACGATAAAATAATCCCACAGTAAATATGTGTAACACTTAGAAGTGTGTGTGGGTGGCTGCTCCGTCAGTACAAACACTCACACAGTCTCAGATTCTTGAACTCTGGCAGGTCAGCACAGGAACACATCTGGTAGAATATGTGATAGTTTCGCTCGTCGTCTGCCTGAATACAACAAGAGCATAATTAGGGCTGCAACAAATTATTTTTTTCATTGTCACTTAATCTGTTGACTAGTTTCCCGAATAATCAATGTAAAAAAATAACAAAAAATGGTGAAAAATGTCAATCAGCGTTTCCCAAAGCTCAAGATGGCGTCCTCAAATGTCTTGTTTTGTGTACAACCCAAAGATATTCAGTTTACTCTCTTAAAGGAGCAAAGAAACCAGAACATTTTCACATTTAACAAAAGGTTTCACTGCTGGAAAAATGCTCTTTTCATGAGACATTTGAGGCAAGAAATAGGCACTACAATAACAGAATCTTGGTTTACAGTTGACCAGCATTGCCAAGATTTATAATCTGATCTGAGTTTCAGAGGGAAAGAGAGAAAGAGGCGATCCTCTCTCTATCGATCCGCTTCTTTACTTTGTGTGTTTGTGGTGTTGGGCATTCAAAAACACGGAAGGAAAATCTATAGTTCGAGTAAGAGCCCTAGAGTCTGTGTTTTAATGTAAGCAATTGTGTTTTGGAATAAAGGCTTTTATTTATAATTCAAATGCACCTGTTCCTGCTCCACACATGAGTGCCTGAAGGTTATTTTTTCTTCCCATGTGTTATTCCCTTTCTTCAAGAGCACCTGTGTTTTCTCTTGAGTATCATATGATAAAGACAGTCCTCGAGCACACTACTATCTCGTTCTCCAAAGTGTGATTTCCTTTACCATAGCTCATTTAAACATATCACCCAAAGTGTCATGACACGAAGCCGGTTGAAAACCAGCAAAGTATCCCTTTTAGAAGCTGGAATCAGAGATCTGACTTTTTTGTAATCATTTAAACAGATTAATCAATTGTCAAATTAGTTGGCAATTAATTAAATAACTTAAAACTAATTAACTGTTGCAGCTCAAAGTATAATTGTTATAGATCACGTATGAAAAAAAAATAACACATATTTATTCACATGTACCTGAAAAATGACTCTGGACTTCTCTAGGAGATACGTCCTCATGTTCGCTCCGATGATCCGGTACCTCCTGTCAAAGCTGATCTCTGTGTATTTCCCAAAACGGCTGCTGTTGTCGTTCCTGGTGGTCTTTGCATTTCCAATTGCCTGAGAGAAAAACACCTCAGGTCATCAGGTCTGTTTCAAGTCACCTCATAGAAACAGGTTGTCTTAATTAAAGCATTGGGTGCATTATATTAGATTTGAGTAGGGCTCTCGCTCCAATAAAATCACACCTCTGTTATCGGATTGGATGCCAGGACTTTGTCTTCAACTCGAGTCTTACTTCCAGACTTGCTCACGACAGCGAAGTATCTCATGGCATATCGGGCAGACACGGTTTTACCGGCTCCAGATTCACCACTGACGATGATGGATTGGTTCTTGTGGTTTCTGAGTAAAAAAAGTGCAGTTATAACTCATAAATAATAATAATAATGATACATTTTATTTAATGATGCCTTTCACGGCAGTCAGAGTCACCTTACATCGCATAGAATAAGATACAGAACATATAAGCAACCAGCACCAGTAATACATGAATGAAATCTGTAATGAAAGACACAATAAGCAGCAGAACATGGCTCAGCAGTGAGTTAAATTCAACATAAAATAAGATGCAGTTGTTGCATTTAAAGTGTGTAAGCTAGTTTAAAAATGTAAATTCTGCTTTATGTGACCGTTTCAGCTCATATTCACCTGGCCATCTGTTTGTAAGCCTCCTCTGCCACTGCAAATATATGAGGATCCATGTCTCCCATGTTCTGGCCTGAGTAGGCATGAATGACTGCATCTCCATAGACATGAAGCTCTTTGTATGGATTTACAGCCACTAGTATAATACCTGAAAATGAGGAAACACAGGCAGAGGCTGAGCCACGAGCACAAACGTCCCCACACCTCAACGACAGTCAAAGATGTGTCTCAGAGACAGTACCACAGTAGGTGTAGATGATTCTGGACTCCACAAATCGCACTTTAAGGTTATGCAGGACTGCAGGTTCATGCAGATAGCTGAGGGCGGTGAGGTCATTCTCCCCCACCAAGATGTCAGGGTTGCGGAGTGGAGGGAGCTGTGGCTTTGATGGGTCAACAGGGTAGTAGTGCTCCTGTACAGTTATGTAAAAGAGGCAGGTGAGCTGGTGCTTCTCACCATCATAAAGCAAGTGCAGCAGGATGTAAAAGTTTTATTAGTCACGTTTAATACTTACAGTGCCATCTTCAAGAAGCAGTTCAAGGACATTATCCCCAATGTGAAAATCTCTGATAATCTCTGCTGATTTCCACACATGTTCTGCATCTGATATCCACACTCTGTTGTACTGAGGGAGAAGATACAATAACACAATATTAAAAAATAAAACAATGTAAATAAATAATAAACTGAGGACCTTGAGTTATCATTTAATAGCAAGTTATTATAGTTTATATTCACATGTATATTACCAATTCATAAAGATCTGCATCTAAAAGTTGAGTGTGATTAAAAAGTTGATCATTTACACTTTAAATTTAAGTCCAGCCTCCATATCCTGCAACTCACCTGAGCCCTGACAGTTTCCATATGTTTCTCTAAAACCACATTAAGATCTTACTGTAGGTAATAAAAACATGTCGCTCTCCTCTTACCTCGGTGTACAGCTCCAACAAAGCCATGTTTATGCATTATTGTTTCAACCTTCCTTCACAGTGTATTTACCAGCTGTTGTATCACTGTACTTTCCAGGTTACCAACGAATTTCCCCCGCACCCGTCATAACTCTGCCACAAACACCGGAGTCAAGGCAAACATTACTTCACATGTGCCGGGTGGAATTTTCAAAATAATACTCACCGGGTTTATAATCTCAATTTGAAATTCACTTTAACCAATATTTTACCATTTTTTATTAAATCTTTAAATGTTAACACAAGTGTTTATTTGTCAGGTTCGTTTGTGTTTAAGTTTGGGTATGTATTTTTTACGTTATAGTCTTCATTACATCACTTATTACTTGTATTCTGGTCTAACTCATTTGTGACATTACTATGAATTTCTTTTTATTCTTACATAATAATATATGTGTATATGATCTATATATATATGTATTTATTTATAATCATTTATTTATCTATTTATTCTTTTTTTTCCATTTTTAACTGTAAAATACTGGATACTCTCATCTATTCAGGTATCAGATTCCAATATTCCAATAAAGCCATAACCCGTGATGTGGCGTAATAAGTAGAAATTTAATTATGAGGGGTCATAACCAACAGGCTGAGAATTAGTGCTGTTAAAATGATCCTGTTAAAAAGGTACAAACCTGATGCTTTTATTCTGAAGGTCTCGTCACTCATTCTACAGGTGTGCCTCGTGTCTTCCTGGTTGACTTGTCGCTCACCTGCTGCGGACTTTGACTCCGTGACTCCGCGACTCCGCCCTCCCGTCTTGTGACAGCGGCTCCACACAGTGGGTGAGCAAGTTTGATCAAGGATTCTACCAACAAAAGAAACCGGATGCAGACCTCAGTCAGCCCAACGTGTGTGAACGCACCGCAGCCACGGCTGAGCCCCCTGCTCGTTTTAAAATGATCATATTGAAGTAAATATTTCACCACCTTATACCAACTTTTCCCACAATATCACTGCACCTGCAAAGCTGGGAAGACAGTGGCAATGCCAGTTTCACAGGGAGACTTGTACAAGGAAACACATTAAGAGATTCCTGGTGTGCACAGCTGTGACACTTCACACTGAGAGATTAATCAGTGATGAACTTTTAGGCATTTTCATATGTTAAGCAAATGCAAATACAGAGCAGTCCAGTACATGTAGCCTATACTTCCTAATCCTAGATCCCCAAAGTTTCCCCTGTAAAGCACTTTCAAAAAGAGGAGTTTGGAAATCTTTACATGCAGTCTCACAGCTCTTCTTCCAAATGTGTGAGGGTTAGAGAGCCCATTCCTGTTTAATCATATTTGTTTCTACATCTTATTACATAACTATGACTCAAGCAGTGAGTGTGTCCGTGTCAACTAAGAGAATAATATTAAAACCTAATTAAAATATTTTACATTTTCTTTGGGACTTTTTGATAAACGCACTATGAAAAAGTCACAGCTTGAGGCATCAGATCCATAACACATTTTAAGGAAGTGAACCTCTTTGTGTAGCTTTTTAAGCACTTAAACCATCGTACTGAAAAGCCAGCCTTTAATATGACCAACAACATGAAGACTGGTTAAATATACACTTGAGTCATATCCTGTTCCTTCACCTTGTACTGACATAAATACCATCACCTGATATATTAACGGTTACAGAAATAAAACAGAATTTTATCTTAACACATTTTCAACAAATGCACGTAATATTTTAACATAGCTCATAGTTAGCCTTTGTTTAAAAGATCTGTCTGTGGAGACTCACTGTTAGATACATTTATCTATCCCAACAATTAGACACGTCACTTGCAGATGTTACGATGTGAAAAGTCTTTTGAAACAAGTCCCCAAACACCTGAATGTGAGACAGGTGTGTCAGACAGACTGAAATGTTGTTACCATAATCAAATAAATATTTCAGCAGTGTTTCATGATGTGAAAAGTCACGTTTCCGTGCTTGAGTTTCGGGAAATTGAACCTATTACTTTACAAAATAAAACCAACACCTGTATCAGCGATACATGTAGTGTGGCGTGAGATGACCTTTGAAATGCTTTCTTTGCAGATGCACCATTCATGCAGTTATGAGTCTTTGGCTGTGCAGTGCTGAGAGGTTAATACATAGATGTATGTAAACAATTTATCCTTATTCTGCTGCAGTCCTGCAGTAAACAGTGAGAGAGTGAAAACATACAACACTGGTAGAAGCTTCAGTGAAAAACAGTCTTGGGTGTTTTTACTCTGGTAAACAGATTTAAGTGCAAGAAGTGTCTGGTCTAGATGCGGGCGAGGAAGCCCAGATTGAGGCTAGCAGGGATCTGGATGGCCTCCAGAGCCACAGAGGAAGGTGTGAAGGGGATGGTGACGGAAAAGATCTTCTTGGCATCCATCATCAGAGTGGAGGAATCGACTCTGTCTTTCAAAAGGTCCTGAAATGTGAAATAAAAACAGATTGAGCAGAAAAACATGATAAACAGCCTTAGTGATCACAAGACTAAAGGGCAAATTTATAGGATGGAATGCAATGACTGACAGGACCATGAATTGTACATCACTTGCTGTTTGTCTCGAGGTCTGATCCACAAAAGATATTAGAAATAGATCAGCACAAACATGCCCACAGAGTTTTGCAGCTGAGTTCAATTTGCCCTTATTTTGCTTCTGATTGTAATTATCTATGTGTCAAAGTACAAAAGGTCCTTTTGTTCCAAGAACACAGAGGGCAGAGCAGTGGCAGAGAGAAGAAGAAAACTGAAAATGTTCAGATCATGAGCTACGAGTCCTGACTGAGAGGGGGCAGAGGCAAGGCATCTGATCGTGACAGAGAGAAAATGTGTTTGGGATTTAATATCACTGTCTGTCAGCAGCTATCACCAACTCTCTGAAGATGCAGAGAAATGGGCCAGTTTGCACCAAATGTACCCAGAATCTCTTTTCCATGCATTCCGTGCATGCCAAAGGATGGGACAGTTTTGGGACAAGATTTTTGAGACATTTCCGTACATGTGTAATGAAACTATGGAGTGTATATGCTCCATGTTTCTTGTTACTTGGTTGTTCTAAAAACCTAGTAAAGTAACTGAATGATAACAGTTTGCACCACATGTATTTATATTACCCAGTTTAAATGTGTAATTAGTGCAGGAGCACCAAGATGCTATTTGCCCTACAGCACAGTTAGGGGTGCATTTCACCCTTTGTGGGTGCTTTGAGCATTTAACAGTTTCTTTTTGTCTTATATGTGCAGGTTTAGCAGCTGCAAAAGCCGTGTGAGCCTTTTGTGAATTTGCCCGTGACTGTCAAAGAACCCTGCAATCTCATCCACACCTACAAAACCTCTACTCACTTTAATCATTGTGATGAATGTGGTGGACACTCGCTCTTCAAACTCAACCACCGGAGTGTACAGAGTCAACACTTTCACAATCTGCAAAAAGAAAAGACACAACTATCAAACACTAGCAGCACATCATCATGTACAGAGATTAAAGCTGAGAATTTACTGATGACGGACCTGCACTGTGGTGAGTGCAGAGCACATGTTGCAGATAGCTAGGGCGTCTGCCTGAGTCTTCTTCTTGATCTGCAGGAGCTGCGCAGCCTGTACGAGAGGCTCCAGCGTCTCCTTGGCACCGCAGTCTGCCAGCCCCCTCTCAGCCAGCCACTCCTCCAACTGCCAAACATTGTACCTGAAGCCAGAAGCATTGGACAAACAATTCAGACGGAACCAAGGTACTGTCAAGCAAGGTCCAATCTGACATCTGTTCTGTGACACCAGAGGAAGGTTAATGTTCATGAACAAAGTGCTGCCTGTATGACAGAGAAATTTCTTTACTGCAGTTATTAAAACATGAATGTGGAAAATGTTATTCACTGTCCAAAATCAGGTTGTCCTATCACAGTGTGTGTTCATATGTCTGGGACAAAAATTGGACTAGCTGACCCTTTCCAATGGACAAAAAACGACTAAAATCTGGCTTTTGTCTTTAGTGGGAAAGGTTACAATCATGGATATTTATCAGCTACAGCTCCCACTGGTTCCGATCGGGAATGATGGAAATCCATATTTAAGAAACCTCTGTAAAGGTGCTAATTAAAGTGGTAGAAAAAAGTGTAGCATTTTGTTTTTATTCAGCCTAATTATTTAAAATATTATCCAAGGTTCCTTTAAACAACTGTCTTTTTCTGTCAGTGTCAAATATTAAATGTGACAATAATATGAAAATGTATGATTGTACAAGGTTTTTAACAATCAGATCACTGAGACGTTGCCTGATGTAAGCAAGGACTCAGTCCAGACACACCTCAGTCCACACTTGTCTGCCCCTTCTATTTCATTGCTTGGAGTACAACAACTAACCAGTGATCGTTCTGTGAATTACCTGATCTGCAGGCCTTTACTCCAGGAGCACATGTCCTTCCGCAGCAGCAGGTGGTTGAGTGTGACCGCACAGATGATGTAAAACTGCTGCTTGACCAGCTGTTTTATGAGCTCCATGTCCATCCCGTGCTGATTCATGGTGGTGTGGAGGAGGCTAAGACGCTGCAGCAGGACGTCCACTGTAACAGCCTCATGGAAACTGGTGCTTCTCTTTCTCAGGCCTGTCGGTTTGGACCCCAAAACACCCTGGATCGTCTCTTGCTCCAGCATGCTCGCCACTACAGGAAAAATACATTTTATGTGAGTGTTATAAACACTATTTTCGTTACTATGTATAGTGACATTAGCTCTCCTCACCAATCAGGGGCTGCAGGGTGTCCTCTATGCATTTGATGAGCTGGCGGTAAATTTGAATGGCTAGATCACCAAAAACTTGGTGGTACTCTGACAGTTCAAAGTTGGCCAGGCAGTGCTCGTTCTGCTTAGGAGTGTTGTACTGAATGAAAGCCTACAGTATACAGAGGTTGTACAGACATCCAGGGTTAATTAACAGACACGTGCAGCTGTAAACATAACTCAAAGCTCCTCTGAAGCTTACCTCATCCCCACTGTACTGCTTGAGACAGTGCATGAACCGGCATGTATTGGCCAGCCAGAAGGACACCACTTCAAAATCACCTCCTCTCCTCTATAAAAACAGTATCAAAATTAATTCACAATAAAAGCATCAGTCACTTTCTTTACACACATCAGAGTCACATACTGCACCTTAATGACGCCTTTGATGCTGCTGATGGTGGAATTGAGCAGAGTGCTGAGTCTCTGATCATCATTCACATTGTCTGCATATCGCACGCACATGAAGATGATGTAAGCTGGGAGCCCAGGGGTGAAGCTGACTGCGACACCACGAGGCTTCAGATCTGAAAATATTACAGTATCTTAATGAGGTCATCCAGAGCAGTGGTTTGATCCCTGGTCCCTGCAGTACACATTTCAAAGTATCCATAGACATGATACTGATTACTGTAATTTTATTATGTTTATATGTATAAATTTATAAATGAAATTTAATGGAATGGAATTGAACCGTAAATCGCTGTGTGTGAATGATTATCTGATGAGCAGGTTGCACTCTGCATGGTAGCCTTTGCCATTAGTGTATGAATGTGTGTGAATGGGTGAATGATGCTTGTGCTGTAAAGTGCTATGAGTGATAACTAAGACTGAAAAAAGCGATATATATGTGGAGTTTATTTACCATTGTCGAAATGACCTATCTATGAAAACATTTGCATGCAGTTCTAAAAACACTTCAGAAAATTATTCGCTCCAGCAAAACAGGTTTAACATACCTACGACCAGACTCTTAAGCAGGCGGCTCTCGTCACCCTCCCTGTACTCCAACATGCCCCGATACTCTTTCTCCTTGCGGGTGATATTCACTGCTTTGCCTGGAGTCGTCATCACAGGGGCTTTATTCTTTTGCTGAGTGTTTGCTAAACACAACAGAGACACAATGTAAGAAATGACAGGATTGATACTGTGCTAAAATCATCAGGACAAATGTATTGTGTTAACTAAGGGTGGGCGATGTCACAAAATTTGGTTTCAAGCTGATATCAAGTAAAACAGGGCCAGAAATGCTAATACTGATACAGATACTTTTTATTATTAGCGGCTTATGTATTTTTATGTAGAGGAGAGCAGTGTATCATGATTTATGAGGTGAATAATCAGTCTGCTAAAGTCACAGCTAACAAGGACCAGTTTGAACCTGACCTGTTTTGGTATTGATCCTATTGACGCTAGAATCGATCTTCAAAACAAAAACTTAGTATCTGTAGTATCAATATTTTGGTATCGACCCGCCCACCCTAAAGTGAACACAGTCAGTGCCTGGTGATTACCTTCAAAATCTTCAACTTTTTTCATGTAAAGTTTAAGTTGTTTTTTCAGCTTGCGCATGTTTTTGTCTTGTTGCTCCTGCTGCTCCATGAGCTCCTGAAAGGATGGAAACATACCAGATTAGTGTGAGGACAAAGCAAACTCTCATACAGCTTTAAAGTGTTAATCATAAAACTGTTCAATTAAAACATCTGTTAATAGCAACAAGCAGAGAACTTTTTTGACATGTAGAAACTCTTGAAAAGTCTGAAATCATAAAAATACTTTCCTGACTCTTCTGAAAATGTGCACAAATACAGAGGAAATGAACGCAGAGGCAGACAGGAGGCTCCGTCAGAGTCTGTATACGAATCTAATGCTGAGCATAAATGAGCTTTAACTGTTTTTCATGAAGGAGCTCTGCATTGTGAAAATAATTACATAATAACTGATAAAAGGCTAAATGATCCAGATTGTGATCAGTGAGCAGACCCACCAGGTTCTCATTGGTGAGCCGTGTGATTTCGTGCTTTAGGCTCGCATCGATACGGGCATCTTCAGGCAGGAGGAGGCTCTGGGCCAGCAGCTTCTGCTGTTGCTCCTTTTCAGCCTTCAACTTTTTCACCTCCTCAGCAAGCTTCTTATTCTCCTCATTGTGAACACGCTCCTGCTCCCTCATCTGGCACTCCAGAAGCCTGGAAGGTGGAGGGATAGCACTCAGTTTCATGTGTCATTAACAAGCTTGAATGCATCAACCAAGTACAGAATATTATGTCATCACCTGTTGGTCTCTTTCAAGCCTTCGTAAGCCAGCCACAGCTCTCCATCTTCATTCAGTGTGTGGATTCCAGACCTGAGGAACAGCATCACAAACCTTATATAACACTAACGGTACCACCTGATGGATTTAAACTGGAGTGGGAGCCACATTGTCTTACCTGTCAACGTCTTGAAATGAAGGCATTTCACTTAGCTCTAACTTCACACCTTCACCGAGCGCAGAGTCCTAGAGGTCGGTTCACATGGGATAAATTATATCAGGTGTTGTCAGATGCACTAAATTCTAAATACTGACTAAAAAATAAAGAATTTAATAAATGTAAGAACATAATTCACTTTCTCACCTTATGCTTCAGAGCCTCTTGGCGGACCATATGCGACCGAAGGAGCAGCACTTCCTCTTTTCGCATCTCCAGCTCCTCATTGGAAGAATCGAGCTGATCCAGCAGTATGTTGTAGGGCAGAGAGCCAGGGGCAGGGGGCGCCAGTTCATTACTCTCATTAGTCAGAGACTTCCGCAGTTCATTTAGATCCTGCTTCAGCTTCTTGTTCTCAGACTCCAGTTCTTGCCGCTGCATTAAAGTGGGATTAGACAAGTTTTTTGCTTTAACTTATTATTTTATGTAACTGCTGATGCACAGAGTAATGGCTATAGAATACTGAATAACAATGGTTCACTATAAGTGTCGCTTTCACTATGCCATTCTGTCTGCCTTTCGTATGATCTACCAGGAAAATTAAGTGTTGATTTGCAGCACAAAGGAACAACATTAACCACTGTAAATCCTGGTAGCTATCCCCAGTTACCAAACAGTATCAAAGTATGTAGAAAGTCCACATAGCTGTGTAATAAGTTTGCCTGTCTATTACATTACAGGTCTGTTTGCTTTGTACTAATGATAGTTTACCTAAGTGACGTCATCGGAGTTGCTGTATTAACGAGCTGGAATACGAGCCTTAGTTTCATTTTCACTGATTGTGGTTGATATTAAGACGACGGTGTTACTCCTCTGCAATGTTTTCACCCTTCACCCATACTATCTTTGTGTACTGCAGAGTGTAAATGCTTACAGGTGGCTGTGTTGATATTTATAATTGAATCCCAGACATTAGTTTAATTATTTGCTAGGCAAGCAACCCTGATGTCTTTGCAACAGCAGCACTAACAATAACACTAAAGTTGTTGGTTTCCACTTAAATAAATTTAGAGAAACACAAAAAAATCAAACATTGACAAATAATTTTTGTCTCTATTCACCATCAGTAATTCAATACTAATATCAGTTATAATAAAAACTGTTTTAAGGTATATTAATAAGACATTTTTTTTGTGGACATCTCCTTTTTTGGATGTTGGATGAGACTTTGCCTTGATCCCAAATGTACCTGACAAAGTCATACAGAAAACAAAGTTCACGTCCTCAAAAGCTCCCTCACAGTAGCTTGATGATTTTAGCATGTTCACTTCTGATGGCATATCCATTGAAACGGTGCCCACATACAAGTACTTGGGTATATAGATAGATGACAAGCTTTCATTTAATGTACAATTGCTACTCTAGTTATGAAGCTTAACATGAAGGTTTTGGCTTTTATTTTGGAAATAAAGTTTGTTTTACATTCAGCGCTAAGAAAAAACTGTGACTGATTACAGTGACATTTTGTATTTGTATGCAACCTCCTTCATTTTATGTAGTATTGATTCAGTATACCATGCATCTCTACGTTTTATTACAAATGCAAAGTCCCTTACTCATCACAGCATTGTTTATGACTGGTGGGTTGGACGTTACTGACCACTCGCACACAACAGCACTGGTATGTTTTTTATCTATAAAGTCATACTGGGCAAATTTCCAGCCTACCTCTGGACCTTTCTGTGTGTCAGCTCTGGTAGTTACCAGTTATACTCCTCCAAGTTGGTGCTTTATAATGTACCCTGGGTTTTAATAGATCTGGGGAAAACTGCATTTTCCTACTGTGCACCATGGACATGGAACAATCTTCAAAAAGATCTAAAATTAGAAACACTTTTATCCACTGATGAAGTTAGTCACAAAGAATGTGCTGAAAGGCATGTGCTTGTTTTTCTTGAGAGGCCACTGTGTTTGAATAGTTGTTGTTTTATTGTGGATTTTTGTATCATATGTTGTATTTGTTGCATTTTAGTGTATGTGATTGGCTGCTACCTTGTCCAGGTCTCTCGTGTAAAGGAGATTTTCAATCTCAATGGGATAATAAAAGTAAATAAATAAATACCTTCAGTGTTTCCAAGTCCAGTTCTGCTCTGCCAGCTGTTCTCTGCTTCTCCACCTCCTTTTAGCAAAAGTATAAACATTAAGTTAATACCAACCATTTAACTACAAATATCAACCACAACATAACTAATAGCTTGTTGATACAAAACTCTTTTGTCTGTTTAGTAATGTTAAAGACCAATATTGGTGTTTCAGTCCATACTTTTGCCTTTTCCTGTTGGGCTTCTTCTTTCTTATCTAGCTGCTGCAGCAGTGAATGTTTGTCCTGCTCCAGTTCCTTCACTCTCCTCTGGAGCTTCAGGAGGACTGGCAGGTCCACCGTCGCCTGGGTCTCATCCTAACACAACAGAGCAGGCATCGGCTGATAAATCTCTTCACAAACTAACTAGAATGCTGCACTAATAGGATTATTACACAGACAAGGCCAGAAGAAAATCTTCCCATAGCTGTTCTGAGGAATGAGTGTCCAGTGTTTTCTAACCAAAAACGACTCTTCACAGTGGTTGTATTATCACCAGCATTGTAGATGACACCAATTTTTACCATGAAAACAAGAATACCTTGTAACTGACCATTTACACCACACAGCTGCTATTCTTCGTCAATATAGAAAATACAAATGTTTTACAGCTACCTTTAACAATTAAGGGGGAGTGAGTATTTCATTCTCAAAAAAGATGCATTTTGGGCTACTTCTGTATAAGTACTACTTTCAGGCTGTTTTGGTACTGCACCACGAGTAGGGTTGGGTAACGAACTCAGTGCTTTAAAGGGTACTAACCAATTTACATCAGTACTACAGAGTGCAGATTCACAACAAATCAATCAATCTCAAATTTCACTAACTGAGAGCTCGTCTAGGTGAGTAAGACAGAGAAGACTACATCACCCCCAGTGCTTGTTCAATTCAAAGTGAGTCAGGGCAGTAGCGACCTGAAAGTGGACGAAAATGTGGTTACACCTTTCAAAACTCGACACAGACAACACTCAATGCTATATTTGTATTGAGCCCAACTTTAGTTTCAGTTTCAGGCCTGCTCCAAATAACACAAACTGCCTTTTGTTTGAGTGTGTTAGCTCAGTGTAACATATAAATTTAAGAACATTAATATTGTATTAAAACATGAGTTTCATTTGGTCCTTTATGGACAGTTTGGGTTGTTGTCTGTGTGTGTGTGTGTGTGTGTGTGTGTGTGTGTGTGTGTGTGTTTGTCTTTCCCCAACACCACTTTGCATTCTCATGCTATACCCTGGTGACAGACTGTGACAGGCTGTAGGTTGTAAAGACAGATTTGACAGGGGAGAGGAAGGTAGGAAGGGGTTTTCTTTTGTGTGGTGTGTAAAATGTTCTAAATAAATAATGTTAAAATCAAGGAGTCTGAACTTATTTTTTACAACTGGAATAATTATTTTTTATTACAGAGAGGCTCAAGAGCTGCAAAAAGCTACTGTTGGGTACAAGTGCTGGTTTAAATGTGAACGGTACCCAACCCTAACCAGTATGTTGTGTAGTTTCCAACAGTACCTCTGTTTGTATGGAGCTGTTGTCTCCCTCACTACTGCCTAAGCTCTGACTGAACTCAGATGAGTTGCTGCTGTAGTTGGAGTCCGTCCTCTTGTGACCAGATTTGCTTGAACTCTGGTTAGGGGTGAGACAAAAAAACATGTTGTAGAGGTGATAAGTAGCCAGACATAAACCTGTTTCATCATGATAAGCATTTTTCTAATGTCACAAATAATTTGTTCACAGACGCCCCGTTGTTACATGTTTGTATAGGCAACTGGCTTCTGTGTCTCTGTACGCTACAGAACTACTGAACTGATTCTGGTTTGTGGCACAGTCTTGAAATTCCCATGTTGTTAAAAGCCAATGCTCAAGATGTATCAAATGACAACTACTGTTGCAATGAATGTGAACACCATGAAGCTAAATTAAATGTTCCTCACAATGCTGACATTCATCTCCTCCTTCAGGTCTCTGTGCCGCTCCTCCAGATGCAGGTGCTCACTCAGCAGGCTTTGGTAGCGAGAGCGCTCTTCAGTTAAGTCCTTCTCCAGCTGTTTTGCATTCTCAATGGTTTTAATATCTGAGACAAAACAGTTTTGTTTTATTATTCATTCCTCATGCAGCCATTACTTAAAGGTCTTGTGTGTAGGATTTAGTGGCATCTCGTTGTGAGGCTGCAGATTGCAACTAATTGGAACTTCTCCTGTGTGCCAAGCGTAAAGAAGAGCTAGGGTGGCCGATGCAAAAACAGGAATGGCCCTATCTAGAGCCAGTGTTTGGTTTACTCTGGGCTACTGTAAAGCAACATGGTGAATTCTGTGAAAGAGGCTCTGCTCTGTATGTAGAAATCAATGGCTCATTCAAAGGTAATGTGAACACAATTCTTATTTTCAGGTGATTATACACTCAAGAAAACATACTTATTATACTATATTCTTTTCTGCCACTATATTCCCTTAAATCCTACAAACTGGACCTTTAAAGACTGTGAATATTATAAATGAACTGCTCAGTACCTGTTAGGTGATCGGCTTGTTCCAGGATTAGTTTGTTCAGTTCATCTTTCTCACTGTTCAGCAAGCTGTTCTTCATATTAAGTTCTTCTACCACCTGATAAAGAAAGGAGGCAAAACCATGTAATCTTAGTCTTTTTCTTATTCATTATAGCTTCTGAGGTTCTAGGAACTGACAAAACTGGAGCAAAATAGGTGAATTAAATGCCCAAAGGGCCAAAATGACAAGTTCATATTTTACATTTCATTCTGTCCTTTTGTAATTCAGATGTTTCCATTCTGTCCAGAAGATTTTGGACAAACAATCTTAAAAATTATAAAACAAATGAGCAGGCAGCTTAAAGAAGCAGAAAATCATGGGATCACACATCTAGGGGGAGAAGCAAATGCCCGGCCCACATAAACATACTCAGATAAGACAAAACTAAACAGCCCACTAATTCAGGAAAACTCAATTTGAGGATGAAAGATAAGTTAATTGGTGACTTGAACACTGAGGAAAATAAACAAAATGCTGATGTATGACCTTATGTGCAAAAAAACAGTGTTGGCTCCAATATGATTTAAACCAATGTCATTAAAAGGTGCAAATGTATCTTGCCCGTCAGTCAAGTTGGATAAATCTAGATGAAGTAGACCTACCTGTTTTGTCTGCTCCTTGTAGACTCTCGTCTGCTCTTCCAGGTCCTCTTTCTCTCTGCGGGTGTTGTCCAGCTCATGCTGAAGGAAAGAGAGCTGCTCCAGCAGCGAGGGAAGTGTTGCTGCCTTGGCTCTGGTCTCCTGCTCTGATTTCCGTAGATTTTCGATCTCTCTGTTCTGTTTCTCTCTCTCAGTAGACTGAGTCTTCTCCACAAGATTCAGCCTCTCACTGAGCTCTCTGTTTTCTTTATGCTGCAGGGGGGGGAACACACGCACGCGGTGCATGTGATAAGACAACTCCCAATGACCCAATATTTTTCCAGGAACAGTTTCATTTTTTCAGATTCCAGACCAAACAACTACTTAACACAGACAAAACTAGATGCTCATACTCACCTGCTCATTTATCTTGTGCTGCAACTGTAGAATCTTGTTCTCCATGCCGATGTTGAGCTTCTTGAAGTGCTCCACAGAGCGGGCCTCCACTTTCAGCTTCTTTAATTCCCTCTTGGCCTTCATGCGACGTACACAGCTCTGCAGCAGGACGATGGCTGCCAGGGTGCGTCTGTAATGCTGTCTGGCCAGCAAGCCTCTCACCCATTTCTGGATGACAATAGCTTTCTGCTCAAACATCAACTGTGAAAAAAGACAAATATTTAAGTTAAAGTTAAGACAGGTTTATGAGTGGAATGATAATGACAACACTTGCAACAAGTGAATGCAAGAGGCGAGGTGAAAATCCAGCAGCCGGGTGTAAAACATTTTGGATTCTCTCTTTAACTTGATGGTAAGATTAAGCCTACGTGAAAAGTGCTAACGCATTTTTATCAAGTAAACTGCATTACCATCGTGTGTTTCAGTCTCACATACCTGTTGCCAGTCCATTCACAGTGTTAAACAAAAACATTTAACATTTGTCCCAGTTTACTTCCTGTTGCACTGTATGTGAATGACATCAGCTAAATTCCCATTTATGTTAAAAGTGTTAACAAGGTCAACAAGGTCAGTATGAATATTGTCAGCCTCTATTCATATGACTTAATGATTAAGACTCCTACACAGCGATCAAGGTTTAGGAAGTGCAAAACAATCTGGTGTACTCTGTGTGCTGCCGCTACAAGCCTTTGCTGCCTCAACAATGTTACTAACGGAACCTGGCACATCTGTGCTTCCTTTGTGCTGGAAACTTCTCCATATTATATTAATGAGGCATCAATTCCTGTTTTCTTTGTGGCACCCATTAAATCCAGTTTGGTCATTGTAATATTCAACTATCAGGTTCCTCTATTGGTTGAGCTTAAACAAACTCAAAAATACTCAACAGGCAAGCGAAAGGTCAAGGCCAATGCTGATATTGCCACCATGTTGATGAGTTCAAAATCTTCAAGTACAAGAGACCTTACAAGTGTGGAGTTATAACTTATCCAATGGCATTACCTTATGGTACTGCTTTCTAGCCATGTAAGCCCTCAAGCAGCACTGAATAGTGATAGCTGCAGAGCGCTGCTGCTGGAAGTGTCTCCTGGCCGCCCACATACGCACGTTCTTCTGAATGAGAACAGCTGCTCTGGTTCTTCGCAGAAACTTGACATAGCTGACAGGAGAAAAACAATCATGGAAGAAATTTGCTGGATCAGCTACAAGTTGTTTTATCTGTCAACTTCTTATTCTGCTGTTGTTTCACGTCTCCACTCACCAGCGTGCCTGGTGACCCCGTACGTGTCTCTGTATGGTGATGGCAGATTCCCTCATCCTCAGGTACTTCTTGCGAGCCAGCCAGCAGCGGATGGTCTTCTGGATGCGGACACAAGCCATACGCAGCTTGTCTGAACGCAGCTTCTCCAGGTAAGCCACCTGACCAGCCCTGAAGAAGATCTTGCTTTTGCCAAACTGATACTTATCCTCATCCTAGGAGCCACATTGAATATACATGAGCAAATATAATATGTAATATTTCAGTGGGTCTGTGAATGTTAAATCTGTTTTGTTACTGACATTATGAGGATGCTTTCATACAGTTCAGACATACCTTTACAAGTTTTTCCAGAAGATTTTTGCAGGTTTGCTTTCTGTCAGAGAGCACATCCTTCTGCTTCATAAGGACCCGATAACGACAGAAGAATTCCTGATAGGTCCATCTGCAATATTCATGTAAATAAGACAAGTTGGATATATAGGTCTGCGTCCTCTAAACATACAAACTTTCCATGGCCCTGTGCTCTGTACCAGGTGCTGTTGTTGATATGCTACCTAGATGGGAAGCCTGCTGCGGAGATCCGGATTGTTTCCAGGATGCCACATGCTCGAAGCTGTTGCACTGCCCTCACAGGATCCAATCTGAATGAAAGATAAGAACATTCATAAAAACACCCGCCACAAAAATGAGTGTGCTACTCTTTCATCTGTCCTAGTTGCAGATAATCTAAGTGTTAAATCTTTCTCACGTGAATGGTGATTTAAAGTCATTTGGTTTGATGCAGCGGACGTAGTGAGGAGTTGTAGCGTTTAGTGTGTCCATCAGCAAATGTAGAGACTGTCGAAACTGAGAAAAAGACAACAATAAATCCTTGATGAGTAAATATGGAAGTACATGAAAGGCAAAAAAAATGCTTGAACTTTAGTTTAAACATGCTTTATCAGATTTTTGTATGACAATCATTTAGGGGTGATCCAGCCATACATTTTTAGTAGTTCTTTCCTTAGTGGGGATGTTTCTAACAACTTATATACCTGATGTTTAAACAGAAGTGGAAAACTTAGACTAGTCAACTAGTCTTAAAGTAAGAAAACTCTCAGAAAACAGTCAAAATTGAGCATATATTATTAGGGCCATTTGAAATTGTTAATCACATTTTTTAATGTCCAAATTGTATTTTAAATACTGCTGAAATATGTGGCACTTTCATGAACACTGTACTTTAGTTTACTGTATTTTAAAAGTTAACAAATAACACTTATTGAAAACAATATTCTTTAGCAAAATAACTCTTTGGGACGTGTGATTTTTACAGTAGCATTTTCATTGGGCGAGTGCAATCACATAAAATTCTAATAAAAAGCTTAATCGACAAATATTTCTGGTACCAACTAGTGAGTGTGGCAACATTTAATCAACTAGTCAACTAATCATGTACTATCTTAAAGTCAGTTAAATCTAACCAGAGGAAGCAATTAAATTAAATATAATTTTCAGTAACTTCTCCAGAAAATAGTTTTTATGTGTGGCTTTTTGCCTTTATTGGATAGGATATTCCAAGTGTGAAAGGGGGAGAGAGATGGGGAATGACATTCAACAAAGGGCAGCAGGCTGGACAAAGACAATGCCTTCATATGTGGCCTACATAAAATAGTTCTTAATCATGCATTTCTCCCACACCACCAATGTCATGTTGCCTGCTCTTTATGCTCTCACCTGAAATCCCACAGTCTTCTTATTATCCCTCTGAGTCGGACCGGCTCTTCCAGTGACACTGCTACGCTTGTTTGTAGAACTTGTTGCCTTCTCATCATCCTCAAACAGCTTCACCAGCCAGTCGACCTAACGATTATTTTTCCAGATATCGAAGCGACAAAATGCAAAGTTATTGCTGAACAGCAGATGGCAGTGTTTTCAATCTGACATTCAAAAGTGGGTGGATTTCCTCCAATGGTTGTGGTTGAACAATTCTAGGGTGTGTGCACAGGGACTTGCAACACACAAATATACTTAAAATAATATGCTCCTAGTTGAGGAGGCATTGACACTGAACTGCTGTTACCTCCTTAAACTGACTAATTAAAAAGTACAAATATTATGAACCATTTATAAAGCATTTCACCTTGCTCTTTTTCAACACATTTATCTGCTCCTCATTGACTGTGTCCTTGTTTTTCTCCAGGAAACCCTCACACTGGTACTCCACCTAGGCACAAAGGACCAGGTCACACAGTGTTCTTTGACTGGAAAAGTAAAGAGCCTGAGGGAGACTGAATTAGTACTGAGCTAATAAAAAAAAAACATCAAACATCTGTGGTGCAAGCATACAATTTTGACTTTGCAGTCCAAGTGAGGACAATTTCACACTCAATGCTTGTGGTGCTCTTCGTTAGAAGACATGAGTCACACATCTGCTGACCACTGAGATGCAGCATGAGACATACAGTCATGTTTTACCTTGTCTGCAAAGTGGAGGATGATGAAAGCTCTATTTGATAACCTGGGTTTATCAAAGTGAGCGTTCTGCTTCAGGAGGGTGTTGTACAGTTTCTGGGCCCATGTGTCGTCAGAGCCTTTGGGCATCTATGGAAACAGGAAGCGCTGACACATCAGTTATTCATGGAATTACTCATAACCTCCAAACATAGCACGGTGGTGATTCCTCCAGTGGAAAGTAACTGAAAAGAAAAAAGTAAAACTGCATTTTACCTTGCACTCCTCATCCAGAAGGTCCAGAACACCCAGCTTGGCCTCAATGAGATCAATACAAGGCTGGTTGTCATCAAAGTCAATCAATGTCCAGGGGATCTCTCTTTCATGTACTCCTCTTGCTCCAGTTTGAAGACATGCTGGGGGGGGGGGGGGGGGGGGGGGGGGTGACAGCTGAAAATGACTTAAACGTACATTTTAACTACAAAATAAACACACTGAGCAAGACAGACACATACCAGGTTGAACTGTTGTTGAAGCTTCTCGTTGGCGTAATTGATGCAAAACTGTTCAAAGCTGTTGATTTCAAATGTTTCAAACCTGAGGAAAAATACATGTTTAAAGTAAAACATGACTGATCATCCAGGGTACATGAATGAACAATGAAATGAAAACTTACCCATAAATATCAAGCACACCAATGAAGGAATGTTGTTTTGCTGTAGACTTTAAGGCAATGTTAATACTGCCCACAATCCAGCTGAAGAGCCTGGCGTAGATGTGTTTGGCTAGAGCATCTCGGCCATTGATCGCATTCATTTTGGAGACTGACTTGACGAAAGTCTCTGTGGTCGTCTGGAGTTTCCTGTGACATAACCAGTGGGCCATTTCTTCACAGGGCACCCCCATCAGCTCACAGAACACCATCAGGTGGGCATTGTCTGGCTGGAAACACATTAAAGGAGTTCTTCACCAAAAAAATGACCATTTGTATATTAATTAATAAGTCTTGCAGTGTTACCTTAAATTTGTAATAAGAAGTTTGTTTTTCTCACATGCCTTCAAGGAAAATGGCAAACATATTGATTCATTGATTCACATAACTCATGTAGTATAATCCAAGTCTCATTTATCCAATTACAGTCACATGCTCAGTATTTCCCAAACACGTGCTTTTTCACTAAAAACCCTTAACATTTAAAACTGAACTGAATTTGACACTTATCTATGCGCTCATCAAAGCCAGAGAAAATGTACTGAGCATAAAGCTGGATAAATGCAAATTGGATTATACTGCAGGAACTGTGTGAGAGTTTGCAAACAGATGTTCTGATACTGTTCTGCTGTTGTTAAACATGGTCCCCAATTAATCAATAAATCAATATCTTTGCCGTTTTCCGTGAAGGACACGCGAGAAAAACAAATTCTTCACAAATTAAAGGTAACACAGCATGACTAACTGGTTCACAAACAGTCATTTAAGTCCTTTCACAATAATGACTGAACAGGTACAGATCTGTGTTTCAGTGTTTACCGAGATGCTGCTTTTGTCTGCTGACTGCTCTTTCACCTCCACGTTGCTAAGATGGAGAATGGCTGCCAGAATTTGGTAAATTGCCATTTGATCACTTTCACTGATTCCTACAATGACAACAGAACAATAAAATTAGAAATAATGATCAATCATGTCAACCAGAGACAGAAAATATATATTTAAAGTGCCGTCCATTCAACATGTTGAAAATACAAAACTTACTCACCTAACAGTGAGAAGGCCCTCCTGGTATTGCACATGTCTTTGGCATCATCCACACCATCTATGACTGGGCTCTGACCCTGGTTAGTACAGTGGAAGTCATCTGCGCAACCTTTAAACATTAATCAGTCATATAAACTATTGTTGTTCTAGATAGACTATATAGATCTGTTTGTTTTTTGTTTTAAAATCCTGCTAAAAAGACAACTTATGTTGGTGACTCTCATACCTAACTTGAAGGCTTTGAACTCTGGTAAATGTGAAGAGGCACACAGCTGGTAGAATATATGGTAATTCCTTTCTTCAGGGGCCTACAAGTAGAGCAAAGAGACACACAATGTAAACAAAGTAAATTACACAAAGCTCTCTGCAAGCACATTGCTTAAACTGATAGTATACATTAGTATAAAATAGTTCACAGTTGCTTAAAAAACCCAATATGTTGTTATCCTCCTGAGTCAAGGGCCAGGCAGGCTAAACTATGTGTTATGTTGTTTGTTAATATGTTGCTAAGATACACATGTTACATTTTACATGCACTTGAGTGTTTTAAATCCATTAACTGTGAGCAGAAACATAGATTATAGAAAGATACGGAGAGCTGACCACATTCTGACACTGAGTCACACACACAGACATGTGAGTTCAAATCATAGCAGTGAAATTTACCTGAAACACAACTCTAGACTTTTCCAGTAAGTAGGTCCTCATGTTAGCTCCAATAATACAATGCCTCTTATCGAACCCAATCTCAATGTACTTCCCAAAGCGACTGCTGTTGTCATTCCGTGTTGTCTTGGCATTCCCAAGAGCCTGGAAGAAACACATAAAAGGCTCTCAGTAACCTTTGTCATTTTATGCTTCATCTTATTTTCCTGCAGTGTTAAATGTTACCTCCATGATGGGGTTGGAGGCGAGGACTCTCTCCTCGACGTTGGCCTCACCAGAGGAGCAGCTGACAGTGGCAAAGTAACGCATTGCATACTTAGCAGAGACAGTTTTGCCAGCTCCCGACTCTCCACTCACTATGATGGACTGGTTTCTTTCATCTCTGTGTGAAAATATGTGATGACATGAAGCTGAGTATCATTTTATAATACCTTTTTTTTTTTTTTTTTTTTTAACTTCATTCAATACCTGTCATGAGAATAAAAGTGTCCAGTTGTGTAAAATACCTACACCACTCCTCTCTATCCAGATGATTTCTACAAATATACATTTTGAAAATGTTCAAATTATTAAAATATTGTTGAATATATATCAAACAACACCAACAAATACTTTGCGCTCAACTTCTGCAGCAGTGGGCCAATCACACAACATTAAAATGAGGAATGGGGTGATGAGTTAAAAGCAAAACCATACAAATAGTCATTTCTAGATCTGGGCACAAAAAGGGTTGAATGCAGGTATCACTTGACAGGAAAACTTCCAATTCTAATTAGCACTATTATTTTGGTCGATACCTTGAACGTATCTAATACCAATACCCAGTCCTGGATGACATACAACCCAAATATCAGCTGAAATAAATAAACAGTACAAGCATAAAAGGAAAGTAACATTTGATTGGCTCTGAAATGCGAAATTAAATGTATTGTGAAGTTACCACACCTGGCCATTTGTTTGTATGCTTCCTCTGCCACTGCAAATATATGGGGGTCCATGTCTCCCATGTTCTGCCCACTGTAGGCATTGATGATGTCAGCTTCATAGATGGGCAGGCTCTCATAAGGGTTGATGGCAACCAGGACAATTCCTAAATACCACAAGGGGAAAAAAAACTCAATTCAACTCTATTTAAATAGCATAAACATAAGTTATCTGACATGGATTTAGATTAATGAACAGTGAGCCCTAACTGGAGTCATGGACTCACAGTGTGTGTTCCTTTAAGAGGAGCCCGCACCACAATAATCAGCATGATGTACTGCAGATTATATCAGAGCGTACAGTGAGCAGGGCTCCAAAGTCTGCAGTGACAGTGATAGTGCGAGTCAAAGGGGATGAAGCTCATTACCGCAGTACGTGTAAATCAACTTGGAGTCGATAAAGCGCACTTTAAGGTTGTGTAGCACTGCAGGCTCGTGGAGGTAGCTGAGAGATGTGAGGTCATTTTCTCCCACCAGGATGTTAGGGTTTCTTAGTGGAGGCAGGTCGTTGGTTCGGGGGTCTATCTTGTGTTCCACCTCCTAAAGACACAAGAAGTTAGCCATGAGACTAAAGACAGTAGCTTTTAATTTAGAAAAACTGCAAAATCTGTCAGGACAACCTGTGGAAATAAGACAACAAAGTAAAATAGGTAGCATCAGTACTTTGTGTGAAAGCTAACTAGCAACCACTGTGCTTGGCTTCTTCATGTTCACTCATGATAATGCTTTGGCCTTATTTCCATACCTGACTACATGCCCAAACTTGACATCACAGCTGCAGGTACCAACAGCGCTGAGAGAAAAACTTACTGTTTATAAGTTTTCATCAATTATTCCACCTATTAAACACCCGAAGCATTACACGGGCTTCTTATATTCAACGTTTTCGCAGAGTTGAACACAGAGGCTCAAGGTGTTTGTCTTGTCTGGGAATCTATGTGCATTTACCAAACACCACAGCTGCCTCAAATAATCCCACAGCACACACAGATTTATGAGGCTCCATTGCCAGTGTTCTTGCACAGAAATATGTGCATGGCTCTCTGACAGAACATCACACACCCATTTCCACCTCAGTGCATCTATCTCCCTGTGTGTGTGTGTGTGTGTGTGTGGCATTTGCCTGTCTCACCGTGCCATCATCCAGCTGCAGAGTCAGCTTCAGGTCGCCAGGGGTGTAGTCTTTGATAAGCTCTGCTGACTTCCACACGTCTGTTGCATCTGGCAGCCATACACGGGCATACTGATGGACACGGGGGGGAAACCGGGTCAGAGCAACTCAACCACTGCACTTACAGTAGCACAGTGTTGTACAGTAAAAGTACAGCAGGGACATGCCACGGGAAAATGGCAGGGTAGCTAACTTGAAGTCAGCAGACAGCAGTCATGCGTATAATGTGGATGGATACGGAGCATGTTAAGTGGCTGACACATTAAAAAGCAATAAAATAAGATTTAATAAAACCTATAATTGTTCTGTAAACACCTCTAAGTGACAATTTCTGACTGATACATTTAACGCTAAATAAACTAGCATAACTTTCGCTACAGGAAGTTACGCTGAATGAGTTGGACAACCGTCACAGTCTACCTTCATCCGGTAAGCCTACCTTGGCGTAAAGTTCAGACGCTGCCATGTTTTAAAAGTCGCTCGAGGAGCCTTCAGAAAGTTTCTCTGCCCGCAGAGAGACGCTCAAACATTTTTAATAACCTCCAGAGTGGAAGAGGGAAACTTTTCCGAGCTGCTCCGTGTCCAGGGCTCAGTCTCTCAGCTGGGAGGAGAGTTCAACTGCTCCTCCAACAGTTGTCAGTCAGCTGCGCGTGCCCCGACACGTTCTGCTCTCGTGCGTCTTGTGTGCCTCCCAGCGGCCAACGCGCTCGCGACAGCTACAGCCACCTGAGGAGAGGATGAGGTGTCCGCGTGCCTGACATGATACAACCACTGGATACAACATGTGCATTATTCATACAGACGGGTTGAAAATCACACCACCAGACGAGACTGATTATGATGTTACTGTGGTCAGAATGTATGTGGATCATTTTACCCAAAATTAATATTAAAAGGGACAAAGGTCACAGCCATGGAGTCAACATCGGAGCATCTGGGGGTCAGCAAATAAATAAATAAATAATAATAATAATGATAATAAATACATACATAAATAACAACAATAAAAAATAAGAAAATTAAATAAAAAAAAAAAGAATATTCCTAATTTAAAAATGGTGCCATTAGCTACAAATGTCCTCAAAAAGGCAAACCCACCTGTCTTGATTTAATTTCTTATTTTTATGTTTTTTTAAATAGTCAGTAGCTATATAAAACAAAATTATAAGCTTTTTTTCTGCATAAGCTTTAGAATCTATAAATAAAATATAAAAAATAGGCTGTAGCCATTGAGTCAAGACTGCGGGGGATCAAATCTGCTAAGGTGTCTGGGGTCAGCGAAAAATAAGAAATAAAAAAATTAAATTTAAAAAATAAAATAAAACTAAGAATCTTCCTAATTTAAAAATGGTGCCATTAGATAAATATGTCTTCAAAAAGGCAAACCCACCTATGTAAAGATTTACTTTTTTTTATTTTTTTAAATAGTCAGTAGCTATCTAAAACAAAATTATATGATTTTCTACATAAGCTATAAAAATCTATTAATAACCTATGAAAACCAGTCCATAGCCATGGAGTCAACACTGATCAAATCTGCATGGGGCGTCTGAGGGGTCAGCAAAAAATTAAAAACTAGAAAATAAAAAATTTAAAAAAAAATACTAGAAAAATAAAAATTAAATAAAATAAAAAAATCTGGATATTATTGCAGTTATCATAAGCAAGCACAGCTGGGGAATCTGGGGGTCAGCAAAAATAAATAAAAATAAATATATAAATAAACACGATAAAGTAAAATAAAATGAAAATTCTAGAAGCCAATTCCAAAGACATTATATTATTTATCATAAGCACATACAGCTACATAGTACACTCTATATCAATATGCCAGATATGTACATGCAAAACTGCAGTATGCCCTAATACTAGAACCCCTACAGGGGAATAAATATAGACGGTGTGGTTGCACTGGCGCCCATGAGGTGAAGGGGCCCATAGAAAGCGTGGGCCCTTGCAAGTGATTCAGATTGCCACCTTGAATAAACCTGTGTTCAAAGAGGAATGATGATAAAATAATGTTCACAATATAAAATGATGCCATTAGATCTATATGCCCTCAAAAAGGCATATGCAAATGATTTACTTTTTCATTTCTATTTTTTTTAAATAGTCAGTAGCTATCTAATACAAAATTATATGCTTTCTCTGCATACGCTAGAAAGTCTATAAATTAACTATAAAAACTCTTCAAATAAATGATTAATTTCTTACTTTCTTTGTTATTTTTGTCAGACATGCAGCAGTGATTGCTGGGTAACATGTATGTTAATGTAAATGTTAACTGTAACTAATGTACTTTCACTCATCCTTATTAAACATCACAATTTCTTTCATCATGACAACCAGTCCAGAACAAATCAATATTGCTATCTAAAACCTGGGCTGTAACTGAGCAATAACACAATATGCATTTATCTTACTTATCAAACTGTGACGTGGATGAAGGCAAAATTCTTAGAGTCCTTCAACATAATTAGATTCATCTTAGGAATTCAGTTATTGAATTAATTTAATTTAATTTCAAATGGAGTACAAAAAACACTTCTCATTTTCATATTGCAGTTTCATAATATCAGTTTGTCATTTCAGGGTCCACTTGTTCTTTTTACATTTAATCATAGTGTGGTTATTCTGAGTACTTTTGTCCACTTTCAATTTGAAATACTGGGTAAAATTACCCTCCTCTCCCTCTCTCTTCCTAACTGGCTAAGGCCCTGCTCAAGTATCATTTAACAGACTGCGTTTTTGAGGAACTGACCTTTATGAACATCCATTTGTGAAACTTAATACACTATTTGCTCCATTTCAGATGAAACCATCGATACCTACACTTAAGTATTTCTGGCAGCTTTTAATTGGTACAGTAAGGCTTTATGAGAGAATTGGAAAAAATGAATAAATGTTCCAGTAAATAATGGCTAAAATGATGAAAATACATGAATATAGGATTCTTACAATTCCCTGGATTTTATTATTTTACACTACACCCACCAATGGATGGAGGCATATCTTCATCCTTTTAGGCTAGGTATTCTTCTATGACATACATATAAACTAGGCTTTTTGGTTTCAGTAGGTTTAGTAACATGTGAGTGGAAAAAAATAAATGTGAGGACACATTAATTGAATAAGTGTACTTATAGATATTATGCAAAACTATTTTATTTACAAAACAAATGGCACACTGTGACTGCACAGTAAATGCACATGCACACTCCAGACATGTCATGGGAGTTTCTTTCCATAAAATCCTACGTGATTCCAGTCAGACAGTGACAGACATTTCAGGCAAAATTCATAACTAAGATTCTCACTGAGGGAGCAAATATTGCTCAAGAGGAACAACAGTTCATTACTTTTAAGGCCATTTTAGATGTCAGGGTGAAATGGAGACCAGCAGTAAGTACTTGCAAACCAATGTCACTAAAATGAATTAAAATACAACTGGTTACAAAGTGTGTGTGTGGTCTAATCTCCAGTACTTTGAAAGCACAGAATCAAACAGCTTCACAGAGAGGGGAAGGGAAACAAACAATCGAGGATTAGAAAACAAGAGAAGCAATATTACATCACTTTTCACTATTTAAACAAACATGCCTCCATTTGTGAAATTGCATACTAAAAACCGTTTCAAAGGCATATCCGTAAATTACACTTCAACTTCTCACATGCACCGATGCAAACTGTCTGTGGTCATAACTTGTCAGCTTTTTGCCTCTACAAAAATCAGATTCTCCGTGCAGGCTCCTTTTTTAACAGGCTACTTATATGGAGGCATATATCCTTAAAAGTGAAAGCGTTATGTGAGAATAAGATAGCATTAACATCAATTTATACGCATAACAATTTTTATACTCAATTACAATTCTGCTTTTTTTTAGAGGTTGAGAAACATTTTCAGCTACAACTTTTTGTTGGGTTTAACTCTAACAACTCAGTGCCTAACAGTTGCCCATTTTACTCAAGAGTTTGGCTTGGTGCATAACTTTTTCTTAGAGAATACATACAAAGGTGAAAAATAAACGTAAACAGCAGGTAGATATGAAGTGTGGGTTGGAATGGTAACAAAACAGTAAACATAAGACCATCAAAAAGCCAGTTTGCTGGTCACAATTGAAGTCTTTCTTTGAGGCAGGTCCTGAGGTGTTGGGATGTGCCCCCCTGTGATCTCGGTCTTCTCTGTTGGGGCTGACGGCAACTGTTTATTCTTCATTTTCGCCTTGGCCATGTTGTAATCACCAGAGTCAAAATACTTTGGCTGGACAAACAAGAAGATATAAAGTGTGAATATCATAAACTGGTATTTATTAAAAGGAGGAGCCACCAAAGTTTAGGTATGAAACGCACCCCCTTCTGTAGTCTTTTTCTGAGGAAGTCTGAGCCTCCAGGCTTGGTTACCAGGTTAGGATACTTGGACTTCAGCTTGGCTTCCTCTGCTTTCTCTGGACTGATTACTTTGTCCTCCATTTCCTGCAGAAAAAGCACGAATAGTTTGGATGGCAATTATTCAACTCAGCTGAGTGGATGAAAGAAAAACTGTGGGATTCCATTGAAAGCGCATGCGACATTAGTCATCAATAACAGCGCAAAATTTACTCCAGCAGATGCATCTAGTTTGGCTACTATTTATGTTTCACATTATGCAGGGCCGCCATGAGGGAAAACTCCAGCTGCTGTTTGCACTGACTTAGCATTAATCTTGCCATTTCATGTAGCACGTTCAGCTACATCATCAACCAAACTCCAGCTGGTGTTTGCTCCAACCTAGCATTAATCTTGCCATTTCATGTAGCACATCTAGCCACAGCATTACCCAAACTCTAACTAGTGTTTGCACTAATTTAGCATTGTTGTTGCCATTTAATTTAGCACCTTTAGCAATAGCATTACCCAATTTCAGCTACCCATCAATTTAAAAGTGATTGTAACCACCTTTGCTACTTGTTGGCCTCGAAACAGCCGGTTTTTTGTTTTTGCTTTACCAACAAACGCTACGAGCTAATTAGCTAATTGCTCGGCGGCAGCATCGTTGATGACATTAGCTTCGAGTAGCTACAGGCTAACTAGCTTGTTGCTAACCGCCTGCTAATTTAGGAAAAGCGACTTGCTAGCAGTGCTAACTAACCGGATGAATGTGCAGTTGTTCTTTACAGTTTACCTGCTGCTCCTCCGACGTCTTCATTCCTTCTCCTTCCTCGGACATAGCTGAATTAAACCCCGGCTTTGCTCGCAAATCTGCGGATCTAACGTTAGCCGTTGACCAGCTGCTGTGGAAGATGAGCGGCGGCACTGAGCGGCGGCGGGGCGGGTGAGAGCTGCAGCCTGTCATACAGCCTGACCAGCAACAGGCCGGCGAGTCGATGCCAGAGAAGCAGATGGACAGGCAGCAGTCGATCACAGATTTAAATGTCAGTCTATCCAGTGTGTCATGACTTTATGCTTTGAAAGTGCGTGGACATCAAATCCTTATGTTCTTTTTTATATTTAATGTTTGAAAGATTACTTATTTTTTTCTGTAATTATTTCAACATGAACTTCTCATATCGAGAAATTCCTATTTAAGACTTCACATAAGGTTTTCACTGCCTCAGTTAACACCTTAATATAATCTGAATTATTGGCTGATTAATTCGTAGGAATATTTTACAATATATTTACATATTTATTTGGGCCTGGCAGATAAAATATTATGCTTTTCTTACTTTTCCTAATACAGTACAGCTGGTCCTCCTGCTGCCATAGGAGGGAAAGACCTTTTCACATCAGACTCTGCACAACAGCACTTCTATTGAGGAGAAAAGGCAGGCAGTATGATTCTACTTCTACTTCTTCTTCACTCACATTTAACATTACATCCATAATTTGTGTGCTGTGTGGTACCAACCTGCTCCTCCTCCTAAATGGTCTTCATACTAACACAATGACCATTTGAAATTAAAGGTTTATCAGCAAAAAGTCCACATGCAACACAAAAATAAACTGACTTGACATATACATACATTATATATGCACTGCTCTCACCTTATGAGTATTCACAATTGCTATCTGATGTTGTCCTACACATTTTGAATGTCTTGAATAAATGAATGAATGACTCAATTTCAAACCAAAATTTTTTTTTTAAAAAAAGTGTCCAAAAAAAGGAGTAGGCACAGGTAAAAATTGTATGCCCCTATCCCTTTCTTACATGTTTTCTTCTGACACTTAAATTATTTTAACAAATTCCCAAATTTATTTACAACTAACATACAACTATCCCCAGTCTAAATAAATAATAAACCCAGTTTATGTACAGTCCAAGTAACACTCTATGTAACAGAATACATATGCACTCTGTATGTCAGTCAAAAATATTTTTTTGGTAGATATTTTAAATTGATTTATATGTGTTCTTTGTTTCAACTCATCACACAGCCCATTCCACAAGTCCAACCCACACATTGAAATATTCTTGGTTGTACTAACACATTGTTTTTTAAAATGAACTTGTCCTGTTAAATTATAACCCCCTCTTCCTGTCACAAAGCATTTTTTGAATGTTGGTCAGAAATGAATTATTTCTTACTTTAAACATGATTATTGCAGTTTTACATTTGACCAGATCTAAAAATTCTGATGCATATGACTTTAAAAACAGTGTTCATGTGTTCCATGTACCCAACATTGTGTCTTGTTTGCTATTTGTTCTTTACTGCACCTGGATCCATGAGTAACAGCATTGTGCTCACTGTATGTCCTCTGTACATAGAGAATGACAATAAACTGAACTGAATTCAATATGTTTTGGCACCAACTTAGGTTTTAGTTTAGCTGAGGTTATAGTTAGAAAATAAGAAAACAACATTACCAAAATGATGTTTATTAAGTTCTTGTTGTTACCTTTTCACGTTTTCTGCATTAACATGAAACATTTTATTGTGCAACAGGATAGAGATAATTCTTTACAGCCCAAACTACCACACATGGAATAAAATAACTGGGAGGCATGTGGTTAATTGCTGCTGCTCTGTAGGGAGATCTTTGTCACATCAGTGCTTTCAGTCCTCGTACAGCTATTTAAGACTGAAGGCATAACTGTGTCCATCATCAGCCATTCGGAAGCTTTAATTGCAAATCAGAAGTACAATATAATACAAGGTTCATGAGTCATCACACAATCAATGCTCCTTGGGTATAAGATTAGTTATCTTCACCCCCCATTTCCACGTCTTCTTGTAACTTCTGCACCATTTTCGCTTCCATTTGTTTGGCCTTTCCTGTAAAGAAAAAAAAACAGACAGAATTTTAACAGTGCTGAAATCACAGACGATTCTTGAATGCATTTAGTGTGCAGTATTTTTCAACAAATGGATTTTCTTTGTTATAATCCATAACTGACAAATGTCCATCATCACAACATCTTAAAAAATAAAATCAGTAAGGAGGGAAAAGAAAAGCATGAAAATAATATTAGTTTTATTATTATGTATGGACATGAGGTATTATTTGTACTGTGTATCGAACTGCGGCGCACTGTGCAAATGTCACCCATCGAAATTCCTTGTACATGTTTACAAGATTCTTGTGTATAACTGGTTTGTCTGGTGATGCCATATATTCTTACCTGCATGTGGTGCTTTGATAAGGTGAATATTTTTCTTCACTTCGCTGATGGCCTCTTCCTTCTCCAGCTGTTTGCCCTTCTTTAATCTACAAAAGAGGAAACAAAAATAGTAAAGGAGAGGCAACCGCTGATATATAAAAATGGCGTCACAGAAGATGGAAGCAATAAGATGTAAACAGATTAGTTAAAAGATGTGCATGAGAATGAACCAAAAATGACATGCTCACCTGTTCATGATAAATCTTGCCTGTCGTTTCTGTTTTATTTCTTCCACCCTCTTCATTGCTTCCACTGTAGAATGTCAAAGCGACACATGACTCTTCAGTTCAAAACTCAAACAACAACATATTTCCACGGCAAGTACATGTGAAAAATAAACTTCTACATTACCTGTCTTGTCCCACAGGTCCCTGTTATATTTAACAGGTATATTTCTACGTTTCTCAAACTCTAAGGAGTTATCCTGAAAGAGAGGATGTTTGTTGGATCAGAAACAATAAAATAATAATAATAATTTTAAAAAAAGATAACATTCAGATAGTGCTCTATAGATAACCAACTCACCACTGTCAACTCCTTTCCTGATGCTTTTCTGAATGCTTTGGTCCATCTTGTTTTTCTTGGGTTACGCTTCTTCTTGAAGTTCTTGTGGCATTTTGATCTGCAGAATCTGAATGACTACATTTATTTAAAAAGAGGACGAGAAAAACAATTTGAGGTTTAACTTAGGTGGAAACAACATGATTTTGAATGGATATGAACAGGTAGGACACTAAGTGATTACATTCCCAGGTGGATAAAGGGACTTGGGGATTGTGGCACTAAAACATTACATAGACGCGAGATGCAAATTTGAAATAATCAGTATTCAAGATTTGACATTACTTCTAGAAATTTACAAGCGCTTCATATTTAAGCTGAACATATCTATTAGTATCAGCTGACATATCATCCGACGTTAGCTTATTACAGATACACCTGTATTGGAATTCATGTTGTCTGGTAAGAAAAAAGGAAACTGCAGTAAAGAAATGCTGAAGGTGTCATAGAGGTAGTTTAGAAAACAGTGTTGCCATTATATAGTCTGTCCACTGGAGAGGTCTGAAAGAGCAGGTTAATGTTTACAACTGTAAAATGTCTCACCCAGAACATACCTCAGTCACAACAACTTAGTTATGAGCTCATGCAAAAGTTGATTTATGGCATCAGATTTTTAGGAAAAAAATCATATTCAGTATCAATATCCCTCATACAGGGGACTGTTAAAAGCTATAATATTTGTCCACAACTCAGTTTTATTTTATTTTTTAAACATAATTATTATGACTGTATGAAGACAAATGTTTACAATAATGAAATAATATTCAGAAACAGACTAGTTTATAAGTAGTGGGCTTTTAAAAACTTTACTAAATGAACCATGTGAAACATAGAGCAACATCACTTTGCTTGTGCTGCTTTCAGGTGCCTTTCGCAAGTATTTAAACCTCTGCACCCTGAGTAAATTCTTTCATAAACATGGGGAAAAAAGACAACAAGGAACTTGATAAGAAATGTGCCAAAATTTGCCAAGAAATTATGGGATTTACAAAATTACTAAGAGAAAAAAAACCCTAAAAAATAAGTAAATAAATAAATGGGTAAAAAGTAAATTCATAATTGTTATTACATATTTTGAATTATGGTACAATTTTTTTAGCACTTTCTTCAGATTATTTACTTTTTCTTCCTTTCTTTTTTAAAAAAAACATTTTCTACTTTTCTCTTTGTACCAATGTCTTCTTCCCATGTTTTTGAAACATATCAAGCCAGTTTGCTCAGCTTTCAAAGGCTTAAAATGTCCTACGTACTTTACTTGCATCATGGAGTAAAAAAAAAATGATAACAATATCAGATGCCTTGAATTTAATTTATGTGAAGCCTTTGTTTTGTTTTCATTTTTCTTAGTTGTGACTGTGTCAGAAGTGTTAAAGCAAAGTGGTGATGCGTAACATTGAGGCTGTGTCACACATTTGGGCCTCAAACATTGCTGCAAAGTTTTAAAATACCGTTGACAATCTTAACAAACATATTAAGCCTCTTAAAGATGGTAAATTTTTCAGATCAGTGGCTGAGGGGGGTGTTTACGATTTGTCATTACGATGCCAAGCTCCTGTTTTCACAGCTGACCTAGAGGGCGCCGTTACTCCACAAGCCAAACCCGGCCTCACAGTTAAATGTCCGGACTCTTCTACAACTTCTGTCAAACACAGTGGATCTAACATTTCAGAAATTATTACGTTTACGTTATGCTTCAAGCCCCATTGTAGGTCACCGTACAAGGAGGTAGATAAGCATTATACTGACATATTGACAGTGTGTCAGACACTAAAACCTGCCTGGATCCCACGTGAGTGAGTACAGCACGTTATGTTAGCAAGCTAACACTAGCCAGCTAGCTAACGGGCCAACGCTGACAGTCAAACACGAGCTTCTCTTAAATTTACAGGACTATTCAAACAAAAAGACAGCATCATACCTTACAGTCGTTCCTTACAAACATCACCCCATGCCCGGGGTACACCGGCCCCGAGCAGAAATAACACTTTTCGATGCGCATTTTCACAGCAGAGCCGCTGCGTGCGACAGCCGATAATAACAAGACCGCCCCGCTTCTTCTTCTTCTGCTTTGACTCTGTCAGCTGAGGCGCTTGGTGGAGGCTCGCTGCCCCCTGCTGGACATCCTGACACACTGCGTTTCTGCTTGTAGCTTTTTCACCTCACACAGCATTCAACTTCAGTGTTTGTAAAACCGTCTCCTCCTGAAAAAGTTGCACTTGTATAAAAGATTGGTAAGTATGGTAGAAGATCAGAAATATTCTTAAACTAGCTTGAGCTCTCACATAATGCCACACAGCATTATAACATGACACAGTCCAAATTACACATCCATACTTTTTTCTATGGAGCCCCAAATGTTCAGTTTAAATATAGAAACAAATAAGACATGATAAAATAAATAATCATATAGTAAGAGTAAATATGTAAATTAACTAATACATTGTGAAAGAAATCAATCACTTCATTCATTACTATTACAGTTTATGTGATTTTTAGATGTTGATTTAGTTTTATTTATTTATTTCAATATAAATTTATATATATCATTTTATTTATTTATTTTTAAATCCCTGCCACTTCACCTTTCAGTCAGTCACACAGGGGTGATCCCTTTCTGACCAGGTTTAATTTTACAATTTCTACTTTTTAAAACATTTACCAATTCTATTTACGATCATGTATGATAATGTCTTATTTATTGTTTTTCTGTCCCTATATTATTTGTTTCTCACACAGCTCATGATGTTATGTTTTCTCTTCACATGTGACTTATTACTGATCATGGAGTCAAATGTAGCTCTACATATTTACACAGGGGAATTTTCTTCACTGTGAAAAGGCTTAAGTGTGAGGAGACCCTCAGAGGAAACATTTACACAGTGTTGAGCATGTTTCAAACAGTTTCATTGTTTGTCCTGCTCTCAGAGCCTGTTATAATGTTCCTAACAAGCTGTACATGTAGTATGTAACTGTGTATTATAAAATAATAAAATATTCTTTATCATCTTATCTTTGCAACAAAAATTCAAGGGCTCACAAACACACACACACAAACCCAAGGAGACAACATGCGACGCAATGTATTTTTCCAAGAACAATTTTATTATCTAGTATTCGTGATCATCTTGAGAGTATCAAAAAAGTCTGTTGCAACATTTCAACACTTAAAATAATTTGCTCTGTTGCTCACTTTGGATTAAAAGATGTAGTTTGGTATTCAAAAGCAGAAATATTAAAAAAAAACATAACTTAAATATTAACATTCAAGTCTACACTCTAAATCTACATTTGGCACCTGAGTTAAGTCAGCAAAATTATCTGTGGCTTTCAAATGAACCTTTCATATAAATGTGTTACACAGACAGACAGTGAACTTGAAACCAGCCTTATTAATTTAGTAAAATGTCACATTAAAATTGGGAAATGTTTTTGTTTACAACATCATGCGAAAAAGACAATCTAAATTAAAAATTTCCAATGTAACCTACGTAAGTATCGTTCAGGTAAAATTTCATGATGATAAACGGACAGCAGAACAGTTCGATATCTCAAGCTTTAAAAAAAAAAAAAAAAAAAAAAAAAAAGTAAAAAAAGCCTTTCTAGCAGTTAAAACCATCGGAAATTATATCACATTTAAATGCAAATAATGTAAATGAAAACCAAAGAAAATCACTAAATAACAGAGACTTCAAATTTCTTTGGTTAGGATTATTTGTATTACAAAGATATAAAAATTGATTATGTTGCTCTTCACACATTGGGTTTCCATTTTGATAGTCAGAATCCTTCATTGTCACACCTGGACAGGAAATATTACAGAGAGAGAAAGAGAATTCTCCCTCGTACAGCATTAATGGTGAGCGGTGACAGATGATTCTCTTAACAAAGTATAAATACCATCATCTGTCACTGGCGGCACAAACTGGATCTTTGGTCGCGTGTTACATATTTCCACCTCATAGTACCAAGGATCAACTGAATGAAAAGCCATATACCCATCTGAGGAAGGAGACAACTCTTTGGATAATAGCATCGGCATCACCGCTGCGTCTTAGCAATGGTCTAGAAGGCAAATGGAACACAAGCCGGGAGCGACTTGCGCTAAAGCTTTCACAAGAATAAAGCATCAAGAAAATATACACTGCGAAAAGCATTCAAACCACCGTTCTAAAGGAAATTTACATCAATATTTTGGCAAACGCACCCTTAAGGTATATCCTCTATATTTTTTGGTTGCCTTAGAATATCTATTGTATTATCAAAAACTCTTTGGGTACAATTTTTTTCCCGTCTTTGGATCTCATCTTCTTTAGTAAGCAAAGCCCTTTTGATATTAAGGCCATGTTAAAGCTTTGAGGTCAGTGCACTGAAAATGCCGAACCACACTGTGTGATAAAGCTCAAGTAGTTCGACAATATCTAATGCACTTGTTATTTTCACAACTTACATCATTCACAGACAAATAATGTGAAACAAAAGCTCTTTCAACCGTGAAAATAATAGTTTAGAGAATTTAAAAAATGAGGACCTCTAAATCATAACACCCCTGACAGAGGTAACAAGACATGGCGATGAAATGTGTCCGCCTTGTCCCCTGAGTCTGAGATAATACTGCACAATATGTGGCGAAAAAAGGAGGTAGTAATGTATACACAAGAACAGAACATGGAGGTAGATAAACAGTCACAAGGGCCCGACTGCACCCTCTGCTCCAGTGGAAAGGAATTAAATATAATGAAAATGTATCACAGTACATTTCTGACATTCTTTTTAACATTCATCATGGGTGAGCTTTGGTTTAGGACAGACAACGCCAAACACGGACAAACAGGTAGAAGGTTAAAAAAATGGAAATAAAATGTTATAACAAACATTCATACAAAATCCTGAGGTAGATCCGAAGCAGAAGCACATTTCGTCCTTCGCAGCAGCTGACTCCCTGATCCCATGTGCCTCAGGAAATAACCCAGGGGCCCAACTCAGGAAGCAAACGAGGTAGAAGTGGCGTAGCTTCGGCTGCTGGAGAGCAGGTCTAGGCCAGGTGGTGTCAGGAGCCGACTGCTTGGGACGTGTGCAGGGCGGGGTGAGGGCCCTCTGAGGCGCGGCAGAGCCGGGTGGGATCAGGGGCGGAGTGATGGAGGGGAAGGTTCAGCATCTTCTCATTTTCCACTTTGAAAGACGTCTTCAGCTCAGCGGTATCATCATCTGGCCCAAAAGATTCAGGTCTGGAGCTCTGGCTGGTCGAAGGGTTGCTCATCTCTTCGTTGCTCTCTTCGTTGGAGTAGTGTCCGGAGTCTCCCGTCTCCTGGCTGCCCTCACTTGTTTGAGAGCTCTCCGAGTGATAAGGTCCGTAGATGATCTCCCGGGACGAAGGTGGCAGGGGCGCTGAACCTAAATGCTCCTCATACCTCAGAACAGTTTTGCCAGTTTCATACAAGCTGGCTCTGTGCTCAGCCTAAAGAGACAGAGAAGACAACATGACATTAACACATAATAGATATCTGCTTGACAATAAAGCTGATGGCTGCATCACTTACATCACTTTCAGCCTGATTCTTGATCTCCCTCTTGAAGAGCAGCCACTTCTTGCTTTGCTTGCTGCTGACTGGACCAGCACCATTAATGACCATATTGGATCCACCCTGGAACAAATAAAAAATATATGAGAAATACAGATTTTATTAATAAACATCAAACAGTATTTCTAAAACCAGAAGAAGCATCATCAGAAGATCATTCACTCTGTTTTGTTTGTCTCACCTTGGAGTCAATAAAGTGGTGATTGATCATGGGAATAAGGGCCTCTGCATTTTCTCTACGGTGTTCACTTGACAAACCAGGATGTGGCCCGTCAGCAGCTCCCACAGCAATGACCTTGTGACTGGAAGATTTTCTATAGGTCATACAAAGATAACAATGTCAAGAAATGTCAGGAGAAACTCACTGTTTCTGTTTTATATTATAAATGTTAACAGTTTTTTTTTTTTAAATTATTGCAAATGATTATAATCAGTACCTTGGTCTGCCTTTACTGATGAGGATTAAGGCACACATAACAATACAGGACAAGGCGATGCTCACGCCAACAATGATCCCCGTCATGGACCTCTGGTCTATGTGGTAGAGACCGTCAGAGAACACTGGAACATAAATAAGTGTTTAAGATGGGAAATAATTATTAGTTACAATTATCAAGAGAAAATGATGTTAAATTAATATACAGAGGAGAGTTTTTTTTCTGTGTGCGCACTATTTTTTTTATCACATTTTGTTCTACACCATAAAATACATCAGTAAATGGTGAATGAAGCTTTTACAACAAAGCCGTTAGCTAACACCTGGCGGTCCATCATGACTGTACAGTCTTGTGGTGATGATGTTAAGTCTTGTGACTATGGTGTCGTTCGTTTATAGCATAACCACAGTGTTTTTACTCCTGGCGACTGCATGTACACTCAAAGAATCATAAAAGTGCTGTGCATTAGTTAACATTATCTTGCTGAACAAAATGTGTGAGTTACATAAACTTTTGTTTGCCACAGATCTGATTTTCTGTAATAATCCAAAATCTAATGACAAATGAAAACAGAGCGACTATACTTCTGGGTTAGCCTACATAAAAAGGTCATCCCTGCAGCACTATACTGAACCACTGTTGGGTTATTAATTAATAGGGCTACAAAGTGTTGCTGACCTACAACTCCTGGTGGTTTATTTCCTGCAAGAGAGGAACTTTGTTCACTCTCCATAGACCATTTTTACTCATGATTACAAATCCACACTCCTGTCAAAATGCACGTCTGTAAACAAAAGTTACATAGCTGTTATAAAGCTGGACTCAAACTGAGCCTAAGTAGCATCTCAACCCCAATTTTACAGTCCAGCCTGAAACCATTTCATTTCAAGCCAAGAACACTAACACCAGATCATAGCTTTACTTTAATATTATTATAAATTTAAAGGGGAACTACGCCCATTTTCAACATTCATTTATTGTATTCCTATGGTCTAAGACAGTCCAAAAATACTAGTAAACATAAACAACGCTCCCAAATCCAAAAACTAAAATTCAAAATTGTGACATCATAGGGTATTAAGTCTGGAACTACTCCACAGACAATAAATTGAGAAAGATATTATAAATTAGATGACACTGAGAGCAACCAGCACTCGCTTCTGAAACAGACTCATCTACAGAGCAGCACCAGACTTTAGACCCTATGACATCACGTGTTTAAGACTCACTTCTCTGGTTTCTGGCTTTAAGAGAAAGAAGCTCATGCCCACAAATACTGATTGAACTTTCCTCTGCCATGGAATTAAAGTATTGGAATTCTTGATTTAGATAGCATTCCCCTTTATTGCCAGTATATGCTCTGACGTTTCATGATATTTACCTGTTGCATCCTGGAAGCTGTCAGAGTGCCTTGGGTTCTTGCTGCGGTGGCTGCTTCCACGCCTCAGTACCAGCTCCACAATGTCAGAGAAAGGCCCGTCACCGACCTGGTTGGAGGCAGAGATTTTCACTAGGTAGACATTTCCTGCCTCCAGCTTCTCCAGCAGGGCCATTGTGTGGCTTCCTGTAAACAAAAGAGGAAACACACAGCAAGGATTAGACACATAGAGAACTGATACTGCATTAATAACTGTTTACAGTGTGTGTCTTTTTTACAGCTCCCTATGACAGGTGCATCTGAAGCTGGAGCGTTCAGGTGATACACAACGCACTACAACTTGTGGTGACAGAGGGTTCATCTGCATCACTGACTTTACAGATAACATGATCCAGTGCACTACTCACCCTCCCTCTGCAGTATCTGCCAACGTCCTGCCATCCAGGCTTTCTGTGAAGCGTACATGATGGTGTAGCGTGTAACCACTACATTGGGCTCTGTGGGCTCCCTCCAGGACACCAGAGCAGTGTCATCCTCGATCAGAGTTACTCGCACTCCAGCAGGTGGCTGGCTGGGTGCTGCACACAGGAAAATGACATTCATAATAAACAACACTGGCTGAAAAACTTAATGAGCTGGGACATGCAAGTATCTGATTTGAGTTTGCATGGCAGAGGAGATTGCAGGGTACACAAACAGCAACGTAGTCTTGACAAAATGTTGTTACAGTGATGTTCAATTTATTACCTGCTGGCAGAGTCGTATGGTAAACAACAGAACTCCAGGGACTCGACATCTGGTCCACATGCAGACGCACAACAAACTCATAGCGAGTATTTGGAAGCATATTCTGAACCATCACGCTTTGTTTGGTGCTGTAGACACACAACATTCACACATTATGGTCATTTTGCATTGAATCAGCTACTTACTATGTAAAATATGCAACTGCAGCCAATGATAAAAATTACAAGGGTCATCTTATTCTCAAACATGCTGTGCAAAATAATTATGAGCTTACGTTTGTAGGTAGCGAATAGCAGAGGCGTTGTGGGTGCCCACAGGTGTACAGCGGACTGTATAGCTAACAGCCTTTCCAGAGGGGAAAGCAGGTCGGCCCCAGCGCAGGGACACTGCAGATGAGTTGTTGGCCAACACAGTCACGTGATCTGGAGACGGAGGGGCTGCTGCTAGTTGATCTCTAGCCGCTGAATGAGCCAAACAAAATGCACATTTTTGTCACATTTCTAAATTGTATTTCATTTTAAATTATAAGACTTTTGAAATAAACAAAGGAGAAATGTACTTACACACACATCCTGGAGTACTAATAGTTTGGTCTGTCTGATAGCCCTCTCCAGCTTGACTCACAGCCAGAATCTTGACATGATACTTCCTTCTTGGATCTAGAACACAAACAATCAATTTTCAGCCATTTCTACCCATGTTGCTAAAACTAAAATGGAAGGCTGGCCAAACTGACACTACATTAATTACATAGAGCAGCTTTTTTCAAATGAATACCCCCTAACAGGGAGCAAACATTTGGTTAATAATATCAGCCCTGAAAGATCATTAAAATACCAAAAGTGATGGTTAACAAATACTGCAGCACCATCTATTTAAAAAAGGCAGCCACTTTGACAATTAGCTGCAGGAGGGGACGTTGGTAGGTCATAACTGGCCAGTTCACCGTGTATGGACAATGCATGGTCTCCAGAGTCACCCCAACCTCTCATTTATCATGTGTTGTCATGTGTAAGGAGCATGAGAAAGATCAACTAGCCCCAAGGTTCAGTAAATATGGTGACATAATCAATAAGCTCTATGAAAATTAACACAGATGATACTGTCTCTCCCTTTTGAAAGCCTATAAAGATTTTTACAACTATGTGACCCAGTATGTTGAGCTGTAAAACACAATATGAAGAAATCACAAAGTTTGAGAGGCACAACAGAGGTGAGATGAGGTTAAAATAAAAAATAAAATAATTATGGGACATACACGGATGTATCAAGTACTGGCTAAACAACATCAGACAGATCATTGAGGTCTGGGAAGCTTTCCTTTGAAATTATGCATTTAAATTTTGTGTTTTAACTTGAGTTAAAATACAAAATCTTAACTTGAAAAGCCATCATTGCATTAGCTCCTAAATCAGGACGTTTTTAGGGAGTGTTAAGATTTGTTTTATGCCTCCAGTGTTAAAGGTCAGCCTATGGGTATTGACCAGTGAGGGCGGTGTGTCCAGGGCCTGCTGTGGGGGCTGGGACAGGGGCAGCCTTCAGCTGCTGGGATCCTAGGCCCATGGGACTGGGGGGGGTTTGACTGGTGTCACGGGTCAGGCCAAGATAGAACAGAAGGAATCTGGGCGCAGGGCTGTGAGAGAGGAGCTGGGCCCCTTTTGTTTCCCCTTTGACGTTCTTCATACTGGCCTTGTGTTATAGCCTTAAACTTGGAGTGACGCAGACACAAACATGGCTCCAAAACAGAACTTATACTGAGATCAGTGATGTTATGGATTATAGAACCAATGACGGCAGCTTGTGTGATTATTAGTGTAGAATCATACTGAAGGGTTTTTACATATTGAGCATGTTATTACCACAAAAAAAACATTTAAATTAAAACAGTTACAAAAATCTACTCAATGCTATTTCAACTTTTTGTGTATGAACTGCGTAGGAAGTAGGAACCAGACCGTGCTTGAAGACTCACAAAGGACAAAATGATACTGTTAACATTTTTTATTAGTTTGGCTCTAGCTCATATTGCATATAGATTGTTGTGTCTTATTTACATGGACAGCACAGATGACCAGTGGGGGCAGGGTCCTAATCCAAGACCGCTGTCTCACGGCTAGAGGTCAGTGGCTTTGGCCAATCCCAGGGGTCTCTGTTTGTGTGTTTCAGTGTCCAGCTAAAGGGGGTAGTGGCCAGGGTCTTACAGGGCAGGTCTGGCTCTGGAAAAAACACAATGGCCAGGGGTAATTATGCAAGCCACGGGATGGGAAACGGTGGTGGGAGGGACATCTGGATCCTGACCTCTAACCCTGGGAGCCTGCTCCCACACAATACTGCAGCCAGACTGGAGAGAGCTACTGGTTAGGCAAGAGGGGTCAGCCCATATTGATCAGGACAGAGGGTGGAAATGCAAATGTAGCTTCCAACTGCCCACTGAATTAAATTGGGACCCATCTGAGTGAGCCATCGGTCACTCTCTGTTGTCTCTGTACCAATTTTACAGGGCTAGATGGTAGAAATGGACCAACACAGACAAATATACATGTTACATCATTTTCATCCACAACTAGACAGCTATGACAACAAGAGCGCATCACTCACCAAGGCCACTGATGGTGTAGGTATAGTTTTGAGCCTGCAGCTGGATGGTGGGCTGTTCTGGTTGCCCTTCCTCATGATAACACAGCTTGTAACCCAGGACAGCCACAGACTGTGGGGAAGTTTGCCAGCGAGCCACGATGGAGGTGCAGTTAAGTGGCTCAAGTTGAAGAGCAGGGGCTGAAGGCACTATGGGGCAGAGACAGCAGACATGGGATCAATACACAGTCATATTCAAAATTTTGCTGAGCACAAAGGAAGACTTAACAAAAAGACAACAGGACACTGGGTATAGAGAAAGGTTGAATGGATGGCAGATCATCCCATTAACACAATGGTCTGGGTGTGACAGAGTTATAATTCAACCTGCATGTTGTCAGAAAATGCATCAACACACACAACATCAAGACTGCTCATATATTAGTATTCATGTTCGGGACCTTTTCTCAAATAAAAAAAAGACGTACAAGTACATCACCTAAGTATACAACCAAACTTTTAGTAACAAGAAATCCAGCTTCAGTGGACAAACAGCCTCCCCCAACACACCAGGCCATGAAAAGAGGCTATTCTTTCCCCCCACATAAACGCCTGAGGCCCTCTCTTTATGACCCGTGACTGAGGCCACTCTAACATCACTGACAGCGAAGGGCAAAGGTTCCTGGGTAACCAACACAAAGACTGTGGGACAATGCTACAAGAGCAAACTCTAGTCATAAGCCGGCCACTCTGCATGAGCTCTAGTGATCCTCCTGGCATTCTGAGAGCAGCAAAACAGCGAGGTAACAAAAGCAAAAGTGGAGCCAGTAACAAATTTGGCACCACGTGATTCGCTCTATAGCCTGAACTTCTTGTTTGCTCCTCACCCTACTGAGGATGCCTGATTTGACCCTAAGGGTAGATTCAACTTATGCCTTAAAAGTTGGTCAAAATCGCTAAAAATAAATTTGCAAAACTGCTCTATACAAGCATGTGATAAGATTGCATTGACAAGAATAAGATATAGCTTTACATCAACAGCACTCAAAATTCTCTAACAGGTTTACCTTTGCTGCTGGAGATCTTAGGTGTACGGTGCGAGGTCCATGCAGAAGGCTCACACCAGCCCACACGCGTGGCTGCAGCCATGCGGAGCAGGTAGATGGTGTCAGGCTGCAGGCCCTCCAGCAGGTATTCAGTGCTGTTTTGAGGTAACTCCAGAGAGGTGACAGAGCTGTCTGCAGCTGTGCGATAGGATAACCTGTATGCAGACAACCGGCCGCGGCTCAACTTGGCGGGCAGCTGCTGCCAAGTCACCTGAATATCCGTGGAGCTCTGGCTGGTCAGAGTTAGCTCTGGGGTGCGCAAAGGCACTGCGGAAAGACACAGATATAACATATGTACTTGTCACTGATTCAGTGATGGATTTCTTCAGAAGACAGAATTAATGGCAAAAAAGCTTAACTCATAATTCTATCTCTTATTCACACAGTTTGCTGTTAGTGAGTAGAAAACGGTGCTAATCCCCATCCCCCTTATTTCCACTCAAAATGTGCTCTGAACACACATCACTTGCATGCATGTTAGCTTAACTACCAGAGTGATTTATTAAAAGGAATGCTGGGAGTCTCAATGCTCTGTGCTTACCATCCTCCAGGGTATGTTGACTGACTTGGTCTGACATACGACTGGCTCCCATTGGCATATAAGCCACGATGTAAAAGCTGTAGTTTCGAGCTGGCTCAAGGTCATCGATGATATAACTGGTCGTGTCGTTGCCAATAACAACTTGGTATTCTTCGTTGTTCAGACCTGACATGCAACAGATCAGAAAGGAGATTAGGGAATAGGTTAAAAGTGTATGACGAAGAAGAGACTTCTATGAAAGGTTGTCAGGCATGTACCATGTAAACAGTCAGTGTTTTGAAAGGTTTGACACTGGCAGTTTCTGAATGTCACTCATCTTTTCTATAAACACATGTAATGCAAAGCACAGTCACGTAACTGCCTCCAGGCCTCTTAAAGCAAACCCACTTAAACATCTAAAAATGTGTTTACAAAGAAAGACTGGAGTTACTGAACTGTCAGTCTAATGGCTAAAGCTAAATATCTCCTCACGCTACTGGTTTGCAAGACTGTGAGTCTTTAAAAATGATACCCTGTCCCTTTAACTGCGAACAGAATGAGCTGGGGAGTGGACAATGGGCTGGCTAAGCCTGTTGTTATTTCAGTGAAGTTGCCATTCTCGGTCCTCCTTGACCTCTGCTCCGTGCAGCAACAACAGATGGCCTTCACCAAGGAAAGTTAATCACATGTGAGAGAATGAGACAGCTTATTGTGGAGGACCGTCATCTTGCTGTTCCTCACACCTTCATTCCTCCCAGTTCACAACAGCTCAAATGAAAAACCTGAGATAGAATGATCTGGTTCTTCCTGTTGCTCTCACCTTCAGCCTTCATGTAATGGATGGAGTAGGCAATGACTTTGTCAGCATTGTAGAGAGGTCTCTCCCAGGCCAGTAAGATAGCAGAGCTTGAGATGGTCTCAGCATGGATATTTCTTGGTGCACTGGGCCTGTCCTCAGACATGACAACAATGAGGCGAGCCAAGGACAGCACAGAGCCTTGTTCACTCTCTGCCATGCACTGATAGATGGCATCATCTTCAGGGATGATCTGGGTTATCACCAATTTACTGTGAAACAGTAAACAAAATATTAACAATCAGTACTACAAACCATAAAAAAGTAACCTCAGGACATTCAATTTAGTTTGATGAAGGCAGTTTTACAGTGTGAGTTAATGTTTAATTGCAATACCTGTTGTACATCTTAATCCTCCCATTTAAGTGAACTTCTTCCCCATTCTTAAGCCAGCTGATGCGTGGCGGGGGCACTCCCTCTGCTTGGCACATAAAGCGGGCAGTGCCTGCTCTTGGACGGGTCTGGCTCTCGGGTCTCTCGACGATGGATGGAGGCACTGAAATGGAGGCGTAAAGGGAAAGCGATGAGAACAGTCCACTGCCTAGCATTTATTAACCCACAAAAAAACTAATTGTGTGGCATCTTGCGCTAACACTCTCTCAACAATTAGGCATTGACTCATTCTCTGAATATAAAAATTAGTTCACATCTTCAAATGATTTTTTTGAGAACAAATGCTGTATAACTGCTTCAGAGTTCACTGTACCTTGAACTGTGAGGTTAGCTGCAGCAATAGTGTAGTTGCGGGTTCCTGGGGTGGTGGCCCTGCAGAGGTAGACTCCACTGTGCTTGGAATTGACATCAGTAATAACCAGGTTTCCATTGCCCAGCACTTTGGCGTTGTATACATCGATGGGTTTACTGTCAGCACGGCTCCAGGAGATGATGGGCCAGGGATTGCCTGTGGCCACACACTCCAGCACCACAGTTTGGTGAAGAGAAACCGTGACATTCTGAGGTCCAGCAATGATTCTGGGCCTCTGGCGGGGTTTAGGGTTTACACCTTCACAAGAGAAAGTAAATATTAATCATCATTTCCTTATATAATATGATAATATTGTATTAAATCGATGCTCATTCCTGAAGTCCAGGTATACAGTCTCTGTACCTTTGTTAACTGTCAGAGTGGCCTCTCTACTTTTCAAACGGCTACCGATGTTAGTTGCCACACATTGATACTGTCCAGCATCTTCCAATTGCACATTGTGGATCTGAAGGACTCCGTTGGGCAACACTGTGATTCTGGAAAATATACAACGTTAACATTAGGGTCAAACTAGAGGGTATATGTGGACGGTAACAGAATTTGGTGACTGCTAGTTCACAACACAAGTGGAATATATGGGGACTGTATGATGGTGTCTAAAATGACTCAAGGTGTGTCTGCGGTTACCTGTCTGTTTGTAGTGGTAATGTGCTTTGGTTGAGCTCCCAGGTGATGGTGGCAGGAGGGCTGGAGGTGACAGCACAGGAGAATCGTGCCACTGAGCCCTCAGTCACCACCATAGGCACAGGGTGCAATACAAACTCTGAGATACCTGTAGAAAAAAGTAAATCATCAATCAGTTGGAAGTATCAGCAGCAGAATAGTTCAACTAAAACCTAAATGATTAGCTTCTTATAAAATCCATGGATTGTTTCAGTCTTGGGACACTGAATTAAATATGCTACATGATTATTCACATTGATTTATTTAGCTATTTTTGTGTTTGTCACTCACTAAATATAGCATTTTCTTTCAATATTTGGTAAAACATTATACATTATGCATGCACAGCCCTGACTTTGATTGATGTTAACTGTTTCTATGAAAGGAATTGATCTTTTTAGGACACCATGATCTTGCTTGTGTGCAGATGAGCTATCAGGTCCCACACTGACCAGCTGGTCCAATCAATGGATCAATTGAAGAATGACACTGAATGATGCATTGTTATAGATAAAAACCAATCAATTCACTTTGCATCAGAATGATTGCCAGCAACCAATAGGACTATGAATGTCTCAAAAACTGTGTTGAAATATAAAAGTAAAACTATTTCTTGCAGTAGTCAGGGATTACACGATACATAAGCAAAATTTGCCATTTTGTTAGATTCATGTCACACGTGATTTACTGTTATGCATGTTCTAATTAGACCCTGCTATGAAGACACTAATTAAAGGTACACTATGCAAGACTGTCCTTAAAAACAAGGTACTAGACTCATACAAAATGAATCCCTCTCAGTCCTCACTTATGACCCCCAAAAGTTTTTGGAGGTGTATACTGTTCAGCAGAGACTCTGCCCTTAGCCTGATTTTTTTAATATCATTCTTATTTCACTATGTTTAGGACATTCTTGAGTACAAACCAAACCCAACCCAACCCAAAAAAAATAGCTGGTGCCACACCGAAAGCAGCACACATCCAAGAGGAAGCTACAAAAATTGTGGACACATTGCCAAAAAAAGGGCAAAATTAGCAAGGCTTAATGGCCAGTAATTGGCTTTCACTTTCACTGGCAATACTGTTTACAAACAGTAGTTGACACTTCCTGCATTGCCTATCTTCAAGTATGAATATACTTGCTTTAAAAATGACTTAACAACTGCGATCAAGCTGCTGAGTCACAATCTGTTTATGTGTTTTCAAAAGGTCTTTCGATAATCACCACAAACACATAACCCCCCAATCTGCATCTGTCTCCTGAATACTCTGTAAGATATGACCAATGACCTTCATTCATTAAGGTGATAACTCTCTCCCTCCCCCCCTCACTCACAGGAAGGAAGTCAATATCATGTTAAATAAAATCAATACCCTGTTCTCCCACTGAAGCTCCACATTTAAATCCTGAGCTTTGGGAATACCAAATTAAAGAGCAATCCTTTAATTCAAGACCTAAGCTCATCAATATTACACAAATAAACTGGTAACCATGTATAAGTGAAGAGCATTATGGGGTTAGTCTAAGCCAGGGCTGGGGGAAAAATCCTTTAGGGTTTGTTTGTGAACTATTCCTCTAAATTGACAGTAGGTTTTAGTTTAGGGTTAGTACATGACAACCAAATCCCATGCCAAAATACAAGTAACTATCTTCCAGTGGTCAGTTTTATCATGAAGTCTGGAACTGTCCAACTATTTTGTCTCTGGACCACATGACTAGCTGGGGAGTATCATGAAAAACCCTCAGCACCTGCCAAGAAGTTAAAAACAATAAGCTGTTTTCTCTCCACTGGGAGATAACAGCCTGTCTTCACTTGTTTAGGATCAGTGATGTAGATGGTGGGTGTGGCCTGCACAGACTGATCCGCTAATATGGTCACCTCTGTTGTAAGGAACAAATCAATGTCTAGGTCAACCAGCACAAAGGTTTCCCTACAGAGGTCAAAGTTTGCCTCAACCCCCTGTCCATTCAATTTTGGCCCAAACTGGGAGCCAGATCGAAGTCAGTTACCATTAGTCTACAAAACAGAGTCCTGTGGTTGCTGTGTTGTTTATATCCTGCATCAAATGCTACACTAATATTAAATGTGGAATATTAATTTGCATTTGTACTTATTTTGCAGATAGTTTGATAAATGTATGTAGGATCACTGTATATGTCAGATATGTGACATACTCTGTAAACCCAAGAGGTGCTGTGCTTAGGAGTAGCCTTGAAACAACAGGGAAAATACTTCCAGAATGTAAACATGTTTTGAAAAGATCATCACTATTTACTACAATATCAGGCCCGTTCGTTCACATGACCAACTGGCCTTTCTTCAACAAAAGGGCTCTGCTTGACAGGGCAACAGAGGGACTGAACCAGTGAAAGGGATTGTGGGCTGGGAGAAAGAACAGCAGGGCAGCCCAGCCAGAGCAGGCCTGTGACACCACAAAGCCTTTCCCTGGTGACCCCTGACCCCCAGGACCTCTGGACAGAAGGGGAGCACAGAGGAGGCCCATCCTCCACTCCCCGCCTACAGCTGACCAAAAACCTTTAACCCTTTCACTAACAAAGGCTGGACACATGGCCAAACTTGAATTTTTGGGGGTTTTAAGCGGCCATCTTCTAAAAACTGATTTTTGGTTGTTTGTTGCCCTTTAACAGATTGACAGAAATCTCTGCAACATAGTAAGAGTTGAGTTGGTGTGTCTCTCAGCCTGTAAGATTTCCTGTTTGTATTTCTAAATGCATAAATCTCTTTCTATGGGATAGTTGTATGCCTTCGTTATTGTTTACTACTGAGTATTGGAGCATACTGGCCCCAAACTTTCTACCCTCACAGTCAGTGTCATTGTCAAAATCAGTATATTTCAGAAGGTCATGCTAGTTTCCATGACACCAGCCACGGGATATCCCTTCTAAGACCTGTGAAAAGTGTCCATGGTAGACAGGGCCCATTGAATAGGCACAGCTGTCCTGTCCACTGATATGTGGACAAACAAATGCCCTGAAAACCTAGCCTTTTCTTCTGGGGCGGTCAGGGTTACTCCAAACAAAGGCTAAAAGGCAAAAGGCCTTTCAGAGATTCCTCTGTGTAGCAGACCATTCAGCAATTACACAGAGCCACAGTGTGCAGTGACAATGCAATGCCACTAACACAAGAAGAGAGAGAAGGCTAATTTCTAACTTTTTGCCAATGTTTCCTGTGTACTTTCACATGTTTGCAACTGTCACTCTTTCTCCAAACAGAGAAGTGCAAGTGAACCCAGACTCAGGGCTGCCTGTTTATGGAGTATTTATGAGCTTTTAGATTGACTCTCCATCCTGCTTTAACTGTCTCTTAAAATGATCCTATAACTGGACTGACAGCTTTAAACTCAGGCATGACCAAGTCTGAACAACTTCCAATAACATGGAAAGCCAGACCTTAGAGGTTTTATCTCAGTTAAGGAAAAAAGAGTGGGGTGGGGTACATCTGCTTCCCATCTCCAGGTTAATAACCCATGAACTTGCCATTCTGAGGCCTGCATGCTGACACCACAGAGTGGACATCAACAACTTGTATAACCCATCCTCATCTTGGTTCCAACAGTGGAAAACTCAAATAAAGTCCATGTAAGCTTCAGGGAATCCCTTTCACTCTGAGCTCCATACTTACTTGCGATAGTCAGATGTGATCTTTGGCTTAGGATAGCTCCATATTTGTTCTGAGAGAGGCACTGGTAGAATCCTTCATCTGAATCCTCCTTGGTATGCTTTATCTTTGGTATGTACAAAGAGCCGTTGGGCAGAAACTGTATGTGCTCACTTTCTGCCAACCGAACTCCATTCTTCAGCCACTTGATGGTGACTGGAGGCAGCCCATGGGCCTGACAGTCCAAGACAGCAGGGTCCTTTGGCAGTAAGGTAACATCACTGGGCTCTGTGATGAAAGACAACTCGCTGAAACATAAAACACCTAGAGGAAAAAAATGGGGACATTAGTAAAGAGGTGGTTGTGTTTATATGAAACTAACCAAGGATAAGTCTATAGCCTGACAGACCATACATATCATGTAATATTATAAAATATAAAATATAAAAAAAATAGCATCAAGAGCAGTCTTGTAGACATTAATTTCTTAGTATGACAGACCAGGGTGTCTACAGGTATCACACATATTAGAAATGAGGACTTTTACATAGAAAGGCTTCACCCACTTTCAGAAAAAGAAATAAAAAACATGGTTAAATGAGGTTAGATAGATAAAATGTTTGTAGTAGTTAAGACTATCTAATGACTTTTAAGGCCTTATTGTATTGTTGTAACAATAATTTAACATTTTAAGTCTTTTCAGTGACCTGTAGACACCCTGAACACCACACTACAGTACGTTTAAGGTAAAAGCAGCTGCACTAGGATGGTCACCATAGTCTAATGTGCAATCCTGATTTAAAAGAGACATGAATGAAAAGCCAATATTTGGGATGTAACGTTATCGTGTGGTTTTTCAATCATTGCTGTCATAAATATCAGACATGAAAGTCGTCAGCATCCCACCGACGTAACTGGTCAATAAGTGACATTGACGGCAGAGAAACACAGGACTAATATAAAGTAACGTTAATACAGTTTAACAACATGTCTACTGATCACCTCTTAGTCAACATTATTCAAAAAGCGACGTTGTCTTTTAACATTAATAGTTATAAATGTGTTTCAGAGAGGAACACCAGCTAACATCATTCAGCCAGTTAACGTTATAACCCATCAACAGTCCGTGAACGGACCACATCAGGTCAGCTCATTAACAACGACAGCATCAGTAACAAGAGCAAAAACACGACACTTACTTGATAAAGGAAGGAACAAAACCAAAAACAGCCAGAGCCGGTTGACTTTCATCTTAAACTTCGCCATTTATCCGGATTTTTCTGTCATTTCCCCCCCCAAACGCGAGCCGCCGCTCTCCTGCGTGTTGTCCGTCGATCCCCAAATTACTAGTGGCCGCAGCGGAGCACCGGCGGCTCTACACGGGTGCCGGGCCCCATCCCCCGCCCGCTCACGCATGCGCACAAGGCACAGGTCAGGCCAGAAGCGAGTGTCTCAAAGTGAGGTCTAGGGCCCCCAGGGGCCTCCGGGAGGAACTGCCACTAAACAGGAAGTGGGAAATTTAATTTGTTGCACTTACAGGATGATGTAATGATACATACAGATGGTGATTCTTCCCTGTTTGATTCTTACCTGGAGCTCAAACTGGCAGCAAAGACCTCCAGGAGAGTCATACTGTAGCCAATGTATGACAGAGTCTGTGGTGGCAAATAATGTGGATGTATCTTCACATTTAAATAATAATAACTACAAATGACCAGAGTAAATATAACAGAAGGAATGGTCATGGTGACAGTGACAGCGTTCAAGGAGCCAGACCTTGGTGTCAGTTCTGTTGAAATTAATGGGGTGGACACTGCAAATCACACTATACCTCATCATATCTTTGTTGTTTCAACTTTGACTGAAAAATCTCTCAACCAGATCAAAAACCACACATTACGTGATGTTGACTGACATTTTTTAAACAAATGTGCATATTTGCTTTCCTCGTTACTGGTCTCCAAACAGATCGTGGCAGCTGCATCTCAGCTTCTGCTGGACAGAGCCATGATGTGTTTTGAGACCAATAATGAGGAAAGCAAACACGCATATGTGGATGAAAAACATCAGTCAACATCATGTAATGTGTGACTTTTAATCTGGTGGATAGACTTCTCAGTCAAACCTGAAATAATAAAGATATGATGGTTAAAGTGTGATTTGCAGTGCTCGCCCAATTGACTCCAACAGAACTGACACCACAGTCTGAATCCTCAAACGCTATCTTAACAGTTTTCTTGCAAATGACCAGGAACTTTGACAAGTAATCAGAGATGGGGAACTCTTTGAAATTGCACTTTTATGCATCTACCTCTGGTATCCTTTAAAATTTAGAAAAAAGCACTTCATGAATCCCTCACTGGGGAAATCCAATGTTTACATTCTGTTGTTGTTATTCATTATTACACAAAAAGGCCCAAAACATACACACCTGCACACACAGGACCTATAAGACATGCATTAGTGGAGAGATGTCAGAGCAAGGGAGCAGTTACGGGTAAGATGCCTTGCTCAAGAGCATCTCAGCAGTACCCAGGAGGTGTAATTACACCTCTCCAGCTACCAGTCTGCACTTTGTACCAGGGTTCATACAGGACTTGAGTTTCCCAAGCCACGTCCTTATGACTGAGCTACTCGTGTGATTTGTCCTTTTTCTTACCAATATTTTAATACAGTGGTGGAAAAAAGTTTTCGGACACCCCATGCATTTGTGAAATATTGCATTAAGAATCACTCTTAGGTCTTCAAGTGCAATTTCTTTTAGTACAGTCACAGCCAAAATACTAAATAAATCCTAAAAAAGCCATCAAAAGCTTAAATTGATTGGTTCCATAAAATTACATAAGAAATTTTGAGTATTGGGTCATTTTGGTACCAGTGATGAAGGTCGTTCTTTTTATTAAAAGACACATTTTTTGTTGCCAAGCTTCGTGTCTACATAAAGCCAGCACATTTGAAAGTTCTTCAGACACAAAAATGGCTAAAACAAGGAGCCTAACGCAGGAAACATGCCTGAAGATAAAGATTCTCAGCCAGGAAGGGTACAGCTGCCGCCAGATAGCCAGGAAGTGCAGATGCAGTCCTTCAGCAGTTGGATACACTCTGCAGAAATACAGACGAACCAACAGCTTGGAAGACAAACAAAGATATGGGCATCCAAGGGTTTCTTCAGCAAGAAATGGCCGCATCCTGATCCGCATGTGCAGGCAAAACCGCCAAATGACATCACAGGAGCTTCAGCAGCAGTGGTCAAACCAAACTGGTGTCCAGTGTTCCACCCGCACTGTACGTGGCCGACTCTTAGATCATGGCTTAAGGTCCTACAAGGCTATCAAGAAGCCCCTGATCAATGAGAGACAGAGGTTAGCCCGGCGTCGTTGGGCCCAGGCACACAAGAACTGGACAGCCAGGAATTGGAAGATGATTTTGTGGTCAGATGAGTCCAGTTTCCAGCTTTATCTTCATCCTACTAATGTGAGGGTACGCAGAAGGCCAGGCGAAGCATTATCTCCAGCACGTACAGTACCTACTGTCAAGCATGGTGGAGGCAGTATCATGGTTTGGGGATGCATGAGTGCTGCTGGTGTTGGTCATCTCACTGTCTGTGATGGCACATTGAACTCTACCAAGTATTGTACCATTCTCGAAACCCACATGCTCCCTTCTGCGCGTGCACTGTTCCGTCGAGGTAAAAACTGGATGTTTCAACAAGATAATGCCCCTTGCCACACATCCAAGGCCAGTAGAACTTGGCTGCAGGAGCACAGTATCCAGGTCTTGGAGTGGCCAGCTCAATCCCCGGACATGAGCCCCATTGAAAATCTGTGGTGGATTATCAAAAGGTCTGTTTCAAAGTATAAACCAAAGAATTTAGAAGAATTAAAAGCAGTAATTCAAGAAAAATGGGACAAGATTACCCCTCAACAATGTGAAAGGCTCGTGGGGAACATGCCAGCCAGGATTAGAGCTCTACTACGTGCCAATGGCAGGACTACTAAATATTAATTTGATGATGTGATGGTTTAATTATTTTTTGTTCAGTTTTGAACACATTCTCTGTTATTTGTTGACTTTGATACCGACAATGTTGAGAACTGACATATTGAAACTGTCAAGAATTTAGTTTTGTTAGTTTTTCTTGTAAACATTAAACAAAAAAATATAATTTGTATTTGTTTGTATCTGTCTAATGCAGCCACACCTTTTGAAACACAAAAAAGATTTTTCCACAAATATTTCATGATAATATTTGAGATTGTGTAAAATTTTAAGGGTGTCCGAAAACTTTTTTCCACCACTGTACATCTCAGTGTATAAGTGTTAACTGCTTCTTATGACCGACTTATGTTGTTATGATGTTGTGCATGTAATCCATAATGGTTTCTTTTATAGAACATATCTTGATCTAATGACGACTTTCTGAATAAATGCAGCTGAACTATCTTTTCAGATCTTCTTGGCACAGCTTAACTGCACCTTAAAGTTGCCTGACGTCTTCTCTGAACCATTATTTTTCATGTGTTTCCACCTTATTTCCTTATACTATTGTCATTCGTTTGCTCTTTGTTGTTGTTTCACCACTGCTTTTCCTGTGTACTTTGTAGAATAGACATTTTTTGCATGTCTGTATTTTCTGAAAGAGGGATCCCTCCTGTGTTTGTGAGGTTTCCCCCTTTTTTTCCTGTTTTACATATTTTTAGTGCAGTGTTTCCTGTCCCAAGTGGAGGGTCTAGGTCTACGGATGAGGGAGGAGGTGTGTTATTTTGTTTGTGAATCCCTCCGAGACAAATTTGCTATTTTGGGCTTTGTAGATAAAATTGACTTGACTTAAGTGTTTAAATGTATTTATGTCAAACCCAATCAGCTCCACAGACTACACCCCTGCATACAGTCAATTTCAAACTATAAACTGAACAGTAATCACATATACAGATTTTCTATGCAGCAACTTAACCCTGTGAGATCTTCTTTTCTGTGTATCAGATATTAAGAACAACAAAATAAGATGAACACAGTGAATTATCAGTTGCCAAACGGCCACTGGTAATAAGGTCACCCTGAACAGCATCTGCCTCCACCAAAAAACCTGGTAATTATGAGGATATATTGATGGCTGCAAGTCAGCTGCCTAATGAATTCAGATATTGATCTGGCGACCGTGCCTTTTGACAATGACCCTCCCGTCTCCCAGCCCTCATTCAATAGCAATACAATGGGCTCCAGCTGTGAGATCGGCCATGCTGTATCAGCACAACACCCCTCCGCTGGCACAGGTAGATGTAGTCGTCACATTCAGACACGGAAATGTGTTGTGCCTTCCAAAAGATATTATACCACTCTTACTCTTACACTCAGCCATTTCTGTGAATCACTGTGTAACGATTTTAAGGGATTAGTGCCATAAACATGCACCTCCTCACTTCAATATCCAATCAAATGAGGACAGCGGAGTGTAATTATGTATTGATTACAACTAACTATTGATTTAATCATCTAAAGCCTTATATTTATAATTCAAGGTTTAAAACCAATGGTCAGGATAACAGCATTCTGTGATGTGTTTACTTTGGATTTTCATATTATTTTATCAATGATTCTATAATCCAGAAGAAACATGCATCTAATGTTACGTATTTATATGACTTTTTCTTGTGTTGTTGTTCATCGATTATTAAGTAGGTCACTGACATTGAGCGTGTTATTGTGTTCAGACAACAGCTACAAACATGCATCAGTTGGCATAGATGAAAAAAGGTGATATTTTGTTTCTGTGGTCCCAAAAAATGCCCTCTTCCTCACAAAACCTCCACCAATTATTTTAATTGTGGAAAAAATGGCAAGATCTGGGTGCCTAACATAAACAAAACAGGAGTTATCTGTATTGCTGCCCTGCTTTATCTATAAATTTACATTCTCTGGTCATTGACATGTTGTATACAAACAGAGACGTGATGCTGCATTGTTTGTGAAATCTGTCGACTCACGTTGCCAAATGTTGTGGTGCGTAGGTGGAGGTTACTGCTGGGCTCCACATGGCTAAAGGTTAGGCTGTTTGGCCATGATCAATAGGGTTAAGGTCATTAGCATGTTATGAATATCATGAGGCCCTGGGAAAGTAGAGCAGAAGACCAACGAACTGGGCTCTGATTGGCTGCAGCCTGTCTCTAGGAGAGGCCACCCCCCACTGACCCAGGAGGTCATTCAAAGAGCTGATGACCTCTGACCTTATGCCAAAAGGGTGACGGAAAGGTTTGAATAGACTGGACCGCTAAAATATTAAAAATGTGTGGTGTTTGAGCAAAAAGCAAATAAACAGCAGTATTAGCATGTTTGGAAAAATCAATACCTTCATGTTGTGACCTAGAGACTGTCCAATCAAATGCTTTCATGTTTCAAAACTTATGTAATGTTTGTTATTTTGTGTTTTTCATGTGTTGTTGCTCATGATCCTGTGAAGTACTAAGTGAGCTTCCTCTGTTAAAGGAGCTTTACTGTATTAAATAAACTCTACTTACTCATTTTTGTCCTGCAATATATTTATTGGAAACACTTCCTGTGTTTTTATCTTCTAAAATCTTGTCATTACCTGGTGACATTCTAATAGAACAACAAAATGACATCTAATATCAGAAATGTTCAGATAACAAATCCAATTCAACTATCAATTATGACTATTATAAACTAAATGGTGTGTTTACATGCACATTAATATTCTGCTATTTTTTCCAATTATGACAATATTTTGAATTTGATACAGGACATGTAAACAGGATAGTGTACAGAGATATTCCAAATTAGGCCTTATTCTAATGTAATACTTTCTGATCATATAGAATATGATGACAGAGACATGTGCTTGTTTTTCTTGAGAGGCCGCTATGTTTGAATAATTGTTGATTTATTATGGATTTTTGTATTATATGTTTTATCTGTTGCATCTTAAATGTGTTTTGATAGGCTGCTACCTTGGTCAGGTCTCTCTAGTAAGAGAGATTTTCAATTTCAGTGGGACTTCCCGGTTATATAAAGGTTAAACAAATAATAAATAGATTAATAAAAATTCCAAATTTTAACGCAGTTTGTGAAACATGGCATCTTGCCTGTTTAGAGTCAGCTCTGTAGGTGTCATGGATATGCTGTAAACAAACCAGCTCTCCACACTTACTTTTAAACATTATGAAAGACTTGGATATCAAGAGCTTTTTGGATATGTGCAAATATTGCATCGCTGGCCTTTTCAACAAGGTTGCTGAAGGAATGAAAGAGGGAGGCTGTGCTCGAACAGTTGAACAGTGGAAAACTTTGCTAAAATCTTATTTTGATGCAAAATGGCACAAGTGGCTCCAACTGTTCCACTTTTCCATATTTTGATGTGATAAACGACATGTTAGAGCATATCCAGCTTTATGCCAGACTGGACTCCTTGGGAGGCTTAACCACCTCCTCACTATGTGGCTCGACTCAAAATGCTTGTCAGCAGAATTTTTTCTGAACAAAATATTCCCGTTTTTGCCACTATTATGAAGAAGACAACATTTCTACTAAGCTGTTTGCATGTGTAATGAAAAAGAATATTCAACTTATATTCCCATTTACATTCAACAATGCATGATTAATATGCCCTAAAATACCATTTATCATGTCAAAATACATTTAAGTGGAATGGCTGGGCCACCTATCTTAACTCTTTGTATCAAAATAGGATTTTTTTTCAGAGTTTCACATCATGGCATACTTGTTGGACCATGCGAACACAGCCTCGGTCTTTCATACTGCTAAAAGTAGGTGTGTTTCTTCTTGCTACCAGAAATGTGGGGTTTTCTTTTAGGCATGCATCTTTACACCAGCCTTGCAAACTGTTGGCGAGTTAGTTTGGGTACAACATGCCCATAATAATGCACAGAGCTGACAATAAACAGGCAAGAAGCCGTGTGTCACAAACTGTGGTATAAAAAACCCAGGCCAAATGTGCTGTATACCTGTCCAAAGAATGCCATTAAAAACTGCATTATAATGGCATATCACACGTCTTAATCGGAAAATGCTACGCTTGGAATATATAAAAATAAGGGAATATGCTGTTTCACATGAAATTTAGGATATTGTCATGTTCAGAATAATAGTGGGATATTAGTGTGCATGTAAATGTACCCAATGACACTAAGTTCTGTAAGGTGACTTTTGCTCATGCTTTGAATCATGTTTTTATTTACTGCAATAAAATACAAAATCATCAGCAAGTACAAACACATGAACATTCTTTAAAAAAGGTTTATTGGCTTTTAAAACCACTTTAAAAATCTCACCAGTGAGTACTTTCCATTGAAAAAAGAAACAACGCGTTTGCAATATTAACAAGCTACTGTACATTAAGCAGTACACCAGACAACACCACAGAGGAGGGTTTTTTTTCTACTGGTAGAAATGGACAAGATAGTCAAACAGAGTTGGTTCTGGGTCAGTCAAAGGTAAAGAATCAGAGTCACTGCTTGATGGAGCTCCTGTACTCATAAAGAGGTGCATTTCCTTCATTCAAATTCAAATATCAGTGCCTTATTGTTAAAGAAAAGGTTACAAGAAAATGTTAAATTTCTTCACAAATGCATCTTGCAAAATAAGAATATGTAAAATCAACATAAAACAGTCATCAACAGAACATATAGAACAACATTAACTTAGTAAACAGCACACAACAAAAGTAATGTAACTCATGAAACTAGCACTGCCAGTCTGGTTAACAGAACCTGCCCAAATCACAGAAGACAGTGGTTACCAAGAATACAAAGTACAACAGAAGTCATCACACATGCGTGCGTACAATCATTTATCAACATAATGAGCATGTAGGTTTTAAAAGGTTGTTGAACTTTTTTTTCCCTCAATGCTTTATATTCTCATGTATGAGAATGAGTAAGAAATGTGTATCTCACTGAGATTAATGCACATTTTGCTACAAGACAATTAGTCATTTTCTGACAGTTAATTTCCCTACTCATCTTGTCATAAAAAATATTTTTTGTCTTTTTTTTTGTGGGCATCCATCATTACATTTGTCCATAAAGATGTGGCAAAGCCATGTCATAAAAATTTAGTGCAATAATGTGAACCTCCAAAGTTTGTTGAAACATGAGTAATTTTTTTTTTCCAGTGTCTGCTGAAAGGCTTTGAGCACAATGTCTGTCACAGAGATGTTTGCAACCAGCTAACAGTATCACAACTTTTTTTTTTTATCTCAATATACCATGCTATTGATCCTGCTCAAAGCACACATCACTTCTGCAACTGCAGAGACCTATTATCTTTGAATAGAAAAAAAGTAAAATAAAATCAGCAAGCGAGACCAGACAGCATTACTTTTACGACACATTGAGCCAGAAATGTAACACACAACATACAGTATCTTGCCGACTATAGATCTGTTAAGCTTTTTTTTTCTTTTAAATGGCACATACTTAGCTAGAATAATGGCCATAATATAGTGTCTTGATACATCAAATCTCTATGTATCTATCCTATTTACAGATGGAGCTTAAACATGACTTATACAACATTGACAATAGCCAAAAACTCAAGCAAGCATCCTACTGTATCACATAGCCTACCTGGCTAGCAGTGATGGTTTCAACATGCTTTCAGGTCCATGGTTACCTATAAAACATAGGACAGTGACCATTTCACAAATTTACATACTGTACATAAGATTTACGCAACTTAACCATTTTTCCTCAAATGCAATAAAACTCTTTTATATCTCCGAGGCTGCCCGTTTCTCGTTGTTGTTGTTGTTAATGTTTACTAGGAGTGTTTCTATGTGTAATAATCTCTTGCGTTATTCAAACAGATCATCTTTGGTATGGAAATAAGGCTGGATTCTCCACAAACATAATTTTGTTTCCTCTTGATCCCAAGATGACGTCAAAACATAAATGTCAGCCTCTAGCTTTCTATGTAACTAAGCCTTCTCCATACCATTGATATTCTTATCCAAGCTGGGAGTATAGCATGCCAAAACAAAAAAGAAAAGAATCTCATGACTGAAAGTGTGCCTGCCATGGTTTATGGACAGCATATCAAATTCCTCTTAATCCATTACTGATAAGGGCACACACAGTGTAGTCGTTAGCCTATACAATACGCATCTATATTGTAACACTGCAAAACAAAAACAATAAGAAAGAGTACTGAAAATATCAGAGTAACAGCTGCCTTGATATGATGAAGCTCTGGATGGTTCTGAAGATTCTTAACATTATACTATATACAGTCTCTCTACAGATGGCATAAGGCCTTGGACTTTGGGAATAAGGCAGCCAGTTGTTGATTCCTTTCCGTGTATAGTCCACAAAGTGGCCTGAATTCCCATCTTCTCCCTACTGATTCATCTACTCCCTTTATAAGATATTAAACAGTACAAGAAGTATAGGCTTTAAGAAAATTTCACTCTTGGACAATGCTCAGATGTGAATCAGCGTTCCACTGATTTTGGTATATGATAAAGTATAAAGATTATGTCATAAATTCAGCACCTGGCAGCACAAGATGCTACCCTTTTTAATATTCAGATATGGCAGGCAAATGTACTACAACTATTATGTGCATATACTACAATCCCAATATTGTCTCCATTTGGTTGAACTTGAACTGCACACACTGAAAACAGTACACAACAGCATACTTTTTTTTTTTTTGGTCTTTTGTGCCAAATTTCCTACCCATCTCTTTCTTTCTTTATGTGTTCGTTAAATACAAATATTGCATTATTGATTGGTTATAACATGGAAGATTATGTTTGTCTTAATGTTCATACCATACAAACCTGCTCTCTGTAAGTGCATGCTGCCACCACGTACTCACACTTTTTTACTTGAAATGCTTACATCTCTAATTCCAGATGAGGGAGAGAAGTGGTTAAGTACTGAAACCGACGAGTGTGACGGATGAAAAAGGAGAGAAGTAACTAAATGTCAGTAGGAGAGATTTTCTGGTAAGCCTGGCACTTTTAACAGAACGAATGGCAAAGTCCAGACAAATCCCGACAAACTATAGTTTAAAAACAGATAAACTACATACGCACCAAACAAACAACAGAAAACAGAAATCATACAGAGTAAAAGATAACATTAGCCCAGCATCTCTACTGTAGTAGGCTGGTCTTTGCTTTCTAGCCAGTCAAAGCCAGAGTTCACAGTATCACTGCATATCTGCTGAAAAAGCGGGTCGTTCTTCAGTTCTTCCAGTGTTGAGTCTTCATATTGTTCCTGCTGCTGATTAGGGTCAAACAGCAGGTTGGTGTCCAACGTGTTAAGGTCAGTGATGCTACTGGACAGATCTGAGGTCAGTCTGATGTCGTTTGAGAAGTCAGATGCCACAGCGTTGAGCTCCGAAGCTACCTGACCCACCAACTGGGAACTGGGGTTGAGGCCATCGTCCCCCAACAAGTCCTTGACAGTGTTGTTGAAATCCAGCTGCTGTTGCTCGTCCTCTGCCTCCTGCTGCTGTGTGCTCTGGAGGAGGAGTTGTGGTTGTGTCTGCACAGGATTCTCCTGGAGCTGCTGCTGCTGCTGCTGTTGCTGGTCTTGCTCACCAGGACCTGCTTGTGCTTGGCTGTCCCCAGTGGAGAAACTCACCTGTTCTCCACTGCCGGTGGTGAGGTAGCCATGCTGCTGGAGCTCAAAGGCAGCAGGGCTGGAGCTAACAGGCAGCTGAGTCTGGTGGGCGGTTCCCCCAGCGAAGCCAGGAGTGGTCTCCAGGATCTGTGTGAGGTTCATGCGAGCCGTGTAGTTAGAGGGGAGGTTGTTAATACCCAGGCCACGGACAGAATCATCCCCGTCGGCCTCCATCTTGCTGAGAAGAACGTTGGTGATTTTGGCGGTGTTACTCTGACCCTGCACAGGCAGCATCTCACTCTGCATCATGATGTTCAGGGGCACAGACTGGCTACGCTGAACCATGCTGTGGACAGAGCCGACTGTCTGGCTGTTGGACAGGATGTTGAGAACCTCCGAGGTGATGGGGGAGTTAAAGGGTGAAACCACGGTTCGGGTGGAGGTGGTGGTGGTGGTTGAATTGGTGGTGGTGGTTAGAGGGCCCGTGTTGCCACTGAAGTTTCTCTGGCGCACTGCAGGACTGACACTGCGGCAACGGAAAGTACTGGATGCAGATGAGGTGGATGCCTTGTTGTCTAACGGTGCTGGCACAGCGAAACTCTCCTGTTTAGTAGGAGTAGTTACCAACTGCTGCTGTTGTTGTTTGCTGCTGCTGCTGCTGCTGCTGCTGTGTTGCTGTTGCTGCTGCACCGGGGAAATGGGCGTCAAACGGCCAAAGTGAGCAGCATCCTGTCTCGACTGAGCCTGAAATGACTGGCCGGGAATTGCAAAAGCATGTGGCTTACGAAACTGGTCATCTACCAGGTCTTGGTAGCTGGGCAGGATGCCAATGCTATGGCTGGGCAACGGACCCGCAGAGTTGCTGTTGTAGCGGTTGTTGATCCACTCCAGTTTGGCCTTGTCAGGGTGCGTTGCCATTGGCCTCTGCATTGGCTTCACAGGGCTGCTGGAGACAATACTGGCGTCGTGATAACCTGTGATGCTTGAGTTAATAGGAGTGAACGCAAAAGGGTTCCTGCACTCCACTGGGCTTGGGGGGACGCTGCTGCTGCAGTTGGACAGTGGCGTGCTGATGGGGGTGTGGCGACCCATGGCTCCATCCACAGGCGTGATGGGAGCCAAGCGGGAGCAGGGACTCTCTCTTGTTAGGCTGTGCCCAAGCGTCATTTCAGAGGTGGGGGTGGGAGTCGGAGTTGGGGTGGGTGTTGGAGTGGGAGTCTGGACAGGAGTGGTGCTGCTGTGGGCAGAGTGGAAGAAGGTAGTGCCGGCCTGGTGAGCATTTAGGATAGAGCCTTGACTGCTGGCTGACTGGCCTTGTAAAGACACATCGACACAGCTGCTAAAGAGACCCTTCAGCTTCATCTGCTCCTCCATTTGGACTAGCTCCTCCACAATGCTGTCCTGGGTCATGTCATCGTCGTTGAACGGAAAGTAGTCCATGTTGGGTTGAGAACCTGCAAAGTCCACCATCTCCTGCGGGAGGGTGAGCTGGCCCGAGGCCTCGGAGGGTTGAGCTATAATGGAAAGCTGGTCAGTAGGGGCTTGTTTGTGTTCTGCTGGTATCTGCTGCGCAAACGCCTGCTTCCGAAGTTCGTCAAGCTGTCCCTCCTCCCATATTGTGCTCTTTAAGTCACTCATCACAGAGGCTTCGTGTGCTCCTGAGTTGGCTGGTATGGCATGAGGGTCCCCGGTGATCTGCCGAAGCAACGCCTGATCCGACGTGTTGTTTCCAGCTGCTCCAGTGCTGGTGTCAGTGCTGAGAGAATGATCTTCACGTTTCACCACCAAGGCCTGGGGTTTGACAACAGTCTGGGAGCCCTCAGTGTGTGTGATGGGCGAGTCAGAGAGTGCAAGAATCTGTGTGGGCCCTATGGAGGTGTGTTTCACAGTCACTTTGCAGGGGGCACTCTCTGGTCTGGCAGGGGTTCCCGGTCTGGGGATCCTCTTTAATGCAGCACTGACTCCAGGTTTTGGATTGTCAACTACAGCTAGTGGCTGCTGGGAGATAAACACCCTCTTTACAGGAATCACATGGGACTCTCCGCCTGGGCCTGTGCGCTTCCTGGGGCTCTTGGCATCTAGGCAGGGATCCTTCGATGTTGTGGTAACAGCGGAGGAGCCATTGGATGACATGTTGCCATTCGAGTTCTGATTATCAACAGTCAAGTACAAAGTACTGTCATGGCAGTTACTGTTATTGCTGTCCTGAGTCCCAGCCACAGCTACCGAGATGGGAGGGGATGTGGGGTCACTTTTTATCCTTCCCCCTTTGTCTGGTCCGGGAGAGCACTTTATCAGGAAGCTTGGCTCACTGGCAGCCCTGAACTTAGCCATTCTCTCCTCTTTGGCCCCAGCAGCAGTTTTCTCTGTGCCATGGGTAGAGTTATTGTCATTTCCAGCTTCAGACACCACTTTGGTGTCAGTGGAGAGGACTGGGGTGGAGACGGGGGCACTGGGTCTGATTGCAGGAGACTGAGGGGCAGCAGAGCTCCCACCTTGTGACTGCTGGGAGTCGTCCGAAGCTGCTATGGTATTCACACCCGCTGAGGCAGGACGCACGGTTGTGCTGCTGCTGCTGGGAGCCAGAGCAATGGCCGTCATCTTCACCACGTTGACTGAGCTGACGTGGGGAGTTGGCATCACAGTTTTTATGGGGCTGTTGGTGATGAGCAGGGTGGGGGGTGAGCGCAGTGTGATGGCACTGGTGGCAGAGGGTTTGGGCAGAATTTGTGCGTACCGCGTACCGTGTCGTGCCAGCCGGTCACCCACAGGACTAGCTGAGATGTTCTGGGGAGTTTTAGGGGACTGTTTAAGAGATTGAGTGACTACTTGGAAGTTTACAGGCAACACTTTTCCCTCTGTTGTCCCGACAGGGCTGGGTGAGGTCATCAACTGCCTGCCTCTCTGTACCTGGGAGGAGAAAAGTGAGAATATACCATTAAATTTAGGCACATTTGTCAATAACATCTCTGAGCATAGTTGGTGGGAGAAATTCAGCCACATACCGTGACTGGGCTGGGGACAGCTGCTACCACGATGCCTATGGTGGGCTGAGGGGACAGCAGAGCAGGGCTGCCACAGGGGATGGTGGGGCCGGGGGTACTGGCCTCCGTTCGCTTGACCTGGGTCTCGCTGGGCAGGGGTGAGTGGAGCTTCTGCTCCTGCTGCTTCTTCTGGATCTTGCGCTGCAGTTGCTGCTTTGCATCAACAGAGGGAGAGGGCAGGGTCTTCACCTGGGGCTGGAAAGAGTTTGTCTCAGCTGTTGGCACGAACGCAGAGGCTGGAGTTGGCGTCTTCATTCCTGTCAAGAGAAGAAAAAAACACCCAAGAATTGTAATTAGCAAGGATACTGTGTCGGTGAGAGCAAACCATGCGCTGCCAATAGTGATGGTTTCAATGTTTCTGGGCCTGTAGTGTCACATATAAGTAAGGAAAAATGTATCACAGTATTATCAAGTATTTCAAACTAGCAAAAAGGTTTAAATTGAAAACGCTGTGTCAAACACAGGGCCTGCAAGCCAAAGCGTCTAATCTAGTCCACTGGATGACTTTGCACACCTATTGTTGATGTACTTGTGAAGGATAAGTGACAGTGATTATCGTTTTTCATGTAAAATGCTGCTTCAGAGGCTTTCCCACACTGACCAGAAACCAGTTCACCAACAAAACAGTGAGTACTTAATGCTGTCACATTTAACAATATTAAATATAGTGCAAAAAAATGTCACAGCAGCTTCAGTCAAAAAGAATCTCTGTCAGATGTCTATCTTAAAATAATATTTGAAACCGTATTGCGGAGGCAAAGCCAACTGATTTAAAAATGCTTTGTAAAGCAGGGAACATCTTAAACTGCTTCCTCAATAGCTTCCACTTTAGTTTGGTGTGGTGATGCCAGCGTTACCACACAGGGGTGGAAATGCATGGAAAAATGCACATGTAATGACAGGGAGTAGCAGACTGACTCAGTGTGGAAAAACTGAGACACATAGTTGAAATCGCACTTATTTTTCCTCAAGACATCTCGGGCTGTTCATCGTCTGTTTTGCAGACGGATGTATGTTTTCAGATTGTACTTTGAATTTACTCTAAAACAAGAGAAAAACTTGGAGGTGTTGTTATTTATAGGTTATTATGCAATGGTTTTACTGGTCCAGCTCACTTGGGATCAAAGTGGGTTGGATGTGGCCCATGAATTAAAATGAGTTTGACACCCCTGCTCTGAACATGCAACACAAGATGGGTTTCATCTTTTAGTTTCTTTTGTTTAGTGGGAGTACGCCATTTTAGCCAGGTACTTATTATTTTCCAGTGATAGAGAATTCCCAATGTCAAGTGTTGACAAAAGACAACATGATCTGCTCTTTTTCCACAGGCCCAGATCTGACTGTTGAGGCCACCTTTTCATGATGAGCTCAGTATAATACATTGCCCTTGAATTCATCATTCATTTTGAAACACCTTTAAATCTAAAGAGTGCACAGACGGCGAGGCACAGACCTGTGGAAGCAGATGCGATGCAAGTGCCCTGAAATTAATGAAAATCATGGCGCACTTCCTTTTTAACCGTAGTCTAGGTTTACATTCATAATCCTTTTTTTGGCTAAAATGACATCATGAGGGTGGTTAATATAAGACATCGTTTATAGACGGCTGAATTAACCTAGTTACATTTTCAGCACCATGGACAGCTGACTACTGTGTGCTTGCACTGTTTTGGGAGACACGTGCAGGATCACATGAGGAAAACACTTTTAAACCCTGAGGGCGTCGCTGAGGCACAAAATCACACAAGTAAACACATTCTAATCCTATTTTTAAAGTGCCTTTCTAACACTTCAATATGATGCTGTCAGCTATGATGCACAGAGCACAAACTAAACTTCACAAACACACACAGACCACAGTGAAATGACCACACCAGCAGATCAGCGGACATCCTCACCTGTGGGTGTTCCGGTCATAACAGTGAGTGCAGCCATGGACTTAGTACCAATGTAGTGGCTATTGAGCAAGAAGCGGGCCAGGTCCTCCACGTTGTCAAACTGACGACTCAAGACCTTTTGGGCCCACTCACACACCAGTCCACAGGCTGCAGATCTCATTTCATCTTCAGCGCTCGGGGACTGGCCCGTTGGCTCCATCAGCTCACACTACAGAAGACAGCAGCAGGTGGATGAGCAGCAGAGCATTTTAAAAGTGTAACAAGATATTTAACTGCATGGTTTAAAGTTTTTTCTTGCAGTGTAACTTACCCCATCACCAGATTTCTGCAGATCCAGGTTTGGTAAGGACGGCATGTGAACAAAAGCTTTCTTCCTTAACCCGCTATAACAGTATGTGAGAAGGAGTTAAGGTGTCTGACACGTAATGACCCTGGACATGGTAATGTATATAATATGCTGGTTTTATGTTGGGTGGGCCAAATTCATGGTTTGTGTCTATGCAATCCCTTTCCCCCTCTTTAAGGCCCATGCAAAAATTTATCTTCTCAGAAAATCTGACAGAAATTGTAAATTTTAAGAACACCTCAAACCAAAACTTTTTGCTTGTGGTTTTTGCATTTGCATTGCCGAACTACTCAAGTTGAAAAAACTTCAACTCAGAGCAGAAAAGCACCCTACAACATCATCTTTTTTTCCCCATTGTTCAAAAGGATGATTTGAGAGGCGGGCCTGCCATGGTGGTCACGTCAACAAGTTTACAGCTGCTAAACAATGGAGAAGAAACTGGTGGAAGCTGTTGCTTGATGCACAGAACTATACAGCCCGACGATAGACAGTAGGTTGTCAAACTGCCCCTGAGTCATCCTAAAATATGCCTGGAAACGGTTATCATCGAGGCAAAGCTCCTGGACCAAATGACCTAACCCTAACCCACACGGATCTCCGTTTCCCTGTCTGCAACAAACTAATTGCTAACAAGCCTCAACCAGAGCTAGAACAAGTACCCTCTGCCTGAACATTTTAGGAACTAGATTCTAATTACTGTGAAAAAAGCAAAACAAATAAAAAACAGTAGTTTGATTATACAGGAAGGTTAGTGTAAGGACGTGATGGGGTGGTTGCCTGGCAACCACAATAAGGTACAGGAAGCATCGTTTTTACTAGTGGCATTAAATTCTAAAAAAAAAAAAAAAAAAAAAAAAAAAAAGGCAGTGCGATAACAGCTTCAGTTTTCTGTCAGAAAGGCCGTCTGAGGGCAAGGTAAAGCAGTAAAAATATACTAATTGGAGAGTACATTAGCCTACTGAGCTTTCATGGCGGTACTCCTGCCTGTTTCTCCTAAGATGGAGTCTGTCCACCGTCATCTATTGTGGGTAATACACTGACCATGACCAAGTACCTCATACAACCCCACTTCAGAAAATCCAAACTATTCCTTTAACACAGTCACTCACTGCTAGAATAAAAAACCCATGATCTGCCTTTTCTGAACGCCAACACTACATGTCTTGTTAACTTGCTCACGATTTGAAGAATTTAAAGGCAGGATTTAGCGCAGCACAGACAGATAAAAGCATAGGAGGAAGACAGGTTCGTCAGAGGTAAAGGATATTTGGATTTGCCCCTCATGCCCAGTCGACGTGCCTTCATGTTAGGAAAGACATTCTTCATGATCTTCCCAAAGTCTGCTGCACTCAGTGGATTGTAGCCGAGATTGTCACAATAGCTCCTGCAGGAGAAGAGAATCCTCCATTAGATTTAAAGTGAAATACATACTGTCCCCTTTTCTGTCACCCTTCACCTCCCCGACCACACAGCGAGGTCACACACTCACTTGTATTCATCATACACCTCTTGCTTTGGGAGGGAAGTCTCTGGGTGCTCTTCTAGGTGATTCCGTATCCAGTTGAATGCATACATCTGTTGAGTACGGCTTGACGACATGGAACTCTGATCACTGAAAGTGGCACAGAGGAAAAATAAATCTGGTGAGGCCGTGTCCTCCATTTGTATGCATCATTTCTTGTTAATACAGAAACTTTAATACCATAATCCAGGAGTGGAGGACCCCCTCTCATTCTCAGTCCAAATGGGCAGAATTGGGGGGTTGGGGTGATGAATAGATATGGGGAAACAAATGAAACACAGACAGCTAGGTATAGCAAAAATCTAAATAGGTCAGTGGTTTGCTTCATAATGATAATCAATCAAACAGCTGAAAAACAAATGAGAATTTTGCATTAAAAAAAACTCACCAGTGATGAACGACCCCCCAAAAATGTCAAAAACGTAAAACTCAATTTCATTTTTGGGAGCTAGCAGCCTGAACTGTGTCTGCGAAGTAGCCAGTGGATAGTGACTTGAACTTTTGACAAGCAATGAGACAACAGTGCCAATAATGTAATGAGAGCCACGACAGAGCAGCCATGTGTGTGTGAGACAAAAAAAGGCCAAAGAGCAAAGTGGAAAACTTGCGTAAAGTGAGTGTGTGTGTGTGTGTGTGTGTGTGTGTGTGTCTGTGACTCACCTTTTATCATTGCCACTGCTGGGACCAGAAGGCAACTTAAGGTAGAGGTAGAGTTTTTCGATGTCTGTAAACTTCTCAACATCTTGCTGTAAAAATAAAATCATCACAAAAGAGGAAAAGATTACTCATACAAAACAAAGTAAAAAACATTTCCCCCAAGCAAAATCTAATTGTAATCTCAGGGATGGGTACGAAAACCTGGTATTAAACAGGCATTGGTGCTACATTATTGGCACCTTTTAACATTTTGGTGTAATTTATAACAAAGTTGCAGCCTCTCCTCTGCTCTGTGTGTCTGGGCTCAGCTCCTCCAACTACACTTGTTACTGTAAGTGTAATAAAACCTTAGCGACAATAAATACTTCATCAATACATCTGTTTAACCAGCACACACATAAAGCAATATTCCAATCTGTTCCGTCTGTCTGTTTCATCAACTGTCACTATGGGGCCGTTTATACGACATATGTTTTACACAAGAACAGGGTGCTAGGTCGGCTAAAACAAAAGCCATCTGTATGTCGTCTAGCTGCTTAGCTTGGTTTGCCAGGTATCATTAAACATTAAATTAGCTGTTGGATAAGAGAAACCGGCCCCTCCTCCTCTCTCTTAAGATTGGTTTCCACTGAGATATTGTTCAGTCTCTCCAGGATTTTGCAGGATTTTTTTGCGATTGTTGGAGTCTGAAATGTCTGATTTCACTACAGCGTTTCGAAAAAAATATCCAATGCTACACTGTCTTTTTTTTAGGTTGAGGAGTCAAGTGAAAATTGCAAAAAAAATAGCTGTGATTCAGTTTTGGATTCAGAGCCAATCACTATGAGCATTCAGTGTGTCCCAAAGAATTAGTATCTATTTGTAACAATAGGGGGCAGCAACAGCAGCCGATTGCAGACTATCACTATCTGACACTGGGTGAGGCGGGCTACACCCTGGACAGGTCGTCAGACTATCACAGGGCTGACACATTGAGACAGACAACCATTCACGCTCACATTCACACCTACAGATAATTTAGAGTCACCAATTAACCTGCATGTCTTTGGACTGTGGGAGGAAGCTGGAGAAAACCATGGAAAACGCACACTGACACAGAGAGGACATGCAAACTCGCACAGAAGGACTCCTGTTCTGAATTTATTAATATCTTTTTAAAAAAGCAATCATTTAGTAATGAAAAAGAACCAAATAAAGTATTGATAAAGAACCGAACTGATAAGGAGTATCAACAAAATCCTAACTCATCCCTGTGCGTCTTCATGAGAGTAATATGGAATAAAGAATGAAGGCAGAAGGTGATCAAAAGACTGCAAGACTGTATTGTTAGCTCTTCACAACTGGACAAATAGATATATGCACACAGAAAATTTAGGCTATCTGGTTTTGAATTTAGCGCTGACTTTAAACCGCTAAACAGGTGTGACCGTGACACACAACCTCCTTACTACTGATTCAACCCCGACTGCTTTTCAACTTTTCAACCTTTTCTATTTGTCTCTTTGTTGCTAGGGGAACCAATACTTGAATGAATGAGGTGAGAGCTGTCAGCCAATGAGCAGTGAGAGAAAACGCTATTTACTACACTCCATTGCTACGAGTGACAAAGGAGCAAATTAGTCCTTCTCCTCTTATACCATGACGCTTCAATCTCTGGCACCATTCATCCCCTTAAATGTTTTCTTGGATTCCCTATGATGACCTTTACACCTGGCGTCAAAACATATACCGGTAACCTAGGCAACCTCAGACGTTTGATTTGCATAATTAGGTTTTCAGTTAGAGAATCACACGTATCAGATGTAGGAAGCATCAAACGGCTACACAATGTAAGCACCACCTGTATATGGCACCAATATACAGGTGGTATATGTTCATTTTCAAACGACAGCTACACAAACAGACCTCACATTTGAATCTCAGTGTTAGGACATTATATTGCACCTCTTAATTATCCCTTTGCTTTTTAGATGAATACATTATTCTCTTTTTTTAAAATTTCATCCATATATGTAGGAAAATGCTGCATGTTTTTTTCTGGTTGCACTAGTCCACCATTGCTCATGACAATATTGGCTTTGCATACCATGAATGTGATTTAGTGTTTTGATTGTCAGTTGTTTAATTTATTAGATGAGCCAAAAACAGACACAATCTTTCAATATAAATTCCCCCAAATATATTAAATCATTACATCTATGAACATTTTGATATAATATTAAATACAAGGTGATAGAAAATATAATTACGTTAAGTGTTCAACTATTTTGTCTCCTCACCTTTACATTCTATACACATATTGATGAACCGCATGACGATCCTGATATTTACCCCACAACACTATTTAGACACAATCCACATGCGAAATATATACACAGATATATATATCGTCAGGTGTAAAGGACCTCTTTGATTTGCCGCAGTCTGACGTGCTGTGTGCCACTGAGTTAATGTGTAACCACCTAAAGTGGTAAATGGTTTATGTTTTATCAGGACTTGTAAAGAAAGGGGCCAAACCTGCCTGCCGAAACACCAGACACATACAGGAACAGTTAATGGCCTGTATTTTCTGTTATTTTCTGGATTAATCCAGAACAAAATGTGCATAAATAGAAAGCTTTTACACATACACACTCTTTTACATGCCAAAAAAGTTGTTCCTTTGTATACTGCAATAACCAATCTATGTGTATTGGAATAACCAATATAATCAAACTACGCTCACTATTTTTATTCATCACTGTAATGTAAATAATAGGTGAGCAAATTTAAGCATCATGGTTCCAGTGGAGTAATTTACAATCAATAAGGACAACTAAGTAGGACAGGGTGTTATGGAAAAAAATAAATAAATAATCTCAATAATCAGGAGTAACGTGGATATAATGACTAACAGAGGTGGGAATCACCAGAGGCTCCACAATACGATATTGTAACAACACATCACTCACTACACAATATTATTGCGATTTAAAAATGTGTTGCAATATGTTGAGTACTGTGATAAAATATACTGCGATTTATTACCTGTTTTCAGCTGCAGCTAATGTCTCCAAAGCAAAACATTGTCAAAGTCTGTTTTATCTATTTAATAAGTTTTCAGTCTGCTCATCTCACGTCAACCATTTTTTGTAGCAACATGTATCTAGTAAACTGAAAAAGCCACATATTTAATATTTAAGTAGGCTACCTACAGTTTAACATGCTACATATTAAACGCAATACAGTCTTAGCACTGCGTGACAATAGAATATTGGCACACAAAAATATCGCAATACACAATTTTTCCCCCACCCATAATAACTAAGTGGGTAAATAACTGAACAGCTAGAACAGTCTGGTAGGTTCATAAAATTACATCACTTAAATGTAATGCAACATTTAAAGCCAGTAAAACACTAATGCCATACTGCCACATCCAAAATCTATAATGATACCTGGTCTCGTATTGCAATATTGATATAACATTGATGTATTGCCCAGTCCTACAACTAAGCATGAAACATACATTATTATATTCTTTCCTAACGAAAGCTGAACTGCACACCTGTTTCCATGAGCCACCAATAAACAGTTAAATGTGACTTCCTGATAATAGGGAGCTCGTAGGTAACAAACAACAAAGACTTGTGTGTTGTGGATACTCACCAATATGCTGTCCACTTTTGATTGTACAGATTTGCTACAAAGAGAAAAACAGAAATGACAATAAATATGACTTAAATATGACATTGATACATGCAGGATTTTCTTTTTGTTTCAACTAATAAATATGATAAATAGTTACCAGAATGAGTATTTGCACAAACATCAGACAGGAAATGTATTGATATTGATATGAACGGTATTTTTTGATTTTTTTTTTTTTTTTTTTTAAATATCCATAATTATGATACGTATTTGGATGCGTTTTAAAAATCTTCTGCAATATCATGCCATAAAGGGAGTGAAATAATGTCAATGTTTCATTTTTGTTCTCTATGTAGACTCAGGTACGACGACAAGCAGTGGCTTTGGAAAGTATTCAGACTGCTTCGCCTTTTGAACTCTTTATTATGTTACTGATTTAATTCAAAATGTATTTAATGCACTTTTAGGCCATCAATGTGAACACTAAACAATATTAAACAGCGAAAACATTTTTCCTACGTTTTGCAAATTTATTTAAAAATCAAAATTTCTTATTTGCATCAGAATTCAGTCCATTTATTCAGAACCAGCTTCGGCACAAATTACAGTTTCGAGTCTTCTTCCTGGTAGATTCTCTACACTTCAGAGGGGAGTGTGTGATGTGTCATCTTCAGGTCTCTCCACAGATGTTTTTTGGGTCTCAAGTCCAAGCTTCAGCTGGGTCACTCAAGGACATTCAGAGACATATCCCAAAATCCACTGCAGCTGTGTCTTGGCTGTCGGCTTTGGGTTGTTGTCGTACAGCTCTGTGTTTGTGTGCACTCTGGAGAAGGTTTACTTCAAGGTCCTTCTTGTGTTTGGCTGCATTCATTCCTCCGCAGAGAGACACCTCCACAGTATGATGCTAACATCACTCTGCTTTATTGTAGAAATGGTGATGACAAGTATCAAGCACCTGTGTCCCGAGGCCACTGGGCTGTTTGTCACCTCCCTGACCATGACTCTTGTTGCCTTGAGTTGGACGGCCAGCTCAAAGAGTCCTAGTGGTTCCATACTTCTTCCACATCACAATGACAGAGCCCAGAAATGGTTTCATACCCTCGCCCACATCTCTGCCTTGACACAATTCAATCGCAAAGGACAACGGAGACTTCCTTGGACATGACGACTAGGTCTGAAAAGCTCTTTTGTAGGAACCTTAAAACACACACAGGTATGTTTCCCTTTTCAAATCATGTCCAATCATTTGAATGTACCACAGAAATACTCCAATCAAGCTCCAGGCTGTGTCCTCATTCACTGCTCCCTGTGCAACAGACTCAATAGCTCATTGTACAGCGAGCAGTAAATTAAGACTTTGACTCTTATGAATTACTGTCATTTTGCATCACCATTGGGAGGTGTAGTGTTGCACCACTGAAATTATGGCATCTGTAAAAAGCAATAAACCACACTGGGGGATCCATGACATGGAAACTACCTTTTTCTTGCTACATAGGCCTTTTTTACACCACACATTATGATTTGTCACTGATGTAAAAGCACAGGTGTAGATTGGAAACATGATTAATTGGAAAAAAATATATATTATTGTGATTATTTTGACTGATATTGCACAGTAATTATTTTGCAATATAAGAGGAAATTATAATTTTTACATTTTTATTCTTATTTTCGTTAAAAAAAAACCCATATAGAAAAAATTTCAGTGTGATTTTTGCAGCGATCTGTATCAAACAAGACAATGTATAGGCCAGGACATCAGTGCAGCATGACAATGTTTAATTTATAATTGCATTATGATAAACATTTCGTCTTCAACAAATATTGAGCCTCCTGCAGTTTGGCTATCGCAGTAGGCCATAATGCATTTACAATAAAATTTCGACTAATCGTGCCACCCAAATAACATTAATACCTCTAATGCCAAGACCCTGAAATCTAAGCAGCTAAATGTTATTAAGTTGTAATTGATTTTATTATTTAGGCCTACACCTGTGCCTTTCTTACTGTCAAATAAAGGCCGGTACATATTTCACACATTTTAAATTCATAATTCAGACACGAATAATACGTTGGACAGTAAATATACTGCATCATTTAGCTGAGAACAGCTAAAATTAGATTGCAGACACATCCCCAGAGGTATCTCAGGGATAGTAATCAAAGCAGGTGCACCAAAGGATGCACAGCAGAGACTCTGACGACTTACATAAATGAGCAATTTCATTTTTAGACATGTATTAAACATGCAAAAACCCTGAAAACAATTTTCTTCCTTAGTCATTGTGAGTTATTGTGCAAGTACATTTAGTTCCTTTTAAATGACATCTGTAAAATGCACCAATTTGTGAATGTTTCTTTCCAAAGCCGCTGCATAATGTGATATAACACTTAATGCAGATAATAAAATGTCAGGTTTTGTCAATCACAATGCACTGCATGGTTATGGGAAATCAAATTGGGTTATGATAATTTCCAAAGCCACTGTAGAAACTAAAATGTAACGCATTGCTATAGAAGTGTATTGTGTTGTTATTAGCTGTATTAAATCAGTGTGAGGCTGTCTGTGTGTGTGTAGCTGTCTGCTTTGACACCTGTCATCCTGAGCATCAGCACCACCGGTGGATGTGGTGTCATCTATCACATGGCCTCCTATGGCTCGATGCTAATGATTAGAGCTACTCCTGCTGTAAATACCTGCACCTTGGCGTCTTAGTAACGCGCACACAGGCAGCAGGCAGTGCGGCTTTCCTCGCTGTCATCGCATTTCCGTGAAATATCGTGGGTTAGCTCGGGAGCACTCGTGCTATTTGCAGCCGCTTTGTGCAGCACACAGCCTCCCTGCCACTCCACAGCTAGATACGCTAATTATGAGGCTACGGCTAGCGAAAAGGACAGTGTGGCTGCTCGAGGATCATTTCCATCCTTACCAAATTGAATTCTTTATTTTGAACTGTAACGCGTTAGCCTCGGGCCCCTGGAGTCCTGGCACCAGCGCTGGAAGAGAGCCTAATCCCGAGGCAGGCTTCTGACCAGGTTGTTGTTGATCATCAGCCATCGCGATGGAGGGGTGGTGGGGGAGCTTTAACAAGTAGGCCTCATCCCCGGCTGTGCACTGCACCGGACCCACCGCTGCTGGAGCGGCTCAGTCAGCTAGGACAGCCCGCTGAATCCACCACAGAGCATGGCTACAAACACTGGGAGCTGACCCTCGCGAAACACAAAACTAAACAAAAAAAAAACACCCGGGAATACAAAAGGCATTTCGCAGAGGTCTCTCCGCTGCCGCAAATAGCACGCCTGCAGCAGCCAGCAGCAGCTACAGACGAGCTGCCTGCGTCAAGTCACGCGCAGGTAGCACAGACCGCACCGGAAGTGCGCGGGGATTTTACCTTCGAAATAAAAGCTGTCTAAAGCAGCAGGGGTGTCAAGCTCACTATGACTCATGGGCCCAATTTGATCTCAAGTGGGCCAGACCAATAAAACCATTGCATAATAACCTATGAATAACAACAGCTCACATTTTCCCCCTTCTTTTAATGTAATGAAATACAAGTTCGTTCTGCACAGCAGGGATACTCCACTTTCTTCACCCGGGGGCCACTTTTGCAAATGACAGGAGGGCAGGGGCCACTCACAGCAGCCCCGCACATGTGTAATTTTGAAGTTTGAACACTAGAATATTTTGTGTTGAAGCACCTAATAAGTAAGAATAACTTGTGTCATAGGCACGTGAAATTGCTGAATCGATAAATGAACTTCCAACGGTACATCCTCTGCATCATACGTCCCCAGAGGATCTCAATGTTGGTTGGCTATCGTGGCGTGAATTGGTAGCTGAAGTTCAGTTTTTCAACTGTTATGAAATTGCACTTCATTTGTGCATTTTCCATCAATTGCGTTGCGTCCATCACGCTGACTGGCAGGAATTCACATCTAATCGCATCTTTAAATTGACTTTACATGTAATTCACTTGGCTGAATTGTTTTATTTATACCCAGCGTGAACACAACATAAGCGTAAGACACTCAGAGCTTAGTCCTGACTTGTGTTGAGGGGTCTGGGAGATCCTCCTCTGGCACTTGTTTTGATAATGAAGCTGTATTTTGATGCTTTTTTACTGCACTCTGGCACCTTATGTAAATTAAAATAAAAAAAAAAAACAATGTGAAATTTTCATTGTGAATTAGAAAATGGTTGTAGGTTGAGTATCACTGCTGTATAGAGTGTTGTTTGATGTGGAAGTTAGCATCGCACTGGTTGCTTCATCAAAAAGCCTGTGGGATTGTTCCATTTTGAATTATTGCTGAAAATAACCTCTGTGGCCAACAAACATTTATGATACATGTTTTGTTCAGCGGGATAATCTTCACCAGTGAGCACCACTGACATGATTACTGAAGCCTAAATGCAATCGCCAGAAGTAAAAAGTTAACACGTGGCTATAAATGAACTTCACTATGGTTGCATGGCCTAATATCACCAACATGACAAGACTGTAAAGCTGTGTTCAGCGTGGCTCACGTCACGAGAGGGGTATTTGCTGACTCATCTATGTCGCATGACAAAATATGAAAGTCTCTCAAGCTTGTGTTAACCACAGACCTTATTTCAGGCATATGACAAAAAACCATTAAAAAACCCACTGACTTTCAGACAAGGGAACCGTGTAAAATGTTAACTCATTTCCAGGTTTTAGAACTCATTCCTCTTTTACTCTATATGTTCATGTGTTCATCAGAAACAATATTCACATGCCCATATGTACATTTATCATTTCTGTCATAAATACTGGCAGTTAAAATATCCCTTTGGGGGACAAACTCTGTAGTCATTGACCAGTACAAAAATTTATTCAAAATTCATCTGAATTTAAAAAGTCTTCTGCAGAACGAATAAGGCAAATCAGGTGGGGTTCTTCCAAAGATGCAGTCTTATTAATACAGGGCACCCTCTTTCCTTTCCACCATGGTTTCCACAGTGTTTTCTTGGAGATAGAATCAGAAGAGTGCATGGACTGACTATGAGACAAAGGCTCCTGGGCACAAATATACAAAAGGCCCCAACATTTTCCTACATAGGAGCGACAAACAAAAAGACTTTATCATGGTTTTGCCTCTTTTATGTTGTTTTGCGACTTTCTGAGGGAATTTTCCATCTCTTTTTGATGGTTTTGTGTCTCTTTGATATTATTTTGTGTCTATTTGTGGTCATTTTGCATCTCTTTGTGACTCTCTATGAGGGTTTTGAATTTCTTTGTGGTGGTTTTGTGTCTCTTTGTAATTATTTTGTGTCTCTTTTCAGTTCCTCTGCACCTCTATGTGGTCAATTTGAGTCTCTTCCTAGTCAGTATGTGTTTTTTCTATAATGGATCAACATTTCAAGTGCTTTACTTACCATGATAATACTTGCTGATAATACAGACAGGCCACTTGCCCTCTTCAACCAGATAGTCCCAGAAACTATAGCTGAAGATTTCAGGGGGGACCCAGGGGTCATGTTCTCTTTGATATTTCAAACATGTCTCCCACAATTAAAAACATGAAAGGAGATTTTTATATTTGACATATTCAAGACATTGACACCATGAGTTGAGACAGAAAAGGGACAAATTGGTGCATAAAAATTAACCAGCATGCAGAAAAGTAAGTGATGTCTCAGAAAACTACTTTTCAGGTCTGTTATGTTTCCTGTTATTGTGCATGAGACGTTAAAGGTGTTTTAATTTAAAAGCCCAGACGGGGAGTTTCGTTTTTCACTGTGTTTCCTGTAACTTGACGCTGGTGTGCGCGCTGCAGTTCCGCTGTCAGCCGGCAGGGGCGCTGCTGCAGGAAGCTGGTTGATCAGATAGTGACAATGACGGGTAAACAGCCAGGATGATATCACTTCTACATGTAAACTGGTCATTTACCAGCGCGTGTATCCGTCAAATAATCAACCAGTATGTTTCAATCGATGTGTAATCTTGTTACACTGTCGGTGAGGAAATGCTGATACACCAGACAGATTGTTCCAAGATGTGTCTTTGCTCATCTCACAGCTTAGCTACTATTTTTTCCTTCGGCTGAAATCTGAGACACAGCTGGCGGAAAAAAAAATAACCTGAGAGGATGAATTAGATTGAGACTGTCTGTTCTGGATATAAATATAACGCTCACTTATGTCACACCAGTAAACCTGCTGTATATCACCCATAATACACACGCGTGCAGCTAATTTGATCATAATAACTAATAATAACCCACTAATAATTAGTAATGTTTATTGTAGCTTCTTCATGAAAATATAAATGTGGAAATTCAGAGGAATGAAGCCACCAGGTCAGGAAAAAACGAGACCTAAATAAATGCTCTCATCATGGCTTATTTTATGCTGCCATCTGTTGATGGAAGGAGGTAATGTTACTCCACTGACACCACGGCCATGAAACATAATGCAAGACAGAGATAGACACACACACACACACACACACACATGGGAAAGGCATGTATGGACATGTTTACAGTGACCCTAAAGATAAGATTAACAGGAACAAGTGGGAATAACGGAAATGTTGCTACTTGGTTTCTGTTTGTTTGCAGGATTTGAAGTGTCTCTGGTTTAGTTTGGTTTATTTAATGTGTCTCAGTACATTATGTGACTGCTCTGCTGTTTGTCTTTTGCAGTGAAGTGTTTCAGAGCACAGGAGTGGTGATGGAGTCTTTGACACGATCCGAGGCCCAGGTCAGACATCAGGGCCTACAAACTTAATATCCTCAGAGGAATGCAACTGAACAGGCTACAGTTAGGCTTCACAAGTACTTCTTTTTACTGTAGTACACTGAACAGTGATGTATTTTACTGTAGTACATGGTATAGTCAGGTTTTATATTGTAGTACACAGTATTCTTTTGTCATATATGGTATGGAGAAGTATAGTACACTGTACAGTGTTACAGAGAAGTCTTATGCTGTGATACACTGTAAGGGGAAGTATTCTACTTGATTAGTGTTTCCATTTAGCCTCCTTTATACTTCTGCATTCGTGCAATTCAGAGCAAAATATTGTACATTTTGTTTCACTACATTTATTTCATGGCTCAAGTTTCTAGTCACTGCAGGTTCAGATTCGTAGCACTAATCAACTAAAATTACACTAAAATTACTATAAGCTATAGAAATTAGTTGATAGCATCCCCACATTTGCCAGGTACAACATTAAAGAGATGCTTACTGCATTTAATGCATACCGATTTCTAACAATATAATAATATTATGATATACATTACTCTGCGATGAGCCATTCTGCATTATCAGTATTATTTTGGTACTCTAAGAGGGTTATATTTTGATGGGTAAAGATGTCGCTCAGTTGTCTTGGGTAGTATCAAGGTATTAGAAAATCCTGAATATTCAAAACCATCAAAAATACACAAGCTCCTCTTTCTGTTAAACTGATATGGAGATGCTGTATTTAGGTGTTTTATTGTAGTGCACAGCACATGCCACCAGAGGTCAGTCTCTTCTGACTGAGCTGAAGTAGATGATTCCAAGTGGTGGGGGAAACATTACAGAATTAGTAAAAAGCCAATGAGCAACGGTGAAGAGAGACAGTGGAGAAAAACAGTATGTTGAGTCAGCATATTTCACTTCGACCCACATATACAAGTAAATATGTCCATGGTCACTACCTATTAGGCGGACAGTTTCTGGTTGGAATTTTCACGCCATATTGCCCAGCCTCACACTGTAGGCTAGTGACATACAATGACTTCTATCACCAGCAGCTCAGCATTAAGTTTTTTAATTTTTTTTTTTACACAAATACCGTCATAAATGTCAGAAGGGTGTGAATGTGTGAAAAAAATAGACACCGCCCAAGCCTATCACTTAGTCACCTCATGCTCAGTTGCATGAGCTACTAACACCCCAAGAAGTCACACTCACTAAAAAATGTCACAAATGTCTTTTTTTTAAAGTATTATAACCTCCTTTATATTTTGTATTATGTTTTGTCAGAGTTTTTGTTACAACATCTGTGAATCATTTTTGTTCAAGTGGTGTTTAAAATGTACACGACAGGCTTTCCCATTATTTGCAAACGTCTGGCCTGTTCGTAGAAAATGGCATCCATAAGAACACAAGGTACGTTACACAAATATACTTGTTATCTAAAATAGTGCATCCTAGCACACAAGAAGAGAGATGTACTTTTTACTTTTTATAGTTTCAGAGAGCGTTTTAAAACTTAGAGAAAAACATTCTCAGATTAATTCAGTTTGGTATGAATATAAAATATTTTGCTGAGGATCTCTATCAAGAAAATGTTTATTGCGTACAGGTTACTGATCCTACAACAGTTTATTTCTGACACCTTCAAGAGACATGCAGAGCAGTGTGCCGAAATTTTAAATAAAATGTATAAAATTAATTACAGAAGATGATAAAATGGTTGCTAGCAGAATTTGGGCCCCTAATCTCGCAGTTAGTATGTATTCCTCACTATGCGGATGATACTGTTCTTGTAGCTGAGACATAAAACGACCTGAGAAGTAGAAATACTGCTTAACATACTCCTGTTATATATTGGCATTGTGGGCATACATGTGGGCCATCATGATAAAAGTACGCCTGTTTAATATGATGTCAATTCCACAACAGAAGACACCTGATGATCCCTTGGATTTGGTGGGGGGAAAAGTGGATATATTGATATATCAGTTTTTGAAAAAGTAGCAATGTCTCTGTAAAACTGTAAGCACTTTTCATGGCACTATCTCGGCAGAAAATGCAGCAATGTCTTTTTAAAAAACTACCGTTCTTAGTGGCATTATTCCCAGTGAAAAAACAGCAACGGGCCAAAAAAGCTGATTGCAAAACAGTGACAGTCGCTATAAACAACTGGTTTTGTTGTTTATTGGTTATGAGCAATGGTCTTCAGCTTGGCAGGCATCTCGCCTAGGTGTCACACCATCCACCATCCTCTTCCCCTTCCGATGACAAAGTCAGTTCATATATTGCATCACTTTGTAAATGTTGATATGACTCATATGAAATGTGCATATGTGACATATTTCTGGTTTGCAGAAATGTGCAATGACAATATTTTTTTTTGTTGGCAGCTGGGCAGACATATGCGGAGGGAGCCATATGAGATGAGACATAAGGTTGGCATGGAGCAGCTTTAAATATTACACATATTATGTATGATATAAGAGTCTATTTTTTGCTTCTGTGCAGAATTCAGGCTCTTGTAGGTGAGCATTGCTCCCTCTGGTGTTACATATAAATAGAACATTTGTTAATTGTATTAAAGGCCAATAGAAATGACTTGTTTTGTGATATTTTTTTAAACATGGAAACTATAAATCGGAATAAAACGACAACCAGCAATGTAAAGTTGAAGGATTATATTTTTAATTTAGTTGTGGTGTGTGTGTGATGTGATTGGGAACAGTGTCTGAAATTGTAAAATATTTTCTCATATCTTCACAGGCCTTAATTATGATCAGATAGCCAAACTGCCTTTGTTTTAACTGGCAGTGTAATCTGATCAAATAGATCTGTGCTTCAACATTTAAATATTCTTGACAATTCCTCCTTCCTTCCACAACATATCACACACACACACACACACACACACACACACACACACACACACACACACACACACATCCATCAAACCTCGTCATTTGCTGGCTTGTTAACAACACCGGAGGTGTGGAGCAGTGACACTTCATCTGAATCTCAAGAAAATGTTGTTTCCTTGTTAGTCATTGTTTTCTCACTCTATTTTTGACCTTCGGTTGCTGGCTATTCTGGACTGATTTATTTTACTGTCAATCTCCTGTCACTTCTGATTTGGGCTGGAAGGTCTCATCTCAGCACTCTTTGCCCTTGCTCATTCCTCCGAATGTTAAGATTCAAACAACACTCCTGCCAAAGTTGCTGCCATTTTTGTGAACATATAATGACACGTTAACAATTTACAATATCTTCTCACTGTGGCCTTTTGTTCTGAGTCATGTGCACACTGCTTGATTACTAAAATATCACATAAAACATTTTACTATTTAGAGGAATTATTTAGCATTATACTGTGCTATATTTGCAAAACACATGTGGATAACTTCACCTACAAATGTTCTTAAAATTCAAAGACACATTAACATAAAGAGAAACACAAAGCTGACAGCTACAGCACATGTTGGCACACTTATTTTCTTTGTCGTTGACTTTTGATTTCATGACACACCCCCCTGGAAATCAAGCAGGTCACACATGAGAGTGCCAGTGACCTAATGCCACCCGTCTTCGCCTTGTAGGTTATGGAGAATGTGGGACAGCGAGGTCACCATGGTGCAGAGGTCACCAAGTCTGGCTCTCACGTGCACCGTGCAGCCATGGTTGCTCCAATCCTCTTACAACCCCCACTCCTTCCAGCACTCAGGCCAGACTACGAGATCAGCTTGCCGTGCCCAGGTCTTATCCGAACACACAGAAGATCCTCCGCACAGAGTCACGCCAGCAGGTATCAAACACCACGGCCAGCACACTGCCCTCTGTGTGTGTGCCTGTTTACTTTTAAGATGCATTCACTGACATGTCCTCTACAGGGAAATATTTTTAGATATATTCTGTATAAACTGCCGGAGTAGAAACAAAACATACTTAAAGGAATTCCTGCAGTTAATTTACAGTATAACTTAACTAGTTTTATTTGTCTGGTTAATGATATCTTACTTCTAATTTACAGTAAGTGCTGAAGTGCTCATTCTGAGTTTGCTGTTTTTAATTGATAAAAAAAGTAACTAGAGCCTGAGGTGTAATTTCCAATGGGGATGAGAAGACATGTTTTTTTCAAAGTCACATTTGTTTCCACCCCTCTTCCAAAAACTGTTTTTTAAACCACAAAAATGGTTTTGCCAGCCGATTTTGGCCGAAATTGTGAATTAAGCTGCTGATTTTGCTCTGATATACTCCAAAGAAATGCAACAGAGAAGCATCATATTTAGCACATTTACTACTATTCTGGCAGAATTTAGTATGATGACCAAGATAATCATTTGCTAGATTAGTCATAGTCATTAAATGTATGTGGAAATGCAGGAAATGTTTGCAAAATGCAAATGTTTTCCTGCGGGAGGACCCCAGATCCTCCTTTATACTGTCCCCCACTTCTCAAACCAAAGTTACACCCCTGACTTGACCCGAAAGAGTTTGCTGTAGATTGATTAGTCCATTAACAGAAAATTAGTTAGCAACTATTTTGATAATAGATAAATTGTTTCAGTCATGTTTAAAGCAGAAGTATGAAATATTTGATGGTTTCTGCTGTTAAATTGAGGATTTAATTTTGGCAGGAAAAAAAGCAATTTGACCTTGGGTTACGGTAAAACTATTACTTAAAAACAACCTGCAGAATAATGAATAATACAAATAATCATTACAGTCCTAAAAGTAACCAATGTATTGTTATATTTCTGTAAAGCTGAACCTAAATATTAGGATGGGTTGTGTAAAGTATTCACAGTGTTCCTGCAGTGAGCAGGAAATTGTAATGATTTACCCCTCAAAAGACGTCCATCAGATCCCACAAATAATGCTGTTAATTCCAAAATATGTCAGTTCTTTTGTCCATGTTTCCTTTTGGTTTATCAGTTCAGTACCAGGGTGAATTATGGGAGTCCCTGGCTTTGACGTCACTTGCACAACCTATCCCAGGCCGGGCTGTTATTGCAGATTTTATATGGCCTTTTTTTCCTCCTCCTTTTTCTTGGCGTCCTGTGGAAGAGCGGATGGGAAATTCTGATGTCATCAACCTTGGCACAGCGGGACAGAGGAGCATGCAGACCCTCAGGGTGCCACGATTGGTGCCCATGTGTTTGTGCCCCGTAGATGGTGAAATAGATGGTGTGGTGCTGCCCGCCTGTGCTGCACCTGCGTCCCAGCATGCTGATTGATCAGTTTGGTCATGTGGAATGTCACCATCTGCTCCCCAGTCCCACTCACCCCTTCTTGTGTGAATGCCAATCACTGGCAGGAAGATAGTTATTTAAGCCATGTCAAATCAGGCGCATGACGATGAGCAATATGCCAGCAACACTTGAAATGTGTGTTGCAGGCGTAGTATGCACAACAGCACATCTTACAGTAAAAGGACGACCGTGACTTCACACTGCAAATGTTGTCTTTGTGTCCTCACTGGTGGGCTACAGCAGTTATTTTTCCTTTGCAGAATATAATCAGATTTTGTGCCCCTCACTAATAAATTCAGCAAATAGAATTGACTGTGATAACTGAAGGGCTGCAGTGGATTGCGTGCATGTGTTTTTATTTGTTTGCATATAAAAGTCTTCATTTCCTCTCTTTCATTTTGAGCTCGGCTCCGTATTTATTTCTCCTCCTTCCCCTTCAGTTGCTCTTTTTTGGCCTCTTAATGGCCAGCAACGTATCAGGGGGCCATCAGGGGTGACATTCTTCATTGTAGAGCGTCATAACCAATGACATTTCAACCATGGGAAAATAAAGATATGCAAATTTGAACTCATTAACATTTGCATTACCTGTTTGAATAATCGCACTCCTGACAAGACTGCAATTAACTAAGATTGATGCAAAGTTCAGGGTTAGGGGATTGTATATATTTGCTCTTGGATCATTTACCCAAGATTTGTGTGTGTGTGTGTGTGTGTGTGTGTGTGTGTGTGTGTGTGTGTGTGTGTGTGTGTGTGTGTGTGTGTGTTATGCATGCTTAGTGTGTCAGATAGGCGAACTGATCTCTGTCAGAGGAAAAGGTCTTTCAGTAGCCACTGGTGTTCCTAGATTATTTGTAAAAGTCCCAAATTCTGTTATTTATTTTTGTCTTAATAATAGTCCCTCTTCACAAAAATAATCTTATCACAGACGCTGTTCCTGTAAAAAGAAGGACAGGTCCACAAACGATCCTCCCGATGAATATGAAGAGACTGACCTGCTAACCCAGTTAACACTAGCGTGGATAGTCAGGATTAGACTTTGACTTCAAGGAAGCTACGCGGACTGCACAGCTCACCTTCAGACAGATTGACACCAACAGACAGTAGTTTGTTTTCCTGATCTCAGATCAGCAGTCCCTCCAGGATTTCGCGAGCTTTCTTTGGGATTGTTGTGACCTACAATACCCGTTTTCTTTAAACTGAACTAAATGAAATTGAACAGCATGTGGAAAATGCAAAAAGAGTTGGGATTTTTTTTTCTTTTTTTGTGATTAAAAATAAAAAGTGCCTGTGAGAATAAAACTGCGCTGTTCTGAGTTTGTGATTTTTACTACGCCAGTGTTACCACTAACCATGTATATTCAATCTACCGTAAAATTTCAATTAAAAGCCTAGTCCAACTTAAAAACCCAACACCCGTAATTCATTCAGATTTACCAGCATGACGAAAAAACCAAGTGGTGTTTCTCTTCTTCTGAAGCTGTCATAAAATGTAAGATATTTATATTTCCTTTGTCAGTAAGGGTCCACCGATCAAAAAGGAATCAAAAGGGTTTTTCATAAAAATTAATCCAAATTATGACTGTTGTTTTATCTGGATAAACTGGTGTCCTGACAGTATGCTGGGTGCTGTAATCCTCCTGCATTTGTACTGCTTCAAATAAACAGTTTGATTGCATTTTCCTATTTTTATTGGGCAACAGTTTTGTGTGAAAGGCATTAAAGGTCTGCCCCATATGGACACCTGTCCCAAATATAGGCCTGTTGAGTTCAGTGATTTAAGCAAATAATAGCCCGGGCTCTTAAGCAGCAGTTTTTCTCAATAAATATGAGATATCCATGATTTAAACAGGAATATGTGCTACAGAAAGATCCCAAGTCAGTCACATTACACCCAGTCCCCTGTCGCTTCAGCTGTTTTCGGTAGTAAATGTGAGACGTTCATGTTTTGCATGTCTGCATCTCCACAACCACAAACAAGGAAGTGAGTTTGGTGACATTATGTGGGGGGTGCACTGACAGGAGAACTCTGATAATTGGTTGAGCTTATAGAAAAGTTGCAGTGATGGACAATATTGGAGGATCGTGCAGAATTCACAGGGACTGGTTGAATTTGCATTGTTGCAATTGCAACATTGCAACAGTAAACATTGGTGTCTTTATCATGGTCCTCCTTTCTCAATATTTTTAGCTCTTTAAATATGAAAAAATGAAACAAATATATTAATATACGTTAAATTAAACTAACCATGCATAAAAGTCACGGGGACACCACAGCGTACATTTTGTTCAAGACCTATTTACAGTAGGAATACATGTTGTGGAAAGATCCTAAGTCAGTCACATTACACACAGTCCCCTGTGGCTTCAGTGTAAACACTGGAGGGTTCCTAAGACAATGAGTCCAAGATAAAGACTGTGTCGTGTCTCAGTGGGAATTGTTTGATTGGATTCTTGTGAGGTCTGTCTAGGACAAATTGCCTTGCCAGGACAGTGTGGCACACACCGCAGGTCTGAGCATCACGCCAACTGCAGTATTTTTTTTTCTCCCTTGTACAACACAGAAAACACTGCACAAAGCACAGCAGGTCAGCTCCGTGTAGTGTTCACACACCCTCTATTATAGTTCAGTGGTTCAGTATTTTAATTTGAGTTTGAGTGAGTAGTTTGGGCAGTTGACTTCCTAATGAAAGTTTTCTGAAGAAGACGTCATAAATGTGAGTTGTTTGTTTACACATGCAGCACTGTAGGTCACTGTCAGATTCAGCACCAGGGCAGCAGACAGTGGATTTCACCTCACACCAGGAAGTCTGTTTGTTTAAGTGGTCCACGTTAGCAGATCACCCAGACAGACTGGACCACAGTATAAATAACTTCTAACCCAGCCTCTGGATGAGCTCGCCACGCCACACGTGCCTACAAACTAAAGATTTGGATCTATTTGTGCATGTAGGTCAGACAGGACTGCGGTGTCTTCTGTTTACTGGAAACCTCTACCTGTCCACAGCAGATAATCTGCATGGCGTCATCACTGCATGGAGGGATCTCTGAGCTTGCTTACATATAATTTTACAGTGTCAAAAGAAAAGGATGACAGCTGAGCAACAACATGTATAACCAACACTGGTGATGGCTTCTTTTTTTATGATTTCTCTGGTGTGGTCAAGGTGTGTGATCATGCGTGGGTGGGGAATTCCCTGATTATTACAAGTTAATTGCATGTTGCCATTTTGCACAAGCACTTAATAGTCAACACACACTAAACACTACACTCAGACTATGTTTGTTCTTTCACTTTACTCAAATAAATAAATAAAAAAGACTGCTTCTAATATTCTGGACCAGGCTTACAGTACAGTAATAGCATCAACTCTTGGCCACCCCTCTCTGCTGCCTGGAATGGTCCAGCCCTTATTTGCATAAGTTGTCTGCGGGTAGCTGCATGACCAGCAGGGGTAGGTTAGGGGAAGGAGTGCATGTGGACTACACACACACATGAGTAAAGACACGGACAGACGAGCTGCTTGTGGACTGTACTGAAGAGTCTTGCACTGAACCAGACGGAGTTATGTACTGTGCTCACCCTGTCTCTGGAGCAGGCAACAACTCATTGATGTATTGCTACAACATGAAACCAGTGAGTACATTTTACATCATATACATTTATGTTTTATTCTACAGAGGATACATGGCACTGTCAGTGTGTGTGGTGATGATGCTGTTGCACTCTGCACTTGTGTTCTCTTCTGCTGGTTTGTTGACTTGCATGATGAAACAGTAGTTATTTGTTTATTGTGGTTGAAGAGTGTGTTCTCTGACTGACATCCAGAGTTTTGCACCGGTAAGAAATGCATTTGCAACCTGTTTAAAAGTTAAGAGTATTACAACTTAATATATTCTCATTTGTATATACCTTTTGGTGAGAGTTGGTGGGGATGTTTCCTGCTCTGCACAGATCATTTGTTGGGATATAAGGTTGTTTCATGTGGCTGGTTTGCTTGCGTGTGTCTTTCTGTGTGTGTTTGTGAATGAGAAACAGAAGGAGAGGAAGACTTTTGTGTTTTGGCGAGGTCATGACTATAGTTTGTGCTGAATGTGTCATTGTCACTCTCTTGCGATGAAGCTTATTCTTGTTTAAACTGCAGTAGTTTTGAGTGCAAGAACTAATGTGTGACATTATAAAGTAAAATTCTCTGTGACTCACCCATTGGTCACTTGTTTGTTTGTCTTGTTCCCCATTAACAGCATTGAAATTCACATACGAATCAAATTTAATCACAATACAAACCCACGAATCACACAACTTGTAACGCCTCCTCATGCACAACACCTAACATAATGTCAACATCCATTAACACCTCACTCACTTGTGGTTTTTAACAAACTCGTGTTAAAATGCACCGGCGAGACCCACACTTCCTGTTAGCCGAGCACCCTGTAGTCAAGCCTAGCAGCAGAAAACATCTTGACATGAAGCAGATTGCTGCTATTTCTATTTGATTTAACCCCGCTATGTTGGAGCAGTCCCTCCACCACTGCTGCCATTATCAAAGGCAGCTTTGATCTCTGTGAGACTAACCATATCCAGACATCGTGGATCACAGAGGCAGAAAATTGGTTGCATGTGGCTGGAGTTGGCCATGGTGGAGCACAGCATAGGCCCTGAATAGCAAGTTGATATTTCACTCATCTAGCATGGTAATGCTGTGTGTGTGTTTACAATGGGGAAAATAGCTGTTTGTTCTCTTTGTCTGGCATATATTCAGATTAAAATGACTTTGGAAATGCAATAAATAGATTTCCAAAAATGAGGCATGTTTAAAATGATTATTTAAAGCAAATATAGAGGTTTTACTGTATTTAAATTCCCTCTTAGTTGTGGTTCTTATTTGCTGAAAAAAAGGGTCCCTTATCATTTGTGATGGTGTGATTGATGGTTCCTAAATCAATGCTATGCTAAAAGAGGATGCCATGGTGACGGCCCCTCTCCAGTGGGGGCCAGAGAGGGCGTGCTGGGGCGGGGGTGTGACCATTATTAACGGGTCGCCTGCTATGCTGATGGTAAGGAGGACAATTGGCTTTATCCTCCGCCATATGCTGCTTATGGCGGCTCAGACGGGCCCAGTGTCGGCAGGGGCTCCTCTGTTTGGCCTAGCCCACAATCACCATGGGACTCATGCCAGCCAGGGTCACGGCTGCGTGTGTGTGTGTGTGCTTAAGAGTGTGTGTGTGTGTGTGTGTGTGTGTGTGTGTGTGTGTGTGTGTGTGTGTGTATGCTTAAGAGCGTGTGTGTGTGTATGTGTGTATGTGTGTGTGTGTGTGTGTGTGTGTGTGACTGTGTGACTGTGAGTGTGCTTGCACAAGCATACTCAAGAGAGTCTTTAATAGCCTGCTTTACAGAACTTGTCGTCCGGGTAACTGACACCCCATTGATGCTGCACAGGGAGGTTTATTTTCATTTCCTGGGGCACATCAAAGCAATCGAGGGAGGTGCAGGTGCAGCCCAGACCTCTTGGTGTGTTTGAGTGAGTGAGCATGTGTTGGTGTGTTTTGTGTGCATATGTGCAGTTTCTAGCCGCGTGCATTACAATTAAAAGAAAGAAAACATTAGCCAGCTTTGGTTAAATTCTTAAACCTGTTTGCTATTTACGATATTTTGGAGATCATTATGGTGAGACTGGGCTCTCTGTTTGGTTAGGACAAAGTATGAGAAGGCCTGTAATTCAATTTTATTTGGGAGGGAATTGTATCCCAGTCTTCTGAAGCCAGCCGAACCTGATCATGATTAGGGCAGGGATTTCTCATGGTGAATGGTTCCTAAATCCGGATGAGGAGGTGCATGGATCTGCAGCTTATGGATTATCGCAATAGCTCTAAGTGTGCATCAGCTCTCTGCTTTGTTTTCATAATACTGTTGCTCCAGCCCGCACTCACAGTATCAACGCGTTTGTTTCAGAAAGATATGTTTGAGAGTTACAGACACGTAGAAAATCATTGTTGGGCAATATGTTAATTCAAAGTGTACAACTCCTTAAACACGCTCTTCTCTTTAGGTTTATGGGCAGTCTCCCACTAATGACGACATCAACCAGAACCCATCTTCACATCCGTCCACCAAGGCCCACAACAATGTGTTCGCAAGCACCTTCTTTGGTGAGCTCAAACAATCTTAAATGTACTTAGATCCTTCTGCTTTGGTTTAGGGTTCACGTAAATCCATTTGATATGGTGGCACCTAAAGACACATACAGATACAATATGGGTTTTCAGGGACACCAAAGTAGACATCAATTTCAACCTTTCTTAATTAGCACAAAACAGTAGGACTGGCGGGAAGGTCATTAGTTTTGGAGGTATTTGGCATAGATGTATAAAGAAAACTTGGAGGCTGGGTCCATTGTCTTGCTATGAAAGTTGCTCAGTGATGCTTTAAATCTAAAAAGGTTTGACTTTCTGGGTGTAAAATTACCTAAATCTTTCACATCATTGGGCCCATAGACCAAGAAAATTGGAGACCTCTGACTACCAAGCCGCCTAACTTCCGGTTTAGCCCTCTGCTAACTTGAATGAGGCTAAGATGATTAACTGTTCGGATCTTCCAGACCAGGGGAAGGCAACCTGCGGCTTGAAGAGAACTTGATACAGTGTTAGGGGCAGGGCCCAGTTTCTTTCTTTGAAAGTTGTCGGTGATGCTTTAAACCAAAAAAGTTAGACTTGCCGAGCCGGCTAACTTCCGGTTTAGCCCTCTGCTAACTTGAATTGGGGTAACCTCCTGAGACCCAAACTTTTGCCTGGTATGTGTTTTTAATTTCTCCTAACTATTTGGGATCAATAGGACCCGATAAGTATAAAAACCTAAAAATTATCAATGATATTTAATTCCCAATGTCCTCAAACGAGTACTTCTTAATTATCAGCTTCTCAGCTTGTTACTGTTGCATATCAAACTACAAACATTATTGATGATAATAAAAAAACTATTTCCTTGTCCCTGTCAGGATCGGCTGCAGACTGACTTGGCAGAGATGGCTGCCATCTTGTTATTACATGGATTGGTCTGTTGTGGTGTTACTACCACTAGATGGCACAAAAAAAGTGTCCACAAAGGAGGACAACAGGTCTAAGTTAAGCGAATGAAGTATAAGGTCAAGTGAACCCAAAATCTGATGTCTTTATATGAGGACACAGGGTCTCAGGAGGATAAAATGATTTAATATTCAGGTTATTCTACACCAGGGGGGGCAACCTGTAGCTCTAAAGCCCCTCTCCAGTATACCAAAAACTTACTGGTATATGGAAATGAATGCTGCTGTAGAGCTTCATGACCTGACTGACTGCTTGAGATGCTGTTCCACTGCTGGCTATAACATAACATTATCAATTTTAGAGGGGACGAGCAATTCGCCTGACATCTGGAATGCTGTAAACGGACTGAACCAGCAGGGCTATGAAGGTGCACTGGGAGCAGCTACAACCCACCAAACACAGCCAGGGAGCTACAGCGGCCTGCAGCCGCCGCCACACTCTCACCTGGTGAGATTTACTTCCAGCACCTTGGATGTTGACAGCAGAGCACTTATGAACTGCTGCTGACTCTAATGTGTGTTTGCTTACTGTTCAGGACTACTCTCCACATTCAGTGATGGCTGCCGACATGAACAGGGGACTCCCACCAATGTCCACTTTTCACCGCAACAACGCAGCATCACGCACTTCGTCTATCAACACCTCAGAGAATTCAACAGGTGAGTAAATGGAGAATATAATCTTATTTTTGCTCAGGTGTGTCTGCTCTTTATTGTGAGATTTTACAATGGGTGTTTTTATTTTCAGTCTCAGGGAGTAAAGGACATGTGTCAGGAGGGTCACAGACAGGAGACACCTTGGGCAAAGCTCTGGCCTCTGTAAGTACGCACCACCTCAATCCCATAAGACCGGCTCATCTATGCTGTGTTATGTTAACAGTCAAACCAGAGCATAAAACCAAGCCCTGAGAGCCCCAGTGGTATAATGCAGGGGAAAAATACTGGTTTGTCCCTGCCTGTAACAGACCAGTGCATATTAACGAAGGGCTACTCTCGTGCTGCTGGACTTTTTATTGGCTGCCGACTAGTAAAATGACCAGAATTGATGAGTTTGGTTCAGGTTACGAGCCTGCTCCAAAGGCTGTGGCAGCAGCTGTAAAACCTTACGCAGAAATGACAAGTTGTGCTTTTAAAATGATCCATGCCTGACTCCCACTCCTCCCCCCTCCCTCCTCTCTCCCTGTCTGCTGCCAGATTTATTCCCGATCACACCAGCAGCAGCTTCCCCTCCAGCTCGTCCACACCGGTGAGGTCTCCGTCCCCGCTGCCGAGCGCAGCTGAACCTGCAGGTAAACTGGAGTCTCACACGCTGCTGTAGCTGCAGCACAGAGTGAATATATTATTTAAACTCTGTGTTTTCTTTTCCAACACCTCCATGATCTAATTTGGTTGTTTTCTACCTGTCAGGTACCAACATGTGGCCCCGGAGTTCAGTTCAGGCACCAGTCTCACCACACTATGAGTCTTCACTTATATCACTGGTAAATCATTTTTCATCGTGTCATATAGAGATAATGAATGGATGTATATATAAACAAATGAAACTTGCAGGAGTGTGCAGCAAGTATAATACATAAGAAAATGTAATAAAGTTAGAAAAACAAGTAGAATATATTAGATATAAAAATACCTAAAAGAAAAAAATCAGACAAGTACATGCAAGAAAAGTAACCTGTATTTTCATAGTTTGTCCTGTGTATAATGTGTGTGGACTACATTTCTAGGCAATGATTTTGGTAAATATCTTATTTAGAGTCTTGTCAAGAGTTAGCCGAGAAGATTGATACCACTCCCAATGTCTGTCCAGTAAATATGAAGCTACAGCCAGCAGCTGGTTAGCTTAACTTAGCATAAAGACTGGACGCAGGCATAGATGGATTACTGATCATTACTGGCTATTGGACACAGGCCCAGGGGCCCAAAGTGTCACAGCCCCCCCGGCCTTCATCTGCAAAATGTCACTAAAATGAACACGCACGGACCAGAATGAGACTTAAAATGACCACACAGAGACACAAAAAGACCAAAAACAGATGCAAAGGAACTGCAAATACACACGAAATAACTACAAAAAGGGGCAAAATGACTTTCAAGAGACACAAAACAACCACAGACAGACAAAATGATCAAAAAAGACACAAAATCACCTCAAAGCCACATAAAATAGCCACAAAAAGGGGTGAAACAACCACAACGAGACAAAAAATAACTTTAGAGACATACAGAGACACACAAAATGATCAAAAAAGACACAAAATTACCTCAAACAGACACCAAACCACAGAGAGATGATGAACAACAACAAAGAGAACACAGCACCAACAAAAGAGACTACACAACTAGCCTGTGTGTCCCGCTCCAATGTCGGAGGGGTGGTGGGGCTTTAGCATATCTGTCTTGGGGTCCATTTTGTCATAGTCTGCCCATGGACACAGGGCAAAACAGCGAGCCTGGCTCTGTCTAAAGATAATGAAATATGTACAAAACGTCAAGTTGCGGTTTTACAGGATTTATTTACCGGACTGTTGCCTGGCAGCCTTGAGGTCACGACAAACCACCAGGAAGTCACTGCACCAGGCCAAGAAACAGAGCCAGGCTAGCTGCCTCCCTCTGTTTCCAGGATTAATGTTAAGTTAAGCTAACCGGCTGCCAGGTATAGCTCCATATTTAATGCACAGACATGAGGCTGGTATCGATTTTGTCAGCTATGTTTCTGCAAGAATGCTAGTTCCTAAAATACTGAACTATTCCTTTAGGATTTCAATCATTCAAATTAAAGCTGACCTGTTTAACTTGACTGTTTTTGTCACAGCTAAGTACAAAAAAGCTTATTTTCTTTGTGAAAGAATAGATTTTTAAGCTGCAGTTTGTTTAAACACAATGTCTCATCTTTATTTAACTCAGAGGATATTAAAAACTGTGTCCCAAAATAAAAAATCATTTTTGTCTCTTGGTGTTTGCAGTCTCAGGTGGAGGACCGACTGGACAGATTGGACGATGTGATCCACGTCCTGAGGAACCACGCTGTGGGCCCCACGGCCGGCCTGCCCACTGACATCCACGGCCTGCTGAACCAGAACCTCCACGGCCACCTGGGATCTGCCAGCACTCTGCCGCTCACCTGTCACACTCCAGCCATGGTTAACAACCATTTCTTTGAAGTATTTAAGGAAGCACAGGGCAGCGTTAATGTGTGTGTGTGTGTGTGTGTGTGTGTGTGTGTGTGTGTGTGTGTGTGTGTGTGTGTGTGTGCTGGCATTCAGGTTCAGGAATGTTCCACCCGTTATGTCTGCATGTTTTCCTCATGTGAAGGTTGTTGTCCTTTAAATAGGAAACTGAGCACAATGGGAGAGCGCTGTGACGCGTCGCCCTTGTATGGAGAGCGTACAGTATGTGCAAGCTCTAATTCCACTGTGGGGTGATGGGGGACGCCTGCATCGCGCGGTTCCCATTCCAGCATGTTTCCCTTTCGGCAGACGAGGGGATTTTGGCTCAGCTGGAGTGGAAGTATATGCAGGGGAAAGGGGTTTTTAGTCTAATCCTCTGGGGGAAGGGGGGTATTAAATTCCCTCACTTTTATTTTTCCAAATGATGTGTCTGATAGAAGTGAATCATTCCTGAAGAGAATTAGTGGTATGTGTAGGGAGTATATAGTAGTTTTAAGGGAAGGATTAAGATTGTCTGAGATTAAATTAATTCTGTAGAGCGAGAGATCTACTCGGAGTTACGTCGGAAATGAGGAGGCAGATGTTGGTTTTGTGACTTATTTGTCATTGGTTGGATCTAGATGTTGTATATTGCAACCGAGCCAGCCTTTCTAATAAACACATGAATATTTCCCTTATCTCATCCCTTTCTGTGTGTGTCATGAAGGTTGAAGCTGTGAACATGAACAACAACCACTTCCAGAGCCGCACACAGAACGGCCACCCATACCCAGCCAGACAGAGGGCCACGCTCCAGCCCATGCAAAGTGGAGGTAGAGGCATTCATATATGGAGTGGTGCAGGGATGACATTCCTTTTTTGTAGGCCAGTCTGGAAGTTAACATGGCCCTGGTTCCCTCGACAAAAAGCCAATGAGATTTGTCTACTGGATTTTGCATTATTGCAGAAAATAAACTCAAAGAATTTATGATACTTGCACATTCTGTATATGATTTTTGTGGGATTTTGAAAGCAGAAATGCAATCATCAGAAGTAAAACGATAAGATAAGGCTATAACAAACTACACCATCGTCGCATGACTTCAACGTCTCAAAGGATGAGGGAACCAGAACTGCAAAAATGTGGTTTAAGGAGTCATTCCAGCACCTCTCTGTTTCACCTCCTTTATCTGAAAGTTCAATCTCTTTAGTATCTTTTATATAAATTTTAATTCGAAATTTCTCCCACAGGAGGTCTGGGAGTTCAGAGTAATCTGGAGCTGAAGGTGGAAAGCGGCGAAAGGGAGGAGATGATGCACACCAATCACAGTCACAGCTCTGACAGCCAGAGATCAGACGAGGAGAGCGAACACAAGACACATGGAGAAAACAGCACAGGCAACAGGTAAACACTTTCAAACACGCCATTCATCTGGTCAGGGAAAAAAAAGCAGCTGAAGGTGACTGTCAAAGACTTATTGTGCTGAAATGTTTGTGATGTCCATGATGAACAATCTGCAGTGAAAAAAATGAAGCAGTGTATTTTGTGACAATAAAGTCGTACAGCAGATTTCAAAGTAGAAGTCCCTCACTGGAAGGCAAGTATCAGAGCCTGGTTGCTGTTCAGTTTCCCTAATTTAAAACACTGTCTCACCCCCCGCTGTGAAAGGGCAGCTGTGTCCGGGCCAGCCTATTTAGCTTTGCCTCATATTTCTTCTTCATGTTGCATCAAGTTGCAATGAATTAAATGAGGAGAAAAGAGAAGCTGCGGGGACATACAGTGAATGGCAAGGACATCAAAGATAGAAAGGTGTTCTCTGGTTTTGGGCCTCACAAAAAAATCCCCATAACACAAAGGGGGGCAAAATAAGTCTTTTTACAGCATCCTACACTGTCCTCAGTCAGCTGCAAGAGTTAAAACACTATAGACTGAGATTTCACTACCTTTAGTTGATGAAAACAATGGTAATAAGGGCTGCAACTAACTGTTATTTTTTAAATTGATCATTTAGACAATGAAATAGAGGAAAAATAGTACAGCTTCCACAGTGATATCAACCAATTCTTTGTTTTGTCTGACCAAGAGGGCACAACTTTACCAAGTATCCCAAGGTCATCAAAAATGCATCCAAAAAAAAAAAATCCCTCAAAATTATATATGCTCTTGAAGATGAGAGCTATGATTCACTGAAATTTCAGGAACATCAAATAAACTTTACTCCAACGCTGGCGTGTGTTTGAGGGTGCTATGGGGCCTGCTGGACAGACCCGAACCCAATCATTGCAGAACTTTTCAGTTTTGATGTGCATGCCATTTTTTGTGAGATTTTAAAGCATCCTAAGCTCCTAAAAAATGTGGTTACGCAGCAGTTAAAACAAAAAAAAGAAAAGGAATTAAAAAAAATATTTTTGCTCGGGCCCTAATGACAAAGATATAAAACTGAGAAAAGCAGCACCTCACATTTGAGAAGCCAGAAAGCTCTTTGTTGTTGCTGTGTTTTCCCTCAATAAACAATTAATTGCATATCAAAATAATTGCAGATTAATTTTATCACCATCAACAAACTGTTTCAGCTCTATGTGACATCAATGACGATGAAGGATGACATTTTAGATTCATTTATTCACTGGTTTTAAATGAGCCACTGGGGAAAAATATGGATTTACGAGGTCAGTGTCAGTGTTTTAAAACCAGACTGTACATCTTGAATCTGTCACAGATTAATTAGAGTGTTCACGTCCTGGTGTATCCAGTTTCAGTCAGAGGTCACCTCAGGACAAACCTCTGCTCTGATTCCCGAGAGCATGCTTTTCTTTTATTTAGATCTATAATCTAGTTGAGGGAAATCGATGTTGACATATTATGTGGACGATCCTCCAGCAACAGTTTAGCTACAGGATATATTTCTTTGTTTTGGTTTCATATTCAAACTGAGTGAGACATTGATTGGAAAGGCAACACTCAGTGAAAATGTGACTAAGAGGCGAAAAAAAGCTGTTGTACATTAATTATTCATCACACGAGCATGTTGTCAGTATACTATATGAGCCCTCTTCTCAGTACAAATGAGGGTGTATCAGATGACCTCTGGAGACTCAGTAACATGATGTCAGCTCAGCGACCAGCAGAGGGCAGAGAGCTCCACAGTATAACTCAGCTCTTACGTGTGAAGCCTTCTCTTAGATCCACTCAAGCTTTAAAAACATAAATCTATAAAAGATTCAAACAATGAATTAATGAGTTGTTCCTCATATATGATTTCATTGATGCTGTAGTATCCATGAGGATGGGGATGAGGATCTGAGCCCGGAGCAGAAGGCCGAACGTGAGCGTGACAGGAGGATGGCCAACAACGCCCGTGAGCGTCTGCGTGTGCGGGACATCAACGAGGCCTTCAAGGAGTTGGGTCACATGTGTCAGCTGCACCTGAAGAGCGAGAAGCCGCAGACCAAGCTGCTGGTGCTGCACCAGGCCGTGGCCGTGATCCTCAGCCTGGAACAACAAGTCAGAGGTCAGTGTGTCGCTGAGATGCAGCCTTGTCTCTCTGTCAAGTCAGATAAGTGAAAGAGAGACTGAAGATAAGATAGAAACCTACAACTGAAGGTGCCATAGGTTATCAAGAGTGAGATATCTCGTCGTTGTCACATCTGCTTACCCACATTTTAGCTTTGGAGGCAACACAGTAGAGTTTTTACACAGTCAGTAGAGATGGAGCTACATGATCATTTATTTGCAATCATATTTCTGTCCACCTGATGAATGTTAGTCCAATACTGACACTCTTTTTGAGGTCTGATGGAAATATCTTTAGTGGCTAAAGGCTCCACTGCTGTTTTAACCTGTTCTCATTCCCAGATACTGACAATTTCTCACACCCCTTCATGTCTTTAGTCTGGACTCGCTGCCGCTCTAAATACTTTCCAGAAATTAAAATCCAATAGAGGCCAATCAGAGATCTGCACCATAGTTGACAACGTAAGCAGCCAGTCAGGGTTTGTGTTGGATTTGATGACATAAAATGCAGGCGGCAGCTTGCAGAACAGTAATGGCGGCTCCCGAAGCCAAAAGCTCTAACTCTAAATAGTACAGTAAACACAATTGTGAAGTGGAGTTATTGCAGAAATAGAGTCAATAACAACAATTAAACAAGAGCAAGCACTCGTGGAGTTTTTCGACTGACTCTGTAGGCGATGAAGAAGTTGTTCCCCGGTGTTCTGTTAAGCTGATTGGCTGAAGGAGATTGTCTGTCGAGGCGAGCACTGAAAGTGTTTTGGGCAGCAGCAAGTCCAGACTGATACAGGGAGTGAAACAGACTGTTTCATCAGGATGGACTTACTAGCGAACCATAGTCTCCAGGATAATAATCTGGTTTAGTCTGACCCTGCTGAGGCCGAAAACTACACTGATGAGAGCTGAGAGAGTCAACCAAAACATTTTAGAGCTGCAGAATCAAAACAACGAGCAGAAAGATGCTACAAGCTGAGACGAACCAGTGGAAATTATCTCACCATGAGTGACTGTTACAATACATGTAGTCAATCTGACTGTTAAAAAAGTTTCCCCAGGACTACAATACTGCATGTTGCATTCCACAGCTGATGGAAATGAGTAACATCCACGTACCACCACACATCTTCAGCTTCTTTATTTAGTCAGACGCTGACCCATTGTTTGTTGAATCCCACAGAGAGGAACCTGAACCCGAAAGCAGCGTGTCTGCGGAGGAGAGAGGAAGAGAAGGCGTCTGCAGTCATGACGGATCCACAGTCCATGCATCTCGCTTTCCATCCCAGTCTGACAGACCCAGGAAACCCCATGGGCCACCTCTGAGCATCTGATCATACCTGCATCGAATCCAGCATCAAGTAGTTAACATTTTCTTTCGCAGTTACGGTTATACAGTTAAACATTTGTAATACGAGCAATTTAAAGAATATTATTTTTGTGTTAATGTTAATATGTTACCAAACCATATTGGGAAAGAATTCTTCAAAAAATCATTCGTAATATTTATATTATAGGTCTCATATTGTCATTATCTCTGTGTCTTTGGTGTCCAGATGTTGAGTGAAGAGCAGCCCAGGAAGCATCCAGCTGTTTTGGGCGTCCACCGTTCCTCCTACATTCGGACCAGAGCGGAGAGAGTCGGCCTCTTGGTTGAACAATCATCTCCTCGCGTCCCAAAACGGACTTCTAACTTTGTGCCTAAACTTTACTTGTAAGAGACAAATGCATTGTAAACTGCAGATGTTTTGTACATATTTTGTATATTTATTGATTATCTGTCTGTTTTGAGTATATCTGAAAAGATGAAACCAGGTAGTGACGAAGAGTCATCTGCAGTTTTTGATTTTTCGGCAGAGCAAGTCATGTTTCTGACTTTTCCAGTGTATCATTATTTACCACGTATACGACTTCCACTGAGCTCAGAGGACCGACATTCCCACATGTGTGTGTTTAGACAACAGATTTCATTTGTCCTGTAGAGTGTGTGTGAGTGTGTGAGCTGTTGTGTGTGAGAGTGTTGCAGGAGTTTAACCATTCTGTGAATGAACAGATCTCCGAGAATGTTCTGTAGCACGTGGACATCATCTGTTATTTGTATATTTGTGTTATAGCACTGTTAAGAGGATTACACTTACTGATACACTGCTGGACTGAATCCCTCCTCTCCTCAGTGTGATTATCGCTCTTCAGACGTAGTCGAAGCTCTTTGCATGTTTGAGTTTTTAATAGAACATTTGATTTTTTTTCTAAGTTATGTAACTTATCTTTTATACAAATATTGTGAATTTCATAATGTCTCTATTTACTTTTACACAAGAAAACCCAATTTTTGTGCAGTTTTACTAGACGTAGCCACATTTCATGCTCTGAGCAATACAGTATTACAGATGAATTGATGTCTTGTTTGCTTCTCACACTGCTGAACAAATAATAAATAATAATCTGAAATAATCTGAAATACTCCTATCATAACATGTACAGTATGTGTACAGTTTGAAGTAGCCTACAGGCATGTGTCGAAATGATAATGTAGCAATAAATGTCTTTTTTCAAATAGTCTGAGTCATTTTTTTTTATATTATATCACATGCAGGCACTACTTTATACACACACACACTATACTACAGTGTAAGAATAAGCACTTAAAACCTTAACTTAAGTAAAAAGTACCAATACAATGATGTAAAAGTACTCCATTACAAGTAAAAGTCCTGTAGCTACATCAATGTTATCTGCAAAATGCAGTTAATTGTAATTGCAAAAATAAAGTAACTTCACCTCTGTGGTGGATAAATTGTCATTATGTTATTGGATAGTTAGTTGTTGTCATATTGTTATGGAGGTTTTAGCTGCATTATATACAGTGCTGTAGTTTAATCCAGTGGTTACAGGGGTCGGGCCCCTCCAGAGGGTCACAAGATGACTCTGGGGTGTTTTATGATGGTTAATGGGGTAGGAAAATGAAAAAAAGCAACGATATTAAAGTAATAAATGTGACGTAAGTTTCAAAACAGACAAAACTGTTGGAAGTTACTGATCATAAAACCAGAAAATTACACATTGTAGTGTTAACAAATTTAATCCCAAGCTGTAGGAAAGCAAAGACCAAACGTTACAATCCAATTCAGTAACAAGAAACTGTTTACACAAATGTGCTGGTAAACCACAGGTATAGATTTTGGGGGGCACACAGGGGACATGTCCTCCTGCATGTGCATGTTGTTCCTCCCCACATAAAAAGTAGCAGAAGACTTAAATTTCAACCAACTGCAAGAACAGGACTCCAATGCAACAATACAAGGAAGGTAGTGGAAGTTGGCAACCTCTAAAGCAATCGCTGCGATCATAACCCAGAAAGTGTTAAAGCAGATATGCACAATTAAAGCAGGAAGCAGCATGACAGAGTGCAGGAAATTAAATGTTTGACTCACATTTATTGGGGGAAGACGCCCAGACTCCCCTCTTAATATTCTACACTATTATGATCTCTAAAAAATTACCCAGATTCACAGTCACCCTGTAGTTACCTAGAGGTTTAAGGGTCTGACCACGTAATCATAACATTCCAGGTTTGAGTCTGGGTGATCCCCTTCTCTCCCTTTGTCTGTTGTTAGCTCTCTTCTGTCACCAGAAGGACTTTCACATGCTGCAGAGGGGTCTCCATTCAGAAGCCATATCAGAAAACACATTCAAGGCCATCATACAAAGATGCAACTTGATGCAGGGGCAAAATGTCCCCTCATAAACATTGTTTTACCAATAAAGACATCCAACAGAAACTGGAAGTATGTCACAGAATATCAACAGCCTCTTTTCTCTGAGGTGTTGTCCAATAAAAACATATAAAGAGCCATTTTGCAGGGTCAGTGACAAACTTTTCCCTCTTGCTTTAATAACAAAAATGTGTCTACAGACTACTGTGGCTTAACAAACATGCCCAGTACAGGAACTTTTAACCTCCTTCATCACTCTATAAGTCTTTGTTAGTTCTATTCTTCTATTCATATTAGCTTCCCATGAATAAATATATTTTTCCTATGGAAGCCCATTTCCGCCGATGTGATGTAAGATCCTGTGAGTCATCGTGATGCAGAACTTCCTCAAAATAATGATGTAGAGTCCCAAAATATTGACTCTTAGAATAATGAAAGACAATACTAAGTCATTATTTTTAAAGAGTTCCTCATTATTATTATTTAGAGTGAAGCAGAATTCGTCATTTGTTTTTAGAAAGTTTCTCATTATAGTGACTTACAGGCAGGGTTGGGGAGTAATTGAATACAGGTAGCTAAGTTGCACCTTTTAAGTACATAATATTAGTAACTTTTCATTACAATTACATTTTAAAATTGTGGTTACTGTCTTTAAAATAGATTACTTTAAGGGATTGCTTTATTTGTTTTGTTTTATACCTTGGTTTATCTACATGACATAGGTGCATATTTACGGATATAGTGTGGACAGGAAGTATTCCAAAAGTAATCCAAAGTATTCACAATATGTAACTTAGTTTAAGTAATTTAATAGAATATGTTACAAATTACTTTTAGGGCGTGTATTCAGTAATCTGTAGTGGATTAAAAAGTAACCCTCCTTTTTGGCTTCAATAAGAGGCACTTAACAGCAGCAGCAGATCATATGTTTTGAATCTCTGACACGGAGCAGGCAGTGAACGCCTCTCTGAGCGGGTCCAGGAGGCAGGACAGTCTGAGCGGACAGAGGAGGAGGAGGAGGAGGAGGAAGAGGACTCTGCTCAGCCCTCAGACAGGACACACAGCGGGTAAGTTTCAGCTCAGATCGATGTTTCTCTAACTCGTGTTTCCTCAACATAGTAACGCGCTATTGTTTCTGCAGGGTTTTGTTGTGTGTTTGCGGCTCAGTGGTGAGTTTAAGGACCTTAATGCACTTGGAGCTGTTTTTTAGTCTTCTTTCTTCATCTGTCAGCAGAATGTAAAGATCACGTTTTTTAGGGATGGGCTTTCTGATTGATGTAGGTGTTCTTGTTGTGCCTGTGTGTGTGTTTTCGCAGTTAGACTTTATGTACCGTTAAAAGTGTGAAGTAAAGTTCATCAAGTCAAACCGGATAAACGCAGATCCGCAGTTCATTTTCACCTGAGTGGGATTCACCATGAACAGCGAGACGTCAGTTTTACAAGTTTAGATTGATGATTAAGTTAAAAAAAAAAGTGTGAGGAAGTAAAATAAAATGAAGAAAAAAATAACTGAAAACATTTTTGAAATATGGGACCTGGATTAATGATTTGGATTAATGTGTTTACTTATTTTAATATAGCTCACTTTAGAGGTTGTTAGCTGGTATTAGTGGCGTTATTCATGGTCAATAAATATTTACTAATGTTTCATAAAACAGTTATAAGTTATTAATAAGAACATTATTTGGGTTGTAAAACATCCTCCTCTAGTGCAGACTACTTACTTTGTCTTTTTAACCAGCTCTTAAATTGACTGTAGATTAGTGGTGCTTTTACACAATGAGATTTATGACAAGTAATCATCATTAATGTGCATATAGTGTCTAACTTGTTAAAAGAAAATATTAGAACAACTACAGCAGTGTGGTAAGTTCAGAAAATTAAATCACTTTACTGTAATGCAGCATTTCAGCCCTGGAAAAGACAGGGCTTAAGATGATGTCTTGTCTCATACTGACCGGCCCTACTGTGCTGCTGTTGTAGAAGTAGCTGATGTTAAAAGTGTATGTACATTTTGGTGGTCAAACGCTCCATTTGAGGGGACTTTCCGATGAATTTAAGAGTTTGTTTCAAGGACAAAGCAAGGGTCATATTGGAGGGGGATTTCCACAACCTGGCAGCCTAAAAGTTGTTGATAGCTTACAACTGATTTGTTAAGCATTTGCAAATAATATATCAACTATTAGTAAAGCAACCACAGACCCATTTGTCAAGAAACTCTTGGAAAGTGGTTCCAATATTATTTGCTGAACTTACCTATTATTAAAAATAGGATGCATGATTGCAATTGCGGAAAGACTTCAGTTATAAGCCTGGGCTATTATTTGCTCAAATCGCTGAAATAAACAGGCCTATATGAGGGATAGACATCTATATGGGACAGGCCTTTAATTCTTTTGATACAAAACTACAAATATTACTGGGATAAAAGTGAGGCTTCAGATTGTATATCAACTATAAATCATTCATTTGATCTAGCTCCGACAAGCAGTGCATCAGAGAGAGAGTAAATTACTGCTGTCAAGGATTACGGCACCTGGCTTTCTCACAACTTGGATTAATTTTCATGAAAATCCATTTTGATTCATTTGATCTAAGGACCCTTACAGACTAAAGCAATATAAATAACTTACAGAGTAATCGAGGAATAGACACATAATTTGAGGTAGCCAACAACCTGCTTTAATACATCCGAGGACCTGCTATAAAATAAGATAAGCTGCTTGGCAACCAGACCAGGCGTCTAATTGAGACAGGCATTTATTTGTCAAAATGTGTAGCTATACGGGGCCACTAAAAGGGCCTCTGCATTTAATTGGGACCAGGCTATTAATTGACGTTTGGTGATACTTTGACAGATATTACTGTGAAGATATGAGTTCCGATTTCAGTGGGAATGATAATTTTTGCATTTTATTTTCACTGTAAAGAAGAATATAGAAATGATGATTATGTGATTTTTGCTGGGGTCTGCACCAAACAAGCATGTTTCCTTACGATTTATAGGCCAGGGCATTTCTGTAGCATCACAATACTTGATTTACTATGGTATCTTGTGACACATTTTACCTTTAGCAAAAAAAATTCAGCTCCTGCGATTTAGGTATCACACTTGGCCATATTACAATTTCGATGATAATAATTGTGCAGCTCTAATTATAAATGAGCTGTGAAGTCATTAATTAAATGATGCTGTTAAGAAGATACCATTTTGTCTGCTGCACAACACCTCTTGTGTTCTTGTGCTCCGGCCTCACACTAACATATTTGCGGACAAAAAAAATTCCACTAGTGTCATCCCATGAAGTGGGTGACGACACCTCGGAGACCCCGGCCAGTTGTAGTCGTCATGCAGTTGTACAATAGTACACTGTCATGAGCACACAGAAGGAGCTGTTTCAATTGCACAGCAATATCAGGCTCTTGTCAGTGTCCATTTATTCTGTCTTTATGTTGGCTGAGTGCAGCTGTGTGAGGAGCTCCCTGCACGTCTGTCATTGTGTCCCAGTGTGGCTCTAACCCTGCTCCAATGTTGTGTAAACACCAACCTCATCTTCACCAACCTGATGCATCAGTCTCAGTTCCCATGCAGGGTGTCATGTTAAACATGCCGGTTTGTTTTTTCACCAGCTCTGAGTCACAATGGAGTCTCACAGGCTGAGCGGCTCTCCAGACGTCAGGATACAGAGGAGCTACATGCAGCCACGCAGTCCCAAAGGCAGCCAGGACAACTTGTTTGGAGTCAGGGTGCAGATCCAGGGGATTAAAGGTCAACCCTATGTAGTTCTGAACAGCTCTGGCCAGGAGAACCACCGGGACATCTCTGTCATCACTCACCAGGCGGGGTACAATCCTGGCATAGTGAGGAGGTCTGTGGATGAAAGACACTCTCCATCAACCTCCCCCTTGTTTCATTATCAGAAACACCCAGAGATTCTGAGACCTTATGACCCTGAAAGTAATAACCTGGACTTAGTTCTTCCTTCAGCTTCAGTCTCTCGACCTACACAGCTAGACACAAACCCTCTTTCTGAGACTGTCAGTGTGAACAAACCCAGGATCCCTCTGCCCGCTGAGGGCCCAGAGGGAGACCAGAGTGAAGTCACCCAGAACAACACACCTCCCTCAGGTAGACAAGCCCCTGCAAGGTCCCCAAATTCAGTGGATTCAGACCCCTTCATGTCTGTAGGGAAGCTCATAAGCCAGTTCAACAGCAGCCAGCGGAGGGGAAGAGGAGGCCCCAGGAACCGATTGAACCCAGAGCAATGTCGAAGGTCACGCAGCGTAGACAGTAGTCGAACCTCGGACTCCTCATCCTCTTCCTCTTCCTCCAGCAGAGCCTCGTCTCTGAAGGGCATCAGGGGTGAGACCACATGTGGTATATATCCTCCGGGGTCAGCCAGGGCCCGACTCCTTGGCGGAGAAGCCTCTATGCCGAAGGACGAGAACAAACCCAGCACACTGCTTAAAGTACACATGGGAAAAGAGACGATGTCTCCACAGGCTGCGAGACTACTTCACAGCACAGAGAAACCCTCCATCTCCAGATCAGGCAGTGAATCAGATGAAAGAGACGCACAGGTAAAGAGATTCGTGGCGTGACACAGTTGTCATTTGAAAGGGTGTATTTATGAGGTGTATATTCCCTAACCAGGTCACTCCCGATCTTCTGAAAGGACAGCAAGAACTCTCAGTAGATCCACCTGAAGACACGGCAAAACAAATTCTGTTCACATACCTCAAGGATGGGTAAGTGCCACTCACACCTGAAGACTGTTAGTTAAATTTGAAAAATATGTTTTTGCTTTCTTGCCGGGAGTTAGATGGGAAGACTGAGACCAGTCTCATCTCTGTACCTGAAATATGAAGCTACATCCAGCAGCTTATCTTAGCTTAGCATAAAAGCAAGGCAACTTTATTTGTAATGTAACTTATTAAATACAGAGGCAATTTAAAGTGCTTTACACAAGCAATGCATTAATGCAACATTTTAAACATGTTTTAAAGATGTAGTGTGAAGGCTCTGGAGTCATCTAGTAATGAGGCTGCAGATTTCAACCAACTGAAACTTCTCCCATGTGCCAAGCATATAGGAGAACTACATGAAAATGCATATGGGAATGGCCCTTACTAGAGCCAATGTTTGGTTTGTCAGTTCTGGGCTACTGTAGAAACAACATGGCAGACTCCATGGAAGGGGACCCACTCTTCTGTAGATATAAACAACTTATTCTAAGATAACGAAAACACGAAAATAATTCTTAAGGTGATTATAGGCTAATGAAAACATAGTTAGGAAGATTGTATCCATTAGTTAAGATGTTCAATTTCTTTTGTTTAATTCTGATTTAAACGAGGGGTATAAATGACAAGTTTTACAAGGGTTACGTTCTGGACTTCTTCTTGAACAGACGCAGTAACTATCTGGAGTCAAACATTAGTGAGCTTTAGAGGTGCTGGTAGGCATATTTGTTGTCCCTTTGGTCAGAGCTAGGCTAGCCGATTCCCCCTGTGTCCAGCGCAGCCTTTTGTAAAAATGAGCTAAACAGCTGTAGCTTCATATTTAATGTGCAGATAGGAGAGAGGTATCAATCTTTGCATCTCAAATTCAGCAAGAACGCACATCCATATTTCACAAACTGTCTTTTCCTTTAAAACAGCCTAATGAATAAGCTTGAATCTGAAGTTCCTCTTTTACATTGTCTTTTTGTTTGTTTAACCCTACAGTCACCTTGGGTGATTAACTCGTGGTTGTGATCATGTAGTGCAGTCAGATAAGGGGGTGCCGCTCCAGCTGTGTGTGCTCACGCAGCAGTCAGGAATGCAGAGCATGTACTTGTTTCCACTGATAAAATAACTTCTTCATGGAAAGTTTTTACGGTCCATCACTGGCCTTTTTTTTTTTTTTTTGAAATGTGCTGAAATGTAGCTCTTGTTTTAAAAAACATTGTGTACCTAAAGCAGTTTTGAGTGAAAACAGTTACACCTTTTCCTCTCACACCGCTGAGAGGTCCTGCACTGCCATGTCTTTGTTTAGCAACTGACTAAATTTGATTTTATCATTGCACCCTGTTAGTACTGGAGTGTTTGTGAAATATTCCTCTCGCCCCTCAGGACAAGTGAGGATGACTCCACCACTCAGAAGAAAGTCACCCTGCTGCTTGAAAAGGTCAACCAGGTCAAGTGGAAGACTGCTGAAAATATGGAGGAGGAGAAAGTGTGTGTTGGGATGAGATGTTTGCAAGTGTAGATCACTGTACAGCATGATTTAATGTCTGTCTGAAACTAACGGTGATGTTGGGCGTCTCCCTTTTCTCTCTGTAGGATTACGCAGCTGAGATGAGGCTTTTGCAGCAGAAACAAGCGGCGCTGGAGAGAGAAGTGTCTGAATTAAAGCAAAAACTGGAAACAGAGATTAAGGTGTAGTGCGGCCCCATCCTGCTGATTCACGTCTTAAACACTCACTTCCTATTCCTGTGACTGATGATGTTGCTTTTCGTTGTGCAGAATGAAAAGACTCTAGCCAAGGCTTGTGAAAAGGCCAGGACAGAGAAGAAGAAACTGCAGGAAGAGTTGGCTAAAAGTCAGGAAGAGCTCTGCAAACTCAGCACAGACTGGCCGAGATCGAGGCCGAACTTCATTCTACCAAACAGGAGTAAGAATCTGACCTCAGAGTCATTTAGCAAAGACTATAATGAAATTATGCTATATAAAAATGTCCAGATCTTTTCGGCTAAATGAGGGCTGTCATAAAGAAAACCATCACATTTTAACACCCCTCCTCTCCCTCAACCTTCGTCAAATTTCCATTAATAACTGGAAACAGAAGGAAACGACCAGCCTGCTATTGACTAGCTGTTCCTTGGCTTCTGGAAGTTGCTGCTAAGCTGCCAAGAAATAGTGCAGCACATTGTTTTGAAGTCATTGTTTCTACGAGGTGTAACGTGTAAAAAAAGTTGGCCTTAAATGTGCTGGCAGGTTGATTTTGTGACCTTTGGACAGAGTCACTGTGCCTAGCCTTCATGCCAAACTAAGCTAACCAGCTGCTAGCTGTAGCCTCTTTTTCATCGTACAGAAATGAGAGTGGTATCTGAACTTTTTATGTAAAGGCCCAGAAACATCAAACTGACATCAAAGAACTAGTGGCGATGAAGGCAGACTAATGTGTCTTCTCATGTTGATTGTGTCTCGGCCAAAATTTTGCACTTGAACACATCACAAAGACTATAGCCAAAGGCCAAATAGCACGTATGTTCCGCGCCTGCGTCAAAAGAAATAACTCTTCATACCAGCAGGCAGTTTGTATTCGCCATTCAGAGGGAAACCAGAAGGCTGACAGGACAGATTTGAGGCGCTAGTTAGCCAATCAGCACGATGTTGAAAGAACAAATGACATTTACCACGAGCTAGTTGTTGCTAGATGCTAATTGTTTCTGTTAAAGAGCTCAAGAGCAAAAAAAAGAAATCCAACTTATGTAAAAAGTTTGTTTTTTAGATCTCATGCCCTTTTGACTTTGGTCATTTGTTTACTTTCCTCACCTTCATTTTTCTTCTTGGGTGCTGAGCTGAACTACCAATCAGAGTGATTTCACTCACGAATGGGCTCCACTGTCTTCGACACCGACTGAACGCGCTAAATCGACCAATAAACAGCAGACAAGGGCTGACTAGTGGCAACAGTGCAGGACACACTGCAAAGATTAGGGTGTCAGACGCTTACGGATGGCTTGACATTGACTGATGGTTGGTTTGGCGTGTCAGGGTCCCAACTTACGATAAGAAAAAACAAATTCCTTTAAATTATTCCTATAGATGTTACAGACCAAAGTCCATCAAACAAAGTTAAATGTTTTCCATGGAAAGCAGATGAAACTGTTTGAAATGCAGAACTAAATAGCCATGAACTTCATGCTGTGTTCCTCTTTCTTTACCTAAGCTCCTGCTCATACTCTCAGGTCATTCAAGTGAACTGTGATGTATGATCCGATGAAGGTCATTTGACCGAAAGCGGGGTCAAATACCATTTGGATTAAGTGTGCAGCAGATACTCTTTCTTGTTATCTAGTTCCATCAAACATATTTTTAAGATGTCAAAGCAGGCTTCTTCCCTTGCTTTATACTAAATTCAATTCTGTCTGTCATCTGACTTTCCTGCATATTTTTGTATGATGTCAGGCTGACTCAGATGAAGGCAGAGAGGGATCGGTCTAAGACGGAGATGAAGGACCTTCAGCAGCAGCTCTCCGAGATGCATGACGAGCTGGACCAGGCCAAGAGGGCCGAGGTGATAAATGCAGAGAAAGAACTTCTTCTGGAGGTAAATGAAACCACATGAACAACATACACTTCACAGATTGACAGCAGCTGTAAAGCTCCTTCCCTGGACTCGAGGTAGTGACATAGTATTTTGATGGATGTTTGACAGGAAATGGTGCAGCTTCGTGCGGATTTCAGGAGATGCTGCAGGTGAAGGAGGAGCAGGAGGAGGTGCTGCGCCGCAGGGAGAGGGAGCTGAGCGCCCTGAAGGGGGCGCTCAAAGAGGAGGTGGAGACTCATGATTCGTACATGGCAGCTCTGAAGGAGGAATATGAAAATGAGTTTGAGAAGCTGCTTAAGATTTAGACCTGGCAAAAGAGGTATCAAAGCAACATTCATTTTACTATTTCTCTTTATTTCCAAAAGTCAAACCAGAGTTTTATCATTTATTTTTCTGTCCTGTGTCACAGAGCAGTGCTTTGCTGGGTCAGAAGAGGGTCGAAGCAGAGGAGGAGAGAGGAGCAGCGAAGGTGCAGCTGAAGGAGCTGAGCCAGGACAGAGATCAGCTGAGAGGAAAGGTGCAGGAGCTGAACAATAAGGTGGATCAGCTGAGTCAGGCAATCCAGGAGACGAAAACCACAGAGAGACAGTTGGAGCAGAGAGCAAAGCAGCTGGAGGTGGGAACACTGAAGTTTGTTTCTGGATGTCTTTTTAAATCAGCATTTATCTTACTGACAGTTGTGTGGAGGCTGAAAACGGCTGTCCTCCCAGATATTTTTTTAATATTGTTATGTTGAGATCACAAGTTGATTATTTTATCTTGAGAGAACAAGCTTTTTTATCTTGTGATAACAACATAATTAACCCGTTATCACGGAAACAAAAGGTTGCTTTAGTTCGATAGCTTATGAAAACAAGCTTTGTTATCTCCTTGGAGAATTCCCAAGATGTTAGTGTGTCTTGATGATGGGAGGCTTATGAATAAAGGAGGTCAAAGTAGTTGAAGGAGCCATGAATTAAGTTAGAAAGGAATGAATTTTGCAAGATTAATTAATTTTGGATTTTTTTTTGTATTGTTATGTTTTTTGGATATTATTATCATATCTTTTTTGTGATTGAGGTGATTGGGAGAGTTGGGTCACATGGGTATGGGCGGTGACACTCATAATCTATATGAACGTCTCCTGTGTGGTTTTCTTTTGAAGAGAGGGTAAGTGGGTCGGTTGATTCTTTTTCATTAAGAAATTTATTTAACGCACTTTTGGATCTCAGCTAATTTCTTGCTGGCGTGTCAAAACAAGTTAACCGAGCCCAGCCTCAGCCTCTCAGCGACTTTTAGTTTGTTTCTTGCAGTCGCTACAGTAGTGAATATGATAAGCCATGACTGTCACAGCCTGAAATGCATCCACCAACAATGCACTCTATCTGATCCCACCCTGTGCCCAAGTGCATCACAGGTGTGTCAAGGGAGCCTGGCAATGAAAGTTACCAAAAGTGTGTTGGGCTCTCACTTGTCAGTTCAGAGGAGGACCCAAATGCAGACCAACAGACAGAGCTTCTAACAAAAAGCGAGCTGTAATGTAACCGATTGAAAACATCCAGTACAGGCAGGCAACTTAAAGTCCAAATGAAAGCAGAACAAAAACCAAACTGAAAACCAACCAGGAAATGAACGAGGATGAATACAGGAATAACGCAGGGCTGAATGCAGGAACGACCACAGAATGCGCCCTGGAGGAACACAGACCAATGACAGAAGGAAACACACAGGTATATATATATACACAGAAAACTAATCACAAGAACGAGGCACAGCTGGAGCAGGAAGACATGGGCAAAAGAAGGGAAATGGAGATTGGCTAACAACAAGGGTGGAGCAGACAAGACTAATGCAGAACAGGTGTGAAGGGAAGACTCTGGGAACAGGGAAGGACTAATGAGACAGGTGTGACAGAAAACAGGCGCGAAAACACACAGGGACAGGAAATAAAACCAGACACATGAGGAGAGAATCTGCGAAATAAAACAGGAAGCAAACTCCAAAACAAAGTCCATAGCACATAACAGAATATAAAAAAACCCAGGATCATGACACGATCAATAATATCAATATTATTAATCAAGACGCCATCTGTACATGCTGGCATGGCACCCCTGATTTGTGATGGACCTTTTAGTAAAAAAGCTAATTTTCATTGAGATAACAAGATAAAACAACCTTTTGTTTAACCCTAAAAACAGGTTGATTATCTCATTATTTTGAGATAACAAAGCTTGTTTTCTTGAGATAACGAAATAGTTAACTCAAATATAATTGGTCTCTATGCATATCATTCCTCAGAGGGAAAAGCATCAGGTTGAGGAGGCGCTGATGGATGTGAGGAGGAATGAGGAGGAGATGTGTCAGTCTAACCAGTCGCTGCTCACTCGCCTGGAGGACGTGCAGGTAATGCCAGGTTGCTGTTAGCTGTAGAGAAACGGCTTTGTGAGATGCATACCATGTAAATGCCACGCACTTTGTTCCATGCCATCCCTTCTCTCTGCACGTTTGTTGCCTCTCTACACCGTGAAATGCCTTTTTCGCCACGCTCGAAAGCTCACAGTCTCCAGTTTCCTTTGTTTGTTTTCCTCCCAGAGTAAGTTGACCAAGCTCAATCATGAGCACAGGGACCTGAAGGAGAAGCTCAAGGAGGAGAGGAGACAAATAGAGGAGCTGTGGAAGACAAAAACTGAGCTGGAGGATGAGAGGATTCTGCAGGACAGGACTGTGGAGCAGCTACAGAGGAAGGTGAGAGGTAGACCTGGACTATTTATTGGGCCCTATGGGAAAATTCAGGAGCCAAATGAGAACTGGAACTTTGTTATCTTAACCATGCAGAAACAGCTGGTATTTCTTGTACTTGTCTTGTCCATATACCCAAAGAGGTCCACTTATCTCACTGAAGACACTCTTTGTTTATCTAAGATGAATAGCATCATGGAGGAGTGCGAGGCGTCCACAGATGTACTTCAGAACCAGGTCGACGAGGCCAGAGAGAGGAGTCAGAGGGAGTTGGACGAGCTGCGGAGACAGCTGCAGGAAAAGGGAGCAGAGCTGGAGAAATCCCGACTGGCAGCCAAAAAACTTCAGGAAGAGGTGTGGTGCTCATTGTCTCACTGATTCATCAGCATGTGGGTTCAACTGTCTGAGTCACCAATAAAATAAAATGAAAAGTCAACAGCAGGAAGGGAAAGGAGTTATGTCGCTTTGTTTCAGTGTTTTTCTTCTGATTAAGTGTTGAGAGCGAGATTCAATAGAAACATAAAGAGCCGCCTAATAATTCTGCATTTGTGTTTAGCTAACTGACCATTACCCAACAGCAGACATTGCATGTTACCTTATCTTACAGTGCGTGCTTGCTCTGTCGTCTGTTATGTGTTCAGCTGCTTCCTCTGGAGGAGGATCTGCGGCAGTGTCGCAGGGAGCAGCAGGAGGCCCAGCTGAGGGGCCGGCAGCTGGAGCAGAAGGTGGAGGAGCTGGAGGAGAGGAATGCAACCACGGTGGGAGAGCGTGAGCGGCAGGTCAAACTCATGGAGGTGAATGTCTCAGCGGCCTCAACGTAGGAACAGAACGGTCCAAAAGGATTCAGCAGAGAACGCAATGATCTGATATTTATTTTCTGTAGTATGGGTACAAAATGGGTCAAAACACCGGATCCAAGGGGTACATACATCGCCAGGAGAGGAAAACCAGACAAATGTTTGGGGCCCCTCAAAAAAATTGGGAAAAGGGGCTCCTGGTGGCCACTAATATTAGCATATTTCGCATATTTATTTTGCTTTTTCTATAAACCCCCTTAATACAGTGCACTGCCACTGCCCCAAAACCCCAGCTACCATATGACAGCTGGATACTGTTAGTTAGGACCTTGGTGGGTTTCTTTGCCCGGGGCCCCACAGAATCTAGGATTGCCACTGATACAATGGATCCTAAATTTCTTAAGTGCTTCTTAAGTGTCTTGAAGTTGTTTCACCACTTACCCAAGAGGCTTCTTTAGTTCTGAGTTATGGACTAAAGAAGCTTCTTGGATGAGAGAAGAAGATAACCATGACCTGAATGACCGAGAATCTTCTTCCTAAATTTCATATTTCATCAGACCTTCTCTGACCGGCCAATTTTGCAATTAAAGGTTATACATATGTGGTCTTCAAGACATTATATAGCACAAGCCCCTTTTTATAGTTTTGCGCCCTTATTCCATGTCGCTGTTTAGCATAAAAGGTGCAAACATGGAATGAGGGGGTAACAGAGCTGTTCAACCTCTGAGCTGGCAGCAGAGGTAGCAACAGAGCAAAATCGACATCTGTGTAAACACGTGAGCCGGCAGGACGGTGCGGGTATAACATTTTGACGATGTTTTCAACCCACCAATGGGAGATTAAACAAACAGCAGTTAGCAGTTAGCAGCTAACTCACAGCTGAGAATGAATGTTTATTCTGTTCTGTCACAGAATAAACATTCATTCAAGATTCAAATAATAGTTATAGTTTGTCACATTGCAGGGTGTAGAAAATAAATGACATTTGCATCAACATAAACATGAATCAATTGTGGCTTATTTGTGAAAAAGAAGAGAGATACTCAGATTCTGCTCCTTGATTCCCATGTCGTATTTTTCTGGAAATACTGGACAATATTTTGACTACAGTGTCTTCTCTTGGGTCAGACTGTCTTTTTGTGCAGATCATTGTGACTCAGCACCTGCAAAGAATTTCTCATTTATCAAAAACAAAACAAGCCTGTTTATTTAACATCACATTCGTACATGTTGTCCGGGAGGATTTTGACACATAAACAGTACATCTCATCCTTTAGTTACACTTTAAACATAAGAGGAGTTATGAGGTGTTTGGATGACAACAGCAATGTTCCCTGCAATAATGATAAACTGTATACATGTTTGCTAAAAAGCTGCAGCTCTAAACTAATGATCATCTGGAGCTTAAATTACAAACTGAGCTCACTCTCATCAGAGCACACGGTCGAACATGTTTCAGCTTATCACATGTTTTGAAGTGTTTATCTGCCAGTAGCCAGTATTTGCTCTCACTTGTTCCTGTGAACTATATGGGTACTGAAAAGAGCCATAGCAACAACATCTGACAGCTCAGCACTGTTTGTCTTGCTGATGACACAACATCACACGGTGACACCAGTGCGATCACTGTTGACACTGCATATCGACTGAGGAAACTCATGTTTACTGTACAAAGTTATCAGACCTGTCTGGGTGTTCTCAGGAATCTTCTTTCACTCCCTCGCCGACACTCATTCAGCAGTGAACACATGTACAAAATCGTTACTTGTTATCTTTGTGTTACTGCGTTTATCCCACAGCTTTCTTCATGTGTTATTACCCAATACCCTTTTAAAAATCTGAGCCAGTTTTCTAACCACAGCCTCAGGAGATAGATTCATCATGTCCTCTGTACTTGTAAACATTACAGTGTGATGCAATATACATTAACTTCATGATGGTTTTCATGTGCTCCTCTCCTCTCAGGGACGCATCAGCCAGCTACAAGAAGATGTTAATGATGAGCGCAGCAGTGCCGACCGCCTGATGGAACGGTTAGACAAAACCAAAGAGCAGGCAGGTTCACTCCCTCCCTCTCATTTTGTGTTTGCTAACATTCATAGATTCCCCCAACTGTGAAGAGACAACCTTTACGCTCCGGCTTCAGTTTGAGCACCCAGCCCTCCGTCTGTTTTTATTATAAACAGATGTAGGGCTGAGCACTCAGATTTCCCCTCAGACACTTTTTGCTTTGTTTCCTAACGTTCGCTTTGTAACAGCCCTGACACACGACTGAACCGCGCTGACTTCATACATGTTTCTTCATCGCTGATGTCGTCATAAGAGCCTCGGTGCGCCCCGTAAAGTAGGCCACCATTCATGGGAGCAAAGCGCTGCAGACTAATTGACACAAAACATGGTGCAAAGACAAAAAACAGCAAACTATTGTGAGCAGCTATTCACACCCCCTTCACTGGGCCTCTGGATGTTATTAGAGAGAAGAGAGCCTTTAGATCTGATGTGGCTGCTCAGACCAGACTGCATTTCCTCTCATTGTAGGAATTAAGCTGGGAACTTTTCGTTTCACCTGAAAGTGCTTTTCAGGAGGTACTGCTCTTTTTAATGAGTGGTTTCAGTCAATATGGAAGGACATAGCAAGTGAAGCCCATATAAAACTGGTCATAAATTGTCATAAAGAATTAGTGCCCACATGTTTTACCCTTGCTAACTTACTACACATTTAGGTTATACTATATATTGTGGCTGAATGCAGTGCAAGAACAGTTCATTTTATGTAAAGATCTGCATGACAAATACTACTTAAGTAAAAGTACAGAAGTATTAGTATTAATGCAGTATTAGTATGGTAGTACAGTACAGTAGTAATAATACAGGTGCAGCAGTGTGTAGCACATTTTTTGTTGTTGTAGGTGGCTGAGCTGGACCTACCTTTAACTACTTGTGTATATAAGTATATGCATTAGGCGTAGAATTTTGGGGGCTGGGGGATATTAAGAAAGTAACATTTACTAACCCAGAGGGGGTGGGCTTTATGACCTATACTGCAGCCTTGATTTATATTAGGAAACATAAATTTGCCTGCTCCCCCCAACCGCCCACCCCAATAAGAGCATAGAAGTTCTGGTACCCACTTTTATGTTCATATTTTGGACTTTTGACTGATTTCTTTCTTGATTCTGTCAAATAAATGACATATTTGAGCTTCAAAAAGTTATTTAAATGAACTGTGTGAGAGTGTAGATAGAAAATGTCTCTCTGGTGGATGTGCTAAAAGCTCATACACATGTGAAACATGACAACAGGCTCGAACTAGGTTTTTTTGTAAGAGGCCACAAGACAAATAAATGCATTGGATGTCTCTTTTGGGTAAAATTATATCTATTCAGTAACTGGTCACTACAGCTGTTTGATAAATGTAGTGGAGTAGAAGTTTATCTGGCATTAAATGCAAATAAAGTACATTCATTCATTTTCTGTAAGTGCTTATCCTGTTGGGGGTCGCAGGATGGTTTGAGCGTATCCAAGCTCAGATGGGTGAGATGCAGGGTTCACCCTGGACAGGTCACCGGACTATCACAGGGCTGACACATAGAGACAGACAACCATTCACACTCACATTCACACCTACGGCCAATTGAGAGTCACCAATTAACCTGCATGTCTTTGGACTGTGGGAGGAAACTGGAGCACCCGGAGAAAACCCACGCGGACACAGGGCCAACATGCAAACTCTGCACAGAAGGGCTCCCCCACCCTGGGTTCAAAGCAGGAACCCTCTTGCAGTACTAACCACTGAACACCTTGCCACACTTATATTACTATTTCAGTACAACTATCTCAAAATTATACTGAAATACTGCACTTGAAAAAATGAACTTATTCACTTGCCACTACTGAATACTAAAGCCTGTGTTTCTCTCTGCATGTCACAGATGGATCAAATGAGGAGCGAGCTGATGCAGGAGAGAGCAGTCAGGCAGGACCTGGAGTGTGACAAGTTGAGCCTGGAGAGACAGGTCCTGAACCCTCTCTGCTGAGATCCTAGTGTAAACCTACTTAAAGGAGTCTGGCAGGGTTTTCACATAAACAAACAAAGTTTCTGTTTGCATTCACTGTCTCTTGCCAAAGCCTAGTGTGTATGTCCTTGAACTTCAACAAACATGAATGCATTTCATTCTTCATGCAATGATTTTGAGAATGAAACCTGCATCGTTCACATCCATTTTTACCTGCTAGCAGTTTCCTTCTTTCCTGCCCTTATCTGCACAGTGCGCGTAGATCAGTGGGATAGCCTGAAACCATTGGGTTGACAGTGTATCACACTGAGCCAGTCCATATTTGCAGGTTTCATATGTATCATATCAATGTTTTTAAAGTGACGTAGCATATGAGCTGACCTAGACAAGATGCCTGCCAAACTGCAGACCACTGTTCAAGACCAACAAACAACAAAACTGGTTTTTAGAGACCCATCGCTGTTTTTCCAGCAGCTCTTCAGCCGGACCTGTTGCTCATTTTCCTGCGGCTTTTTAGCACAGAAATGTAGGTATCTTTTTGGACCTGTAGCTATTTTTCGATAGGCTTTTCAGCCCTCAAATCTGGGTGTTTTTTAGTGACTCGTTGCTTTTTCCTGTGGCTTCTTTTCCCCCAAATGTGGGTGTTTTTTAGTGAACCGTTGCTGTTTTTTAGGGACCTGTTGCTCATTTTCCTGAGGCTTTTTAGCACAGAAATGTAGGTGTCTTTTCGGACCTGTAGCTGTTTTTCTAGAGGCTTTTCGGCCTTCAAATGTGGGTATTCTTTTAGCGACTCATGGCTCTTTTTTCTGTGGGTTCTTATCCCCCAAATGTGGTGTTTCTTAGTGACCCATTGCTGTTTTTAGGGACCTGTCACTCATTTGTCCAGCAGCTCTTCAGTCACCAAATGTGGGTGTGTTTAGAGACCTGTCGCTCATTCATCTTTTTGGACATGTAGCTGTTTTTCCAGAGGCTATTCAATCCTCAAAAGTGGGTGTTTTTTAGGGATTCATGGCTCTTTTTCCTCCAGCTTCTCCCCCAAAACATAAAGAAACTTTAAGTTTCAACATTTACACTACACAATAACAACATGTAACCTATCAGTGGTTTGCAGAAACAAACAATGTCAACATCTTTTCTGGTGATTGGGCTGACTGTCCACCTGCTTGCGTGCATGCAGTGTGTTCTTTAACATTGCTCCATAGTACAATTACTGGTCAGAAACCCTGAACTGGTAGGATACCTTTAAATTTCCCTTTATTTATGACATTCTTCTGTTTCATTTCCTCTGTCAGAACAAAGACCTGAAGAGCAGAGTGACTCATCTGGAAGGATCACAGAGGACCAACCAGGATTCACTCGTCTCCAAACTGAACACCCGCATCCAGGAACTAGAGGAAAGGCTGCAAGGAGAAGAGAGGTGAGCGCCTGCATCTAAAATAATGACCTTATAGCTGTCAACAAAAATAAATGTGTATGAATGTATATACCAGCGCAGGGATAATGGGCCATCAGATACTTGATGGTAGCTCCCGAGCACTGAACCCACCCATATCACTTTCCATGTGGTTGTAAGAGTGAGAGTATCTCTGGTCCGAAACACACTAGGAAGGTGTTGAGTTACAGGAAGCTGCAGCAGCCTTGTGATCATTTGATGCTCTTTGCTCTCAGAGACAACAACAGCCTGCAACAAGCGAACCGCAGGCTGGAGCGTAAAGTGAAGGAGATGAAGATGCAGACTGACGAGGAACACATCAACCTGCAGAGCCAGAGAGACCAGGTAGACTTTAACCGCAAAGAAAAAGTTATCAAGCAGTCAGGAGCTGCAGACTTGTGACTCATTAATCTCACTTTTGTGAACTCTGCAGCTGACTCAGAGGCTGAAGACGGCGAAGAGGCAGATGGACGAGGCGGAGGAGGAGATCGAGCGCCTGGAACACGCTAAGAAGAAGCTGCAGAGAGAACTGGATGAGCAGATCGAGGCCAACGAGCAGCTTCATGGCCAACTGAGCTCGCTGCGGAACGAGATGAGGTGAGCACTCGCCTTCTGCCACTGAGTTTCTGCGTTTAATTTACGGTCTTACATGAAATCATGTTATTCTTTAACCAAAGTAATTTTATTTTTTGACATCAACAGGCGTAAAAGGAAATCACCTCCTCTCATTAAGTCTATGGAGGACAGCCTGAACGACGTGGATGACTTAGGATCTGATTGACTGACAAACAAAACGTTGTCCAACAATAATTTCTGGACTTTATCAAGAAATGTTGGACTCACTGTGAAGAATCCCTCATATCATAATTCAACATAATTCCATTAACAAACTCAGGTGTGACTTCATAATGTTTCCAGTTGTGAATGGTGTGGCACCTTGCCAAGACTGACCTCTTGTGGCAACATGAATAACTACAAACTGATGTTTTACAGTGCAACAGAAAAACTGATCCATTTACCTGAGCTCAGATGGATTAATGTGCTCCCTAAGTTATTCCTTTGCTGTGTGAATTAACATGCAACATGCAAATTTTAAATGAATGAATAAATGTGTGTAAGATATGTTTTCAACATTAATTATACACTCACCTGCCACTTTATTAGGTACACCTGTTCACCTGCTTGTTAGTGTAAATAGCTAATCAGCTAATGACGTGGCAGCAACTCAATGCATTTAGGTATGTAGTCATGGTCAAGATGACCTGCTGAAGTTCAAGCCAGGCATCAGAATGGGGAAGAAAGGTGATTTGAGTAACTTTCAATGTGGCATGGTTGTTGGTGCCAGACGGGCTGGTCTGAGTATTTCAGAAACTGTTGATCTACTGGGATTTTCACACACAGCCATCACTAGGGTTTACAGAGGATGGTCTGGAAAAAGAAAATGCCTTGTTGTTGCCAGAGGTCAGAGGAGAATGGCCAGACTGGTTCAAGATGATAGAAAGGCAACAGTAACTCAAATAACCAACAACACATCCAACCTTGAAGCAGATGGGCCACAGCAGCATTAGACCACACCAGGTGTCACTGCTGTCAGCTAACAACAGGAAACTGAGGCTACAGTTCACACAGGCTCACCAAAACTGGACAATAGAAGATCGGAAAAACATTGCCTGGTCTGATGAGTCTGGATTTCTGCTGCCACATTCAGATGGTAGGGTCAGAATTTGGTGTAAACAACATGACAGCATGGATCATCCTGCCTTGTATCAACGGTTCAGGCTGCTGCTGGTGGTGTAATGGTGTGGGGGATATTTTCTTGGCACACTTTGGGCTCCTTAGTACCAACTGAGCATGCACACCACAGCCTACCTGAGTATTGTTGCTGACCGTGTCCATCCCTTTATGACCACAGTGTACCATCTTCTGATGGCTACTTCCAGCAGGATAACGCACCATGTCACAAAGCTCAAATCATCTCACACTGGTTTCTTGAACATGAGAATGAGTTCAGATCTCAACCTAATACATCACCTTTGGGATGTGGTGGAACGGGAGATTCTTATCATGAATGTGCAGCCGACAAATCTGCAGCAACTGTGTGATGCTATCATGTAAATATGGACCAAAATCTCCGAGGAATGTTTCCAGCACCTTGTTGAATCTATGACACCAAGAATTAAGGCAGTTCTGGTGGAACAGAGGGTCCAATCCAGTACTAGCAAGGTGTACCTAATAAAGTGGCCGTGAGTGTACACCTCCAGAAACTTTTTAAAGGTATTCTATGGAGGACTGTTGGTTACTGTTGGTTAACACGCTCACCAGTGAAGATGAGAGTAAAAGCCAACCCCAGAGTCACTCTCATATGGCGATTGCTTCAATATATTTGTGTTTTTTGGGTGATGTGTCTCCTGGATACCTGCTGCCATATGGTCTGACACCTGGTTGCTACCTTTTTATAAAATCCTGACCTCACCTGAGTGCTGTGGGGAACACACCAATAAATGTCCCACACATGGATAATAAGATGAAAATAAGAAAATACAGAGGGCATAGTCAGAAAAATACACCGCCACACTCTTCCAGTGGGTCTTAAGTGATGATTGAGAGGGATTACTTCTATATGAATGTATACAGTGCATTTTCTTTTTTAAATCCTGCATACCTGTAAGACAAAAATCCAGGTGTCCTGTGACGACACACACAAATTAAAAAGAAAATCAGACATACGTTTGATGGAGACACAGCACAAATCATACCTTGTGAAACTGGATGAGAGGCCTGGTAAGTGTGATGGTTTCACAAATGGATCAATGGCCTGTGCTGAATGGCTGCGGTCGGGTAGAGGTGGAGATTTGACGACTCCAGAGGTTCACACTGCTGGACATCTGGTAGATTTTACTGCAGTTGGCACGGAGATACATAGAAATACAACACAAGAGAAGCATGAGGAAACACTGTGCTCTCAAACATGGAATACTCAAGGAATTCCTGGCAGAATTCCTGGGGACTTTTGTCCTGGTTGTAAGTAGCATTTTGTTTTATTTAACTGTTTTTTCTCAGTTAAGAAATCAAAATATGTTTGTATTAGAAGTCTGAGATCTTGTTCACAGTGGTGGAAGAAGTATTCAGATCTTTTACTTAAGTAAAAGTACTAATACTACACTGTAAAAATACTCTGTTACTACTAAAAGTCCTGAATTGACAATGTCACTGAAGTCAAAGTATCTAAATACAATCAGAAAAATGTGTTTAAGTATTAAAAGTAAAAGTACTCATGCATAAAAATTTAAGTTGATCAAAATAATTAAAGGAAAAAAGCACCAAAGCAGCATTTGGGAAGCTGGGACCATGACATGTTTGAATGAAAAATGACAAATGATTATCAAAATAGTTGCCAATTAATTTTCTAATTAATCAGCTAATTGTCTCAGCTGTATTTGTGTATTTTAATGTTTTTGGTTTGTGTGTAAAAATCTTAATTTGTCAGTTTAAGTTATCAAATAATTGTAGAAGTGAGTAACAAGTACAGTATTTCCCTCTGAAGTGTGGTGAAGCAGAGGTGGAAAGTGGCATCAAATTAATATACTCAAGTAAAGTAAAAGTAAAATTTGTCCTTAAGTAGTTAATGTACTTAGTTATATTCCACCACTGCTTGTTTATATGCTGCTATCTGTTAAGTGTTGAGCTCCAGGCTGCTCGAGCATATGTTCAGAAATCCTCTCGTCCCTTTATGATGCTCAGTCTGCTCTCCTCTTCCTCTCCTGTTTATCAGCTGTTTGGCTGCGGCTCAGTCGCACAGACCGTCCTCAGTCGAAACACGCTGGGCGAGCCTCTCACCGTCCACATCGGCTTCTCCGTGGGACTGATGATGGCAGCGTACGTGGCCGGTGGAGTGTCAGGTAAATGTGGAGAAATTCTGCGCCTAACTGTTCATTTGCACCAAAGTAGAACTTGTTTCACGTGTGCTGCCACAATCCACTAGTTTGATTGGTACTCTGAATTTAATGAACGTGCAGTACAGCCTGCAGGGTGTGTGCAGGTCCTTAAAAGCCTTAAAATGTCAGTTTCATACATATTAGACCCTCATTTAATAGTGTTAAATGTGAATTTGTGAGGTCTTAATTGCCACAAACATTTTATCTAATTTCATTTATCCATCTTTTAATTTCTTTTTGTCTAAATGAGTCGAGCTCTTCTGTGAGAAAGTCACATTTCCCATATTCTAACATAAAACCTAGCTCTGAATGGATAGCCCAAAAAAACTGTCTAAAATTTGGTAAAATTATCTTTAAAAGATCTTAAAAAGCATTAAATCAAAGTGATTTTAACCAAATTGATGTTGATGAGATCAAGCTCCTGCTCTGGTGGGCACTGGTATGCAGTATATTAAACACTTATCTTAAATAATAGTTTGTTGTTTGCATATCCAGCTGTTTAGCGCCACAGACTGCATAAAACTAATTCATAGTCGATGCAAACAACCTGTCCCAGAACATATAAACAGCCTGACAAAGCTCACTTGCATGTGCTGTAATGAAAGAACTGTTACTCATGAGACTTGTAATAATATAACTTTATTACTTCCTGTCCAGCCATGTGCCACCTCCACGGCTCAGCAGGAACGTGCCAGCTCTCTGTCCAGATCCAATGAATGTGCGCTGACCATTGATTTGTCAGTGCTAGTGCACAGTCTCTCCGGGGTCATACATAACCCTGGGCGCTGAATGTCCTGCAAACTCCATTGATCATACGCTACGTTCATCTTGTTCAGTCCAAACAAGTGCTCGCCTCATCTGAGCAGCAGCTACCTCCAGTTTGACATCAAAAGCAGGAAACAGATTCATGAAGACAGATGTTTTTCAAGAATTAAAAAAGCAGCAGGATGTGAGCACAGCTTGATTAAAAAAGGAGCTGAATAATGCCCCCTTTTGTTTTGTTTTTGACTTATAGGTTGAATTTCTAATATGTGGTCATTATTCTGCTTCTTTAGCTCGTGAGCATATATAACAAAACCCTGCACCGCCCCGGGGGCCGCTCTCCTTCTGCTGCCCCTCGTAAATGTGACGGCCTCACTAATGATGGAGAGGATATCATGCCAGACGCCCCCCCACCCACTGCACCCCTCATTCACTCTCTGCTTTGTCTTCCATCCCAGGGGGCCATGTGAACCCTGCTGTGTCTCTGGCCATGGTGATTCTGGGCAAACTGAAGATCTGGAAGTTTCCCTTCTACGTCATCGCTCAGTTTCTTGGTGCTTTTGCTGGAGCTGCTGCAGTCTTTGGGTTATACTATGGTGAATACACCCTGCTATATTCCCTCACACATTCACATTAAACCATAACAGTTGGTAATGACTGTCATCATTCAGCTGTCACAGTAAACACACAGTTACAACCGTCTATATTCATCCTCCTCACAGATGCCTTCATGGACTTCACCAGTGGGATTCTGTCAGTGACGGGAATCAATGCAACAGGTCACATTTTTGCTTCCTACCCAGCGAGACACCTGTCAATCCTCGGCGGCTTCATCGATCAGGTGAGCTCCGGCCGCTTTGACCCAATGACCTCCCCCCTCTGTTTGTGCATCGCCGCTCCCATTCAGGCTCTAAATTCTGTGAAGTCTGGCAAATGTGGCTAATGCAAAATTGATTGGCCCATTTAGTCTGAGAACACCCCCTCTCTTGCCTCAGTTTTGGGTCTAATGACACATTTCCTGGCATTCACAGGAAGGTCAAATCTATACTTAACACCATTTTCCGCCTTTTTAGTCGGTGCGGTGATGCAAAATAACACGTCGACCAGCTTAAAACTGTTGAAAATCACATCAGGTGAACCACTGAGATCAGTCTAATCAGAGTGATTGTGCCCATGTTTCATTTATCTGTGTAACAGTGGTGCTGTAGCTACAGGGTGTGCTCCCTGAATGCTAAATAATTTAAACCTAGATTTGAGCCATTAAGATTAAACTTGATTACTAGATTACAAATGTATTAATTATTAACTACATTACAAATTTATTAGGATTTATATACACTATCCAAGGATAGCATACTGTATCTTATACATCAAGGTATTATATATGTTTGCAGAAAAAACAAGAAGTGCTTTTCTGGGTCAAGAAACTGGGTGTTGGTTATAGTGGGGAGAAAAAAAATCAGGTGCTCTTCAAAAATTGAGTAAGCAGCTGAAAAATAATAAAAGACAATGACTGTTCAGCTTACTATATTTAAAGTCCATGGTATAGGTTGGCAGCCTAAGAAGCATCCAAGGCATTCTGATTATGAATAAAAATCCTTTATCAATACATGGATAGGAAAGGATTTTTACTTATGATCAGAGTGCCTTGGATGCTTTTCAGACTGCTAACTTATACCATGGACTTCTATATTAAGTAAGTTGGACTTTTATTCTGAACATACATTTGTTGGAAAGAGATTGTAAGAAAAACCTCATGATGGAAAGCATGAAATTAAATACACATATACTAGGGGTGGAGGTAAAAATTGATACAGCATAGTATTGTGCTATTTTTGTGTGGCTTTTTTTAAAATTATATATTACAAATACAAATTAAACTTTAGGTAGCCCTTAGAATGATAAAATTAATTGCTTTTTCAGTCCACTAGATATGTTGCGCTTCAAAACAAAAAATGGCCGAGGCCGAAACGTTATCTTATTAGATAAGTTGATAAAAGCTAATAAATCACATTATATTTTGGAATCATATGTCTGGAATGTGATTTTATTGTACCCAATACAACCTGACCACTTTATGGATGAACTTTATATATTTTGTCATTATTTTATTCATTTATTTATCATGAAAAAAAAATATTTTCCCCTCAGGGATTAATAAAGTATAGAAAATTAATTAAATTAAAAATGATTATTGTTAAAGATATGATATGCACACACTGACATTTACATATATACAGACACTTTTTTTACCTACATATCTCAGATATAGATGGATATAAAATTAAATAAAGAAAACCTGTAGTAGGAAGTTAAAAGCTTATACAGAGGCCTAAGCAAAGAAAAACAGAATTAGATAAAATACTAGTGCAGTGTTGATCTCATACCTGCCTTAACTCTGCACCAGAGGTGGGACCAAGTCACTGTTTTGCAAGTCATAAGGAAGTCTCAAGACTTTGAATTTTGAGCCTTAAACAAGTCATAATGCAAAGTTCACTGAAGTCAATGCCAAAAATGGTGTAATAATATAAAACCAATTTCCAAAAATCACGAAATATTTTTTAACATTTGTAGTTTGTTGGAAGTTGTCTCTGTCTGTAACTTTGTATACTGCAATTTGTTTTTGTGACCACTGAGTAGTTTTTCTCTCACTGGGTGTTGCTGAATGGATTCTAAGTGGCTCTGGAAAATTAAGTTTCAACTTGCTGGGAATGAAAAGCATCAACAGTAACAGTAGTTGATTCAGGAAATGAACTGATTCGTGGCACACTCGTGGTATTTAGACAATACTTTTAATCTTGAGGCTTGGGGGAAGGTATTTTCAAGTCAAAAGGCTCAAGTCCCTGTGAAGTCACGAGTCATTGGTATTCCAAGTAAGATTTCATCTCTTCTTCGTTTTTGTCAATTCAAGTCAAAAGTCATGAGTTTTGTGATGTGAGTCCACACCCCCGCTCTGCAGTTTTCCAAACAAATGGCGTTCCTCTCCTGCAGGTGGTGGGGACAGGTATGCTGGTGCTGTGTATCCTGGCTATCATTGATGGTGGAAACATTGGAGCTCCCAAAGGCGTGGAGCCGCTGGCTATTGGTCTGATCATCATGGCCATCGGCGTTTCCATGGGACTGAACTGTGGATACCCCCTGAACCCTGCCAGAGACCTGGGACCCCGACTGTTCACAGCTGTAGCCGGATGGGGGATGGAGGTCTTCAGGTAACTGTGTACAAGAGAGGTGTCGCCCCAAAGCAGCCTTATGTTTGTGATTTCTCTGATGTATCTGGGTTGATCTAATACGGACAATTGTTCTGTATGTTCAAATGTGCCATTACTGAATAACTGGTTGGATTTCTTAATCGTAACATGAGGTAATATTATTAAAGAGAAACAGGAAAATGAGCACCACAAAGAACTTTGAATACACTAATTTTATCAACCAGTATAGTCAACTCCAAGTAATTTTTGTTATGCTGGTGTATACGAGCAGCAGAGGAAGCAGGACTCAGATCCAGACAGTGAAAAGTTCAGTGATTAATTGGGACAAAGCTTTCGCTGTATTGAGACAGGCAGGGTTCAGCAGCAGTCAGTCAGCCCAAAACAGGCAAACAAATCCAGCAGGAAGATCACAAAGATGAGGTCAGACACAAAGGCAAAATCCTAAAAACAAAAACACACAAAACAACAGGAAATCTCACACTGGGAAAAGGCTGTAACACTTGACACCAGGGATAACAAAGAAAATGGCACAGAGAAGAGGGAACACAGACTAAATACATTAAGGACGGCAGGATAATGAGGGACAGGTTAAACTTATCAGGGCAGAGTTAACAATCACACAGGTGGGAAAAACAGAAGTAGTAAAACAAGACATGACACATGAGGAAAGTGACTCACAAACTGAAACCACAAACAAAACCTAGAACTTGAGTTGAGCTGAAAACTGAAATAAAATAAGTTTCTGGTATCTAGGATGTCTGTGCCATAGAAAGACGCAAATACTATTCAAATTGGTGCTACAGAACCACAGAAGACTGAGAAAAAGGACGCTTTTGATCAAGAGGGTGAAAACCTACAACTACCAGAATGCACTGCGCTGCAATGGACCGATAAATGCTGCCACTGGTGGGTGACATAATGCGAGCATGTCTGCTTTAAACAATGGTGGCAGGCTGGCAGGAAACAATCTCGTATTACAGCTAAACAGTTAGCTAAAACATGTTTCTGAAAAGATTTAAGGTGAGAAATAGATAATTCAGAATCTTGGTTTATATTTATTCAGCGCTGCCCAGCTATACCATTTGATCTCAGTTTTTTCGGCCTCCATTTTCATTCGGCAGGAAACAGCATGGTGCTCACCTCCTGTTCATAAACTCTCACTATTACAGCTATTACACCAAGGAAAATATAAAAGACGGAAAGATGTTGACGTTAGCGACAGCGTTCAAGAAGCCAGACTTTGGTGTCAGTTTTACTGGAGTCAATGGGGCGGGCACAGCAGACCCCACTATATCCCATCGTATCTTTATTATTATAATTTATTATGATTTATACAAGTCATGGCTCTGTGCAGCAGAGGCTGAGATGCAACTGCCACGATCTGTTTGGAGACCGATAACAAGGAAAACAAACACACATATTTAGATTTTTAAAAATTAGTCAACATCACATAATGTGTGTTTCTTAATCTGGTGGATGGATTTTTAAAGTGTTATTTGCCAAGCCTGCCCTATTGTCTGTCCCAGTAGAACTGGCACCAAAGTCTGGCTCCACGAACCGCAACATAATCTTGATTTATATTTGATCAGCACTACTTTGATCGGATTTTGGACTAAGTTTGACAAAGAGAGGGGCGGTCTGTCTCTTGATCTGCTTCTATCCTCTTTGTGTCCGTGGTGTTGGCATTGGTGCCCGGCTATATGAAAATGCAGAAGTGCAGCCTGTAGCTTGAGCAACAGCCCGAGAGCCAGCGAAACTCTGCTGGATAACATAATTTACACCATCTGGCGGAGTTTCACCAAAGGGGTGAGGAGGGCTTTCTAGGCACTGGTTAGATGGAGGGAAATTTACCACAGTTCACTGACACATACTGCCAACATTGTTTTGATACAGAGCTGGTTGAAAACAGCAAAGTGTCCCTTTAACATCAGGTATTTGGACTGTGGGAGGAAGTGTGCCAGATAATAATGTACTCAGTTACTCCTACCTAGAATCTTGATGATTTCTGTGTTAGCCTTTGGATTCATGTTGAAAATATGAAATGTGGACTAATGATTTATAATCCATTACAGAAAAATGCAAATATTCTATTATACGAATCATTATTTTAAAAAGAGAACAGAGATTTATATTATTGCTTTATTGTCAGCAATGGGATGTTTTTTGGTTTGTTTTTCTAACTTTATTAGATGATATTTTATGTATTTGTGATATGTCATTTTGGTTATTTAAAGAAGTATATCTGATCTTTATTAACAAATTAATTTAGTCAGGATGAGTTTCAGCTTAGTGCAACTTATTTTGTTTACAATTTATCAACCGTCCTCCTGTAAAGTGATGAAGCTGCTGACATGAACTGTAGTGTTACATAACGTCACATGCACTGGACAGATGCAGTCGATGCTTGTGAAAGATCCAGCAATGACACCAGTGACCCACAGCGGCCGCCATGTCGGCTGCCTGTGTGACTGTCAGAGGTTTATTTAACTCTTTATATACTGTTGTACTCACAGCACTGCAGAATACTGGTGGTGGATCCCTGTGGCGGGGCCCATGGTGGGCGGTGTGGTGGCTGCTGTCATCTACTACCTGTTCATCGAGTTGCACCACCACCGCGAGGAGCCCGAGAAGCCCCCTGAGGAGGAGGAAGAGGAGGAGGAAGACGAGGACGACGAGGACAGCAGTCTGAAGGACAAATACGAGATGATCACTATGAGTTAAAAAAGACTTTACCCTCCAGGACCAACTGGGTCAGATTGTTTTACTGTCAGTCAGGTGACGAGCACACGGTCAGTGTTAACACCAATAACGGACTGTCTCCTTTGTAATTTAACTTTTTATGTTGTATGTTTCAAGAACACATGAAAATCTCAGTCCTGTGTGCTTCACTTTGTAATAACTTTTCATATACATGTTGTAAATAGTGTATCATAGATATTAGATCCTATATTTGGTTAAATTACCAGAAACAAGTGGTACTAATAGTGTTGCTCCTTTAAGGTTTGCTCCCCTCTTCAGTGGTTGAGATGATATTCTCTGTATATTCTCTTAATTTTTTTTGCTCTAACTTATATATTTCTTCTTTTGCAAACCACAAGAATTCCTCCCTCCTGTTCTTTATTAACATTTGTATTTCACTCTGTACTGTTTTGTCTACATTAAAGTTTCTACAAATATCAAACTTCACACGAGGTATTTCACTGCAGGGATGATGGGACTCCATCATCTGTTTCATCCATCACCGAAAGCTGCCGTTAAGCTGACAGTTTGTTTATGTAATTTCCATCTCAGTATTTACACCATTACCCCATATATCCTCAAACGTCCCTTAAATTGTTGCGTAGGCTTGTGTGATTAAGCGAAAGCAGGCAGTAACGGCAGACATGAATCTTTGCAGCAAACCTCTCTGGCAGACAAGAACATTTATTAGTGTAAGATTGAACACCTTCAGCTACAGTTGAGCCGACACAAGAGATGGATCATTTGTTTTCAGTTGTTAAGATTGCGGAGGATGATTACACCTCTCAGTGTCAGCTCAGAGCATTATGGTGTAAAATATCTCCTGTATGAGCTGATTACTCTGGTTAATGATCTGAGGCACAGGGCGACATCTGATTTGAACTCTTTCAGGAACCTCGGGCTCCAATGTTGGAAAGTTAAAGATGGAAAAGAAACGCGGTTATTCATGGAAAAGTATAAAGTTTAAGTGTAAGAGAGCCTTTCTGTCATCCTGTAGAGACTCTTCACACCTTTGGTAAGTGGTGGAAGAAGTTAATGGACTGCATTTATACAGCACCTTTCTACCTTACTGGACAAAGCTCACTACCTCTGGCTTCTCATTCACACACATTTATACACCAGTGGTGGCAGAGCTGTCAAAACAATGGCCTGCACATTGGGAGCCACTTTAGGTTGACATGTGGACAGGAGAGACGCAGATTTAACCGCCAACCTTGTGATTAAGGGTGTTTTCACATATAGACCTTTTAAAACAAGACCTGATGGGGACTCAGTGCTCTTTCTGCTAACATTTTCGCCTATTTATAATTGACGTAGTTATTTTTTATTTTGACGTGGCTCTGCAGTGTGGATATGAAGCCCCTCGCTTACACATGAACTTGAGATTAGAGGGAAACCTGAGCTTTTCTGTGCTGTAGACTGCTGCCATTTGATGTTTTCCAACCTTCCAACACAGGCTGTCCGGTGTCCACCACTGTTCTCCTTTCTTCTTTGGCAAACAATATTATAAAAAATAAGAAAAAACCCTCACCAAACAATTCCCTGGTCCTTTAATCCCCAGTGGCAACGCCCCTTTACCTGTGTGCAGCAGCACACCTGGCCCCAGTTACTCACAGGTGGCAACACGTTAGAGCAGGGCTGAGAGAGAGATACTGCAAGACACACTAAGAGTATATTTGAAGGCAATTATATTTTAAAACCCTCTAACAATCCTGTACATGTCTCTCCCCTCATGTTTGTGGTGGTGTCCCACTATTGTGCCTTGTATACAGTCTGCAAATCAGCACCGAGGCCTGAAGCGTCCGGCATAGAGCCTCCTATTTTCCCAAAGAGCACAGATTCACCACTGGTCAGCTGAAATAACCTCTTTTCAGCTTTTCAGCAAGAGACAGGCCATGATCTTGTGCTTTTGGGTTTACAAATGACCCAAACATGACCTAAGGAAACACTGTGTTATAATAAATGAACGTAAAGACATAGAGTAGAAGCATATAGCTGCATGAAATGGAAATTCTCAAGTATAAGTGTTTCAAAATTGTACTTAAGCACCACTGAAGAAGAAAAATAAAGAGGTCTGAGTGCATCAGTGACATAGAACGTCTGGCCAGACAACACAAATCCCCTCTTCAACATGTATATACTGTACGTAAACTCAGTTTCTGAGACAGGGTGCGGGTCACTGAGCAGTACAGGTAAAGTCCTCCTGCTGCTGCTGCTGCTGCTGAGCCAGCCCGTAGGAGGAAATCTGACAGACGCATGACAACACTGCAGGGCGAGTTCATCGGACGCTGGTCTGAGGGTCAGGGCACAGCCACATTATTGTTGATGTCAGTTTGTCGTGTATACATTGCATGATTGCATACATGGAGCAGAGAGGAAAATCACTTTGTATAGACTGACTGGCAGCTCAATAATGCTACATGTGCAGGTGCATGTGATTCTCGTCTCGTACCTAGAACAGGCTTTAATGATGTAAGACGACCTCACTGACAGGAAAGAATGGGCTACTGAGAATAGAGTACCAGGGGCCCCCAGTAGCTCTGCTGGTAGAGCGAGGGCCCCATGTAATAAGCCTGTGTCCTTGCTGCAGTGGATGAGGGTTCAATTCCAGCATGTGGCCCTTTGCTGCATGTCATCCCACTGCTCTCTTCCCCTTTCACACTGAAGCTGTCCCATTACAATAAAGGCAAACCCCTCAAAAAATAATCTTAAAAACAGCAACAACAAAAAAACAACCAAGAGAGAATAGCTCCACTCACTCACCCAATATACCACTCACTGTTCTCGCATCTCAAAGTCAATAGTGTTTATGGTTAGATGCCTGAAATAAGACCTGTGGTTACCACAAGGTTTAAAGAACTTCACGTTTTGTTGTAAGAAATAAAAAGCATCAGTAAATACCCCACTCATAAAATCTGAAGCTTCTGTGCATCTTTAAAAAGGCGGTTGCTAACAAATAGCTAAATGAGACTACAGAACGTCATTGTGACGTCGGCTTTACAGTCTTGTTACTATGGTGATGTTAGGTCATGCGACTGTGGTGTAGTTTGTTTGTAGCTTAACACTAGCCTTTTACTTCTGGTGATTGCACTTAGGCTTCCATAATCATGAAAGCAGTGTTCATTTGTGAAGATTATCTTGCTGTACAAAATGTGTAAATATCAGTTGATGACATGAATCCATCAACACACCTTAAATTTCAACATGACAACTTCGACCATTCCATTTGTTTTTGTTGTCTCTTTTGATGACATACACTTATATGTATTGATTTTGACTTGACTATGTGAATACATACATTCTAATCCTCACTTGGGGAAAAGAAAATGTGGTGGAGCGTCACTCCTGTGAGCTCTGGCAAAAGTGACTGACCCCTGCACTTGCTTGAGAATGACTCACTGCACAGTCCCGTTATTTTTAAATATCCCATAAAACCAGACGCTCAAATTTCAGGGTGCAACTACATTCTGAGGAATAAATGAGGCGCAGACATCTCTATGCATCATCAGTGAAGAGGAAACACAGTGAAAGCTGGACAGAGCCGTGAGTGACAACAACCTGCAGTCTGCTGTCGAAATGCTAAACCGATCCAGGGCCTAGGTACACGTCCGTAGGGTTTACTTTCGGTTCTAAAGGTGCTAAACCTAAAGTTTTTGCTGGAAACAGGGCTCCACATGCCTGGCAAACAGAAGGACTTTCAGGTCTGTAACATCACCACCAGACCTTTAATTGAATTTATTCTTTAATAAATTTGATGTTTGGACTATTGTTTGAAAATCACAGGCACTGTGAAGTTGTTTTTGGGTAGTTGTGAAAACATATCTCTATATTTTGTCACTTTTTCCAAACCAAATCATTAGTTAAATAATCAAGAAAACAACCAGCAGATTAGATTAGTCATAATAAGTTGCAGTCCTTGACAAAATAGTTAGAAAAGAGCTCCACCTCGACCAGCTACAGCAATAAAATCCTGCTTTTACATTAATGCACAAAAAATAATACTCTGATGATATAAAATATAATAGCATAACACTCACATGGGACATTTTTCTACTTTTGAAACTTTAAATAAATTTTTTCTGATCATACTTTCATACTCTTACTTAGATAACATGTTCAATGTGTGACTTTTAAATGGAGTAGTTTCACAGTGTGATATATGTAGTTGCTGATTCACTTAAGTAAATGATCTGAAAGCAATATGAGGCCTTGTTAGACCTTTGTCACAGCAGACATTTTGAATTGTCACAGTAGGATAAGCACAGATGTCACTCACTACTCGTAGTGCATTGTAATAGTTAGTTGCTCTATTTCTTGCAGTGTTTGTTTTCATGATATACAAACTAAATCCGACCAAATCTATGCCTTGACAAGTCTGATTCTGGACAATGAACTGGCAGTCATATTGTGTTTCCATTCCTTGGGTCAGCTGCTTGTTGGAGCGAGTGTCAGCTGCCCCTCAGCTCAGTCTGGGTGACACTCAGCAGGCCGGGGCCACATTCACAATCATGCCTTGTCACTGCAAGGAGAGACAAAAGGTGCTGCTCGCTCGTCGGCTGTGACGTCAGCTCCCTGCACAGAGCTGATACTCTTAATGTAGGATATTGACCAGCAACATTGTCCTCTCTGCTGCGGCGTTGTCTACAGGCACTGAGTGACATCAGCATCAGTGATAACAATATAAACCTCCTGCATTACACCTCAGCGCCTGCATTATCCAGAAAATATTGAGCTTACACTCTTGTTGTGGGTGACTGTGCTTGTTCTTGTCACAACCAGTGAGAGCAGCTGAGGATCTGCATTGAAAATCAATAGCAGGCCACATTCCATTGCATGTGCAAATGCATGCTTCCAGGGTCGGGCGTACACTTTCCTATGGTTGTTACATCATCAAATACTCTCATGAGGGAGAAGACATCAATACGTTTAGACAATGAGTAAATACAGAGTGCAACGGAAACAAAGACTGTGAATTAACTGCTCACTTGTGGTGAAGGAAAATAAAGCGTCTGAGCAGCTGAATGTGATTCCTTCTGCCCACTTCACTCACATTAATGGAGCATAACTGAGCCCACATAATATTTGGAGTTTCTCTGTTGAGTTATCGATGATAACTTAAGTTCCCCTAGATTAAAACAAAGGAGGATGAGAAGCTGTGTGTGGCTCTGTGGTGCCTCTGGTGCCAACGCTTCACCCACAGCAGCTGCTCCCTCTGCTGTGGGTGCTCCTCTACTGCACCCAGCAGGTCAACCTTACAAGGACTAAACAATATGGAGGAATTTAAATGACTAAATTAGGATACAGAGTCCAGAGCCCAACACTAGAGGAAAGTCATTTCTTTATATCAGTTCATTTAACTACAATTTATTCTAAAATCCCCTTTTTAACTTAACATTCACACTCACACTTTAAAATGCAGAACTTAAAGGATACAGAACATTTAAAAAACACAAGGTTACTGTAAACCTGACCCCTCCCATCCTTGGTATTAATAACATCTGACGCCTTTTTGTTGTTTTTGCTTTACAAAAAGATCTTCAGCTACATACATACTGCAAACAAAACAAGCTGTCGGGACAAAGTGCACATAAAGATGTCAGAACACTGAAACTTGTACCTCCAATAATGACACTCAACAGCATCTTTGACTAGACCTTCATAGCCTGTTAAATCTACAAAATACATCTTTCAAACACTGTTGTTGTTGTTGTTGTTGTTATAGTAGTAGTAATAATAATTTTTTTTCTCCCTCTTCTGGACTACAATTAACAGTACTTATTTTTCTTCTTCTTACTGATTATTATTTTTAGTAGAATTGTTCATTTTTATCCCTCTTATCAATTATTAGAAGAATTAGTAAAAGGAATTTATATCCCTCTTATGTATTATTATTAATCTTCATCCCTCTCGATTATTATTAATTTTTATCCCTCTCCTTAATTATTAGTAATATTTTTTTTTCTCTTACCAATTATTATTAATGTCAATTATTATCCCTCTCATTAACCCATTTATCAATTATTATTGATTTTATCACTCTCTTCAATTATTTTTTTATCCTACTCATCGGTTATTAGTATTAGTAATATATATTTTTAATCTCTCTTAACAATTTTTATTATTATCAATATTAATTATTACTGCTCTCATCGATTATCAGTAATATTAATTGTTACCCCTTTTATCAATTATTACTTTTATCCTTCTTACCAATTATATCCCTTTTATGAATTACTATTTATCTAACCCATTATCATTTTTTTCTCCCCTTTATCATTAGTATTAATTTTATCAATTATAATTATCAATATATATAGTCTTTTTAATGTATTTAATCTAGATATTAGACTAGCTTTTTTTTATTGTTCTTACGGCATATTTTTTTGTATTTTGTTGGCAGTTTTATTGTTTTAAGTTCTTTAATCATGTTTTTCTTTCACTGTCTTTCTAGTATTACAGTTACAATAGCTTTTAAATCTTTTAATTACATTTTCATACTATCATTTTTATTGTCTCACGTGCATTGGTTGCATACTGTTATACTGTTTTGTATTTTTGTTTTGATGGTCTACAATTCTGTCTGAAAGGTGTTGTACAAATACAGTTTGATTGACTGATTTAGCGGTTTGTTACACAGGCTGTCTGTTCTACGTTTTTTCAGGCCCAATCTGAAACATCTCTGCTGACATCATCAGGAGCCCCAGAGGACATTATACAACTGTGTTACACAGGCTGAGTGGTACTTGATGAGTAAACTGATCTCCATATGTAAAACTTGCTCCCTTTTAAAATTTCTCTGCATCAAACCTCTGCAATGTAAACACACACAACCAACACTGCAGCAGACGGAGAGAAGAAGAGAGCACACATCACAGACAGTAAACAGGGGTCTATTTTATTTTGAACGAGTCTTTTAATTAATGCATTTCAAGTACTCCAAAAATTACATCTCTTTGCACAATACAATTTGAAATTTTTTTTTTTTAGTAAAAATGTTCAAAGTGAACAAAAATTTCCGATACTGTATAAAACACAGTGAACATTAAAATCAGACAGTAGTATTACTTTTTAATCGTGTTCTTTCGGCCTACATCACCTACAACATTTCAACTCAATTTGGACATTTTCAGTGCACGTTTATCTAAAAACTTTACCAAGACTACGAAATTAAAAAGAAAGTAAATTTACAGGCATTATTCTTCTGCTCTTCTACCCAAACCATGCCACAGGAGAACGAAGACAAAAATGAGAATGTAACATTAACTCCATCACCCTGAATTGTTTTTACCATTGATGATGGCGGAGAAAAAGCATAAGCATAAGCAAACTCCAGTTCAACTAGCACATATAAGAACATAAATAACTTAGAGGAGAGGAAAGTTTGTCACATATGAACATCTTTGAACAACTTACTCTGGAATTAGAATACAAAAAATGAAACGGATGTATCAAAATGTAATTTTTCATTTTTCAAATGAAATGCAAATTTTTCGAAGTACTGTACAAGTTTACATGTAAAGTCTCCAGGCGTAACAGGCGCGATCCAGCCTGGAGGACGAAATTTAAAAAGAGCTCCATTTTGTACAGACATGAGAAGTTATAGCAACAGCCGACCCGCCTGCTTCATCTGCCATGTGAAATAAACTATGAGCTGTGAGACACGTTGTTTTCAAAGTCCCCTCCAGAGCACATGTGTGATTATATCGACCGTTAGTGTTGTACGATATTAGTTGTGATTAGTATTGCATGCGTTTGAAAATAATAATGACAGGAGAAAACAAAGTCAGAGCACAAAATGTCCTTCGCTGAACACATCATGCAAATTCCCAAGCTTTGTTTGTCCGTGCCGAACCTTTCATCCACTCCCAAAATCATATCTGTGGGTGAAACGCTTGCACGGCAAATAAATGGTGAGATTTTGCACAACACATCCTGACCACATTATCAAATCCTTTTGGTTAGTGTTATAATTTCCCAAAATGCCCCTCATGCCGTGCTGGTGAGGGGAGGAAGAAAAACACCTGAGGTCAAACAATCCAACAGAAAAACATCTCCTTCGTTTCTTCCGTTCAAACTGGCTCTGAACACTTCCTGTATTTGTTATAAAACCTGTGCACAAAAAGATCAGCTGTATAAAGTTTTATGGCACGCTGATGTCAACCTGCCCGCACTCATGAGCTCTTAAGGGGATTCAGTCCGTGATGAGATCTGACCGGGAGGAAACTGCAGGTTAAGTTTTTAAAAAAATAAAACAGCAGTTCATCTCTTGTGAAACTGGTGAACACACTGAGGAAACGTGTGAATAGTGTGACAATACTGCTGCTCCTTCCACTTGTGTTAAGACTCACATTAATAGCTGTCAAAGGAAAATAGTGTTGCGTGACATACAAATATTACAGACCTTGGTCAATTAATAGTCACATTTAATAAATGTGTCTGCATGCCCACATTGAAAAGTTCTTAGATTCGCTATCTGAAGAATAATAGAATGATTTAATCTTACAATTTTTTTTTTTTTTTTTGTACATCCACACCGGAGTCGTTTTTAAATTTATTTCCACACTCATGTAAACTAACTTTGTAACATGATACACTCTCACTTCTAAACTAAGCCACAGCAGCCTTCACTTTCCCTCGTCTTAATATGTGAACAGGTAGAATCAGCTTCAGCTTCAGTTAGTGGTTATTCATTCTTCATTATCAAAAAAACAAATCGGCAAAGAGGATAAAAGGTGTACCAAACTAGGTGATCTTCCCTTTCTGTTCCCATGACTCTTTACCTCTTCGAGCTTGTTACACAACATGAGCAAAACATGACGTTAGCAAGACAATAAAAACAAAAAAGATGAAAAAAAAGGGACCTTGAACAAAGAAGGCCTGAAAAGTGGGATATGGTGACCTTGTTCAAATCTAGCAATCTAACGAAAGTGAAAGAGATCCACCTGATTGGACGACTACGAAGAGAACCTGATGGCGCCAAATCCTCCACAGCAGCGTCCAAGGAGCTCCTCACAACCATCATTCCTTCAATTATGTGTTAAAGAGTCCTGAGAGCACTAACCGAAAAAATAAAAGAAAAAAAGTGAAGAATTACACATTTACAGTAGAAGAAATAGTTTGTTTTCACTTATGATACACTAAATATGTACAGTCACATGCAGAAGACTGTCTGCACGAGAGACCGGAGCCTGTGTCTTTTGCCGTTTGACATGTGTAAATCACAAAAGTGCCGCAAATCCCCACTGAGTGTCTCTCATTCCTGGCTAGGATGGCGAAAGGGAAAAAATAAAATAAAATAAAAAAAATTTAAAAAAAAATCACGGAACAATTCACCAGCAGCCACGGGCGTGTCACTCAAGAAGACGTTGCAATTAAACGAAAAACACATCACAGAATGTACTAAAGCTACACATGATTCCTTAACTCCTTGGCACTCCTTTGAAAAGAAAAAAAAATGGTGGAAAAAGATGATCGCACTGCATTGGAAATGGCTGATGGTCGAGTCCACTCCACAAAGAGCCAATCGAGTTGCTAGATAGTGTTTTCTCTTTTTCACGTGTCTGTTTTGTCTGTAAATGGAGGATATGATGATGACTAACAACCATGTCAGGCTTTTCTTTGGATGGAGTGACGCTTTTGTTTCCCACTGTAGGCACAAGGAGGAGCCAAGGCATTGGGGGGAGGGGGGCGGGATGCAGGGTCTCAGCGTCTCATCTGGCCCATCTGATAGTTCTCTCTGGGCTGACGGTGGTGCCTCTGGGGCTGCGCCTGCCGCTGAGGCTGCCTCTGGGGTTGCCGCTGGCCGCCGTGCCCGCCGTGTCCGTGCTGGTGGGAGTGCGGGTGCTGGGACTGGTGCTGCACCTGGGAGTTAGCATGCTGCTGCGCTCGCCGCCTCTTCAAAGTGCCTGTGAGGAGAAAGGCAGTTATTTGAGCTTGTTAAAAGACAGACTGTGGGGTTACTCTAAACAAAATTGCACCTCCTGACACTCCGCTACTGATGCCTACACCGCAATAACAGCAATCTCGTAAGTTCACCGTACGCCACACTGTGAGAGATGGATCTAATAAAATCTTTGTCGCAGTCTGTGTCAGTCTGTACAATATCAATTTGGAGGCATGCCAGATGATGTGATGTAAGAATGGGGAATTGAAGCACTACATTGAGGAAAAAATAAAGCAGTTTCAAGCACACACACATCATTAACTTGCGTCATCCCTCTGCACTGCTCTCTGATGGTGCTGCCACTTTGCTTAAAAAAAGCCTCAAAAGAACAGAGTGTGGACTCACTCAGAAAAAGAGGACAACATGAAATTTAATTCTGCAACATGGTTGCTCTGTAAACGTGGGACACAGCAGCAGTTGCATTGACTACATTTACACGCACACTAATATTCCACTATTACTCTGACTATGACAATGTTCTCAATTTCCGTTTGGATTTTCCAGAGTAGGCCTTACTCCAAATGCGGCATTTTCACATTACGACATGTGGGATGCAGGTTTAAAGGTTTGCAGCACAAGACACAAAACTATAACATTACTATAAAAGTATCAGGTAGGCCTAAAGCCATTGTAGTTTGGAACAATGGAAAATCTTTGTGGGGGAGTTTAAAAGTCTTTTCCCATGGTCTTTAAATAAATCTGGTGCTGGAAAGTGATTTATATCTTTTTTTTCAGGTTATTAATCTTATTTATGCACATAGCATCACCAGAGAGGCCGAGGGAGGGAAGGAGCGAGAGCCACTGAAAATCAAGTCAAGTCTGTTTTTCAAATAGAAAAAAATCAAGTCTATTTTTCGAAACAAATCTGTCACCTGCATCCAGGCGCTGTCTGTGTGTCACAAAATAGACTACAACTACCAATAAGTACGGCAACGCACTATGATCCACCTCACACACAAACTAGAAGCACAGCACTGAATTGCATGTGTGCTTCTGCAGTAATTTCATTCATCTCATAGACTGATTTAGCGTAGCTCATGCAACATGTAGACCGATGTCGCACTAATGAACAGACAGATTAAACAGAGGAGCAGCTCTGTGTCTCTCTTTGTGTTGCTGGAGAATTTATGAGTAAATGAGTGGGGCGGAGCTGTGAGGAGTGTGAGAGAGGAGAGATGCCCGCTGGCATGCCTTATATAACACAGCTTGACCCTGCATTGATATAAATGTTGTTGTCTAGATAAATATCTTGCTTGAAAATATATAGATATATCGTACATAGCCATTATATTGCCCAGCCTTAGTAAGAATTACAAACAGAATATTGTGTGCATGTAAACACAGTCATTCATTGCATTTACATGGACCAGAATAAGCCTCATAAACGGGTTATTAATGTCCATGTAATCGCACTCATTGTGGGTTTTTTGTCCTAAATATCCGAACACTGTCAGAATTCTGACAGCCTTTTCTGGTTGCTGAAGCTCTACACAGTCCAGTAGACTTGTCTAAAAGTGCGACCCAGGACCACTGCTTTTGTTTGACGACCAAAGATTTCAACAAGTTTCCTTCACACTTGTCATCACTCCTTTGAGACAGCCCAAGATTTCCACATGTTAACCAGTCATGCAATAAAGAAGATGTTACAAAGCTCCCCAACTCTCAAGATTCAGGGTCTGCTCATTTCACAGCTTTCACACCAAACTATAGAATCTGAGCTGCAACAGGCAATTTCAGTAGAAGAAAATGAGCTATAGAAAAAAAAAATAGAAATACATCAATCATATGACACTGCTGGCATTCCTGTGTGTGAGACGATAAAAGCCACTTCAACTTGATCAAAATACAGCCTTTCAGTTTGTACAAACATGTCATTTCCAGTTTCTTTTATAGTATAATTTGGATCATATTTGGAGGAGTAAGTTCAATGCAGAGGGCTGAAGCCTAGAACAGCTCTTGGTTAAGTGTCACATTGTGACCATTGTAATCCTACTAAAGACTGCTTGTAATTTGAGTTTATTCTGCTGCAACAATTGTTTTTATAAACAATGTTGTCATATGCTTATTAAGGCAAAAAAAAACAACCCTCTGTCATTTCAGTATTTGCTGTGACACCTGATTTTCAAACCCATAATTGTGCCTAATGTGTTTATTTATTGAGGCATGTCACCATCAAATAAATACCTTTAGTTTTTTCTCTTTTTAGACGATGCTTGTGATTTTATAACAGGCCGATCCCAAGTCCTGCTCCTTTAGTTACTGTTGCTAAGTCAGACAAGCTTTACAAAAAGAAACATGGTGACGCTGGTTCCACTTAGCCCAGTGCTGCAGTGTTTATTGGTTAGTTTCTGGGAGTCAGGCAATAAAGCTTCAAGAGGCCGACTGCAAGGACTACCATATGAGATGGAAGGATCCATGTTGTTAACTATAATAATCAAGAAAAAACTAAATAAAGTGAGGCTTCTGGGGTCTCATACTGTATATAAAACAATGCCTAGGATCCATATTAAAAATCTATGTATGGACAAAAGCCAAAAATGGTGTGCACCAAAAAATAATTTGCCATTTTCTACAATCAGGCTTCCACCTCACCATCTGCATCGCCAATTTTTGTCTTCAAAATGTTTATAAGCATGGGTCAAAGTTTCTCCCATTAAATCTGTGTTTATAGATCACAACTTTTGTGTGGGAAGTGGCATACACTGATTTCAGGCCTCGTTTTGTGCGTACGGAATGTTTAATAAATGAGACCCCTGGTCCTCAGTGAAAAAGAGAAACTTAAAGACAGAGGATGACATAACTATGACTCAATATTGTTCCTATACTGCCGGTAAGTTTCCTCTTTTTCCCCCTCTGGGAATCAGAACAGTACTCGAAATCTGAATACAGACCCATGGTGCTGACCTGACGTTAGTCTATCTTTACTGTAAAAAGTCAGCATCTTGTTACTTCGGGACAGACCATAGCCTTAGAGAGATAATATAAATAAAGGGACTCAGAGTTGACACTCTCTGACTAATGATAAATTGTCTTATCTTTCAAAAAATGCTAGAAACCAACCTATCTGTCCTATTCAAATCTCTGTAACTTTTTACTGAAAAATGATGCTGTTGAGCTGACATTAGCTAGAGGTTAGGTAGTATTTTGCTAACATTAATTAAGATGTGACTATATACTAGGGCTGGGCGGTATGGCCTAAAATCAATATCACAGTATTATTTTGGGGGGATGCGGTGACGGTATGATATCGCAGTTTTTTTTACACCTTAAATAAAACAATTTAAAAAGCCATTGTCAACACAGACGAGCCTAGCACAAAGCATCTCTAAATAACACGTGATACTGTGATACTGTAAAACCACAATATTTTCTGAGACGGTTACTGTACAGTGAAAATCTCATCAGGAGACATACACAGTACCACAAACACTTTCAATAACAACAACCCTGCAAGTAAAAATGAACAACAGGTTTCAGTGAAGTGAGTCGCAGGTGGTATAAACGTATACAAGTTACATTTTCTTTGGTGTGATTAACTTTGTAAATTACTGAACTCACCCGGAAGTGGTTTGGGAGGGGGTAGTTTGGGGTTACTGCTTGGTGTATGCACACTGCAAATCTTAATGAAGCCAGCCATGAGCATGATGAGAGCAATACCCATCAATAGCACCGCCCACCAATGCGCCTGAAGAAGAAGAATGAAGCACAAATCAAAATCAAACACAGTAAATACAGAAACACCTCATAATAATCACAAATCATCTAATCAGAATCAAGAAGCTGATACGTACCACAATCCACTCTGCAATGTTTTCATAGAGCTCTGGATTGAAGATGGCCTTCTTCAGCCTGGCGAGTGGTCCATCTGCATCCACCAGACGGCACTTCATGAACACGTCGCAGTAGCCCTTGAAGTCGTTGCATATGGCGAGCCGGCTGGCAGCGTGGTCACTTTCTTATTGAAGAAGCGAGCCAAACGCTCTGATCCTGTGCTGCTGCACGTGTTGGGATTCACTGCGGAGATGAATCACAGACAGTCAACACAATCCAAACACAAATAAAAAAAAAATAGATATCAAGGTAGACTCAAAAAAGGTAAATGACTCACTCTTCTCCATGCAGCACACGTGGCAAAGCTCAGTCTCATCCTTGCCATCTTGGCTGGCACAGGTGCATGCCTCGAGCCCATACTTCTCACAGATGGAGCCGGAGCAGCCCTGCGGGGGGAGGAGCATGAGGACAGGCGAGATCAGACGCTGACTGGTATGAAGATAAAGTTGCTATAACAACCGGTTCTTCCAGGTGTCTTCCAAGTCTTCAGCCACTTACCCCGTTGAGGCAGACTTGAGTCTCTCCGTGGCAGGCGGTGAAGTTGGCCTTGGGCTCAGATGTGGGGCACTGGGCACTGACTCCATTACACATGCCCTGGTGAGCGCACTCTGATTCCTCTCTGCACTTCTCATTACGACCCTTGTAGGAGCACTCAGCAGTACAACAAGGGCCCTGGCTGGGACTGGTGGGAAAGAGTTCTTTTAGTCAAATGATCAAAAATAAGCTGCAAGATCTTTCGTATGAAAAATTAAAACGGTCAGACAACCAGAAATAACATCAGCATCTACCTGCAGACTTTATTGGGCTTTAATTTGCACTTCTTGTTGTCCGCCTGGTTGGCGTCATAGCAGCACTGGTCCCTGCACTGATCACTGTAGCCGCAGTCACACTCCTCTCCTGGCTCCACCAGGCCGTTACCACAGATGGGCTGACCAGACTCTGTTTGTGGAAAGAAAAATAAACATCAAGTCTTGTCCCCGAAAACTGGGACATTTTTCATATTCTGACTTCTTGTACTGAGGGCTGAAAGTGTATGAGAAATCAGACATCTACTATGAGAAGTGTCTCATTACAAAACCAAACCAAACAAATATTGTTCTAAAGAGAGTGAGATGCTGCAATAAACAGGGAAACAAAATCAAAGTCTTCAAATAGAAACAGACCCCTGAGAGAGCCCGGTGCAACATTCAACTCAAACAAACATTCTTTGTCAGCTTGTTTGAGGAAAGGCAAAAACATAATGCAGAGCGGGTGTACCAAGACAGGTTTTGGAAGCCTTCAAAAATATTTAATATTTTCTCAATCCTTTCAGCTGGAGCTAATGCATGAACAGCAAACATTAAAAATGTTTTTATGCTACCAATATGACAGTCCTATTACTACAGGGTTCCTACAGCTTGAGGCAACATAGATTTAAGACTTTAAGACTTCTTTTAATGCCACTCGGGATGAAATTTAAGACCAAATAAATGTCATTTTATACCCACAACCAAGGGGTAAAACCATGAACTCAACAATTTGGGGCTTGGAAGAATAGGGAACAAATGTTTATTTTAACATAAAACATAACTTTATCCATCCAGGTGTGGTGAAGACAAGGATAGACCAGACCTGGGAAATGCCTGGTGTTTGTTGGTGGATTTTCATAGTGAATTCGTATTTCTCACTCTTCTCACTCTCTCACTCCACTGCCTTGATTCCCATCATTAGTTTGAAAAACGTTTTGCAAAAATTAGATTGAGCTTCTTATGCATTGCCTTGTAACGGTTTCAGTCATGCCGTGAAATTTTGGTAAAGTAGCCTGTGAATTTGCACCTTCCCATGTCGTAGGGTAAAGTGACAGCTAACTAGCAGAGAGTGGATCCTCAGCTCTGGGCATCCTGGCCAGAAACAAAATATGAGTGTTGTTGGTTCTATCCTGATTTGTGTGACGCTAATGCGAGAGGCATTTGGTATATGAAAAAATAAATAAATAAATTTAAAAAATACAATAAAATCAAATGAAAAAAGCCACTTATTATTTTGGAGATTTTACATTGCAACCTCAGTAAAAAAAAAAAGAATAAAATCAATCTTTCCATGTCTTAGCATTTTTAAGGCTTTTGAACAATTGATTTAAGACATTTTAATACCAATTAAGGCCTTATTTTAAGATGGATGATACATTTTAAGACTTTTTAAAGGATCTGCAGGAATCCTGTATTAGGTGTGACACTTAAAATAAATAAGATCACAAATCTCGGTAAAAATAAAACCGGACGAATGCCAAGATTGTTTGGCTAATAGTCAAATATGTTAGTGGCCAATATGTTAGTGCCTTTCTAGTTACCTGAATTAAATCACTAATCAGGACACTGGGGTTAAAATCTCCTACACTCACCAGTACAGGGAAAGCAGAATCGGATGAGTTTAAAAAAAAGAGTAAAACGTACCAACAAAACAGTTGCTCCTCTTCTTCTCCAGCACCTGGCTGATGTTGCGTACGCTACAGATGGAGAACTTATTATTGTTCAGCTTGTCTCCTGATGTAGCTCTCGCATACATGATATAATTGCCCTTCTCCTTCTTGTCTTGGCTCTTGGATTCTCCTGGGGTGCACTCAGATCCAGAGTCGTGCTAAGAATGAGAAGGGAGAAAAAAAATTGCAGGTTAGAAGAGGAAGAAGGGACAAAGTGTACCAGCCGCATAAATTCCTTCTCACCGTGCATAAATGTGGCACATCTAAGTAACTCACCGGGGAGCCAAAGTTGTGTCCTACTTCATGTGCAAAAGTGATATGGGAGACTTTTGGAGGTACGTGGGAGGCATAGTTCTGTACAGTGATTATACCAGTGTTGAGAGACTTCTTTTTTCCGTCTGAGTACAGCTTGCTTTTTTCACAGATGCCTCCGGAGCTCCCTGGAAAAGAGAGGCACAAGTTGGAACAAACCTTCTTCCAAACCGCAGCTATAAAACATGAAGGATTTCGCTCATTAAAGAGGGAGTATCTGATTAATGTCATGATGACATAATGCCTTATTTTAAAACACAGTGAGCGTGATTTATCAATATGTTTACACGACACAGTAAATCCAAATGCTTTGTCATCGCCAGCAAGGGACACATAACCTCCCACGGCAAATTACTGATTTCGACAGTGCAATATCTTCTGTTACAACTTCAGATAAAGAATGCAGCACAGGAAACATCTTAGTTACCATTTCAGCAGTTTGAAAGTGCAACCAATATACGTTTAGGGCCATAATGAAAGCCTTGGGGAATCATCACATCTGCATATTGTCGGAGTTGATATTTGAAGCTGCAGTTGGCTCTCATTACAGTCTGAATCTATCTGCATTTGCTGTCCCAAATACCACCAACACTTTTCCTTGTTTTCGCTTCAATGTGCATTTCAGATAAGTTGCAATTAAGTTACAGTGTAAATCATGGATGCCTTCCCAGAACAATCCCATATTCAGTCAAAATTGGATGCCCATTTTGATGATGTGCCTTCAACACAGTGCAAAGTATCTCATACATGAAAGGTCCAGTGTGAAAGATTTAGGGAGTTATATTGACAGAAATTGAATATGATAATTATAACTATGTTTTTATGAGTGTATAATCACCTAAAACAAATAATCATTGTGATTTTGTTACCTTAGAATGAGCCATTTACATCTACATACAGGGTGGGTTCTCTTTCCTGGAGTCTGACATGTTGTTTCTACGGTAGCCCAGAATGGACAAACCAATCACTGGCTCCTGAAGCCAATTTTAAATAGTGACCAAATGTGGAATTACAACCTCAGAGTCCGCCACGTGATGCCCTGGGGCCCAAAAATACTTTTTCCCCCATAGATTTACACTCGAGAGAGTCTGTAAATCAGTTGATTTTTTTCTACGTGTCACACCCACTGCAAAATGACTCCAGTATGAGAACGTGATCCATTCAGTTCAACATCATTTTGAAAGTCTACAAGAGCCGCACAATTAAGTCAGTTTATCTCAATTTAATATAGTAGAAGGATAAACCAGAAGTCATTCGCTCAGCCGCTGTAGGTCTCAAATGCACTTGCTCTATGGGTCCCACAATGCTGAAGATCTGGGCAATTTCATATCATGTTTCACACACCAGATTCCTTTCATAGGAACTTTCATAGGAATGAACAGGGCCCGACCTCTGACGCTAGATAGTTCTCTTTATACACGCTTGCCGATGCCACTAAATCCTACACACTAGACCTTTAAGATACATGTTATATAATGCATTAAAAATAGGACAGATTATTTGCAGTTCCTGAAGTCTCTCAGTACCTGAAGGGGCTCCCACCCAGGCCAAGCCCAACACGCCATCATCAAAGTCTCTGTCAGTGAACACATAAGCCAGGCAGTAGTCGTCGTGGTTCTGCTCCGAGTTCAGCTCCAGGAACTTCTCCACGCCGATGTTGGCAAAGCGGAACGGGTTGGACCTGTCCCTCTCGTCACTAGTGGTGTTTATCTACAACAAGAACAAGATGATGATGATGAGTTCAGAGGGAAGAAGAAGTGACCAAATCTAAACTCAACACAAAACTTAAAATCAGTACAAGACTTACCCTGATTCTTTTCACCATGAAGCTGATGTTGCGAATGCCCATGAAGTCTGTGCCCTGATAGATGGCGTCGATGGCCTTAACATGACTGGAGATCTGAAAGAGTAGAACATGACAAGAAAAAACACTTCAGCAAGAGTACACTTTGCTGTACTGTGTTTTGTCCATGTCAGCCTGCCTGTGTTGCAGAGTGTTTCCACTCAGAAAAGTAGACTGTGTGAACGTTATTTTTCCAGAGCTATTTATTATTATTCCTTTACACTTATATATGCGATGTTACTGAAGGTTAAAGATGTGCCTCTCCACCAACATCACACAAAAAAGCCTTCATCTGACTCCGTAAATCTAATTCTAACAACTTCACAGCATCATGTGTTGAGTGAGTGACAGGGACTGTGTGTTACCTGAGCAATGACAGCCTCTCTGGTCTTGTAATACTTGAAGAAGAGGTGGTCAGTCTGAATAAAAAGCTGGCAGGTGTTTTTCTCAACCTGTGCCATCCTCTTCCTCCTCAGCAGCACGGGATCATTAGAGCTCTCCTCAGTGTGGAGCTCCTGGTGTGGCGAGATGGAGAGTAGGACGTAGACAGTTAAATAAAACATATATATAGCATTTTCAACCAAACAGTGGCTAAATAAGTAATGTCTGGTATTTTTAGGCTGTGGTGTTTCAGATTGAGTATGTTCATGAGCTGCAACTCTGCTGCTGTGGAGCCTGTACTTCATATGTCACATACAAGTATGGTGAGGGAATAAAGAAGAAATAATATGAGTAACTGCACACTAAATTTCCAATCAAATTTTAAAAATCTATATAAATTTACATAACTTATTTGGTCTGTATGGTATACACTAAACAAGAATATATGGTCATTTCCTGCTGCCACCTTTGTTTGGATTATAGAGAAGCCTAACTTGACATAGGGATTAAAATCTTTTGTGTTGTGCAGTGGACTGAATATTTTTTCGTGCACGTGTTAAGGAGAGTCTTTGAGGTTTCTGGAAATAAATTCACACCAGCAGTAAGTGTAGTTAAATAGCCTCCGGTTTTCTTTTTTAGAGATCACTGGACAGTGAGATTAACCTAGCTCTACTCAATTCACGGCAGCCAAAAAGATCAGTGAGAGCTCCTTTTCAAATCAAAAGAAATACATTGTGAAACTTTATCTTGGAGGCTTGCTGGTCGAACTAAACCACGTGCTATACATTTACGTAATTTCACAATCTACCAAGTCATTACAATGCGTCAAACCTCAGATCTGTTTCCTCTTTGTGTGAACACACCCACAGCTGGATAGATGAAAGTGTATTTTAGAAGAATCCAAATATAATATTGCTGCTATTATACTTGTAGTTAATTCCCTCTATGTAAGTTTGATGACAGGTGTAAACAGGTGTAAACCATAAATCCGCAGACAGCACACAATACAGAAAAACCAGCACAGTCACAGTTAACTAACATGTGACTAGTTAACAATACAGTCAAGTACAGTATCCACGCTTGTTTAATACTGTGTGTTGTGGAGGAATGACACTTTTACAAATCTGTTATTGACAATTTCTCATCAAAATGACACCTTTATGGGCATTTTAGTTTTTTAATTCTAACAAGAAACCACATATTACTGCATACACCCCAAATTTAGTCCAAAATAAGTTCAAAACTTTTACCAAAGAGCAACTTTTTTCCTGCTATTGTGATGACCTACTAGTTATTTAATTAGACATCCATTAACTTGGCTGAAATAGCCTATTCTCACCAGTCAATATAACCTCTAAGGGCTCACACAGGCTTAAAAAGGCCTCCATGGGTATCTCTGACCCTGACGAGGTGAGAAAAATGAAGATCTCCCTTCAAAACCAAACCACCTCAGTACCAGATACAGTGGAGGTTTGCTGTGGTGTGTGGTGAAGTTCACCTTGGGTGGCTCCTCCATGGCCGAGGCTTGGTACTTCTTCATCCTTTCAAACACTGAGCTATCAGCGCAGCCTCCCTCTGGGCCGTACTTGTGCGGGTAGTCTGAGTGAGAGAGGCAGACACAACACAGTTAGGATTATGGGAGACAATGTTAGCTACTTAACCCCCTGAGTCCCTCTATTTCTGGCCCTATTCATGATCAGCTAATGGATGTACTTACACGCCACTTGAGCCTAGCTTTGCTATGTGAGCTGTTACTTTCTCGTCGCTCTCATTAGCAATTCATCTCACATTCCTGTTTAATTTGCCCCTCAGCCACATACTATATGTACACAGATGATGTGAAATTAGGGGGTGCCAGTGTAGTCAAGTATGCTTGGTGCTCACTACCAGTACCAACATTGTAAAGACTGCTAAAATGAGCCAGTAGCCTGAGAGAAAGATCGTGTTACTCAGTTAATGAGCACCCCGGGTATCTCTGCTCCCTGGGGGGCGATCACACCAGTCTGCCTCCATCAGCTCAGCTGCCCTAACCTTGCACTTCCTCGATCACACATTTACATAAGCGTGCATCCAATTACACATTCACAATGATTACATTCTGGTGATGTATTTGTGTAGGTGAAGCTGCTGGGGACTCACGTATGTCGTCTTCGTGATAGATGACAGAGTGGAAGGGCACGTCTTTGGCCCCCAAGTATCTCTCAGCGGGCTCCACGTAGTAGGTGCCGTGGTAGCTCTGAATGAAGCCCTCAAACTTACCATCCACAACGGAGCCATGGGTCAGTGTCCCTTTCTCACCTGAGAATCCAAATTACAGGGGCAAACATGAGGATTCAAGCAAGATCAAGCAACACTGCAGCAATACATTCAAACAAGTGTAATAAAATTAGATGGACAACGTTACCGTAGATTTCTCCAGTGTAGATATGAGAGGTATCAAATGGAATCTCTTCTCCTGAAAGGTCTACCTTAAAATCTTGGGAAAACAAGGTGGTATCCCTCTTCATTCGTAAATTAAAATGCCTGAAATCAAAGAAATTAAACTAGAGTCAACAGAAAAACAAATGATATCTATATCACATCTGTATCTGTATTGAAAAAAGTTTGTTTCTGAAACCGTCTGTTGATAGTATTCCTGTCACAGAGGGCGAGACTATGGATTTGAGTATGGATCTAGATTTTACCTCACTTTGGGAGGTGCGCAATATTCACCCGAGAAAAGGGAAAATGCAAATGAAAAGGTGAAAGGAAGGGCAATAGAGAGAAAACATCTAACTGTTTTCAGTTTCAGAAGGGGAGCTGCAGTCTTTATCTCGTAAGAGAGCGAACAAGAAATTAGGACATCTTAAAACAATGCTGTTTTTTGTTGCTCAAACATATGGCAGGGAAACAAAGATGTTACAGTAAACCTTGGGTTTCATGTAACACCTACACAGTGCTCTTATTGTGTGCTCCTATTGTGTGTAAGTTACACAGCAGTTTAATGAAGATCAAGATAATAGAGGTCTTTGTAAAATTTAGATCAGAAAATTATGTTCAAACTCAACATGATTGCACATAAATCTGGTCCTGCATGTGTACAGATCCTACTGAACCATGTTTTTTCAGTTACGACTTAATCTCAGGGGGGAAATGTAAGGCACATTTAAATATGTGAAGACGATTATACACACAACCAGCATGCAGAGGGTGGATGAGGTGCTGCAAATTAAATGTAAGAATTTGAGTTGTGTCTCTAGCTTTGTCATGAAGTCAAAGGAAAAGAAGCTGACACATTCCTGTTTTTCAAAGGAACAGACATCTCCCTTCTGTGTGTTTGTTTGCACAGCTCTTATCGTTCTCTTCCCTATTAAGCAGCACCAGAGTTTGGGAACAGCAGGCCCTGCTACAGGCAGGACGATAAACAGCCTCTGCCAAGCTCCCAGCCAGATGGTCTTGACTTTGTCATGGAGAGTGTGGACACTTTCTATCAAACAACACCACCTCTTCAGAATGCTGGATGAAGAACCATGACAAGGGCTACATGTGTCCATCCATCCAACCATTTATCCATCCAACCATTTATCTTCTATACCTTGAGGGGGTTCCCACCCAGGTATAAGTGCACAGAAACACCTGATCCATCACAGGGCTAACTAACAGAATTATTTAGAACAAATGCACATTAAAGCTGCCACTAACATTTCCATTATTGATTAAATGCTTGGGCTATAACATGTCAGAAAAAAGAAAAGGAATCCTGTCTTCAAATAGCTTGTTTTGTCCAACCAGCAATCTCAACTGAGGAGCTGTGTGGAATCTTTTCTAAGTGCTATATTGTAGAAAACTGGACTTGCTTGAGTTTCTGATGTTTCACCTCTCATCCAAGAGGATTCTTTAGTACTGACTGACTGGTGGGGAGTCGCAGGCTTTAAACCCTGTGTGGGTGTGAACCCTTGCAGAGCTTCAGTTAGAACTGAAGAAGCCTCTTGGATGAGAGGTGAAATATCTTCAAAAAACTCAACCAAGTCCAGCTGCCTACAATATAGCACAGAGTATAACCATGACCTGGCGGACAGAGAATCTTCACCAACATGTTTGTGATTTTTGCTTTAAAAATGTCCTGAATAAATACTTGATTATCAAAATAGTTGCTCGGTAATTTCCTGACCATTGATTAATCATTTGAGCTCTAATGGAGACCTCAGAAACTACACAAAGAGAAACAAGGCTGAAAGTTAAAAATCCATCCTCACCAAACAGCCACTGTATGCCCCTGACCAGGTGTACAATTTCATAAAACACTAAGCATTAAACGCAAACAACTGTCAATCACACTGCACATCTCTGCTACAGCTGACCTCCACCTTTAATCATAAACAATGTAGGCATATGAGTTTTGCAAATAAGCAGGCAGACAGGTAAATAAAAATACAGATGAGGAGGCATAAAAATAGACAGAGAGCCAGACAGAATTTCCCTTCAGGTTAATATCTGATAAAGAAAAAAAAGATGACAAACCTTCCATGGGCGTGAAAATCTAAATGAAGGAACTTGTCTTCATGAGAAAGCGCCCTCTTGGCCCTCTGATGTTTGCTGTGTACGAGCTCTGTGTCGTAGGACAGGCCTTCATAGTGACGGATGTACTTGTTCAGGGGATTTCTATAGTGTCCTGTGTGAAAAGAACAGAGGGCCTCATGTTATCAGCAAGGACAGGGAAAACACAAGTCTTGTGAAACTTGATGAAATGCATATCCTCATACAATCAAAATAAAGGACAAGAGAGCCATCCTAGGTGAATGGATACAATCTTTATGTCATTCATTAATGGGTGTATATAGGTGTGTCTGAATGCTCACTACACAGAAATGAAATTAGAAGAAGATTAGAAAAAGGTATAAACATAAAAGACAAGTTGTAAACTACCAAATGTTGAGGAAAAATACAAATATCCAAGTCCGTAAGTTTGTAATAGCCTTGGTATCACAGAGAGTCTGTCACATTGGCTGTTTAGCAGATGGCAGAGAAACTGAGACACTACTTTTGTATGTTAGGCAACATATTTCAAGCGTTAGGTAATCTAATTTGAGGTGTAAAGTGACATTAGAGTATAGCAGCTGTGTTTCAGAGTAAGTAACTGAGGCATGGTACACATTAAGATAATTTAGGTGGCAAAAAATGGATGCTCAGGTGGATGCTTGACAGGCAGGATTAGAGTGATGGACAGCAAACCAGTATGGTCTGTGTTGTCAAAATTCAGCTAAATATACTTAAATCAAATGGATGCCAGTTTTGGAGATGTGCTTAACAACAGCCCCCAGCGTCACAGCATAATTATTTCGCCACCAGAAGAGTGGGTGGTGGGCTTGAAGGAAAAAGATTCCCACCCATTTCTCCAACTGCTTCACACTCAAAAGCAGTCTGACAAACTCCATTTCGAGGAAACACGCAGTAATTTTGTTTAGGCTATTTGGGTCCTTCTGGAAGTTAACATGTTTTCTATGTATAGAGAGTAAACTGAGCATACTAGCAAGTCTGTAATGTCAGATGTTTGCCCTTTAACATATAAACCAACAGAGTATTTTCAGTAAATGGGGTATAATTAGTGCTGTCTTACAGGTAATTATGCCAGACTAGTGAGCCATAAATTATAGGATTCAGAGTAACTATGTAAAAAACATGGGTGAGTACACCAGGCTTCGGTTAGTTCTCTGTTCATGTGAAGTATGAAATATTCAAGTGCTAACATTAAATTTTTCATTGAGGTGACTATGAGAAGTGAAGGCGATGACTATCCAAAAATATCTTAATTTCTCATGGCATAAAACAAATAAGACAATAAGCACTGAGTTAACTTTTCTACTGTCACACCAACCATCCTATATATTTAAAAGCCCATGAGTCATTTAAATGCATGGTAAAGCACATTACATTAATTTTTTTGAGGATTATTTGGCACACAGGGTGGCTATATTATGTGGAAAGTAAAGTTGTGACTGGTAGTTTTGACAGTTTGACAAGGGATCAAGCCTCAGTGCCAAAATAAATGTGGAGCATACAACTAACTGAGACTTACAGAGGTATATTCAAGTCATATGAAGCTAATTTTATTTAAATGGTGCACAATATAGAAGAACAATGATGGCATATAGCAGGTACATGATGCCATAATGTAATGTTAGGTACATAAAAAGGCAACACGGCATTTTACAAAGGGGCAATTTCACTACCAAAAAAAACAGATTGAAAATTATATTCAAAATACTGACTCCTGAGTTATGCAGCTAACACAGTGGGTGATATTTAAGCATAGCGACAATAGCAAAAGACACAGTATTGACCAGAGGCAACACACAGACCAAAAATACGCCAGCAAACCTTTAAACTTGTCCGTCAAATAAATGATAAACCCTGCCACGGTGCATGTGACACAGTGACAGTGGTTAGATGTGCTATTTTTTGACAGAAACCGTAGCGTTAGCGGCTAAAGTGTTAGCTAGCACAAAGCTAACGGTCCGTTAACCCAGTCGGCATCTCCATCTTCTCATAACAATGGCTGTCGGCGCTATTCGCACGATAACAACAAAACCGACCCGAACCTGACAATAAAAACGGTGACAACACGCAGAAATAACCCATCAACACCAGCTCATTTCAATCCACAGCGCGAACCCAAGTCAGCTTTTACGCCATATATCATTTGTTAGCTTGAAGTAATACGGCAAAAAGGGTGCAGTCCGCTTCATAACAAGCAGGCCCTGCTGATCCCTTCTGTTAGCTAACGGGCTATCTGCCTTTCTGCCTCCCTCAGCTTCATGGATTCAACACAACTTGTAAGGTTTCCCTCTGAAGACGCCTCACTCACCTTGGGTGCAGTTTAGCAAGTACACGAAAAGGAAAACTTTAAGATGAAGCATGTCTGACAAATCCATTGTTAGAGCATTGATGCCGTTTTCACTTTATTGTCCTACTTAGATAGGCGCAGACGCCCTGTGTGTTTATTGCACCTTCCTCTCATCGCCCCCTCTCTCTCCTGCGTCGTGACGTCAGACGCACGGCCGCTCGGCATCCCCTTCCCCCAAGAGCTTCATGATCCCGGCCTGCATACATTAGAGCACGCCCAGGCACAGCATTAACTATGCAGGGGTGTCATTTAATGTGTGCAATGTATAAATCTCGCAAGGCACAATAGAAAACAGGACAATGGAATCAAAATTTTATTATTATCCCCCGTGTCCACGTCAGATCTCACATTTTGCATCCCAAGACAGCTCAGTATCACATCTCAATACATAACAATTAGCAGCCAGTTTGATAATCAATTTGAGTCATTTATAAAACAAGCATGCAAAAACACCCACCTTCCAGCTTCTAAACTGTGATAATTTGCAGCTTTTCTTCATCCAATGTGATGGTCGACGTACGCTGAATACTTTTGTTTCAGACCAATCATGAAATGTGATGACAAATTGGGCTCTAGGAACCCATCATCTGACATTTCATACACCAGACAATACTCAATTCATAAAGAACACAAACAGAAACTTAATCTGTAATGAAAATACTCATTTTTTGCAGCCCTCTGCCATTTTTCTGGTCGAGTAAGAGTAGTGTAAGAGCAGCATATTTATAGGCATATTATCACAGTAATTACTTGCATAACAAACTCGTAGAGCTGTCATACAATTCATAAGCAGCCAACTAAATGTGAGTTTTGGTTGCTTGGCAACCCAAGATCCTGAGAATGTAGCGTTGCCAAAGAAAAGGAAACACCATCGGTTTGATGTGGTTGTTGGATGCGTTTCTTGTCATGCATCAGCTCTGATTATCTGTGGGCAAGCTATTTCTGATCCTGGCAGTTCTTGGTGATGATCTTCATCTCATGATGCACTGATTCCTGTTAAACGCAGTGTTTTCCCCAGTGTTATTGCCACTTGTCACAAGGCACACTCCCTACTACCAGACTCCCTGTACTCAATAACAGGATAAATTTGATATATATGGAAGATTAACTGAGTTTTTGAGATAAACATCAACATCCGTTTGAGATGACCAGAAACAGAAAAAGCTCCCTCATATTTTTTTTTCTGCTGATGTTTCCATTTTGACCACACTGTGATTAATAGCAGCAAACTCTTATCAGTCAGTTCTTCGGTGTCGCTGTTTATTCCAGACGAGCTCCTCTGGCTCCAGTAGCCGTCACGTGACACACCTCCACATCAGCCCCCAGCTTCTGCAGCTCGTCCAGCCATATCTGTTGCTTCTGGGACAGCCGGTCATTGGGCCCCTTCACCTCCACCAGCTACAAAAACAAGACATCCCATATCACATTGCATGCTGCAGTATAACCAATGTAACCAGAGGAAAATACCAATTCAAGAGCCAGGATGTGATGTGATCTCACTTTGTAGCTGTTGTTTGAGGTGTTCCACACTACTAGATCGGGCAAACCTCCACGGCAGTGTCTGTAGTCTTTAGACATCCGTGCTATTACCCCTCCAAGGAAGGGTCCACCCAGGCATGACACAAGAGACTGTAAATAGAGAATAAAAGTTGTATAAGTAGTTACGTCAGTATCTACAGTAACACATGTTGACAAACCATCTAATGCAAGTTACTTATTATACATATAAAGGCATACTTTGCATTATCTTGTAACAAGAAATAATGTAAGGAAAACACTGCTGTACATCTGCAACATCATGTAAAGTGTGATATGTTTATTAATATTCATTACCCCCTCATGTTTGTAAATGGAACGGGCAAACATTAGAAACACATCTCACTATAAGTCCAGTTCAACACCACTAAACTACAATCTCAATAATAAATGTCTAGTTAAATGAATACCTCACTTACACTGAACATTACTGTCTTTGTAAAGGTAGAATGAATGGCTGTTGTATTGAATTGTATTAGATTATACAGGTGAACCTAATAAAGTGGCCACTCAGTGTATATTTACCAGAGTGACAGTAAATACCTGTGCCTGCTGAAGGGATGAGAAACGCTCCCAGTTGACCAGTGAACACACTTTACCCTCCTGGGAGGTCCAGACATCTTCCAACATGTTGTGCAGAGTCTCCACGGTGGACTCGCTGAGTAACTGCACACGAGCATCGATCGCCTCTTTTCTGCTCTCGTAGAAACAGTCAGTGTAAAAATCCAGTGGACATGTCTGTGAGAAGAAAGGAAGATGAGTTAAACTGGTTTTCAGTGGATGCAAAGATCCTGCAAATACTACAAACACAGATAGAGTTCACTTTACCTGGTATGGATTTCTAAAAACATCTGGAATACCCTCCATAAAAATGACGTCCCATAGCAGGAGACCAAACAGTGTTGAGAATGTTGAGCCCTCTCCGTGGATCCCTATTAATTAACGATCACAATATCATGTTATGGTGGTAAAAGGATACCAATATATTTTTAACAGGTGAGACAAAACTACTTACCTTGATCAAAGCCTTGCTGGCGGTAATGTGCTAAAGACAGTTCTTCCACAGAGCATATTACAGTGGCATCAGCACTCTCTTCCCCTTCTTCATTTACTGTTATAAGAAACCTGGATTTACCCATGCCCCCCTCATGAGGGAACAGCTGTCCCCGGATAGTCACCTAGAAACAAAAGTACAAACATTAATTCAAATATCTACTATTTCACGTAGTCAATGAGACACAAGAAGATCGGAAAATAGTGTCCAGCTTGAAAACATCAAAGTTTCCCTGTAACACTTGTTTTTTCCCGCCTGGAAACCCAAATACTAACATACTGTATTAAACTCACATGTGTGACATCTTGGACTTGGATAGTGGGCAGATCTTTTAGTTGCAGGCGATACTTTTTCATGCTGGCAGACTCTTTCATCCTCACAGCTCTCTGATGAAGAGAGAGTTTATGTCCAGTTCGCACCAAAGGGTCTGAAAGCCCCTCTCTGATCGCACAAATAGCCTAGGAGCAATGGGAAAAGACCACCGTCAAACAACCCAAACCACACAGCTGTTACTTTGCGTGCTGTCACACAAAGAGATAGATTATGTCTTTAAGAGGTGAATGAAGCCACAGACAGTGGTGCTCACTTGCTCAGGTTTTTTTAGGTGCTGGTGAAGGTTTAGTGCCAGTCTGTCCCACCATCGTCCTCGGCTGTCAGGACAGTAAACAAACTGCAACAATAAAGACTGCAGCTCCTCCACCGCCTCCTGTGAAACAAAAGCAGACACATGACATCTTTTAACTATGACATTTATTTAAAAATCTAACCTTTACTCAACCAGGAGAATCCCATTGAGATTAAGAATCTCATTTTCAAGGGGGACCTGGCCAATAAAAACACATAGTTACAGACAGAAAACACAGAAAGAGACAAAAAGAATCGAGCTAAAGAAATTTGAAATAATTAACCAGGTAAAATTAAAAACATTGAAACGTTCAGGAATCTGTAACTACTTTATTCATTTGAGATTTGAAAGCATTAAACAAGATTAATGCCGCGAGTTTCAGTTTAAGTCCTTCTGCCACATGCTCCATGATTAGGGTGCAAAATACACAACTGCCCTTTTTCCAATTTGTGAATGGGCATTTGGAATAGAAAACATAATGAATCCTGAGAATACAAAGGGTATTGTCTGATGGTTGTCTGTGTGATAAAGACACATAGTGTAGGTAGTATGGAAGCAATCCGAGAATTTTCCTATATATAAAAATGTACCAATGACAGAGCCCAAGGTTGGCCAGAGCATTTTGTGTCAACCTAGAAAGGCACATGCATATAACACATCCCGATAATCCAACACTGACAAAAAAAAAAAGTGGCGGCATCAAGTCACTTTTTAACATCAAAAGACAAATACAACTTACATTGAAAATAAAGACCCAGTTTTAGCCTCAGCTTTTAGGGATTCATCAATCAAAATACCCAAACATTTATAAAAGTTAACATCCTCTGTGTCACTTCTCTTAAGAGTTACCACCTAACATTGCTTCATAAATGTGTGTGAGAGTGTATAAGGTCAGAAAACCTCGTAGCGACGTAGCCTCTGCAAAATCTCCACCCCTCTGGATAAGATCCGAGTGTAAGCCCATCCTGCAGTGAAGCTGCGCAGGAAGACAGGCAGCTCCTCGTGGTGACTGTCCAACACAATGATATGGTTAACATTTAACAATATCCAGAGACTCTATATCTCTAATTTAGACAGAAGCAAACAAACAGATTTATGTCACCTAAGGTCATGGTTTTCCCTCAGCTCCTGCCAGGCACTTTTGGCAGCAGTGTAAAGCTCCATGGCCTCTTCCCACTGACCCCCCTGCATAGCCAAGGCCACCTCCAGCAGGGCTCGCATGGATGCTTCATATCTGGTGTGACGGATGGAATCATGAGTACATACATATTCCTGGCTGTTCTGTGTGGGTGAAACATAAACTCTTTTGACAGACCCTCACCTGATAAGATCCTCTCTGTCCTGGAACACCTTGACTCCACGCTGCACTGTGTAATCTGGGAAGGCCAGGCGTCCTGAGTTAACCAGCAGGATGGTGAAGAGCTGGTTCTGCCCACCAGCTGCCATCTCCTCCTCATCCATGGTGTCCGTCAGAGAGAAGAGGAGAAGGATGCGAGAGAAGACAGCCCGAGGACCGCGACACAGGCGCACACAGGAACTCGCAAGCTGCTTTGCCCTTTAAGGTTCGAGAGGACAGTGTTGAGGTCCTAACTTCAATACTGTGAATGAACACAGTGTGTTTGATCATCTCACCTTTTGAGGATGACAGCCCCAATGTTGTTTTGAGCAGGGGTCAGAGAGAAGATGGACTTTTGCCTGCTCAGACGGAGGAGTCCGTCCACTAGCTGCTGTTTCTGAGTCCCAGAGTTGCCCAGATGGAAAGTCTTAGCCAGAGATTTAAGTTCAGGAGCAGGCAGGAGATCCAGAGCCTCCCCCAGGTCCTGAAGGTCGCTCTCTTTGATATAGAAAAAAAAAGCACAAGATGGCATTAAAGACGGAAAACAGAAAATGTGAATGTTTGGAGTGATGTGGTATTCCAGGGGAAAGCACATATTCTTTGTTAGATATACTTGATGTGTATAGCTCTTTCAAAACAATGTTACACAGTGCTTCACAAAAATGACTATGGTAAATGGTAAACATTCTTGGTAAAACATAAATCATTTTATATGACTATAAATTTATAAGCAAGTTTATAAGTATGAGTTTTAGCAGAGATTTAAAGGAGGTCACTGAGGTAGAAAATAGAATTTCTGTTCCAGAGTTTGGGGGCCCCTTGGGAACCGGGTGTTGCTAGATAAATACCAATTGCATCAATCCATTCGTTGTTTAAGCAGCAGATTTTGTGCAGAACAGCAGGGGGCGGGAGCCTATCCCAGCATGCATCTTTCCTATCTTTCCTCACTCTGACTACGATCTATACCACCTTTGAGGAACAGCAGTTACAAATCAGGAGGGATAACAAACTTTTAGGAGGGGAAGCCAGATTTTACTTTAAACATTTAATTGTGTTTCTTAGCTAAAAGTGTACGGATGTAACCAATGCAATCCTCATCAACAACAATATTTTGTCAGGGATTATTTACCTGACTGTAGAAGACCACTTTGAACCAGCTCCTGCGCGACAGGCCCCAGATCACTGCATATCTCCTCATAATCCAGCTTATTTACTTGCAGCCACTTCAGTTTCCTCTGGAAGAGTCTCACATACAGCTTCTGCCCCATTACTTTGAGAGGAAAAACACATGTCAGTGATGAGGCCTTACTTATATATTAACTAACAATGACTGAGTGATATATCAGTATACCTGAGAGTTTCTCAAATGTATGGATGAATGACATATCCTCCTCATTGAACAATGACCTGTCGTCCTCATTCTCAAGGACAGCTTGCAGTACGGTCCGGAAGTTACGAAGGTAGTAGGGAAGCCGTTGGGGATAAGAGCTCTCGACAGCCTGGTGACTGGTGGCGTTGTCAGCACCAGACTCTGCCGCTAAATCACTATTGATTGCTGCAGCACTTTTCTCATGTGTTTCCTCTGAACTCAGAGGGGGGTCAAAAGTAGTGGTAGAGGATACCTCAGTTTCAAGGCGGAGGGTATCAGTCGTCTCTGCTATATTATCACTAGACAACACCTCATGTGGCTCCCTGCTGCTCCCATCATACTTAGCTTTTTTTCTGAAATCAGACCCCCTGCCAGGGAAAGTTGTTCTCTTCTTTCTTTTTGATAGTTTGGAGGAAGAGGAGGGCAGGTTTGAAGTAACTACTTTTTGTGGAGTCTCTGACTTAGATGCTTTGTGTTTAAGTCCTTTGTCTGATGGATGTTTCACTGCTATTGGAGTGTTGGCACTGGTGTCTGTGAGGTCAATGACTGTCACGCTGTCGTTTTTGTCTTTGAAACTCTGAACCACATGATTTTCTTTCTGTGAGCTGCTGAGTGTCTCAGAAGAATATTCCTCCTTTTCAGGACACAACGGTGCATGTTCATGTTCCTTCTGTGTCTTCCCTGGTGCCTTCTGACACTTCCTGGATAACTTGGAGGAGAGACTTCCCAGGTCAATTGTCCTGACCACACTTTTATTCTTTATCTCCCGTGGTGCCTGCTGAGAGTTATTCTTTTTAAAATAAGGGCTGGTCTCGGTTTCTTTAACCTCGTCTTCCTTCTTTGGATCCAACTCTGGGGACTTTGGGGGGTTCCTCCTGGGTGACAGCTGGGTGCTTGGCACAACACTATTACTTGCTGAGGCGGCACTGCTGTCTCCTCTCTCAAAGTTCTGACATTGAAAATCAATGTGCTCATTGATCTTGAATCTTGGTACGAACTGGCCACACAGGGGGCAGGCCAGCTTGGGTGGAGGCTGGCTGCTGAAGAACGAGGTGATGGGAGTTGTGGTGGCAGCACTGGCAGAAGTCCCAGCACTGACGCTGCCTTTCTTCTTGCTCTTCGACAATGACAAACTTCGCCTGGGTTTGTCTTTGCTGGCTCTCTCGGTCATGATGCAGGCGGAGGGGTTGCTGCTCGATGAAAACCTTGACGTTTTTTAGAGGCTTTTCTCTGTTGCATGACGCTACTCTGTGGAGAGTGGATAATGCTAAGGCTATGGTTAGCTAGCCTAAATGCTAACTTAGCTCGGAAAGAAGCACTTCCTTTTTAAATTGTCACACATTCGTAGCTTTTGGTGCTGCAAACACATTAGAGAAACCACCAGAAACATTCATAAAAAGACTGTCAATTCAAAATATAAGCTAACATACCGGTGGACGCACTGCACGATTGGATAACAACAATCCCGCTTGTCAGGCATAACTAGCAGAGCGCAGAGGGCTTATTAGGGTGTACTAATCGATCCCAACTACATCGATAGTCTCTTAATCGCCTTAACGAAAAAAACAGGGTTAAATAATTAAAAATATATTATTCCTGGACATTTATATGTATATATATTTTTAAATTAAATTCAATGGTAATATTATGCAAAAATATATACGAATAACATAATTTTCCTCCTAAATGGCACTTCAGTACTCTGCTAATTATGTAAGAAATTACAATTATTCAAGTGTTTAAATGCAAATATAGTATGTGCCATTTATTTATGCATATGTTTGACTGTGTGCTCATTATGCCTCTCCCTGTGTTATTTGTTGGGGGACAGAGCAGTGAGCACATGATGGGGGGTGTATTTCCTACACAGGTTCCTGGGCTGCTGTGCGGCTTTTATTCAAAAATCACCATTCCGGAGAGCAATCTGATCTGATCAGCACACGGGCATTTTGCAAGGAGGGCCGCCGACAGGACTGATGTTGGTAAGTGGCACGCAGGATTATCTGCGGATGGATGGGGGAAGAATGTAACAGTGATGCACATAGGCCTATTGGGCTTGCGGTGGCAGAGCTGGAGACAATGCTGGATGTGCTCCTCTGGTACAACATCAGCCCATGAGCTGGATGTCAGCATGGTGCAGTCTCGATGCTTCAAATCAAGGTCGATGTGAATTTGCAGCAGCAGGATAATATTTGCGTTCAGATGGTTTAAAAAAAAAAAGCTCTGTGTGTGCATGTGTGTGTGAGAGAGAGTGTGTGTTTGTTTGTGCAGCGAGTCAGCTCCATCACTGCGTGCTATATGCGCAGGATATATCCGATTATCTTATCGATATTTAAGCAGATGGGAATGCGGCGTCCACTTGTGGGGGAACCGGAGCAACCACAACAACCACTCCTGCAGCTGCGGCAAAAGTTCAGCGTAATGGGTTTATAAAATACCACCACAAATACGTCAAGGGCAGGGCGAAATGCGTGAAGTCTCACATATCCCCCGCACACCAATTAGAGACAATAATGAACCATATTGTTTTTAATCACCGCTTCAGCACCATGGAGAGGTCATGATTAGGTCCGCGTGTTATGCTGTAATAGAGGTGATCTGGCGAGGGGATTAGGTTTGTGCTCATAATCTCAGTTGCATTATCATCTGATCAACACAGTGAGAGGTGTGGATTTATTGTGGTGAGTGTGTATCTAAAGCTTGAGCCCAAACAGCGCAATCGCACTGTTTTTTTTCACAGCCTCAAGCTTACATGATTCATGTTTAGATGAGGGTGTTGACATGTTGAGACTGGGCGGGTATCAGACTACTGTGTTCAGTGTGATAGATCTGATACACTCTGTACTAATCAAGCGATGCAGCCTTTATTACCCGACTGAGAACAGCATTATCACACATCAGGGAGGTTTGGCTTTAAAAAAATGGCTTTAAAATCATAGATCCAGAGAATATATATGGTCTTATTTAGAAAATATGCAGACTAAATCACTGTATTGATCCTCAGAATGTGTAGCCTATCTTGTTTATTATTTTAGGCTGATAGATTATTTTTAATAAAATTGTGTTGGTGTCATACATGCTCTGCCACTAACTATCATTTTTATTATCAGTCAATCTGCCAATTATTTTTCTTTGGTAAATGCAACGATTTATCGATAAATAAATGAATCACCAACTAATTTGATAATCGATTGATCGGTTTAAGTCATTTTTTAAGAAAATAAAGTCTGATTCCAGCTTCTTCTGTGAATATATTCTGGTTTCTTTCCATGACAGAAACCGAATAGCTTTGGGTTGTGGACAAAAAAAAAACATTTGAGGATGTTATATTTGGGAAACACTCAGCAACATTTTTCAACATTTTCAGACATTTTTTCAACCGAAACAACTAATCAAGAAAATAATAAACAGAATAATAGACAGTGAAAATAATAATTTGCTGCAGCCCTTATTAAGTATCAGAAAATAGTTTTAAAAAAACGTCTGGTATGCATTTTTAATTTCTCCTAGCTATTTGGGATCAGTAGGACCTGATAAGTATAAAAACCTATCTATTATCCTGTTACTGTTGCTGAAATTGGTCAAATTTGTTGCCACATCAAACTACAAACATTATTTATCATTAATAAACAAGTTTCAACCATAAAATTTGTTCAGGTTTTGAACCTTGTTTGGTGTCAGGATCAGCTGCAGACTGACTTGGCAGAGATGGCAGCCATCTTGTATTTACATGGATTAGTGTATTGTGATCTTACTGCCACTGGGTGGCACAGAAAAGTGTCCACTAACGAGGACAACAGGTCTAAGTTAAGTAGAATGAAGTATAAGCTCAAGTAAACCCAAAATGTGATGTCCACGTAAAAGGACACAGGGTCTCAATAGGATATTTTCTTTTTTGTTGTTGTTAGACTTCTTAAATAACTAAAGAAAATCATATGAGAGACAGAGAAGAGCGCAAAGACATGTTCCCCACCAGCTTTGTTTTAATTCCCATTGAGTTGTAACATTATCTGTCCATTTGCCAATAGATACGATGTTGTGTTGTGCTCTAGTTCAGGGCAAACATCCATTCAGAGATGCTGTTCAGATGTCAAACGAATGATGTACTACACCACACACAGTTTTCCTCAGAGGACATAAGTCATGGATCATAAATCCGGCATCCACACTGACCACATTTGTGAATGATGGTATACTTTTAGTTGTAAAAAGAAAACACAACAGTTGTTTTACATGAGACAAACATCACATGCTGCTGGCCTGGTTCACTTAAAACTGTTTTGCTGCATCATGTCTCCTGTTCTGCAAGACATCAAGACAAAATTAGAGCAGATACAACAAAGCAAGATGACAGATAACAAACAACATCAGCAACCACAGACAAAAGGACTGAGATGGCGCCTGTGGGTGTTACTGTAGATGGTGTAGAGATGGGTGTTCATTATTATGACTTTAATAAGTGGCCACTGTTTGTCCTTGAAGTAGGGACTGTGTTCGTTTAAAGTGAGGCATTTATTTGATACAGTCTCAGTCCAAATTTGTGTGCAAGTGCGGAAACAAGTCTTGGATCATATGTTCTTTAAATCTGGTACAGTGTGAAGTGCTTGAGAGATGCTCTGGGAATGTGTTGTTGGGTTGTACTGTGGTAGTTTGCAAAGTGAACAATGGAAGGGTTTTTTTTGTAGCTGAAACAAAATCTTAATGGCTAAATAATTTGTGTATTAATGTAAGAGAGCAGCTTACCAGCATACAATACCAGTTTATTTCTACAATGTCTTGGTTCCAGTCACGGGTGGATTATTGAGCAGGCCTACCCGGCACAAGCCCAGGGGCCCAAAGTACCAGAGCCCCCCTGGTTTTCATCAAAGACAACCACAAAAGGACTACAAAGAGATGAAAAATTATCATTAAAAGACACAAAACAACTACAAAAAGATGCAAAATGACTACAAATAGACACAAAACCGCAGAGAGATGCATAACGACTGCAAAGAGATGCAAAAGTAATACCAAAAAGACGCAAAACAACTATAAAATGTGTGTCTTGCACCTGTTCAGGAGAGGTGGTGGTTTCTTCTGCATGTCTGTTCCCAGGGACCCATTGTCTTATAATCCGTCCATGGTTCAAGTGAAGACCTTTGACATAATTTCTGTCCATTCTCTTTTAAAACTTTGTGTTTGGGAAAAATGCTGTTGAAGGAATGAAGTGAAAATGGATAGAGGGAATAATGCATCTGTAAAATCTAATTTTGGCTTTCTATTAATTTCCACAGGGTTGAGGGTAGTGGGCTTACAGGGCCAGTTATGGCTCATGGAAAAAGGCCAGGAAACATTACCAAAATATTGGCTCCCAGCCCTCCACCGTGCCCCGGTCCAGGATTCCTCAAACAGAGCCAAGCAGAGCAGCGAAGTTTGGTGACGGAGGCGTCCGAGAAACCACCGTGTATCTTGAAGGATGACAACAACGACCAGCTGACTCCTCCTGTCCCTGCGAGCCACTTTTACATGAGTTGTGATCCTAGTCCTGAGGACATGGAGGACACCTGCTCTGAGTATGACAACGTGGGCTCTGATGTGGAGCAGGACTATGATGAGGTGCTGCATTTGAACAGAGAGGGCGTTGTGGACACGAGGTACTACAAACAGTACTCTCCTGAGGATGCTGGCTATATAAAGCATACAGTAGGTGATGATATTAATGAGAACAGCAGTGCTGTTGACCAGTTCCCTCCAAGGCCTCGTCATGGCACAGAAATATGTGAGGGATCACAATCAGACACTAAGCCTCACAAGACGGGCCATCGCTTTAGGTCGCATTGTGCTCCGGCTGCTGCAGATGAAGCAGAGAGGGAGGTGGAAAAGGGCCAGGAGAACAGGTTCTTCTTCAGTGAAGGAGATGAGATTGAGGAGGTGCTGGATGGGGCCAAATTCATAGAGGATTTAGAGGAGACAGAGAACAGTGTTCAAAGGCAGGCGGGCCTTTATCAGGACAACGAGAACGAAAGAATTAGAAAGGGAGGCGATGAAAGGGAAAGAGAAGATGACACTCGAGTTGCAAGAAACCATAATATCCCAGGAGCCGGTAAGAAGTGTGAGTCGTCTCACATGGGCTCAAAGGAGAAGGAGAGGCAAGGTAAAGGACGAGGGAGGAGGGCAGCAGGAGAGGACGTGGAGCATATTGTTTCTGGGATCAAAGGATGCACGACCAACAGTTCTGAGCAGCGTCCAAAGACTTTGTCCAAGGACTGCAAAAAAGCCGCTGTGCGGACCAAAGCCAGGTCCGGTTCCAGTAAACAACATCCTCCTCCACCACCTCGTCATTCCCATGCTCAGCCGCCCCCAGATACCCAGAAGGCCCCGCCTCGTAGAGACACTCCTCCTGTTCCCAGACCCAGTCCCCCCTCCTCTGCAAATAGCCGGGAGAGCGAACCCAGGGTTATCAAGCCATCCCTGGCTCCTCATCACACAGCGGAACAACAGAGGGAGCCTCTGGAGGAGAGGCAGAGACGGACAGAGAAACCCCAGCAGGTAACTAGTGCAAATAGGCCAAGCCTTTGTCAGATCTCGTCCCCTGTGGTTTGTGTTTGTTTCTGCACAATCTACCTTCTCCATGTCCCAGAGTGAGGGAAGATTTTAATTACATGCTTTGACACAAATAGTCTTTTTCATCCTTGCCACATGAAGCCATCATCCACACAGTTCAATAAGAAATATTTAGGCTTGCTGAGGTTAAAGCAGATGCTTGTATGTGACAGGTGGAGAAGCCAAGCACAGCTGTGATACCTGAAGATGTGCCAGAGCAGCCGAGGAGGCCTCAGGGTCCAGAGCTCGTGCCTGCAGAGGAGAGCAACATGCCCAAGGTGAAGACTTATCACTGTTTTTAATTTATAAGCATCTTTTGCTGACTAATCTGTCTTTTTACATCTTCATTATTTCATTTTAGGGGTTTTCAACCACTGTTACCATAAAATACTGTATGTTCCACTGATGTCTAACTTGTTAACTTATCTTAAAGAACTCACAGGAAGCTGCGTCTTTCCCCAGCTTTGAGGACGGTAATTGTCCCTCCATACTCTTACATTTCATAATTCTTTGCAGCACATTACATTGTTTCACAATGACAGCCTTTCGTTTTGCTGCACAGTCCCGGGTCCCTGTGAGCCAGAGGATCTTATTGATGGGATCATCTTTGCTGCTAACTACCTTGGCTGCACTCAGGTGCTGTCTGATAAAAATCCATCCAAGTCTGTCCGCATGTCCCAGGCCCATGAAGCTGTCAGCCGCATCAAGGTAATCTGCCTCTTCAGGGAGACGGTCGTTAACATCCATTGATTTGGTTTATAAATATTAAAGTCTTTGCTGTTTCTGTGTCTCAGAATTGTAGCAATAAATTTTATAGAAATATGGATTGGCCTTGTGGTCAGAAGAAATTGATGAGAAAATTTATGGTGAAATGTATTTGGGCCTTTTGGCATTAGACAAGTTGCTGTTTAAGATTTAAACTAAGAGGGAGACTTGACTCCAGGTCCTGAGGGTGTGTTTGCAGGTTTATCGATGTCTCTGGGTAAAACAGCAAGCTACTTCTTCAGCACTGGCAGAGGCCTGTTCTCCTAAAGTGCCTTTACTTTGGCTTTTAATGGAATTTTTAAGTGTATTTGTACCTGAATTGCCAGCTGAATTATTTGTGAGGGGTGAGCCATGCAGCAAAGTCATATTATACCACACGGTGGAGCTGTTGCACACCTTTTTTGCTCACCTGCCCATGTTAGGGATAATGAGCTGAAAGTTTGCATTGTGTGATAAAAGTACAGAAATATTTAATGTCTGATTAAAACATATGCTATTTATTTTAAAGAGCCAAGATGAAGACTCTCAAATGATGACAGAGGTGGATCTGTTTATCTCCACTAAAGCTGTCAAAGTGCTTAATGCTGACACACAGGTTAGTAACTCTTTGTGTGCTGATTCCCTTCTGTGTTGAATATATTTTCAGATATAATGATTGCAATAATTTTGCTCCATTTAGGAGACAATGATGGACAGTGCCTTGCGGACCATCTCCTACATTGCAGACATCGGCAGCATTGTGGTTCTGATGGCACGTAGGCGCATGTCTCAGGCTTCATCAGAGGATTTCTCAGAATCTCCTGACTCCAGCGAAGGGAAGAGTCAGTACAGGATGATCTGCTACGTCTTTGAGTCAGAGGATGTGAGTGTTTGCTGCTTAACTGCACACATTTTTAGTTTTGGTTTTGGCTTTTTTTTTGTTCTGTTTTTGATTTCTTCTGTGGTTACTAAAACATTGTAATCTTTCTCACCTCCCTGCTGTTGTCAACTGGGATAGCCTTTCTGCTGAGTAGTTTTCCCCAAACTCTCCCCTTCCCACAGGCACAGCTCATTGCACAGTCCATCGGTCAGGCTTTTAGCGTGGCCTACAGAGAATTCCTGCGAGCCAATGGCATCAACCCGACCGACCTGAGCCAGAAACAATACAGTGACATCATCAACTCCCAGGAAATGTACCACGATGACCTCGTCCATTTCTCAAACTCAGACAACTGTAAAGAGGTGTGACATTTTTTAGTTGGCTGCAGGTGAATTGTGGATGGTGACAGATGGATTTCCTTCAACATAAATGGCTGCACCGTCTCACAAATCTTCCAAACGCAGGAATGTGACATTCAAAATGTGCTTGGAGATGATTAAGAAATGCTTTTTCTTTGTTCCAGCTGTATGTGGAGAAGCAGAAAGGGGAGAGCCTCGGTGTGGTGATCGTAGAGTCCGGCTGGGGCTCCATTCTGCCCACAGTCATCATGGCCAGTATGCTGAACAGTGGCCCCGCGGCTCGCTCTGGAAAACTCAGTGTTGGGGATCAGATTATGTCCATCAATGACACCAGCCTGGTGGGGCTGCCACTTGCCACCTGTCAGGGCATCATCAAGGTACGGAGCATACCAGGTACCTCCAGTTTCACATATTAAAGATACACTATGCGGGATTTCCCTAAAAAATAATGTATAAAATCTCCTCAGTCTTCACTTATGACCCACTTAAAATATGTGGCAGTGTATTCTTCTGCCGAGACCCCGGCCTCTGCCTGCATTTTTTTCTTATTTTCTAAGTTTGGGACATTTATGGGTGTGTGTTACCCCCCAGCACTCAGGTGAGGTTTGGGTTTTATAAAAAGGTAGCGACCAGGTGCCAGATGGTAAGCAGCAGGCATCCAGGGGGCAAAAGCCAAAGGAGAGTGAATCTGGGGTTGGATTTTACTTCCACTTTCACTGGTGAACATGTTTACAAACAGTAAACGGCAATCCTGCATCATATACCTTTAATTATTCAGTCAGTCTTCGCTCACAGAGGAAATATTTGAATCAGGGAATGACACAGCGGGGAATATGGGAACCTCTAGGGGTACATTTGAGTACTGCAAGGGGTATGTGAGTTGTTTTTTGTGTTGACAAGAGAACCCGAATAATATCAGTCATAATGCGTGATTCCTGAAATAATTCTACAATAAGCTCAATAAAACATGTAAATGTAAGTTTGATAAACCACATTTTATAATCAGGACTTATTTGCTACTTCTATTGTCTGCTGTGTGTTTTATAACAGGTCTTAGTGAACCCTGCTGTGCACTCATCGTCTCTCCGGTCAGGGACTTGACACTGGATATCATCAACATACATATTACTCAACAATCATCATTGCATATCTGAATATAACAACAATTACTAAAGAAAATGAGAAATTATTATTTACTTTAAAAATGTTGATAGTTGATTTAAAGTTATAGAATATTTGAATTATAGAATAAGCATGCCATTTTGTTATAGATGCTACTGACTATTTAAAAAATAAACTAAACTAAAATAATAAAATAAACTTGACAGAGATGGGTTTGCCTTTTTCAAGGGCATATATAGCAAATGTCACTGTTTTTAATTTAATGAGCCTTTTAGCGTGGCCTACAGAGAATTCCTGTGAGCCAGTGGCATCAACCTGACTAACCTGAGCCAGGAACAATACAGTGATATCATCAACTCCCAGGAAATGTACCACAATGAGTTATAGATGCTATTGACTATTTTACAAAAAAAGAAAGAAACATGACAGAGATTAGTTCTCCTTTGAAAACAGGCGTATTTTCAAGGTGGCAATTACTCATAAGGGCCCATTCACGCCCTATCCCACAACGATTGGGATTGGACCATTGGGATTGAATTAAAGAAACTGCAGCTCCCATGTCTTTAATATTTATTTGAAAAGTAATGGAAGAATAAGTTGTATCAGGCTTTGGCTACAGGTAAAATGTCAGACTTATCCTTTAAAATAACTGTAACATTAATGTGTTTTTATGGTTTTCGGTCCAGGGTCTGAAGAACCAGGTGAAGGTAAAGCTGAGTATTGTGAGCTGCCCTCCTGTCACCACCGTCCTCATCAAGAGACCTGATCTTAAGTTCCAGCTTGGTTTCAGTGTGCAGAATGGCATCGTGAGTAAACCCTTATTATTATGAAGCACGATACTACGCTTCAGGTTGAGACTCAAAATGAACATCAGCTTCTGAAGAGCACGGCTGTCTTTAAAGAGTGAGGGTTATGCTGTATACTACGCAGTTAAAAACAAAGTGTCTTTTTTCCCACCTCCTCAGATCTGCAGCCTAATGAGAGGGGGCATAGCTGAGCGAGGCGGCGTTCGTGTTGGACACAGAATCATTGAAATAAATGGTCAGAGTGTTGTTGCCATGGCACATGAGAAGATTGTTCAAACCCTGTCTGTCTCAGTGGGTGAGGTAAGAAGTCCTCATGCCACAAGATGGCAATTTTCACTGATTACTGCACCACACAAGTCACTGTACCATGCAGGACTTTTAAAGATATACACACATAGATCAAAGTTGAGTTTAGTTCAAGGTTTTACTTTACGATGAGCAAATTAACAGATTTATATTCAGTAATATGAAGTCAAATAAAGAAAATGATGGTGGATGGATTCACAGATAGCAGGATCTGTTTCGGCTTAAGTGTCTTTGCAGTCTTCTCTAGCCCTTCTGTTATTCTCGGGTCCATTTAACCTGAGTTCTACAGTCGCTGTATCATAAAAATGGTGTTTTTTCATGTACATGCACCAAAATTACATGGGTGATACCAGTGGTGTAGTGGTAGTTGATGAGGTGGGTGTACTACGAAGTGGATAGGCAGGTTATTGTGGAGGAAGTGGGTATACTCTCCTATATATTACAATGGCTTCTTGGCTGATAGGTGGGTGTACTGCAAATGGCCAGAAAATGGGGTGGGCATACCCAGTATACCTGCGTATACCCTCCAGTACACCACTGGGTGGTACCCTATCATGCCCTTTGCAAATGAAATTTGTCAACACACACACACACACACACACACACACACATGCTAGGATGCACACGCATACACAATTCAAAGCACAAATTCAAACTACAGGTGAGTAAACTTTCAAAAATAACTTTTGCCTACATAATGAATCAAAGCTTACAGAGAACACACACACACACACACACACACACACACACACACACACACACACACTGCAAAGCACAACTTCAAACTACAGGTCTGTAAACTACATGTCAAAACAAGTTTTGCTTCCATGATAAACATAGCTTCCTGACAACACACACCCCACCCACCCATCCATCCGCCCACACACACACACACACACATGCAAAAAATGAAACGCATCATTGGATGATAATTTATACTTTAAGCTTCATACACAGCCAAACAAAACCGGGTCACTTTGACCCAGGAGGAAAGTCATGACATAGACGCGAAGATAACACAAGGGCTAGAGTCGTACTCCTCATCTTCTCCCTCTTCTTCTCCTTCTTCTTAACCAGCGGTAGACTGTGTACATGTACTATATTTAAGTATACTCAAGTACAATTTTGAGTTATTTTACCTCATGCTTTTTTATGTGAGGACACTTGGCCACTACAGCTTTAGTTACAACTTGAAATATGATGCATTGTTTTAGACTGAATCACCAAACAGCATACAAAATAGTTATAATGTGCTGCAACAATAAAATGCTGCTTACATGTTAATTCATCTGCAATATTAATTCACTTTTATCTTATATTATGCTGTCATACTTTAAAAAGGCCACTTTGCATAGATGAGTACTTTTTAGTGGAGTATTTTTTACACTGTGATACGTTAACTTGAAAAATCTATTTAAATAACTTTACCATGTTGAAGTTTTGGGAGACAAATAACTAAATTTACAGCTGCTTACATTTAAAATATATACAGCCGCAAATGTGAATCAATACACTGAAACAGCAACACACTTTTTGTTATTTATTTTTCATCACCCTAAGGCACGAAGCAAATAGGAATATGAATTAAATATAGCAGCTGCAGGTCAGCTGGTGCTGGAACAGAAGTTCCTGTAGCGCCTTGGTCTGATTCTGTCAGCCCTTTCACTGTCACTGTTGTTTTTCAGTGAAGAAACAGAGCTGTGTTTTAAAGGACAGCAGCTTTTGCTCAGGTTGGGAGGAGCTGCAGGAAGCTACAGTCAGTCAGGACACTAAGGAACAAGAGGAAGAGCTTTTCACAGCAACAAACTATTATTTTGTGCGCAAGCCAAAAAGGGCATTTATATCTCCTGGTTACAGCTCATCTCACTGTACAATTGTTTGTATTCTAACTGAGGAAAAAAGTGATTTATCTGACAGAAAATTTACTTAACCCGCTATTACAATGCAGTTTGAATGAATATTGAAAAAGTCAAGTAAGGCATCTAACCAAAAGTGACTGCACTGGCCCAGTAAATAGTCCAGCATTCACCCCTCATAAAAAATTTTTCCACTTTGATTACTGTATAGATTAAAAATGGAGGTGGATTTTGTACCTTTGTTACCTTTGGACAGAGCAATGCTAGCTGTTTGCCTGTTTGCCCCTATTTCCAGTCTTTGTGCTAGGCTAAGCTAAGCTAAGCTGCCCACTGCGCTCACATTTGCTGTACAGATATTAGAGTCGTATCAATCTTATCGTCTAAGTCTCAATAAGAGAGTGAATAAGTGCCATTTTTTTGTAGATTAAAGCCCAAGAATATAAATCTGTTTCTTATTGTTGATAGTTTATTATACATTTATGGTCAGGTGAGTTTCTTTATTAAACATTTTTGGTCTGCTCCATTACTTGCGCCTTTCATGAACTGTTTGTTTGTCCCCAGTTTCTCCCAGTATTTATCCCCATTAAAGCCATCAAAGCGTATTCTTTCTCAGTAATGGATTCAAGGTCTCTTCTGAGTCTCTCATGGCACAGAAGGAAGTAAATTAGGCCTGGATTCAAGTGATGTGATTAGGACTGTGCCTCTATAAACGAGCTCTTAAGTTGACAGGATAATTGTCCCCTCTCCTCTCTGTCTCTCTGCCAGATCAACATGAAGACGATGCCCGCCGTGATGTTCAGACTGCTGACAGGACAGGAGACGCCTATCTACATATAGAGACCCTGCATGGTTCAGCCCACTGTCGCTCTGCATGTCTGGCTGCGTGGAGGCGAGGGGACAAGATGATGGACAGGTGGCTCAGTGGGACGAGGAGAATTTATTTTTCTATCATTTTATTTTCTCGGCCTCTCGTTGCAATGCTGTAAAGAACATCCAGTTCTCATTTTTCAGGTTTTATCTTGAATTACATTGTCATAATGGCCTTACAATGTGAATACTCTGTCTGTAGTACTGTACGTGAGTTTCTGGTGTTGAAGAGAAGTAGCTTTAAGGTCATGATTATTTTCTTATGAAGAGATAAATTAGTACATTTATTTTTTATTTAGTCATTTTTATAATGTGTATGGAGTTTCAAAATGTACTTCTACTGTAAATACTTTGGATTACTCAAGGACTTGGTTGGAAAGGCCATATTACTCCTACAGTATATGCATGTTATTATGAAGAATTACTGACCAGGGATTCATTCTCAATCTGACATGATAATCTATTACAGTAAGTATTAAAAAGATAATAATATGCTGTACAAAGGCACTGAACTATGTGTATTATGGTGATGCTGAAGGCCAAAGACACACTATTCCTTTTCAAAGACATACAGTATGGGTGATCATTACCTTTACCGGAGCGTACAGTACAAGAATGTATCAAAAATATACATTACTGAATGAATGTAATGTTATAACACACTAAGAATACAATCTCACCAATGAATGCTTGTTGTTGTTTTTATTTTATTGAGGTGTAACTGCAAAACAAGTGCTTACAAACACACAAGACATAAAGTACATTTGCCTGAATCAGAGATTGCATGTATCCAAGCAGTTTGGTATTCATTCCTCCTCTCGTGTTTTCACATTTAATCGGATCTCAGAAGCTGTGAACGAAGGATGCTTCAACCAGTGATGTTGCTCAGAAACCATGCGCACGTTAAACGACATGCTTTTGCCACGGCAACGTGCATGCATTGCAAGAAATCCTGCAGAGGCTTTCAAACAGTTATCAATATCAAACTACAATTAGTCTCATCTTTCATTTACAATGAAATTAGAGTTAAACAACAACAGATCTATAATCCTTATTGATCAGTGTATATACACAGTGTATGGATCCCATACAACTTTATATATATTGCACTCAACAGCTACTGCAACATGACAATGAACTTAAGAAATACAACTATTTACAGTGAAATCATTTATAACACTTAACAGTAGGGGTGGGAATCACCAGAGGGTCCACGATACGATATTATCACAATACTTAAGTCACGACACAATATTATTTTGCTTTTAAACGTTCTGCAATATGCTGAGTAATGCAGCATTTATTGCTATACACTGCGATGTAATTAATTTTTTCCAACTGCAGATTTTGTCCCTTAGGGTAGCATCTTTTTTGTCTAATGAGATAAAGTTTTCAGTCTGTTCATCTCATTTTTAGTGCAGCAAAATTTATCAAGTGGACTGAAAAAGCAATTTATTTTGTTATTCTAGTAGGCTACCAACAGTTTAATTTGCATTAGCAATATTAATAATTTATATAATAAGAAATCAATACTACAATATCTCCATCCAAAATATCGTGATCATATGCTGTATCGATTTTTTCCCCCACCCCTACTTAACAGGCTCACATAGATACTTAAAACAGGTGTGATATGAGACACTCCATTTGTAACACATTCACCAAAAATATCTTCAAGTATTGGCTGGAATAGCTCCCTGAGGGAAACTAGGACGGCTTCATACATGCTCCTAAAACACAGAAACAGATTGATCTCCGTCAGTGAGCAGCAAATGTGAAAATAATTTCCTCAAATGTTAAACGGACATCAAAGTGCAGCACTCAGGATTCAGGATATGCTGGTGGCCTTAACAGCCGTGCCTTGCATCCCTTATTAATACTGCATTAGTCACAGAACTGAATATGTATTTTACTGCAAAAAATGTAAATCAAAGACAAGTTTTCCAGCAAATTCATAAAAGCACAATGAATAATATGATGTAAATGAATGTGTAATACATCACTAGATGTGTCAAAAGGAGGTACTGTCCTCAGTGCTGCCAACTTACCGTCGTGACTTTTGATGTCAGTGGTGAAATTGTCACTCCGTCAAGAAAAACTGAGTTCAGGTATCCCTTCCCGTAAGAAACATCCTCGTCTTCATAACTGTCGACGCCGACACTGAAAGCCTCTTTCATCTTCTCTGGTATAAAGTAGTTCAGCATCACCACCAGAATCCCGATGATGGTGCACAGCACACCTAAAAGTCACATCAGTGAGTAGAAATCACTCATTAGGCTGTGTAGTCAAGTTAACAGTATAAAACATATTAAATGTGCAGTATCTTTACCTGTAGCCAGAGCCAGCCAGAATGAATGGCTGTAGCCTGTTTCAAAGGAGTCGGTCCCGATGGAGAAAACACACTGTGGCACGTTCATGATGGTGGAGAAGGAGGCCATGGAGAAGAAGATGAAGGCAGCGGTGGCCATCATCATGTAGCCGGCGTACAGAATGACCGGCATGGAGAAGAGGATGTTGGCGACCATCCAGCAGCAAAACGCAGTCCTGTGAAAGTGTGCAGGCATTTTAATTTCTGTTACTTTTAACAAACAGTGTTTAAATACAACTTTAAACTGTGTGCAGTTATTTAAGCTTACCAGAGGGTTGCAGAGGCGTATCGTCCAGAGTATCTGTACTGAAAGATGAGTCCACACGGACTGTGCAGGGTGAATTTCTCAGCGATGTACAGGATGGGGTTGGGGAGACCTTTCTCCAGAGCTTCCTCATACTCGTCTTCAATAGTGTCGCGCCAGCTGAACATCTCATTGTAGTCAATAGTCTCATTGAATTGCACAACAGGATTCCCTAAGAGAGAAAAGAGGGTCAATTCATGCACTGAAAACACACATATTCCACAAAATGATGTTGTAGTTTTTACTTTTTATGACAGGAATATTGAGCAAATGTTGGTCAAAGCATTAAGCTGCTGGTGTATTATACATGTATCTACACATAACAGCAGCAACGGTGACTCACCCTTCAGTGTCACATTAATGCCGTACAGCCCCACATGCAAGCCGATGTCAGCGTTAACCACTGCGTTGCTGAAAGACTTGTAGGTGGCATTAGTGGTCATTCTGGCCTCAGCCCAGTCGCTGGTAAAGTTGAGCGCTGCAGAGAAAGCACACAGGGATGAGTGATGTCGGCGGTAAAAGGAAAACCTGAGATTTATTCAACGACAACGATAAGAATAAGAAAACTTACCAACTATCACCACGCCTATGAATAAGCTGATAATTATTCTGAACAGCCAGAACAGCCTCTGATAGGAAGGGAAAGAGCAGAATCAAGTTTATTTCACGTGCACTGGATAAAAATCTAAAGTTTTAGAGTGTTTTTTTGCAGTGAGTAATAGTTTATCTGATGCTCTGCACTCACCGACTTCCCGCGTATCCCTGGCAGAATGAGAAGAAGTCCGGCTGCTAGCACAAGGAAGACCAGAATAATGGTGAGCAAGCTGCCGCTGAAGATGAAGGAGGTCCTTTGTAGAGGGTAGAATGGGTAAATGTCATCGTAGAAAGTCATCTTAGCTCCTTCGCTGAGACTAGACAGTGCAACAGAGACGACAGTGTTAGTGGAGAGCTTCTCAGTTTCCTCCAGATGCAGAGATAGCAGCTCTTGTCCCTTACGGTAGATAAGGGATGGGACATTATTACTGCTGTGAAACATGGCACATGGTTAAGCACAGCCATGTCTGACTCATGTAACATCATCTAGCGTTCCCTGGCACTGTGCATCTTTACTGCAAAGACATGAGTGCATCTGTGTAATGCACAAAGGCATGCAATTCTATACATCCACGTGACCACTTCAGTGTCATGTAAATAGGTGCTCCAAATCTTAATGCATTCGTCTGAACCTAAATGACAAGTTTCAAATAAAACCAATCAGCGAAACAGGGAAAATCTGAAAGACCTCTCTTACCTGAGAGTCGTGACACGAAGACCTGACAACGAAGAAGAGTGAAGTGTGAAGTGTGAATGCAGAGGGAACATACACTTCTTTTATAGCTCCGATCCCCTTTGTGTCACCGGGGAGGAGGATGCATTGACTGGAATGCTGTGGGAGGAAAAAAGAAAAGAGGTGTGATCCAGAGGTAATGACCATTCCCATTTGGGCAACACAGGTCACATGCAGTTTGTGATAAGCTGTGCAGCACATGTTGGCTTTAGTATTGCACCATCCCTCAGCTGCACCTGTGCTCCTCAACCACTTCTGCACTACATTTCAGCCTCTACAGGAGGTAAGACTCACCTATTTCATCTCCTCCTATCAAACACAAAGTAATACAGGAAACAGGAATTTCTTTGGATGTGTGCAGTAGTTTACAGACACGACCAAAAGGAACAGTGTCGAAGTTTAGTAAAGTTTTGGCGCTGGCTCAAGCACAGAAAGGGTGTCAGCTGTGTTAGACTTCCTGATTTGTCTTTCTGAACCATCAAAGTAGCCTATACTACATGGAAATATAATAGAAATAAAATAGTAAGTGTGACCTACCTTTAACTTGGCTTCACTTTTCAGTAGTCCTTCACTCCTCTTGGCTGCAGACTGAGCTGAGGAGCATCTCTCGCATCGATGGATTTGCGTAAAAGGGTTTGGAGTATCTGCGCAGCGGTTGGCTTACTGCTCATAGTCAGTGAGGGTAAAGTAGACAACAGCTGTACTTCATATTCAGCAACTCCTAGACTTAGAAACCTAGAGAGTGACGGTGGTTAGGCTGATAAACTCGATATGTCTTGCACAGATTCACGCTGTGAAATAACCTGGGAGGTTCCTCGCTTTGACGGCTGGTACAACAGTTTGGGATCTCCCAGACGCGGTGCTGTTGGTAAGTTACAGAGCTTGCCAAAGTGTGCAGCAGTGGCTCACAGCCTGCCAACACACCTGCTCACCCGCAATGTCTTTGTGCTCGCGCAGGTTCTCACCTTGTGCGCCTCGTGCCCGCGCTTTACTGGGACGGAGTCTACCAAGCTCTCCAGGAGCCGCTGCTGCCAAACGCGCGCAGACTGAGCAACGTGCTCACCAGGGGCCCCTCCGGTCTGCCCTCAGTGCGCAACCAGACCGTGCTCTCTGTGTTCTTTGGTAAATATATCATGCATGGTGTTGCATTCAAGTGCACTAATAAAAATGATAAAAACTGATTGTGCAAAATTTGGATACAAGCTGAACTTTTGTTGTGAGGGAGCAACAATATGGCGCAGTGATATTTTCCACCCATGTTACAGAAATGTAAGTGCAACCTAGCTGTAAGGTCAGGAGTTAAGGTAATAATTCCACTGTTGCTTATGTTAAAGGTGAATTAAGTGGCCAGCTGATAGTGGCTGATATGCCAAGATGTGCATCTGAACATCTTGTGATTGTGAGGCGAACAAACAAAGCATTCAGGATTCAGGTTGTAGTAGGCTAATTGCTTTTAATGACTTCTCAGGTTATCATGTTACTTTTGAAATCTTCGACTCAAGAACTCCTGGGTGTCCACCTGAGTTCATGAACATCCCAGTCCCAAAAGGTGACCCTATCTTTGACCCCACTGCCACTGGAAAAGTCCTGCTGCCCTTCCAGAGAGGACCATGGGACAAAGAGTCCGGCCAGAGTCCCAGTAACCCTCGCACACAGGTGTCAGTTTGTTAATGAGATGTTCGTTAATGTTATCACCAAAATGCAGCCTCAGTAAATGTGAACAGTAGCTTGAGAGCTGTAGTATTTCCTGAGGTTCCTTTATATTATGTGACCCTACATTTCTTCGCAACACATGTAGGTGAACTTGGTGACAGCATGGATCGATGGCAGCTCAATCTACGGCCCCTCCACGTCCTGGTCTGACTCCCTGAGAAGCTTCTCCGGGGGACTCTTGACTTCAGGCTCTGAGTGGAACATGCCAAATGTGGCAACAGGCCGCAGTCTCATGTGGAGCGCCGCCGACCCCACTACAGGAGATCATGGACCCGATGGCCTTTATGGTGAGATGTTTTATACTTCACATCTGACAATTCATTTTATTGTCCAATGAGTACTAGACAGTGGGGTTAATATCATCAGGGGCATTTCATGAGTATGACAGGGGAGCTATTAGTTGCAGAAAAGTGCCCTAAACTGACTGTATGTCATTGATTCACTCAAAAGCACAGTCAGCCATAATTTCCTCCTACCTGGAGTGCAGTACATCCAGCCATATAGTTAAGTGTGATATATTGAAGGAATGTTGGCTGGAGCTCAAACCAAAACACTGGAGCTCAGAGACATTTAATTTATGTCTCTTTACAAGTTCACAATAATCGACAGCAGCCTGTGAAATCATCTCCTCTTTAAAACAGTCATGTTCAGGTAAATAAAACAGCAAATCTCAGCATTATCACTCCAAAGCTATCTGGATGCACAGATTTCACTTAGGATGAGACTGAATGTGTTTCAGGCTGAACTATACCTTTAAATATTCTTGTGTCTGAACTGTTTTTACACTCTGTGTGGCAATACCCACCCAATCGATACTGCAAGCGGGTGAAAACAAACAGCAGGAATTTCTTACAAATATTATTTCTTCCAGGTTGCAGCCTGTGAGGCTTAGTCAAAAGAGGCCCTGCCTGACGTGTGCCATGACTCTTTAATTATTGTGTAAAGGGCTTGTCACGCTCACCACAGTAAATCCCTCTTTCTATAGCGTTGAGGATGCTGTGCAGGTGTCATGAAACCAGTGTTTTGTTGCTTGTGTTGTTAAAGGTGTGTAGTTATTATCACTGGGCGGGGGCAAAGAATCCTGTTGTCACTGCTCTGTTGTCACATTCTTAAAAACAAACAGCTAAATATCATTCCAGTGATGGATAGAGATCCTCATCGATTAATGCAACGGGAGTGTGACACCATGCTGAAGAGTTTTCCATAGCATTCTGTATGAAAACATGTCACATACACAGCCTATTCTCTGTTTATGATGTTGTAGCTACAGTGATGTTAAACACGTGATGGGAGAGCAGAATTCCCTATAATTTGTGCCACCTTCTGTGTCCAGAGTTGGGAAATGCCTGGGCCAATGAGAACATGTTCACGGCAGCAGAGGGGATTATCTGGTTTCGCTACCACAATCATATAGCCTCCAGACTGCATGAGAAACACCCGGAGTGGTCAGACGAAAAGCTGTTTCAAAACGCCAGGAAGACCGTCGTGGCCACATTCCAGGTAGAGGGAAAAGTCTACGTGTAATCCTCTCGCTGCTCAGGTGATGACTTAATTTGCACTCTGGCGAGAGCGAGGTTGCATCAGCGCCTGGTGGTCGTGATTTTAGGGATGAAATTGATGGTTTTAGTTTAAGGCCGGTGCATCATCTCTCAGTTGTTTGATTAGTCGACTCTGTCCTCTGCGAAAACTGTCCTGAAAAGGATGACGCACATGCTTATGGATTTTTCTTCTTCTGCTAAAGACAAGTTAACAACGTACAACCAAATTATATTTTTTGGTCAAATCAAAGGACACAGGTTTCACCTCAACAGTGGGGGTGACACATATGAAACAAGGGGTTTGAGGGTCCTCCATCAGACAAATCTGAGCAGCAGACACTTCATTTCCTGCATGTTGGTGAATTTTTATGCACCAATTAATAGTGTAAATATATTTAATATTGCACATGTTCAAAATATTTTGGGGGACATGCCCTTTGGAAATCCACGGCTATGGTCATATGAAATCCAAAATAGTGACCTGCAATTTTTAATTTGTATTTTAAAGAGAAATCACACCCAAAAAAGTAGGAAAAGACACACTATCATCAAACATACAATCATGCAGAGTTTCAGTGTGTATTCAAATAAGCTGCAGTTCATTCGTTGCTTTTATTCCTCCTATTTTTCCAGAGTATTGCTGTCTACGAATGGCTGCCTGCATATTTAAACAAAACCCTTCCTCACTACCCAGGTAAGACTCAGCCAGAGTGCGTGTGCGTACAAGTGGAGGGGAACAGGTAATGCACTGGTGGCCACAAGCTGTGGTGAGGTGAGCTGTCGTTGGTGGTGTTTGACAAGTATGTGCTCCGTCAGCAAAGCATCACCCTGTGTCTCCTTCTCCTGCTGAATAAGCACCCTCAGCTGAGGAAAGTTAACGGGACAATGGTCAGATGAGCCCATCGCCTTAATCACTCCTCATTTTCATATTTATGCTGCGTTTGTTGCCGCACGTCCACCATTTGGAGGATGGTAAAGGGTGTTTGCATGCCTGAATTCAGCCTGTAAGTTATTAAGTTCTTCTTCTATTGTATTTCGATCATTTCTGATTTATCTGTGCACAGGTTACCAGAAGTTTGTTGATCCAGGGATCTCTCCTGAGTTTCAAGCTGCTGCCATACGGTTTGGCATCACTATGGCCCCACCTGGTGTTTACATGAGGTATCAATCATTTCTTTCTGGCACATTGTAAAAAAATAAAGCTCACCATGTTTAGTGTGATACTGTAAATGTACTGCTGTGTCAAACACTGTCTAAAATACAGTGTGTACTTACTATTAGAAATTAAACCCTTTGCATTGGCTCTTCTTTGTCCTATAGAAACAGAACCTGCCATTTTAACAACGTTGTCAACATGGATGGCAGCCTATCACCAGCAATGCGTCTTTGTAACAGCTTTTGGAAACGTCGGGTAAATCACGATCACACTTCTGCATTTTCATAAGAGTGTAGTGAAAGAATGTGTGTGCTAATTTATACACTGAATGCATTTATCAACACAAATCTTTTCTCCACCACTGACACACAGCTTACTTTCTTGTAGTTAATAGTATAATCACTTGTTAAAAAATGAGAGCAGGCAGTGAAGTCACATTTAGTACAATTATTTATTTATGGAGACAGTGGAAAAGTACAGAGGGAGAACAGCAGAGGAGCTCTGGCAGGATCTTTGTGGCTTCGGAGGCAGGAAAGTCAAACAGTTTGTGTCTCTGAGCACAAATGGAGCTGTTTGTAGAAGTGTTTTGCCAGTGTTTTAATTACAAATCACTTAACTTGTATTTCTTGTATGTTTTATTTTATAGTTCGCATTCACATAATGAATATTAGGATATCTAGTTGAATATGGATCTTTGATAGGTTTTACAAGGATAGAGCGAGCAAATAAGACTAAAATATGCCTGTGTGTTAAATGTCCTCTTTAATGCCACCTGTTACAGGGAGCAGATTTACACCCATAAGCCCCAACAGTGAAATTACTGACAGGTGAAGTGAATAACTTTGATGGTTTTGTTATAATGCAATGTTCTTCTGGGAAACCCTTGGTCCTGGCATTTATGTGGATGCCACATAACACGCTCCATTACAGGCTGAAAGGTAGGGGCAAGGGATGTATTGGGATTGGGCCTTGGTCTGCAGTGATGTTTAGTTAGGTGGTGCGTGTCTACAGGTATGCCAGGGTCCAAGCTTTCCCAACAGAACATTGCACTGTCACAAGATGATCAGTGTTATTCACTTCACCTGTCAGTGGTTTTAATGTTGCGGCTGTTGAGTGTATTATATATTTATGCTTTTGTCGTTTTGTTTTCAGAGAGAGAATGTGAAGACGAGCCAGGACATAGACGACCTTATCATGGGCATGGCTTCCCAGATTGCAGAGAGAGAAGACAATATTGTCGTGGAGGACCTGAGAGGTGTTTAATCCTTCTTATTCACTGCATGTATCAGGAATCAGAAACACACGGTGGTGGTGCAAAGTACCACAAAAGTCAGCACTTATAAAATTGAAATTTACAATAGAGATGTTTTCAGTATTCACCGCTCTGATCTGATTTACACCCTGACAGACTACATGTACGGACCCCTAAGATTCACACGCACAGATCTGGTGGCCAAGACCATCCAAAGAGGACGAGACTTTGGCCTGCGTAGTTACAATGAGATGAGAAAAGCTCTGGATCTGAAACCTGTCAAGACATTTGAAGACATTAATCCTGAGCTCAACAGAACCAACCCGCAGGTAAAACCTAGAGTCTCCTTAGCAAAGAATGATCAGACATGAACTGCGTATAATCCTGTGTAATCCTGTGAGTTAAAGCACATCTTATGTCCGACAGTTGCTCCGTGATCTTGCAGAACTGTACAATGGCGACATCTCAAAACTGGAGCTCTTCCCTGGAGGACTGCTGGAGCCTCTCGATGCGCCAAAACGAGTCTTCACCACCATCATCTTGGACCAGTTTGAACGCATCAGAAACGGAGATCGCTTCTGGTTCGAGAACAAACAGAATGGGTAAACTCCCTATCTGAAGGACTTTAAAAATAGAGATATCTGGCATTATATTTGATCTAACAGTATTGTAAGATCAAATATAATGACAATCAGTCATCTGTCTCCAGGTTGTTCACAAAGGAAGAGATCCATGCGATCCGCAATATGACCTATCATCACGTCCTTGTCGCAATCAAAAGTGCAGAAGACACTGATATACAAGAGGAAGTGTTCTTCTGGAAAGATGGTAAAAATGTGTTTCTTCTATTTGATTCCTGAACAAAGAAGGATTTATTTTGAATCAGTGATATAAAATTTAAAGCTTGTATTAAAAACCAGTCTCTCCATTGCCTTAGGTGACCCTTGTCCTCAGCCCGCACAGCTGACTGCATCAATGCTCCATCCCTGCACTAATGCGACCAAACTTAATTACTTTGATGGGTACAAAGCTGGCTTTGGGATATTTATCATTGTTCTGTTCCTCTTCCCTGTTGGTCAGTATCTCACTCACAAATCCATCTCTTTTTGCACAGCAATGACACTGATTTCACTCATCAGCAGTTTTGTCGTGAGACAGATAATCAGTTTTGATTATTTGTACTTTCACAGTTAGTTTTCTGGTGGCGTGCATGGTGGCATATCTTCGCAAGTACAGGTACAGAAGTTCCAGAGAAGAAGAAAAGCTGGTGACAGGACAGAGGAGCCAGCGGTGGGAATCACTGGTACGACATCTGTGGGATTAAAAAAAATCCGTCTAATACTTCTGATAGTGTCCACTGTTGGAAAAACATAATATCCATGAGTCAGATTTCACAACTGACTCAGTGTCAGTTATTAGTAAACATCAGCCGACTATTAGCTGCTATAATTTACTGCTGCACTGGCCTGCACCAGCTGTTATGAAACTGTGCTGATTATATGGATTTAATTGATTTTCAACCACATTTGTATCATAATTGTGTGGGTAGTAAATGAACTGTGGTAAGCTTCCCTTCATCTCACCAGCGCCCAGATCTTTCTTCTCAGCAGATTTTTCGCCGGCTCTAGGGCTGTTTCTCCAACTATGGATTGTACTTCATATTAAATTGTAAAACTAAGTCCTGATCAAACATAAACCAAGAATGTGTCACTGTATTGCAGATTTGTCGCCTAAAATGTCTGCAGAAATATATTTTAGTGCACTGTTTGGCTGTAATATGAGAATTTGTAGACAGGAAGTGGGCGCCGCTATTTCTTGTATTGTAAAAATGGAGGCTGAGTGGTAAAACTCATTCTGAAGCAGATTTGCGTTGCCGATTTCTTTCCTAAATGTGTTGAGAAACATATATTAGCATATCAGCTAACTGTAATTCCAGATTGTTTGTTACCAGCCGAACTCTTGAGCAAAAGCAATGCCACAGTCCTTTTTCTCAGTTTTTACAGATCACGTAGCACCAATTTTAGTATTACAAGAAGTATTTGGATCTTTATATCCACCAATCCTCAATATCCTACAAAAATGCAGACAACAGTTCATATGATATCCTACAAATTAGGACCTTACTAGCAGAGTTACCTAATTAATGTAAAGTTATGGAGGTCCTTTTCATTATCCAGAATCTTGCAGCTCGTCTCATTCTGCATTTGCTCTCCAGCCTACGAGTGGCAGGGTCATAAAAAACCTCTGCATCCCGTCAGTGTGGAGGTCGATGAGAAGAGGAGGCTGCAGGTCTATGACAGATCTGGGTCCGTTCACCGCTGCCTCAGTCTGGGCAACCAGGACCACCTCGATGTCCTTCTCTCCAACGACCGGCACCGTAAAGCTCTGCTGCTCGAAGTGTCAAAAGAGTACGACCTGGTGAGGAGCTGCAGTCTGATTCAAGCTGTAGTGCAAAAACATTTTCAGTTTCTAAGCGCATCCGGCTTTCTCACTTTTCCAGTGAAGTTGCTTCACCTTGTATTTTTCTACTCATGCAGTGGTTGATGCGAGCATGATTCTGCAGATCTGCCCTATCTCAATCACTTTTTATCTCACTTCAGACTTGCTTTTCCTGTCTGCAAATCCAGGTGCTGTTTTTTGATGACGAGAGCAAACGTGCAGCATTCGTCAAGCATCTGGACCCAGGGGTGACAGACATGGGGCAGGAGATTAGAGTGAAGGAGATGAGAGAGAAGGAACTGCTGAAGGAGGCTTTAACCAAAGAGCAGAGGGCTCAGATTGTGGAAACTTTCATCCGACACGCTTTCTCTAAGGTACCGTCAGCCTCTGGATGTTTACTTCATCCTGCGCTCTGTTACAGCAGCAGCAGCTTTAAGCTCCGCCGCAAAATGTCGTCAGTCCTTGTTTGAGGTCAAATTAGGCCCGACCTCCAGCCAGAAGAACTAATTGTCGGTGTCGATGGTGACCTCATCAGTGATGGACACACACTGACCTCAGTTAACGTTGGTGATATTACTAATGACACTATGGTGACATGTAATGATCTCTCCGTCTGGTGCGCAGGTCCTGGAGATAGAGAAGTGTGACGCCGGGGATATGAGTGGTGTTTCCCACAAGAAAGCCAGAGAGGTTCTCCAGTGCGAGCTGACGGCGTCTGAGTTTGCTGATGCACTGGGCCTCAAGTCCGACTCCTTGTTCGTGGACTCCATGTTCACACTGGCTGATAAAGATGGAAACGGTTACCTCTCCTTCCAAGAGTTTCTTGATGTGATAGTTATCTTTATGAAAGGTAAATGCATGACTCCAGAATGCTGTAGCTGTTTATGTTTCTAAATGTGCTGTCACTGAAGCACTAACATGCAAATATAAGAATGCTGCAGGTGGAGGATTTCAGTTCTAGGTAGATGGGCTGACTGGTTTTGACGTTGCATTTTTTCAGCACTAAAATAAAAGTACAAAAATGATGCTCATATATTTTCAGTGACTGTTTGTGCAGACATTTTTTAATATTAAAAATTACAGTTATTATTTATGAGAGAGTGGAAAAGCCTCTGAAACAGCATTTAGACCATCGTGTAAAAACTTCCTACTGAAACTAATAATTAGGGCTGACCCTGATGATTTGAAGCTTTGATCACTGGCATGGCAATCAATGTCCAAATCAGTAGGCCTACACAAATGTTGCGTTTATTGCCCCAAAATCCAACATAAGTCATTACGCTTCAACATTAACTACGAGTTATTCTCAAAGAAGAACATTTCAACTTAGTGATAGGTCTAGTTTTGTGACTTCGAAAGTTTTACCACGTGTGACAGGCGCACGGATATGCAAACAAGATGTCAAAAAAGTCAAGTGTCCGGGATAGTTTCAAAATTTTCAGTCTACAATCAGCTTAGCAAATCACCCAAAAACTCAAAGGCACGACTCTGGAGACAGTTTGGGTAAAATAACACGTAAGGTAGGTAGGTCAAAAGGTAGGTTCAGCACACAGAAGGACAATCAGTTGAGGCAAATAGATTCAATAAGGATGAGACAGAGGCAGAGTCAATCAACAGGCTAAATCAAAAAACAAGAAAAGGACACAGGAAAACAAAAGGTTGGAGGACTAGACACACACAGAGCTAAGACAAACTGGCACTGAGAGACAACAAGACACACACTAAATAGTCCAGTGAGTGAGGGGAAGGATAACGAGACACAGGTGAGGCTAATTAGGGCGGGACAGACAATCTGACACAGGTGAAGTCATCGAAAGAAAGGGAAACACACAGGGGCAGGAAGTGAAGTGATCTGAAACTATAAGAGACCTGAGCTCCAAAGTAAAACAGGAAACAACATGAATGTATGAAGTAAAAATCAGAAACTTGAGCTATGAGTAGCAGTAAAGTATTCTTTATTCTTGCTACTGTGGCTAATGTTACTGCGACCTGCATGCTACCAAAGTGGCTAATTGTCATGTTACTATCACCCAACCCCCCTCGAAGCTTGGATTAATCGTGTATCTGTTTTATGCATTTGGATTGAAACGTTAATAAAAAGTTGAAAAGAAAAAAAAAAATTCTCAACCATGCTTAAAATTCGGGACACATATTCGGAAAAATACTGGAATATTAGTGTGCATGTAAATGTAGGTAATGATAGATGATGTTTGTATGTAACCAGGGTCTCCTGAGGAAAAATCCAAACTAATGTTCTCCATGAACGACATTGGTGGAAGAGGTTTCTTATCAAAAGAAGAATTTGCCAGGATGCTCAGGTTTGATCGACTTCTTTTTTTTTCACAACTACACCAAGCTTTTTTTTCCCTCATCTGACAATTTATCTTTGCCCTTTTGATGTTGCTGCAGGTCTTTCATTGAAATCTCCAACGGTGCTCTGTCAAAGAGCCAGGCGGAGGACGGCATCAAGGCCATGATTGAGGCCGCGGGCTTTGATGACAAGGAGGAGATCACGTGGGAGGACTTCCATTTCCTCCTGCGGGACCACGAGAACGAGCTGCAGTTTGCCCAACTCAATGTCAAAGGTTGGATGAAAGTTTTGTCTTGTCTTTTAAATCCTCTTTCTCCGACCTTGTCTGATGAGATGAATGTGTCCGCTGTGTGTGTGTGTGTGCAGGGATGGAGAAACAGGGGAAGAAGCGGCTGAGTCGAGACCAGAGAGTGTCCTTCATCTGTCCAGGAAACAGGTCAGAGAACAGGACACGCAGGCTGTAATCACTCATCCACATCACAACTGTTGCTTTGCACTATGGATAAAAACAATGATCCATTTCATTTATATGTCCCCAGTGACCATCGTGCCCCAGCTTACGATCTTGTTCGTTTTTTGTTTTCAGCAGCAACAACAAGACAGATGGATCGGAGATACGCAGACGGAAAAAGTTTGTTCCTTGTTTGATTTTTCTGCTCCAGTAAATGACTTTCTGAAGGGAGTGTACTAAAGAAGATGGCATCCAACCAAAACTGATAAAACTAAACTAGATAAACACATGATTAATTGTTGATATATGATTGCTGTTTCACAGTATTTACTGAAGACTATCCCCTGGTTTAAAAGAAATACCTCTTTAAGTTCCTTTTGCAGTTTATTTTTTCTAGTATTTATGTATTGAGGAGGAAGCAACTTTAAAGGGGACCTGTTAATGCTTTTCCTTGTTTTTTTGTTATGTCACATTGTCAGATCTTCATTTTGACTGTGGCCAAAGTTTCAAATAATGACGTAAATGTATTTAAAGGCTTCAGCCTGTCTCAATGCTCCATTTCAAATCATTTCTTCTGCCTCACCTACAAGATGACAAGGTGTTCTTTCAGCTGTTGTGCCTTTAGTTTTGGTGCTCCGCTATCATATTATCATCATTTTGCCACTATGCTGTTTAATACCAGTGACATTATTTGAAAACCAAATTGACCTTGTGAAACTGGTCACATGTGGCCAAGCTCATCGACCAATTTGCGACATAATAGCCAATCATCATGGAGTCCTATGGAGACATATGATGCGCAGGACATATCAGTGGAGGTTCATACATCGATTCAGTGATTTCACATGTGTATGACGTGAGTTACCCACGCATATGAAGCAAGTTAACACATAATATTCTAGCGTTCAAACTTGCAAAAGTAACCAGCAGACTGCATAAGAAAATGTTTATGAACATTAAAGCATGAAAACATGTAGTAGTGAAAACCCATAGTACAAGTATAAATACAAAAATAAGCATAACAGGTCCCTTTATCATATCTTAATTCCTCTGTAGTTTTTGTGACCTGGGGGTGAAAACCTTCACAGCTACATGCCCTCTGAATAAAAATCTAATGGATTTGAATATTTTCAGGTTGAGTGTCAACACTCCAAATGTCTATGTGAAGCCCAAGCGTGAGCAGTACATAAGGAACCCAATCCAGCAGAAGATCCAGCACTTCAAACGTTTCATTGAGAATTATCGCCGTCATATCGTCTGTTTCATCGTCGTGTACGGCATCTCAGCCGGTGTGGCGCTTGAAAGGTGTTACTGTGAGTAGAAATCATTCAGTCATTCAATGTATTATGATTCCTCATTACCTGCAGCATCATCGCACCTCTCTGGTCAGTGTGAGCCTGCTCTGGTCTGATTTAAAAACACTCTTTTTCAGACTACGGTTTGCAGTCCGAATCTTCAGGTATCCCTGAGACTTCAATAGTGGGTATCATCGTCTCCCGTGGCTCGGCTGCTGCCATCTCCTTCCTGTTTCCCTACATGCTCCTCACTGTGTGTCGCAACCTCATCACGCTGTGCCGTGAGACCTTCCTCAACCGATACATCCCCTTCGACGCCGCCATCGATTTCCATCGCTTCATGGCCATGACTGCCATAATTCTTGCAAGTTAGTAGACCGAAGGAGATGACAGCAGAGAGTGATTGATGTTTTTACATTTTATTTGCGTGAGCTCACTTCTACTTCTGTTCTGACTGTAGTTGTTCATAGTTTGGGCCACGTGGTCAACATCTACATCTTCTCCATCAGCGACCTCAGCATCCTGGCTTGTCTGTTCCCCAAAGTCTTTTCAAATAACGGGTAATGTTTGAAATGTCTGCCTGATATTTGCACTCTGTGTGGAAAGTTATATTTGCTGATTTACTGTGTTTTCATTTTAGGTCTGAACTCCCCCTGAAGTGGTCGTGGTGGTTCTTTCAAACTGTTCCAGGTATCACTGAAACCTGATTTTAGACCTTCAGTGACAGATGAACTGCTTGTTAGATGACACCATAATTCTGTTCTTTTTTGCTCTGCTTTGTCCTTTCCCCAGGAATGACTGGTGTCTTGCTTCTTTTTACTTTTGCATTCATGTACGTTTTTGCCTCACACTTTTTCCGTCGCATCAGCTTTCGTGCATTTTGGGTCACGCATTACCTCTACGTTGTCATCTACATTCTGGTAAGCACTTTTCTGACTTTAAAACACCCTTAATACACTAGAGGCGGTTTGACACATACTGTGATGCTGGATTTGTCAACAGACAGTTGTTCATGGCAGCTTTGCCCTGCTCCAAGAGCCCCGCTTCTACATCTACTTAATTCCTCCTGCACTGCTCTTCCTGCTGGACAAACTGATCAGCTTGAGCAGGAAGAAGGTGGAGATCCCGGTGGTCAGAGCGGAGCTGCTGCCTTCAGGTGACGCTTTGCATCTTCTGGAAAATCTTTAAAATGTCTCAAGTATTTCCTCTCGCTCCTTGATTTTAGGGGAGACACTACAGGTGAGAATGTTTTTTTCATGCACTGGTCAATTTTGAGTTTTTCGACTATTTTGCTTCCATAACATGTCGTCTTCCAGACTGGTGGAAAAAAGTCAGCAGTAGTTTAGATTTCTGTTCTGAAAATGTATGCAGCCTGATATACCAGGCTATAATAAGGCTTTACCTTATTCATCTGTAGTGTCTCCCCTTCAGTCTTCCCCACTGCACTCTTCACTAAAATCACGTCATGTTTGTGTGCACTGTGTGTTGAGTTCACACTTCTCCGGGCTCTCCTACCTGCAGGTGTGACGCATCTGGAGTTCAAGCGGCCACAGGGCTTCGTGTACCGTTCAGGCCAGTGGGTTCGTATTGCATGCCTGATGTTGGGCACAGATGAGTACCACCCATTCACGCTGACATCAGCCCCGCACGAAGAGACCCTGAGCCTGCACATCCGAGCCGTGGGGCCCTGGACCAGCCAGCTCCGAGAGCTCTACACTGAGGAGAGTCTGCTGGAGCTCGGAGCCTATCCAAAGGCAGGTTACGGCGTTATTTTGCGTGTGTGTGTAAATAGTTTTGTCTGCTTGATGACACCGATATTCATGTTTTGCTTCATCCGTAGCTGTACTTGGATGGCCCGTTTGGTGAGGGCCATCAGGAGTGGATTGACTTTGAGGTGTCTGTTCTGGTGGGAGGAGGAATCGGAGTTACACCATTCGCCTCCATCCTAAAAGACCTGGTGTTCAAGTCCTCCATCAAGTCCAAGATTCAGTGTAAAAAGGTGCTGCATCGAATCAAACAACATAGTATATTTGTGCAAGAAGCTCGCTCTATAAACATTATCTTCCTCTCTTTACTGATTATTTGCAGGTGTACTTCATCTGGGTGACACGGACACAGCGTCAGTTTGAGTGGGTGGCGGACATCATCAGGGAGGTGGAGGAGATGGACACCCAGGAGCTGGTCTCAGTCCACACTTATATCACTCAAGTGGCCGAAAAGTTCGACCTCCGCACCACCATGCTGGTGAGATCTGCAGCTGCTGCATTTCAGTCAACTGAAACACTGCTAAATATTTAACAAGCATTCATATTAATGTCGACAGTGAAATATGTGCCTTGTATATTACAAGGAAAGTTTGACATGTGGGAAATATGCTGCTTTGCTTTCTTGCTGGGAGTTAGAAGAGATGATCCATCCATAGCATGATCCATAGCACTCTGATGTCTATGTAAATATGAAGCTACAGCCAGCGGCTGGTTAGCTTAGCTTAGCATAAAGACTGGAAACAGAGGTAAACAGCTAGCCTGGCTTTCTCTAAAGACAACAAATCCATCTGCCAGTGCCACTTTGTCTAGTCTTTGTACTAAGCTATAATAACTGGCTGCTGGCTGTAGCTTCATGTTAGCACTGAGAGTCATTGAGCTCCCCATGTAAAGATGGGGTAGGCAGTTTTATTTTGGCGACATTGGGCAAAAATTGCATATTGTAACTCAAGCGGTGTGAGAGAAAGAGAGTTCTGCACCTCATCTTGGCTCTGCTGTCAGGTTTTAGAAAATCTGGGCCGTCACAGGACCTTGGCCAATCACAGGTCATTTCAGAGAGAGGGTTTTCCTATTGGCTGTTGTACAAATGTTGATGAGCGTGCACGTCCATTTAGATGGCGAAAGTCTGATTCAATGCTGTAGAATCCTGCTGAGAACGTTGTTATTCCAACATTGACAAAAACAAGAGTTTTGAAGAGAGTCTAACAGTGAACGTAATGAAACACATGACAATATCAGCGAAGCGTTTCAGAGATGGAGACAAAACATTGCTAACATTTTAGCCTTATGCTAACCAGAGCATAAGGCTGATGGCTACGGCTTCATGGTCACATTAGCTAACATTATCAAGAGCCTCAAATCGCAGTGTATCATCTCAAAGGTCTTTACTGGCTCACATTTTACAAAGAAAAAATTACGGTAATCATCACAGATTTGCCATTATGTGTCACAATCATTATCGGGAACTGCATGACTAATACTTGCACAGGTTACGGTATGAAGCATCTGCATATGCCCAAGCTTATCTGGTGGGAGGGGCTAAGAGAGATTAAAGGGTTAAGAATTATGGCTTTTGTTTCTTTCCTTTTCCAGAGAACTTCCAACTCCAGCTTTAACTCTGTGGAAGAAAGCAAATAGCATATTTCATCAAACAGTTCCTTCAATATTAAATAAACACTAATAATCCGTCATACTTGTCTTTGTGATGCGTGGACAGTACGTGTGTGAGCGCCACTTTCAGAAGGTGTGGAACCGCAGTCTCTTCACCGGCCTGCGGTCCGTCACCCACTTTGGCCGACCGCCCCTGGTGTCCTTCTTCAGCTCACTGCAGGAAGTTCACCCTGAGGTCAGTCCTTCGTCCATCTTCGTCTGCCTCATGTCTACCTGAAACATACATCAGCCTACTTTTACCGTCTATACTATTTTCTGCAGGTGGGTAAAATTGGCGTGTTCAGCTGCGGGCCACCTGGAATGACCAAGAACGTGGAGAAAGCGTGCCAGCAGATGAACAAGAGGGATCAGGCCCATTTTATACATCACTATGAGAACTTCTAACAGCAGTGAACCACAGAAGAAGAGATGAGCCATTGTACGCTGGAGAATATGAGTTACTGCAGCAGCTAATGACAGAATCATATAATCACAGAGCCAGTGTAGGGAGCTTTGATTTCATTTAGTGTCTTAGAGTGAAAGACACTTGTTACTGCTTATTCTATGTGCCTATTTACTTCTTTAATTCTCTAATCATGAATATTATTGTTACATTTATTCAATCAGTGAAGGATGAGATGTTTTATTTCATATAATATCACAGAATTAGAGGATTTTATTCACAATTTTAATCATCATGTGAGTTTTGATTTGATGTAACTGGAATTAATTGTCATGTCATGTTTTTTAATCATAATGCATGACTGAGTTTATGTTACTTATTTCTTATGCTTCTGTTTGAAATACGTGTAACAAATAAATTAATATTTTACAATACATTTGTGTCACTGTCATGTCAGAAGGACCAAAACACTGTGTCGGTGCCACAATCGGACTCACAGATATAACAGTAGCTAAAAACGATACGTCTTTGTTGTGGGACGTCAGATTATGTAAGGACCTGTGGGGTTTTGTGCAGCGGAAGTTCTCTTAATTCTGCTGTCGGCTCCTTCTGGTGCTTCTAGCTTTTGGACTAAAATTACACTTGAATTAACACAAACTCCTAAATTTGATTTGTTGGTTGAGCGATGAGCCGGAAAAGCTCCTCCACCCAGAAGAAGAAGAAGAAAGTAAAAATGTCGATTTGTCACACGGAGATACATTTCCTTGGTTACTCGTAATTTAATGCTCTTGGTGATAATTGTGTAACAAACTGCATTTTCACATTTGTGTTTGTCATACAATAGAGTGAGTGCTGCTGCCGCTGCTGCACAGTCCCCAAATAATAGGCAGCACACATTTGTTTTCTTATTAAATATACTCAAGATAATGAACGAACAGTGTGTGCTGAGATTTAATGGACTGAGTCAATATCACGGCTGATCACCATTTGTCACCACTTCTGGAATTTTATAGCCAAAAAAATTGATAAATTATAAAAATTGTGAACAGATTAATCACAAAGAAATTCATCATTTGTTGCAACCCTAGTAGTGAAAACTTCCCGAGCAGGATAAGCGACAAATTTACCCTGCCAAAGGGTATATTATTTTTGAGTGCACAAGAAAAGAGTGCACTTCAGCCTAAGGACATGTATTTAAGTGTGTTTGAGTAAGACATAGTGACCCCAGAGGTGCCAGGAAGTTTCCCCACTTACAAAAAAAGGTGCCACAACTTCTTTGACTGCAGTTATAATCATGCCAGTTGCAACCATGGTACAAAAACCAGCCTGCCGGTTTTTCTTCACCTGTATTTGCTCAGGGTACAGTAGTTTCACTGGAAGTAATGGGACGCTTTCTCAGAAACGCCCTGCCCTATTCACGCATACACAATCACACCTGGCACTGGCAGCTGCCCAGTTTGACCACAGCCTGATGTACTGGCCACAGAGCAGCTGCACACAGGAGCAGTTGGGGGTTATGGGTCATGATCAAGAGCAGCTCAGCAGTTGTAAGATGATGAAGGGACAAGCACTGATTTATCGTTTTCCCCACCTGAATTTATTTTGCCAGTTTTGGGATTGAACTGGTGACTGTCTCGTCACAAGCCGAATAAATTACATGATGTACTTTCCCACTCTGTGACACTACAAAGCATGAGACTCACTGCATAAACCACATCAGTGTGATTTAGCATTTTTAAAAGACTGCTGCAAAATTGTTAGAATCATGAGGATCATTTTTATGTTTGTATAACGTTGTGATAATAATCTTTCAGTAAAAACTTGCTACCACACTTACCGTAAATGACATTTACTGTAACAACTGTTAAATCTATCAAGCAATCAGAATTATTGCAGAACATACCGCTAAATCTTTATCTGACATGTGGTAATTATTGTTTCCTTTATCTTCAGTATGCTCGGAATTTTTTGGTTCTTATCAGTTTGCAATTCTCTCATGCAATGACTAAACTTTCTCCCATCATTATAATCTCATTTAATCTAATCTAATCTCATCTAATATCTGTTTTTGTTCTTTTGTTCTGGACTTGGGTCCAGATGTTGCATAATTAAAAAAAGAGATGAACTGGAGGCCATTTCATAATTGGGATCACTCCTGTGATACAGCAATCCGCGGATTAAATCGAGTGTTGGTCAGGAGCGTAAAACAGGGGGTTTCAATGGCTGCTTCCCTTCGTCCAACCCCCACCTCACTGCTAGCTCCAACCTCAGACTGCACCTTTCTTCAGACTTGGCCTCATATTGATCTCGAATGCACACCCTAAAGTTTCGTGACTGCTTCTTGCTCGGTTTCAATGTTATCGCGTTGACAAAATCTTTTTGAAGACAGATTGACATCTAAAAACTTGGCAAAATACTCAGTACTCAACACTACAACCGGTGCTGCCAGGACCACATTTCTCCATGATCACACACACAGATGGTGAAAGCATCAACATATTTGAAGCTGGTAAAATAGAAAAGGTGTTGGACATATTAGAAACTTCTAATGTCACATGGCTTCTGCACTACCTTTCTCTTTTTGCTTTGTCACATCCACTTGTTTGCCAGCACTTGCACTTGTACAGCTGCCATATAAATGTTCTGGCATAGCGCTTACACCAAGTCAAACAAAAGTTGAGTCAGTAAGTCAGTCAGGTTGCTGACATTACTGTATGACTCAACTTCCAAGGAATAAAACTAAATTGAAACTACAGCCGATGACCATGTGCCAGCGGTGAGAAAACTGATAAGTGTGGAAGCAGAGAGAGATCAATAATTTCACTGTCAGCTGTGAGACATGAGAACAAATGGGACAGCCTTATTTAAACAGTAAGTATTGGGCCTTGACCATGGACTCGTGATCATTAATGTAATATTAGAACCTATTACTGGTAACTGATAAGCCTTTTCTTAACTTTATCAAAAAAGGAAATCTTTTGTTAAACTTTGATTTGGAAATCTTTAAACAGACAACAAAGGGATTGGATTATTCACACTGTGTTCCAGTTAATGTACGTGCTCTGCAGTAGGTCATTTATTTTAAGGATTTATGACATTATTCAGTGAGGGGCCAAGACATTTTCCACCACGAGAAAGTGTCGGCTGTGAATTGTTACAACTCAGATGTGCATAAACTGTGTTAAACTGATCCAAACTGTACTACAATTGTGATATCTATACTTCCATACAAAGGGCAGAGAGCAGCGTAAGGCTGACAACAAAAAGGCTTTGAAGATTAAAGGCTCTTTAAAGCCAAACTGTGCAACAGATATGTAAGATGTAATTTTATGCATTTTTACTTTGCATAAAACCTTAATAGATACTGCACTCTATGTTTGGACAGTATAAATGCTGTAGGTACAGGGACAAGTATCTATTAACAAAATGTGGTTTCTTCTTCACTTCTTGTCCATTTGAACAAATTAGGTAGTTGAATAAATCAATCTTTAATGAAATACATTTAAATATGTGATTTAAAGTAGGTTAAACAAATGAAATCACCTGGACTTCACTATAGTCAGGCTGCAGAGCTGCTGTCAGTGCACACACCATGAAATAGACATCGAGAGCAATTAGGGGTTCAGTATCTTGCCACAGATACGCTGACATGTGGACTGAAGGAGCAGGGGATCAAACCACCAATCTTTCGATTAGTGGATGACCCACTCTTCCTCTGAGCCACAGCCACTCAAGAAGAGTTGGATCCAGGATTTAAGAGCTCAATCCATCTAAGGATGAAATGTCAGGGTATCTTAAGGTCCAGTGTGGATGACTTAGGTTGATCTATTGGCAGAAATGGTGTATAATATTCATAAGAAAAGCACTTTGAATTGCTTTGTGTACGAATTGTGCTATACAAATAAACTTGACTTGACTTGATAAGTATGTTTTCATGAGTTTAATCACCTGAAACTAAGAATCATTATGTTTTTGTTACCTTAGAAAGAGCTGTTAATAAATACACATGTTCATGTTTTTCACCTTGTTGAATCTAAGGACATTATGTGATGTGTAATTGTATGTGTAATTTGTGTGAGAATTTTTTTAGCTGACAATAAAGTGACAATAAAGTTGCATGGTCAAGTTACATGTCATATTGTATCGTATCATATCGTATCGTATCGTATCGTATCGTATTGTATCGTATCGTAGGCCTATTTTATCATATCGCATTGCATCATAACACAATGCATCACAGTACATCGCATGCTATCGTATCATATTGTGTTGTACAGTGTTGCATTGTATTGCATCGCATCTCATCCAATCGCATTGCATGGCATCGCATGGCATCGCATGGCATCACGTCACATTGTATTGTATCAAACACTGGCTATGGAAAGTGCCATACACATTTTCACATTATTGCATTATCGCATCAGCCACTGTAGTTCTGTCACTAAACATATTCCATTCAATACAGACTTCTGTGTGCTGAATGGTTTGCACCATCCCAGTACAGATGCTTTGAAGTGAAGTCAATTATTTAGAAAATGGAAATTCTGCTTTCAAGTTCTACAGTGGTTTGAAACATTTTTCTCTCCCAGGTCACATCAACAGAGCTCGTGCTCTCAGCTGAGGAAGAGGAGAGAAAATCATCTCAGAGAAAATATGATTTAGAGCTGAGAGTCCTTTTTGATGTTGTATTCATCACATTGTTGACAGTCAGGTAGAAGGGCTGTTTCATATCAGAAGGAACACCTTGTTCTTGGATCAGTGAGGATTAACACCTTTCTTTTTATGTGTATTTCATAATTACTGCCATAGAAATAATAATTTATTAATAGATTGATTAAACAAGCTCTTAGCAAATAACCAACCATGTCCGTGCAACAGCTTCCAGTCTTATGTCACATTATCTCTGCTGATCTTTGACACACTGAACCAGATAGGCTCGCACACAGAAGCCTCATATCTTTTATATTAAACAGCTGTTGTGTAATCCTGCAGCTATATGGAGCTTTTAATCACACCTTCATAATGCACTTATCAATGTAATATTAGGAATGCTTGGGCAATTAGATAAGGAGCTTCAGTTTAAAGTAACACAGAGGACAAACACTGTCTCTTTTTAGATAGTAGCGACACACTGATAGAAAGGAGGTGACCGCAATTGAGAGATTGGGGAATTTTAGGCCACCACAAGAATGTGTCAAAGATAAAGCTCAACTTCTGTGACTCAGCTGTTCTTTGGAAATTCACCTGATGCAATGTGCATTATCAATGCTGTAAACCTTTTCCCTGACTCACTGTTGCAAATTATTTAGCATTTATACCCTGAATAATATGAATAAATACAGGTTATTAATATACATTCTTTAATCAACTTCTGTAGAATTAAAAAGTTAAAAAGAATAGGTTCAAAACAATACTCACAATTCTCAAACAGTTTGCTGTCATCACTCCTCATGTCCAGGGGTGTAGTGAAGGTATATGTGTTATACTCACCTCCTCTTCTGGTCGTTTACAGTATACCCACCCCACCTCCTCCTTGGTAACCTACCCATCTACCTTGGAGTACACCCACCTCATCAGCTACCACTACACCCCGGCTCATGTCCATGCTGGCACTGAACTGATCCCTTTATAAAGCAAATGGGGTTCACAATCCTCGTTATATGCAAAAATGCCTTTTTAAAATTCAACACTCAAAGCTAATATTAAGCTTCAGCAGCCTCAGTTGGTCAAATCAAGTAGGTTTTTCAAAAGATACAGTATTTTCACACAAAATTTCTTCTTTGTGTTACTCTCTCTGCTGCAGCTCAGCTGCCTGGGAAACATAAAGAGGGAATTTAGCTTTGGAAAAAACAAATTAATATGGTTTAAATCACATGCACACCTTGTGTCATTGTGTAGTAGGCTGAAGGAGTGGCATAGTGCACATGAACAGAAATTATTCAGTTGTATAACAGCCGTATATGACAGAAATATGACTGTATGACCTTCCATGATACATTTTTCATTTTCTTTTTTCCTTAAATGCATTGAAATGTTTCTATTTGAATCTCCAGAACAAAGTCACCCAGTAGTGATCTATACATCTTGATCTGTACAGTCAGAACCAACATTTTCAGTATTCAGCAAGTCATTTTCAATCTTAATTTGCTTTAAATTTGCTTTATTGTTATGGCATGTTAGATGGCAGATAATGGTGGATAAAGAAAAATAAAGCAGTAACAATTACCATACACACTTGTTATAGAAGAAAATGATTATCAACAGTGAACATTAAAGACAGTCATTCTACAGTATATCCTGTAGACTAGATCTTCATGTGTTGTGCTTGTAAGATGTCCATCCAGTCCTCTTGTACATACACAGATGTTACTGTTACTGTCATACTTTGTACATACGTGTGAGTTGTTAAAACATT